>JAQSVV010000277.1:1216154-2432308 GCA_036375495.1 Agrotis segetum
AAGGTTTCATAGCTGGCCGCGATTTTGAAAAAAAATCAAAATGGCGGCGGTAGGTATGCCACAAATCTTCAAACCCCTTTTGGGAGGGGGTCACTCACTACACTATTAAAAAATATGTATAAATAAACATTATTGCACAATACATTATATTGCACAAGATGTCAGCAAACTATATTCCTTTTGTTATTTGGCAAATTTTTGAGATTTTTCAATGTGACCTTAGATTTTGGGCGGGGATCATGTCCCCTGTGACCCCCCCCCCCCCCCCCCCCCCCCCCCCCCCTTCGGACCGCGCCTGGCCTGGTTGCTGGCAATAGGCAATTATTTGAAAAATAGGATGTACGGTTAACAAAAGAGATGTATATGCTTGTAAGCAGTATTTTAGCACTCTTTGGCGGTCCATGCAGTTTAAGAACTTGGAAGCCAAGAAATATTGAAACTTATAACACAACATCAGAAAAACCGTTGGAAAACTGCCTGCTTGCATAAGTATCTACATAATATGCCTTTTTTGACTGTGTACAACTGTAAAAAATTGCCAACTGCTGACTTCGATTCTGTCTTCAGAGAAAATTTACATGTTGCGTATAACGAAAATTTTCAATGTTTCTCATGTCAAAGGCTTACCCTTTGCAAAATAAATGAACACAGCCCAGTCAACTAGCTTTGTAGGAATGCTACCGCCTTTAGTCAAAGGGAATTATAAACAGCGTGCACCTTCACCCTTTTTATGGCTGGATGACCAAACTTATGTAGGAGAGCAGTAAGTGGCCCAGTGTCAATTTATTTCATCACCACTTCTGACGATGGAGGAAAACATCGTGAGGAAACCGGCATGTCCTAGAACCAAAAAATTCGAAGTGTGACATCTACCTCGCCTCCTTCTGCCAAGCAGTAATGCTCGTGAAGGAGGAGGCGGGCCGCGAGAGAGAGAGGACAGCGTCCTCCCTCCGCCCCAACCGCAGTAGTAGGTACCGCAGATTTTGACCACCATGACCACGTTAAAAAATAAACAACGTATCATAGAGACATTCTAACACACCCTCTCACACACATACATTCACTCTTCTCATATTACACACCCAGAGGACAGTTACACTATTTAGTATATAAGTATTTTTTGCTGGTATAGAAATTTAAATCTTGTTAATATCATATCTTGATAATGTCAATAAAAATACGACAGAATTATCGTATTTTTAAAGTTAACTGTTGTCGTGAGCTTACTCCTGCTGTCCTGGATAATTAGTTTGAGCATGAGGCGCTGCGCACTGAAACACAGGCTTATAAACCTAGTTCGGTAGCAGATGCTAAAACAGACACAATTTCAGTGATTGTATAACTTACCTTATAATAATTAAGCAGCATGTTGATTAATTGTGTAAACGTTTATATTTTTTCTGGTGTAATAAAGATTTATTATTTATCTAATATTTGTAATTACCTACACCTATTTAGGGTCTTAGGGTATTCCCTTGATTAGTTATTATGGCACCGATTGCGATCCAATTATAAAGTCTACAAAAATGCTGATGAAAAAATGTATTAATTATTATAAATTGTTTTTTTTTTCTTTACAAACAAGATGGAAGAATCATTGGACGGCCGTGAGAGCGGCGCAGGCGCAAGCGGCTTCGACTCGGCAGCCATCTTGAATGATGACGTATCACCTACCACCAGCTTCTGTTATAGTATACCGAATTTGTTTAATAGGTAAGTTGTATCAGCTGATATAAATTATCAAGAGCATCTTTGGAATGGGAGATGTCAAAATAACACTAAGTTAGAAATATAAAATTCCTAGCTGTTGGCAGTGGCAGTGGATTTGGCAACTCGAAAAAGATCCCTCGGGATCGTTTTACTGGGATAAAAAATATCCTATGTGTTAATCCAGATTATATATCAAATCTAAATAAATTCAACAGTTTGTGTGTGAAAGAGTAACAAACATCCATCCATTTTTCTTCATAATCTTTTGACATTAAAAAATATCCAAATACGTTTATTGTGTCAGATGTGAAAAAGTTTTAGGTGATTTAATATTAGGTAGTAAGATTTTTAAGTTAACGAACGCACCAACCACTTCGAAACCAATCGGCATATGGCGACTTTCATACACGTTCCGTTGACATGTGTGCCTTTAATTTGGTGTTTTGGTTTTAACATTCAAACGGTCCATTGAAACGGTATCTACTTAATTATTTAGCTATATTCAAGGTTAAAAAATACCAATGTCAAATCATGACCTGCTGACACTATCCTACGTTCGCAATAGTGACCTTTTTCATGAAAATCATCAATCTATTTGCGTGCAGTTCTAGGCTGTTATTTTCTCTTAAAGGTACAGACAGACATGGTACTAAAATGATATGCGTAAGAGCATGCTCAAAGCATATAGGTACTCTAAATAAACATTCCATTAGAAGCTGTCAGTCAGTGCTGCAGTGAAAATTTGAAAACCAAGTGGTGCTACGCATGGAAATAAAAAATATCGACTTTATTTCTTCACCAAAGAACAAGAAAATTTTATTCAGCTGGTCCATCGAGCCGGATGAATACAAATATTCAATCAGCGACGCTGCACCTGCGTCCCTTTCACGGTGTTCAAAGCGTTCCCCGCATTTGCTTTAAATAAGAAATGTGCTGTTTTGAGCATGTCTATCTGTGCCTTAACAGTAACTTCTGACTTATTCACCTCATGTCTCTTTCGCCCTTGACTTTGAAGCCTGCACGACATTTTATCATTACCTCTGTGCCTTGAACTTTAAGTTTTTTCTATGCCCTTAGCTTTAACTGGTAAAGAACACAAAGTATGTAATGGCTAGTAGAAGAATTTGTCTTTAGAACTTTCTAGACTAATGTCACATTTAGCGATTTCTTAAATTTCTTTCAAAAAACTTTTGCATGTGATAGATCGCCTCGAATAGGGTGGCAAAGCGTTCAGCGGAGCGCATAGGCGATAGGCGGTAAAAGAAAATTGACACTAATATTTTAATGGACATGATTTTGGTATAAATGTAGATGGATGGAGAGGAAGAGGAAGGCCACAGAAAAGATGGATGGATTATCTAAGGAATGATATGAAAGAAAGAGGAGTAAAATGATAGTGTGACGTCTGATAGGGGAGAAAGGAAGTAAAAAACGTTTTGGGCCAACCATAAGTAAAATGAGATAAAGGCAGGAAGATTATAATTTTGGTAGACAAGATTAAATAAGACTAAGGTCAAGAGCAAACCGATTATACATAAAAACAAAAACGAAGAAATATGAATGTTAGTAAAACCCTCAGAAAAAGGTGTTTGGGCCCCATCTGAAAACCAGCGCTGTGACTTTTTTTTCTAAATGTGTGTTTTGCTCATGCTGAGGTATATGGGCCTTTTGGCCTTGTACAGGACCAAAATTGGTTATTTTATTTGTTATTAAAGTTTCTTTTATTTAATTTTTACATCTTTGTTTTTAATTTTATGTTGTTCTGTCCTGTGTGAGTCCAATAAAACTATTTCTTTCTTTCTTTATAAATTTTTCAATTGTTCCAGTTTAGGACCAGGCTCCGTGCTATGCGAGCGTCCAGATACAGAACCAAGTGAGACTTACACACCAAACGCGGAACCCACGGAGGAGGCAGCTGAACATCAGCAGTATGAAGATGACGAGGAGTATTCTCCGAAATCCAGTGAGGGTTTCAATATTCATTAATATCGTCCTGAGTGAGATCAGTACCCTAAGCACGAATTTCCAGTATTTGAGACATAAAGTAAACTGGAACTTTGACAATTTCAAGTTGACATTTTTCAAGGAAAAAATTAGTTCCGTCTTCGCGCACCAGAGGCGCTGTTCCATTTTTTCATACAAGAAACGCTGTAAATACTGTAAAGTAAAAGAGTGAAAATTCGTGCTAAGGGTACTGATGTATTCTTGACTAGCTTTCGGCTCTGGCTTTTGGTTCGAAAATTATCTCATGCATAACGCAACTGTGAAAGAATTTTGCAAATCGGATAGTTCTGAAGCTAAGTTCTGACGATTACTCGCTAAGTCTAATCTTACGAACATACAAAAATTACATACCGTTTAGTTGCCGAAAAGAGAGCTTTGCCAGGCACGGTCTTAAAACGTGCGAGGAGGACAAAGTTTGTAAAAACTATATGCAGTGCCTTCTCGCTCCGTCTTTTTATTTAGACGCTATGGAGAGTATGACATTATGACGTGTGGTAATTTAGCGAACTTGGCTTTACTCTATTCAATACGTAGTTTTGTTTGATAATTATTACAACATACAACATAGTGTAAGTAATGCAGTAATGAAACTTTTTTACAGATACAAAAGGGGATGTTCCAAAACGGAAACAGAGAAGATACAGGTAATTAATTTATTTTATTGTGAATTATTTAAAGTTTTATCGGTCTGCCTGCAAATTGACCCCATAAAAAACAGTCAAAGCAGGTGACGAACTCGCCGTCCGATCATGGACCATGCCCGGGTCGACGGCGCGTCGTGTTCAACACCGTGGATTTTAGTCAGTACAAGTCTGACAGTCCCTCCTGTCCCGCACTGGGCGGGAGACACAGACTTTTGATGATTTCGCCACGCTAAAAAAAAGGTGACGAACAACGAAGATTTAGTTTCAAAAACGTAAACAATACTTAGCACCTGAAAACTACCAACCACACTAAAGAATTAGTCCAAAACAAGATTCCCACTTAAAACATTAACATAATCCGTGTTGTTTCAGGACGACGTTCTCCAACGTGCAACTGGAGCAGCTTGAGGCTGCCTTCCACAAGACACACTACCCCGACGTGTTCTTTAGAGAGGAGTTAGCTATGCGGATAGATCTTACTGAGGCTAGAGTACAGGTAACTTACTTAAATAACTAGTATTTTAAAGGTTTTTAACCCAAATGTTTTACTGGCTGGAGAGCTGCCTGCAATTTTTGTGAGAGTGTTTGAGGCACGCTGAAAACTTGTTCAATATTTTTTCAATTATAGACCCCTTTTAGATGGGACTTAACATAACTGGTGAAAGGGACTTTTAGGTGATCCTCAATTACTTATCAGCCTAGGGACACCCACTATTCGATACAGGCCTACCCTGTTTTTATCTCTCGGTTCTACGCGTCTCTCATCCATTTTTTAGGGATTACCAACGTAAAATTACTACAAAACTAAGCAACAAACCACAGTTATCCAACTCTACGAACGTTCACAGATTCATCGGTAATAATAGACCGGTAGTTGCAATTGATCCGGTTTCATTTCGGAATCTGTGCAGGACGCAGACTCCAACTGTATGGTGACGTCAAAATAGTAGCTCCACAAATAACTTATTTAAGGCTTCCGAGATATTTTTAGGTCAATTTGCGATATGTGTGTTGAATGGTTTTGACTTTTCGAGATTCAGACCAATTTGTAATCAACTTCATTGTGTAATGAATGTAGATGATTCTGATTAAATATATTGGGTTTAGACTACGATATAAATCAAAATATTGAAAGATGACTAAGTTTTGATCTCTATATTTGATGTATGCTTAAAGCTTTTGACAGATAATAATTAGTCCAATTATAGACCCCTCTCATAAAATGTTTGATTCTTCTAAACATTTTTTTAAACATTGCGCCACACTAGGAATTTCTCCTGTCTCGTGGATACGTTAACAAACATATAAACTCACATACACAAACGCCCAGTCCCGACTGTGCGGGGATGAACCCGCGACACGCAGCGCAGCAATGCCAGCAGTGCAATCGCTCAGCCACGGCGCTAACTGTGCCGTCAATCATACGTAAGGCCCGGACTCCACCAAAGCGGAAACAAGAGGAGATGTGTTTGAATAACCAATCAGATGTGCACACAGAAGCTAAGCAGAGAGGAGATGTGGATATCCGGCCCTTACTTAACCGTGATGTTATTTTACATGTTACATTCAAACCATGCCAGGCGATATATTTTTGTAATCGCAATACAATAGAATGGCCAATTCCCACTGCCTCTTATTTATGATGAAAATTTCCCATTTTCAAACAGTCTGCCAACGAATTTTCAAGTTGATAAATTGAAGCCTTCTTCTTCCCAGGTCTGGTTTCAAAACCGTCGCGCAAAATGGCGCAAACAACAGAAGGCTGGTTGTGAAGGATACCCAGCTGCTCCGCGAGGTCCCAGGTCTCCCGACGAGAGATCACCATCAGCTCTGGCATTGGAGATGAGGGATTTTATCACTATACCTGGTAAGTTGATCCTCAATAACATCATCATCATCAATCTTAATCATCTTTTTCCGAAGGTAAAAGTGTGTCTATAAAGCTCACATTTTGGAGGATTTGCTTGCTCTCTCCTCTCCCTTTATATAGACTAGCCATACTGCCTATACCTAGTTCTTTGTAACAAAATTCTTCAAAGTCGTTTCCGCCATTTCGACGCTAAGACGGATATCATACATTTATAGACTTCGTCTACGAGTATTTGTATTCACATTCGCATTTGCTTACCCACGTGAGTAGTCTAGCCATCACTCAACCACAAATCCAGACTCTGGGCGACACTGTTTGGCGAATATGTGTTATAAAGTGATATTACAAAAAGCTCGTCGTAAAAGTTTCATCCCTAAACGTTTTTGTTGATTTTATTGGGGTTGAACCAGAGAACAGCTTTACAAAACGAATAAAAAAACTTCTGTAAAATAAAAAACATATTTCGGACTTGTTGCTCTAGTCGTAAATTATGTTTTTATAACTTCGTTATGAATTTCGGCGGTCTGTTCAACAAAAAATGTTTTAATTGTTATTTTTTTATTTAAAACAGTGACTTTTTCTTTTACAGTGTCATCAACACAAATGATTAATCTAAGTGATACTCAGACTCAAGTTTATGCTACAAAGTCGAAACCATCACCACCTGCCATCCACATATCAGCTTTGCCAACGAGACAAAACCCTCAGGTGGACCTCCCATCATTTTCCATACCACTACAGTACAACCTAGGAAGTTTCAAGAAAATTGGCGAAGATGTCCATTTAGACCTAGAAACGACAGACCAGCCAAACTGGGATACCAGAATGATACCAAATTTTAACCTGATGAACCTCAAACCGTTGATAGAAACAAGAGATAATGTAGATATGGAGTTAAAATATGAAGTTAAAAATGAAAGCAGAGTTAATTTCAGTGAAATACAAGCAGTACAAGCTATAGACACTGATGATATTTTAGGTAAAGATGGAGGAAATGAAGGACAAACTATATCACCAGATTTTGAAATACAAAGGTACCAAAACTATCAAAATGAAAATGAGAAAAGGTTTAGGGAGCAGAGTTTTGAAGATTCTATAATGGAAGATGGCAGAAATGATTTTGTTTGTGATGGTGATTTTCTTTGTAAGAATAATTTTGAAAAAGGTGATGAGAAACGAAGTGAATTTGAAGAATGTCATCTTTTGGATAGTGATAATAATGTCGGTATTAGTAATTTTGAAAGTAATATGTAGGTAGATGAAAGAAAAAAAGTGAATAGTGATCTCATAAATAATAATGTAAATATAAAAGTAGTAAGTAGTTGTCTCATAAACGATTTTCTAGTGAATAATAATAATGTAAGTATTAAATTAATATTTTATGGCAACGATTTATACTCGTATAACTTACTGTACATAGTTTATAAAATTAAGCCTGGTCACATTTATACTAAAACTACGTGTTTTGATTTAAACACCAAAGGATATTGTTTGATTGTGATACCATAAGTAATTCTTATGTTAAAAGTGATTCTAGTCAGAAATAAACGAAAAAATTCAAACTTTAACTGTAAGTAAGATTAAAATATTTCTTTTTTGTGAGCTCTCAGAAATATTTTTCTGAATCTATAAAAAGAAAAACCAATATACCCTAAATAAATTCGATAAAATACAATACAATGTTTCTTTAAACTTTCTAGGGAATCAAGAATATTCAAAGGAAAACTAAACAGCTTAGAATAAACTTATCTTTTAAGTTTTTATACTCAAGTCGTATTAAGTTTGACAAAGTTTTGGTACTTTTTTGTAGACCACAGGTGTTTAAGACGTTATTCCTGAGCGAAACTATTATTTTAATACCTTTACTTATCAACTGTGCTTCAAGAAAAACATGCTATATAAAATTTGTCGCGGCCTTTTTCTGTCTAGACAGTAGGCTTCTACTGGTCACTGACAAAAAAGTATTAGTTAGGGTAAATTCTACATTAATTCCTTGATATTTATCGTAGCTATAGTATGCAGGGGTAGATTATTGCATAAATAAATTTAAAATATGTTTCGTTTCTTCAAAATTCGTGAGTGGCTTGTGTTGTCAGAAGCAAATAAATACTGTACTTGCTTGTGACGTATTGGCAATTTTAAAAGTGTCGTCTTCGTAAATTCTCTTTCTTTCTTAAATTTTCGAAAATTTTGGTTTACGTAACAAAAGAAAAAATACGTGTCAATTTTTTTTGATAATTTATTGTAAGTATTGGTGTGATATTTCCAAACATTTAAATCTTGGATATACCTTACTTGCGCTTTAGTAGTATCTAATACAAGATTCCACAAACGGCACCAATTCATAAAGATCACATTCAACGCGGGACACATCGGAATCGAACCTGAGACCGCTGGCAGGTCGCCAAATTACGACCGCTCGCAACACGACACGTTCAAACCATCTTCAGTTGATTCTAAATTGAGGATTCGAGTCTAAGCGAATTAGAGTCCTCACTACCTGAATACCTGTTACTAAAAAAGATAGCCTGTACTTTGACAACGAGTAATGGGCGACCCGCCGTCCGTCATGTTCATTTATAATAAAATACCTCTTTTTTTTAGCGTGTTAAAATCATCAAATGAGTCCTCACAACCCGGGAAGGGCGGGAGGGACTGTCAGATTTGTACTGATTAAAATCCACGTTTTCCTTCAATTGCCCTTTACGTTACCGGGTCACGGTATTCTTTTCAGACAGTACCGCAACCTCGGAAAAGAGTCCCGGGTGAGAATCAAACCTGCAACTCGTAGCTTAAAAGCTAGGTGTTCATTCACTAGACTATGAACTCCATTCTGTGTTAAAAACAAAAAGAGTTTTTTTTGAACTTGATAAATTCGTCAAATGACAGGGCTGGGCAGGGGATATTGTCAGACTCTTTTTAACTAAAACCAGTGTAACTTCAATAGCCCTTTACGTTCCAGGGTCACGGTGACCTGATCAGACAGTCCCGTGACCCCGGCTGTGTTTGCCCCTAAATGCTACATTTCTACCCAAAAAATCGATAAGACCACAAACTACTAACATGCGTAATAGCCCTAAAACTAATTCTTTCAGCTAAAAATATAAATTTTAAACACAAGCTGTTATAATGGAGGCTTGCTTTATGAAATCACGCCATGCAACCTGAAATAGCACGTACTTTCAGTAAAATGTTTATAATATTTAGAATTTTTGATACTATGGCAAATGTTTAGATATTTTTTGATGAAGATTGATTTTTATTGTTGGTGTTTTGTAGTTTAAATACCCACTCGTACTAAATAGATCGTACAGATTTTTTTTTTTTTTTTTCCTGTGTTATTAAGAACAGACTTCTTAATAAAATTAATTACGATCTAGCCTGAAAGACTAATAAGTAATTTAACTATAACTTAATATGCTACGTTATACATTATTTTATAACTAAGAATAGTGTCCATTAGCACTTTTACACAAGTCCATAGCACTTTCTTAGAGTCTCTATCATTTTATAAAAACACTATGTTCATGTGTTATATGTATAGCACAACACTGTTACTATTATTCACTCACTTTACACACTACACTAATTCAAATGGTTTAGTTCTTTTTAGCCTACGCACTAAGTCTGTGTTGTCTAGAAGCTGAATAGCCTCAACGTTCACGTGTCGGTGTAATCTGTGTTCGTGGGCTTCAGCAAATTTTTGGATGATGGTGGTGACGAATTCCATTTTAAGGTCACGATGAAGGTCGTCATTTCTTATGTACCAGGGTGCATTCACAGCATCCCTCAGTACTTTGTTTTGGAATCGTTGAATAATTTTGACGTTGCTTGGTTTAGTACAGCCCCAAAGTTGGATACCATACGTCCAAATTGGCATCAGTATTTGCTTGTATATGGTAATTTTATTATGTATTGATAGACAAGATTTCTTTCCAAGTAACCAATACATACTTTTATAACGTATGTCGAGTTCCTGTCTTTTCTTTTTGACATGAGCTTTCCACCGCAACTTGGCATCGAGAGTCATGCCAAGGTATTTGGCCGTATCGGCGTATGGCACTTGCATGCCATTTATGTAGATTGGGTGATAGTCTGGATGTTTATTTGTGAAGTCAATGTGAATTGATTTTGACTCATTCAGTTTGATCTTCCATTTTTGTGTCCAGTCATAAACTTTGTTCACAGCTAGTTGGACTTTTTCTACCGCTTCTCTGTGGCTTGCCCCCGTTGCCATTATTGCAGTGTCGTCTGCAAAGGTCGCTATGGTGTTGTTTTCCAGTTCTGGAATGTCACAAGTGTATAGCAAGTACAAAATTGGACCTAGCACACTGCCTTGTGGTACCCCAGCTTTTATAGGTTTCAGTTCGGAATATGCATCTTCTTGCCGTATTCTGAACATTCTATTTGTTATATATGACTCTAATATTTCTGCGAATTCTGGCAGCATGCGCCTGAGCTTGTATATTAGACCTTTATGCCAAACTTTATCAAAAGCTTGCGCGACGTCTAAAAATACCGTCGCGCAGACTTCCTTATTTTCCAGTGTTTTTTCAATGATGTTTGTTATTCTATGTACCTGATCTATTGTTGAGTGTTTCTCCCTAAAGCCAAATTGATGATTTGGAATAAGGCCTTTATCTTCTATTATTGGTTTTAACCGTTTCAGTAATAGTTTCTCGAACAGTTTTGATAAAACGGGTAGCAAAGAAATGGGTCTGTATGATGATGCCTCATGTGGTGGTTTCCCTGGTTTCGCAATCATAATGACTTCAGCAACCTTCCATGGCGCAGGTACATATTTTAAAATAAATGCAGCATTGATTAATTTGGTCAGCTTTACTATAGCTTTGAGAGGGAGGTGTTTTAGAATTTCGCCTGTAATGAGATCGTAGCCCGGAGATTTTTTCGAGCTAATATTATTTTGAATTTCTCTCATAACTTCTTTAGGAGTCACAAGCTTAATTCTCTGATTTTGAGGTGCGTTGTCAGTCTCAAGTATTTCTATTAAGCTTTCATTGGGTTTAAAAGTTTCTTCTAAATGCTGAGCAAACCTTGAAGCTTTTTGGTCATTGCTTATGGCCCATTTTCCATCGCTATCTCTGATGGGCGGTATTTGCTTAATCGGCCTTTTTAGATTTTTGGTTGCTTTCCAAAGTGAATAATCTGTTGATTTGTCATTAGTTAACTGCAGTAGGTTGGTGTTCAGAGATGCTTCCTCATATTGTTGAATTTTTCTCTTCAATCTTTTAGTTAAATTGTTTAACAATGTTTTTTCTCGAGGGCAACGAGTTTGCTGCCACAGTTTCCTTTGCTTTCTTTTTTCAGAGAGTAAATCCACGATTTCTTTAGGATAAGTAAACCCTTTATATTTACGTTTTAATAGTGGTGTGTTGTTCCACGCACACTGCTGTATTTGAACAATGTAATTGTTTACCTCGGAGTCAAGCTGATCTTGCTTTTTTATCGAAGTTTTAAGGTCGATTATACTATCGAGATCGAGCGAAAAACTTTCCCAATCTGTGAATTTATTAACCAGGGTTAAGTGGCTTTCTTTGAGTAAGATTTTTTGACTAAGCATTAGTACAATTGAAGAGTGGTCCGAGTTCATATGAAAACCTTCCTCCAAGCTCACGTAATTGGCGGATATATTTTTGAATATAAAAAAATCTATAAGATCCGGTATCTTCTGGTGGTCAGTGGGCCAGTATGTTGGTTTTCCAGTGCTCATAACTTCAGAACGTGTTTCTTTAACTGCGCCTAAGAGCTGTCTTCCCTTAGTCGTAGTAAGTCTTGATCCCCAATGCGTATGCTTAGCATTAAAATCACCGCCTAGGATAAATCTCTGGCCTAATAGTTCAAAGAGATGTAAATATCGCTCTTTTCTTATCATGTGCCGTGGAGGACAGTAGATGGCCGCAATGGACACGGGACAGTGTCTGATTTTAACAGATAATGCCACGGCTTGAATGTCTTGTTCTTCATAAATACATTGCACGAAGTGACTAATGCTCTCTTTGATTATAATCGCGCTGCCTCCCCTAGCAGAGTTGCCAGGGTGAAGCGAATTATATACTATGTATCCTCTAAATTTCACAAAAGATTGCTTGGTGAAGTGTGTTTCGGATACCAAACACACGTCTATATTTTCTGTGTCCAGGACCGCCTGCAACTCATTTTGATGTTTAAGGAGTCCATTAGAGTTCCACGCCATTATTTTAAGGGTGTTATTCATTTTTAGTTATTTAAAATAGCTGTTTTAGAGCTAGACTCTAATTTCTCTAATCTCTTATCAAATGATGTAATACATTTTAAAATCTGGTTGATCTTGTCTTCTAAATTCAAAGGCTGAGGTCTTGGTTTTACAGCTTCCGCGTAGGAACAAGTGTTGGGTACTTGTATGAGTTTTGCATGAGCTGAGTGGACACCGCTCGGTTTCTGTGGCTGTTTTTCAGAATTCCTTAGTGAAAAAGACGGCTGAGTAGTTGGTACCACAAGCTTCTTTTTAATATTTTTGTTTTTTAGTATTTGCATCTGCTTAGCTACTTCACACCCTCTATAGTTGGCAGGGTGGGGTAGCCCACAGTGAACACATTTTGGCTTCTCTTGCGGAGATTTGGTACAGTTGGCTGTAAGATGCTTGCCAGTGCATTTTACACACCTTGGCTCTTTTCTGCAATATTTATGAGTATGCCCATAAGCCTGGCATCTCTTGCATTGGGGAATGAGTTTGGGATTTTTGAGTGGGTGTATTTCAATTTTACACCCTAAAATGTACTTTATGCCATAGATTTTGTTGACATCTTCTTCATTATTAAATGATAAGACAAACATGTTGAGTGGTTCTTTACTCTTCCAGCTCAATTTGTTGTCTACTTTTTCAATTTTAAGACCTTGTGTTGTTAGGTCGTCTTTTATTCGATCAGGTTGGCAAGAAGAATGTAGTTTCTTAACAACAACTCTGATTGGTCTGTCCTGCTTATTCTCGTACGAATGCCAACGGTAATCTTTTTCTGTCAAAAGCCCGGCAATTACTCTATACGAGTCCTCTGTTTTAGCGTTAACTTTCACGCAATCACCATTTAACATTTTTGCGGTAAATGTTTCTGCTGATATAGTTCCAGTTAGAGAGTCGTAGAACGTTTGGTAGTTTGTGACTCCGTCTATGATGATTGGCGGTGGCGGGGGCACCTTTTTGACGGCAGTCTCTTTCTCAGGTTTTCGGGGATTTTCATCTTGGGTGCTTGTTCCGGGTTGTTGTTTTGGAGAGTGCGAGGTGTTAAGCTTCCTCTTCTTCCTGCTCTTGGCCCTAATCCACCCTGTCTCTTTAGCGAGTTCATCCTCATCTGTGCAATATTCAACGTCACTTTTAGTACGCTGCGAAAATGATATTGTCTGGCTATCCTGTTTTTGTAAGGGTTCTTTGGGTTCTTTTTTTTCTTTCAAGCTATTTAATTCTCCTTGGAGGGCTTGTACTTGTTCCTGCAAGCTATGAATGTGTTCATTCAGATTACGCACCATTTGCTGCAGATTTTCTCTGTCAGATTTCTCCTGGATGTAGCAGTCATACAACCGTCTTTCCAGTTCAGTTTTTATCTTAATTGACTGTGAAGCCATTATTTAATTGTAAGGCGAGTTTTCACCTATGCAATAACTTATTGTAAACACTTCATGATTTCGTCACTTGTAACTAGGTCATTGCACTGACCGCGATAGGTCGACGTAGGTACACCGCGACGACGGTGTTGTGCTGCGTCTGCAGAATACTCTTAACTAGAGCACGCGCGCGCGATCCGTACGTTCGTTCGCTATTGCAAATAAACAACAACTGATCGTACAGATAAAAGAAAAAAATAAAAATAAAAAAAAGATTTTATTTATTTTTCATTTTATTACACTTTAGTACTAGCTGTTGGCTTCCACTTTGCTTGTTCTATAGGATTCCATAATTAGGATAAGTCCTTTTAGAAACAATTATTTTAAAGGAATTTCCTTTTTTGTAGACTCCGAAAAATTCCGCGAAAAAAAATAAAGAAAAATACTTTAAGTTTTAAGTTCCATGTTAAAAAAAGAAATAAACACGTAAGTATGACGTCCAAGCTACATGTGGTCGATTGTGAAATGACCTGCTAATGTTAATATACCTGCAAGATGCTACGGCGTAGCAAACCTATGACGTCACTACTACGGTAGCTACGCTTTCGTAGCAAATAGCTAGCTAGTATGTTACACGTTGAGTGACTATTTTTGAAATGCACATGCATTATAGTTAGCTGTCATAAAATTGAAATTAATTTACACGTTTTCATTCAATTCGTTACTCAACTAGAAATAGTCAGCATTCCGTTTTTAATATTTATTTTTTAAAGTGTCCCCAAGTCCCCACCCTATGTCTTTTTTGTATCGTGATTGTTTTAATAGCGATTCAAATTTATTTACTACAAGAAAAGATACCGAAGTATCGTTGCGTCACGTCGCTTCGCGTCGCGTCTCGCTGTGAACTGACCCTAAAGTAAAGAAGAAATCGTTAAGTTCACATTTATGACAACTAAGCAAATTAAATAAACATCAAACAATGAAGGTTACACAATTTTCTAATCGCTAAACAGCCTACGTTTTCTTTGTCACCAGCAATTCTGTTCATACCTTTTACAGCACAATATAGTTTTACATGGTCAAGTGGTGTTAGTGGCAAATAAACTGTGTTCGGTACTTAGTTTCCGAAAAAAAAAATTAAAACGCACTATGTTATCATTAGCAGTAGTGATGAAATCGATTACAAAAATTAATGAGCCAGGGTGGGTTTGAACCTGCGACCCTACGTTTAACTCGTAAGTCGGAGCCGGTTCTACCACTGCTTTCAGAGCCTCCTCTAATCTGTCAATTAAGCGCAGTTTCTTCAAATAACAAACTGGTATTCGTTGTATAGTTGCATCTACAAAATTGGAAACTGACCTTGCAAAATTAGATAAGGCTATCCAGTTAAGGGCCTTCGCGCCTTTTAAGCCGTAAAAACGTTACATTCTAAAGCATACTCCTGATTAACGGCTGGGTGTAAAGATTGAAAAAAAATATATGTTGAATGTATATTCATGTACAACAATGTGAGTAAATTTTATTTTCGTATGACAAATAGTTGAACTGTAAAAAAATATTTAACAACACGCTATTTTGTTCAAATAAATGCTCACTCCTTCTAAACGGCTTCTTTTATTTAAAATGTTTTTGAATAGATCAATCGGTGTTAAAATTTACTACAATGTGAGTAGCGCTCATGTAAATCAGTCAATATTTTACAAAGAATATGTTGAAAATTGAGATTTCCACATATGAAAACCGGGCGAAGGCGGGTTTTTGCAGCTCTTTCTGCCTAGCTGCATAGTGTATGATATCATTTTGAGGTATCACGGTATGCTCGGGACATATTAATATGTGCGGTGAAGATATGAAAATGTGCGTTTAGCTAAGTCTGGATGTTCAAGGTCATTGAGGGTACTATGCGCCTTAATGATTAAAATTTATACATATTGTTTAAGTGGAAATAAGCTGACGATTAAACGCTTGTATGTTAAAGTGAAAACAAGTGAAATTGGAAACCAGTATCTGAATGGACTATAGTGGTGGCCAGTGGCCTTAGTTGGTCGGGCGTGCGTGTCGACCACGTCGGTACTTCTCAGAAACAATCACGTCAAGTTATATCGCGGTTACACCGGCTTTCGTTCTAAGACGTAAGTTTTTATGTTGCTTGTGAATTTTCTTTTAATGCTCGAATTTTCATGTTGTAGAATCAACAATTTAGGTAATCTGTCATTCTTTTGTGTTGGGTTTTAAGTAGTTGGTAATTTAACAATCATAAAGGTACATTATTTATGATAATTTGACCGGCAAAATTTATGCCTAAATGAAATCGACCTGCTAGATTTCCCTTCATTAATGAGAGCTGGCCATAATCCACTGTAAGTTTTGGTGGATGACATGTGAATGTAATCGATGGTTTTTCTTTGGATCATTTTTGATTTATTCATGTTCTCTAAGCTGACTATATTAAAACTAGCTGTGCCCGCGACTTCGTTCGCGTGGATTTCGTAACTTAAAAATGTATACAATTGACAAAGTTTCATACAAGCTTTCACCCCATGTTTTATCTCCTTGGGTGTAGAATTGATCAAAATCCTTTCTTAGCGGATGAATACGTCATAACATATACCTGCATGCCAAACAGGGATCCGTCCAGTGGTTTGGGCTATGCGTTGATAGATCACTATGTCAGTCAGTCACCTTTGAGTTATACATAAAATGTATCTAGATGAGCAATCCGTCACAACCTTTTGTATTTTTACTGGGTGCTGATGCTGACGACCCCACTCTTGAATTTTGATACGTTTGATCTATGAAAAAATAATGGATTTAATTAAAGAAATAATAAATGTCCATTGTTTTTAAAAACTCGACGGAAAATTTATTAGACTTGCAATTAATTGATGCCGAAAAATGGCTTATTGTAATTCTATTTATTTATTTATTTAACTATTTATGTACACATAAGTAAAGTAATGGAAAATACAATATGTTTGATACTGATGTACAAAGGTACTGCTTATTCCTATTGAAATTTCTGCCAGCAGACCCTCTAAAGGAGCAATGAAAAAGCAATGTAGACAATAGTGTGTAAAAAAAAGAAGAAAAATGTCTATGAGAATAACTTTACCTAAAATCGTATTATATAACAATATTAATACCTAAGCAAATATATTATACCAAGTACTTATACTACATAAACAAAATATAATATTATATATATTTGTACATATCACATAGGAGAGGAAAAGTAGTGCTCTTTTACTCTGAGTTTAAATAAATAAATAGTCTTAAGATCACGAATGCTAGGCGGAAGTGAGTTCCATAATCTTACAGCATGAACTGAGAAGGAGTAAGAATCCTAGCTAGTTTTATGAGGATGGGATTTAAGTAGGGACCTAAGGTGCGATCTACAGGGTGCGTCACTAGGACGGGCGTAAGAAAATCGCTCACGAAGGAGGCAAAGGATACGAGTGTTCCTGCGCAGACGGATTGGGAGCCACTTGAGATCCTTGCGAAGTTGAGAGACATGATCATATTTAAGGAAACAGAAAACAAACCGAATACACAAATTTTGCAAGCGCTCAAGTTTGTTTAATAGCTCATCAATGGCATCAATATATTTCTAATTATATTTTGCACTCAAAAGGATACAACTGCAAATACTATATTTTAGAGAACACTGAAAGGGACAGATTTAAACTTCAGCATTGTCTCCTAGCTAAATCTGGGCCATCAATCTGAAGTTGGGACAGACAAATATAAGTCCGTCTCTCTAACTTACGAGATGGACTTGTCTAGATTTTAGTTTTATTTTAAAGTTTAGTCAGGTTTCGGGGTAGAAGGAAACTTAATTGAGTTCCTAGAAGAAAGAAAAGATGTAGGTAATTTCATTTTAACATACAGAACAAGAGTGAAAAAAGCATGTTAAATGCATATATACTGTCGAATTGAGTAACCTCCTTTTTTAGAAGTCGGTTGAAAATAGTTCAGTTTGGCGCAGTTCGAATGAAAAAAGTGAGTTTGTAAAACGTGGGAAAAACAAAATAATAAAAAAAATATTGTCAAAAAAAGACCTAATCCAAACATTATAGCTCTTAGGTCGCTTTGGTTGGAGTGTCTCACCACTGGCTGTCCCTGGAAAGGAAAAGGCTATTGAAGGACCAACGTGTATTTTACACAGTGCAAGTCTGACAGTCACTCCCTTCGCACCTTGCGTGGGAGGACTCATTTGATGATTTTATCTACCCAGGGCGGAGCGAGACTGTACGTAGAACTTGTACAGGCTAAAATCCACGATGATCTTTTAGTAGCCCTTTGCGTTCCAGGGTCACGGTAACTTAATGAGACAGTCCCGCGACCCTGGCAGATCTTTCCGGTCAAATCTTTCCTATTTCTGTTTCCAAGGCCTTCAACATTGGAAACAAAAATAGAAAAGGCTTTCCAGTATAAAAATATTTTATTTTTAGCAAACCGGATTTTCATTTGGCTTTGTACCTTTTCGAACGGAATCCTGCCTGTCAATATTAATAGAGATTTGAATAGAATTCTTGGAATCCATTTTAAATATAAATACTTTTTATGTGAGCACTCCGCGAAACAGCTTTGATAATGTTTTTTTTTGTTCATTTTGTGGTTTTTCAAATTTAATTTCTGATTGGAATTTGTTTGCATCGGTTTGGAGTGATTGACAACGACAATTTCTTTTTTTTTAAATTTTATCATCAGCCTACACAGCGGGGCAGTTTTAAATTAACGCCTGTACCGGAAAAGATCATGGAGAGCCGCTTAAGATGGTACGGTCATGTTATGAGGCGACCATCGGACCACATGACGAGAAAAGTGCTCGATATTAATACCCAGCCCAGAAGACGCGGTAGACCCCGCCTTACATGGATGTCAGTCATTGAAAAAGACCTGAAGAAGATGCAATTAACATCCCAGAAGACCCAGAACAGACCGTCCTGGCGAAGAATGACCAGAAGGGCTGACCCCAAATAAATGGGATTAAGGCCAGGCAGAAGAGAAGATCAGCCCACCCCAAATTGAAGTAGGTTGATGTTCTAGCGTCTGTACAGAAGCAAAATAATGAATTTCTAATAATATTTGTAAACTATTTTTGAAACGGTGTTATAAAAAAGCTAAATTATTAAATCTTGTCTATTTAGACTTTATTTCAGACCTGCATTTTTCTATTTAGGATTTTGTTTCTTTTTCTAACTCGCAAATAGCTGTCATATAAGTATTAACAAATTTTGGTAAATAAACTGTACAAAAATAAGAAATATAGCTCTGAAGTGCACTAAAAAAATGATAAAGGGATGTTATAAAACACCAAATTTGATGTTGTTCCTGGTGTAAAAAAGGCATTTGGACGGTTCCCAAATACTTTTTTTACATCTTAAATTATATTCGGTGTTACAATATTAAAGAAAAAGAATTAAAAATATAAAAAAATGCATTGCCTTATTATTTTTAGTGCACTACAAAGCCACAATATTTCTTATTTCCATACAGTAAAAACATTGCCCAATTAATTAAAACTTGTTAATATTTGACATAGCCTATGTTCAACAGTGGACGTCCTCCGGCTGATGATGATGATGAATATTTGACAACTATTTGCGACGTTACCAACTTTCTAAATACACGCTCTTAATATTCGATCTCAGTTTATATTGTTCCATCTACCCTCATTGCGATTGTTTTTTTTCTTTTTATTGAGCTGATTGTTTTTAGAATCGATCAGTCAGTTTGGTTTGCGCTTCGTGGTCGAAAAGGTTGATTTAATCCCTAGATAGTCGCGAAAAGTGTGAAAATGCTGTTTGAAAAGTGGAATAAAAACGTTATCACGATTGTGGACAATAGTTTATGTTGTGAGATGAATATTTCGTATGGTGGAGAACTGCACAAGCAGGTATGTTTCTAAATATACTTAATTATAATAAAATATATACGTCCGATACGAGTACGTGCGATGCGGACCTGTGGACGCTTACCATAGCAAAATCATCCGCTATTTCATTTGGTATACATACAGTTTGTTACAGTTTGGTATTACACAGGTAAGAGAGAACATCGTAGGTACGATAAGAAAAAGGATCTTCCTACCAAATGTAAACAAAAAAAGTAAAAGTATTTAAATTACAAACAATAATGCAAATACAGTTTATGACCTGGACTAACCCTTACCGACAAATTCTTAAGTCAAGCAACAAGTTACTTTGTTAATTTTAGATCCACCTCCAAGTTAATTGTTTACAGATTATAGCCAGGAAGGTAAATGTTACCTTTGACTGGGACTTCGTGGTAAACACTTGAATTATTTATTGGTGTTAATCTTAACTTCATAATGGGAAGGCAATAACATACATTTTCGGGTGGGCTGGATCCACTTTCTAAAGGTCTTCGCACATTATAACAACTCCACGCCAACGCGGCAGCAACTCTACTCACACTCTCGATGAGTAGTCAACTAGTTGATCCACCCAATGGTCACTAGTGGACAACGCGGTGTCAAGGAGTGGCCAACGCGGTGCCAACGAGTGGGTTATTCAACAGACAACTCGTCTAACCTCAGTTTTCGGTTAAATTTTTAAAATGGTTGCCCGTCACGCGTCAGTCGCAAACGCATAGTCGTTACGTGGACAACGTGTGGTCGTTGCGTGGACGACGTATGGTCATTGCGTGACAAACGTGTCGGGGTTGACCTCTAGTGTACGATGCGTAGGCCACTCGTTGTACACTACTTTATAATCATTTTTTGAAATTGAACCTTGAACATATGATACAGGGCTTAAATTTCAATGTCTAGCATAGAGTCGAGTCGCCGGTGAGTTGTTATAATGTGCGAAGACCTTAATGATCTCTCCGGTGTAGCGGCACTGCGGGGTACCTCCAAACTATTTTTTATTGTGGTTACTTCATCAAATGAGTCGTTTTTTAGGGTTCCGTAGTCAACAAGGAACCCTTATAGTTTCGCCATGTCCGTCCGTCCGTCCGTCCGTCCGTCTGTCCGCAGTTTAGCTCAGAGACGCACAGTACTAGAGAGCTGTAATTTGGTGTAAATACACGGATTTGTTGTGCCAAAAAAGTGGTAAAATAAAATCTCGTAAAATATTTTTTTTTAGGGTACCTCCAGTACTTACACGTAAAGTGAGGATTTTTTTTTTCTCGCGTACCCCTTAGTGTGGGGTATCATTAAATAGGTCTTTAAAAAATAATGATAGTTTCCATTAACAATTTTTTTATGAAAAAATTCGTTTGTGAAATATTAAGCTTTAAAGTGCTAAATTTTGCTCGATTCGAGTGTCCCCCCCCTCTACCAGCTAAACGGTTATGTTTGGGGGTGTGAAAAAATTCACAATAGTAGTATATATAACGAAGTTTAAAAGAAAATTATCATGACTAAGTAGGCTTTACAACTTTACGAGTAATAGTCGACCAACTTATAAAATGTACTTGGACATCATATTTTCTAAACAAAATGTATCGGAGACAACTGCAAATGTAAGTTTGTCAACTTTATTTTTACAGCTTTTATCATCATCATCATCATCATCATCAGCCTATTAATGTTCCCACTGCTGGGACACAGGCCTCCTCTCACAGCTTTTATAGGTATGTTTTTTGGGGATAGGTAGGTTTTTATCGTCAACTATTTTTAACTAAATTCAAAAAAAGCAGGAGGTTCTAAATTCGTCGTAATCTTTATTCTTATGTATTTTCCCCGATTTCTCAAAGACTCCTGGACCGATTTTGAAAATTCTTCTTTTTAAAATTAAATTCAGCGAATCAGTTTAGTTAGTTCGCATAAGTATTTTGATGGGCAACTACGGAACCCTACACTGTGCGTGGCCCGACACGCACTTGGCCGGTTTTTTTCAATAGCCCTTTACGTTCCAGGGTCGAGGTTACCTAATGAGACAGTCCCTCGACATTGGCAAGCTTTTGCTCTCAAAGGGGCGCCGTCAGAACAAACTTCCGTTACATTTCGAACTCATAGGAAGAATGTTACGTATCAACAAATGCTAGATGTACTGTAATTAGCCTTCTAATCTGATTATATTAACGTGTAGTCTGAAACTGAAAGGATTACTTGTTTACAAAAAAAAAAACAAAAGCTAAAATCATCAAATGATTCGTCCCGCCCTGCCCGGGGTGTCAGACTCGTACAGACTAAACTCCACGGTGTCCTTCAATAGCCCTTTATGTTCCAGGGTCACGGTAATGATATAAGTCCCGCGACCCCGGCGGGCTTTAGACTTACCTGTTTTATTGAAACCTGATTAAATGAGAAACTCCAATCGCTGGAATTCCTACGTAAATAAGAAGGAAATGAAACACTGTTAGCCAGAAGTTCATAATTCTGACAACCAGTCTTACCATGTGGTAACGTATTATCCAGTTATTGGGTTGTGGAGGTCCAAAATACTGATATTCAGCTACATCTGGTTCAACTGGAAGCTGACCTCAATATAGTTGGGAAAAGGCTAGGCAGATTTGGCTATCACGGTTTGTTGCTAAATCTGAAAGCCTTTGCTACCCTGGCAGGACTGGAGGGACTGTCAGACTTGTACTGACTAAAATCGAGGGTGTCCTTCAATTGCTCTTTAAGTTCCGGCCAGCAGGTTTCAATGTATTAAATTGCTTCTTTCCTTACAGCTATACAAAAAAATATCATGGTACCCGTTCTATATTAGTTCGTTCTGGAATCAGGTCGCTCCGTCTGGGTCATAGAGTTTAAATATACTCCAAGCTTTGATTTATCTTGAGTTTCATTCTTATTTTATGTGACATAGGGTTGCAAATGTTCTGGCGATAGTGCAGGTGCTATAAGTAGTCGGAGAAGTTAAGACTGAGAGTCGAAACTCAACTGGTTGGGTTTTTAGGGTTCCGTAGTCAACAAGGAACCCTTAGGCCCTTCGTCCACTATAAGACTCAAGTTTCCGATACCTTACGACTTCAGTATCCAGGCGACTCTCGCAATAGAAATGTATATACGTTCGTACACATGCACGCGACGCGCGACTCCAATCGCGCGCTACCTATCTGCTGACATCGCGGCGACTTGAGTTTCCGCGATTTTCAAGATGGCGGAACAATTTATTTACCATTTTTAATTTTATTCACAGAATAAAGGGTTCCGTAGCATATTCTTGAATCATTTTTGGAAAGTAATTATTTTCAATACAATCTCAAATCAAATTTTATAATACAATCCTCTATCAAATCATAATTTTGTATGCAGTTTTATTAAAAAGTTGGGAGAGATGGATTTTTTTTTATTTTATTGAATAAAATTTTTAAATTATGTTATAGTAAGGTGGGTGGACCATGGAAGGCCATGCTCCTTCGAAGGCCAATTATTAAAATTTCGTAGTTATTGCCATGTGATGACGAATTCCTTCCGTTTACAAAGATCCATCCAACTGAAAATCACAAACGCAGCCGCGAATCGCTCGCGCTATTATTTTGGTAGTACGTAACAGGCCCTCGCTTCTTGGATATCGGGAATAGACAACGTAAAATTAAGGTGGTGTACCATGGAAGTCCACTCTCATATATAAACAGTTATTATTAATTCATTTATTGCATAAATTAAACTAACAAATGTTAAAGTGATACTTTGTTTTATTATATAACAATCATATAAACCACTTCTTTTTAACGTAGATTTAATAACAGTAACTTTTAGTGTTAAATAACCTATTTATTACGATGGCCTTCATAGAAGCCCCTGTTCCTAGTTAGGCCATTTGGTAGAGTTCAATAAAACTTATGTCTAATTAATATTGATTAAATCTGCAATTCAAAAAAGTGGTCTTATGATAAGTAATAAAACAAAGTATTACTACAATATTTGTTAGTTTTATTTGTTTAGTAAATAAACGAATAATAACTGTTTATTTGTTAGTGTGGCCTTCCTTGGTTCACCTACCTTATTTGGATTTGGATTAATGTTAGGTTCCCAGGAAATTAACTGTGAAGGACTTAACTGTGTGGAGAAATTAACTGATCTTATAAAGATTCCGTTTTTTTTTGAACCTTCGGAACCCTAAAAAATATACTTTGATTAGGACAGTCATGTGTCAGCCATTTTATAAATTCATATTCTTGACCACCCATCATGACCTTTTGACGCGGCGCTAGTGTCTATGTCGTTACATCAAATTGCATTATAAAAATTTAGTACCTCGAATTTTCCGCAGGTCATGAGTAGTGGCGAAACTCCAGTATCGGAAACTTGCGTCGCCTCGTGTACGAAGGCTCGTACACGAGGCGACGCAAGTTTCCGATACCTTACGATTTTGGTTTCCAGGCGACTATCGCAATACAAATCCATAGAGGCTCGTACACAGGCCGCGTCGCCGACATGCGTCGCCGACTCTAGTCGCTCGCTACTCATCTATCAAGATCGCCGATACCCAAGTCTTCGAGATTTTTAACCGACGAAAAATTTGTATCTATTATTTTAAAATGTATTATTAAAGTATCTGAGGTAGAAAAATATCCTTGTTTGTATCATTACAATTAATAATAATAATTGTACAATCTTACGTTTATGTATTTTGATAATATTTACCTATTTTAGTACCATATGTGTAACTAGATGGCGTTGTAGGTTTTCTGAATCGCGATATGGTTTCGTTACCACCAAAAGTATATAAGGACCTAAAATTCATTGATTAAATTTTCTTCGTTCAAACAAGTAAGTAAACGCTGGTTTTATTCCACAACTATCACACAACGCAATCTCGTCCCAAGCTAAGCAGAGCTTGTGTTATGGGTACTAAACAACTGATAAACATACTTATATATTTCTAAATACATAAATATAATAGATAAATTACACCCAGACACAGAACAAATGATCGTGCTCATCAAACAAACATTAATTTGTCCTGGGTGGGAATCGAACCCACGTCCTCCGGCATAGCAGTCAGGGTCACTAACGACTAGACCAACAGGCTTGTCAAATTCAAAAGAATATTCTAATAGCTAATTAGCATGGAATAAGCTTTTTTTAAAGTGGTAAAATCATCATATTAAATGATAATAATATATATAAATATGAAAAAAAAACCAAGAAAAAAATTGAATAAACCTCTTAAAAACAACTGAAACGCGAAAAAAGAAAAATTCTATGTTTACCTGGGGTTTGAACCCATGGTCACCACCTTGAAAGTCAAAGCTTGAACAAATAGAGCTACCTTGTAGCCGGTTGGCGCGGCGAAATTATGAACCATATTCTTTCTAGATTGATTTTTTCTTCTATACGCGCCAATTTTTAATTCCAAAAATTTGAAATAGGAATGCGCTCGTCATTTTTAAAATAAAAGCATTTTAATTTATGTTATGAGATGTACATTTTGTGTTTTGTACAATGTATTATTAAGGTTGAATATAGAATGGTGGCCGAATAGACGATTTGAGTCTTACGACTCGAGTCGCCGCTGTGTACGGACCGTGCGCGACTGGAGTCGCGCGACTTAGGTATGCGACTGGAGTATCGGATACCGGAGTTTCCTAATGAACGAAGGGCCTTATAGTTTCGCCATGTCCATCCGTCCGTCCGTCCGTCCGTCTGTCCGCAGTTTAGCTCAGAGACGCACAGCACTAGAAAGCTGTAATTTGGTGTAAATATGCGGATTTGTTGTGCCGAAAAAGTGGTAAAATAAAATCTCGTAAAATATTTTTTTTAGGGTACCTCCTGAACTTGCAGGTAAAGTGAGCATTTTTTTTTTCTCGCGTACCCCTTAGTGTGGGGTATCATTAAATAGGCCTTTAAAAAATAATGATAGTTTCCATTGACAGTTTTTTGATAAAAAATTCGTTTGTGAAATATTAAGCTTTAAAGTGCTAAATTTTTCTCGATTCGAGTGTCCCCCCCCTCTACCAGCTAAACGGTTATGTTTGGGGGTGTGAAAAAATTCACAATACTTAGTAGTATATATAACGAAGTTTAAAAGAAAATTATCATGACTAAGTAGGCTTTACAACTTTACGAGTAATAGTCGACCAACTTATAAAATGTACTTGGAAAATAGGTTTTCTTAAACAAAATGTATCGGAGAATATGTACTTCAACTGCAAATGTAAGTTTGTCAACTTTATTTTGACAGCTTTAATATGTATGTTTTTACGGTATGTTTTTTTGGGGATAGGTAGGTTTTTATCTTCAACAATTTTAAACTAACTTCTTAAAAAGGAGGAGGTTCTAAATTCGTCGTTATCTTTTTTCTTATGTATTTTCCCTGATTTCTCAAAGACTCCTGGACCGATTGTGAAAATTCTTCTTTTTAAAATTTAATTCAGCGAATCAGTTTAGTTAGTTCGCATATTTTGATGGGCAACTACGGAACCCTACACTGTGCGTGGCCCGACACGCACTTGGCCGGTTTTTTTAGTTTAAGGGGTAAAGTTGGTTGTCTATTGTAACGATTACTGCGCCAACTATATCATCCAGTTACGGAAATAAATAAGTTATTATTTAATTCAAATGTCTATTTGCATTTTCATCATGTATAATACTATTGTCAAAGATAAGGATAAACTGCTAACAATTTAAGTATTTTTCCTGTTTTTAAATGAAAAAGATTTATTACTTATTGCCAGTTATTGCTTAAAAAAGATGTCAGACCGGTCGTCAGAATAAGAATGATATTATTTGAGAAAGCTTTGACAACAATATAATAATTTATGGACACTGATGAAGACATATGACATTATATCATTAAATAAAATATAAAATGGACGACAGAAAATGCACAATAATGAAAATCGGCTTACAAAAAATGATAAAATGAATTACTAAATCCATTTCTAATACATTATAATATTATTGATACAAAATATTTTCGTTTCAATAAAAGAAAGATTTAACAAAATGAAATAGAAGTCGTATGCACTAAAGGCATTCCATACAAACTTTCAAATCCTTAATTTTTTAAATGACTGTAATCGATTTTCATGAAAATGAAGTCCTTGAGCAGGTTCTAAAGTGATAAGAGAAAATTTTCAAAATATCTTGTTTACTTATTTAAAAAATCAGCGTGAAATTTCCAACTGAGCAATTGCTAAATCCGAAACAGAAGGAATATCGAAAAAGTCAGCCAAAACTGTATCATTGGATTTTTTTTTAATCTCTTCTACTGATGGCTAGGAATCGAACTTGATAGTTCAAGAATGAATTTTGAACCACTCGATAATGGTGCTAATAAGGATCAAATTCCTTAGAAACAGTTACTTCCAGATTATCCTGTATACTGAACATTTTCAGTGTTACAACTTAGTTGTAACACTGAAAATGTTCTCTGAGAACTTTTTAGACCTTTTACATTTACTTATATAGTTTCATTAAAATCTGTCCAGTCATTTAAAAAAAAAGACTTAAACATTGAAAATTTTGTATGACATGCCATTGAGCGTACACGTTTAAGTAAATAAAACCTTTTAATAAAATATTTATCCCTGAAAAAATAAATCTGAGAAACCTTTACAAATTCTCATGAAAAACATTTAAAGACGACTGCAGACGTTTTCAGGCTTTCAGATTCAGCGTCTAGAGGTCACTTAGACACATTATATTCATGATAAATTTCTAATGGAGTTTGAGTAAAAGATTTGTTTAACTTTGGAGTTTCAGCTCTGCCACTGAAAGGTGTAAGTGGTATGTTAAAAACTTTGTTAATTCTAGCTAGGCTTCGCTTAAAATTTTATGATATTTGATATCAAGAAGTTATTTTTAAATATTTCGTTCTGCTTTTGAAGGGACGCGTCTTATCTTCTGGGTCACTTTTCCAATTAATGAAACAGCTTTATTATAATTATATTAATATACCAGCAGTTGCCCAAGGTTTCATCAGCTGCTTGACTTTTATTCATTGTAGCGTAATGTTATATAGCCTATAGCCTTCCTCGATAAATACAATATTCAACACAAAAATAATCTCTCAATTTTAGCCAGTAGTTTTTGAGATTAACGCGTTCATACAAACAAACTTTTTAGCTTTAAAATATTAGTATGGAACTCAATTTCATTTTATAATTATGCGATTTCTCATCATCAACATCATCATCTTACTGCCCTTATCTTTATAGCGTAGATAAACCTTCAAATAATTCCTCTTCTGGGTGTAGCAGAAAAGACTGTCAGAATCGTACTGACTAAAAACTTGCCTGTTTTTAATTATATCTTTATAGATAGTTTTCGCAAACCCGGAAGGCGTTTGGCTCTACTAGGACTCAGTTAGTTTGCTGACTGCGTGACTAAGTCGACATCCTTTCTCGATGAAAGTTGAAAGAAAACTAAGACCTTTTGTAGCGTGACTGACTATTGCATGAAGCAGCGTGGACATAACAAATATGCAAAATACGCCTATCTTCAATTTTGTAGGTTACATGCATCCTACGAAAGATGACTGTGTGGACAGTAGGCCTTAGACCTGCGGCCGTATTCTGTTCTTCAGTCTTACAACTAGGCTTCTTTCAATGACCAATGACCATTTACCATGTAATTTACACCTATATTCTAGCAAATAAATCTTTCATTCATTCAATGAGTGAAAGGGACAGAGCTGTACAAGTCGTCTAGCGCCATCTCGTTCACTCACTGGAACTAGACTGGTTTTAAGTATACGGCCTCATCGAAGGAAGCCCTGCCATCCCTAGATGGCAGGTTAACCAGACGTCTTTTACGCCTGGACAGGACCGGCATGCGTCTGCTGACAGGGACCATAACGGGACACTGCTCCCTAAACAAACACTTCCACACAATAGGCATAACGGACAGCCCCCTGTGCAGGGCATGCATGGAGACTGAGGAAACCGTCGCGCATGTGCTCTTCGAGTGCACAGGTGTCACCCAGATCAGGACAGAAACCCTCGGGACATCCAGGACTTACACAGATGTTCTCCACAGACCAAAGAACCTGATCAACTTCTGGAGGGAGGTGGGCTGGTTGGAATAAGCCACCAAGGCCACTATGGCCCACGCACAATGGTCCACATGAAGGACTAAGTGCGGAAACCAAAACCCCTAATATAGAACAAAGAACATAGTATACGGCCTCTGATCCTTGATCGGACGGCGAGCTAACCATTACTCATCGTCCGTGCCTACAGCAATTTAATAGGTGTATTTATCAAACTGCGCAAATCATGGAAGTCGATTAAAAGGAGGCGTAACTATCGTTAGTGCTATTAGATACGGAATGTTCTGGCAATCAGTCAAAACTAGGCTATCTGTGTTTGGCCTACTAAATATGAAACATGATTTTGGCTGCAATTTTCACTTTTAGGGCACTAGCAGTGTTAATTTCTTTTTTTTTTTTGAGCTTCTGAAATTGGTCGCGGGCTTTGTTTCCTAACCGTGACCCCGGAAATTAAGGGCTTCAATAGCCCTTTATTTTCCGGGGTCACGGTGAGGAAAGAAGTCCTCCAACCCCGGGCAGGGCAGGAGGGACTGTCAGACTTGTACTGACTAAAATCCACGGTGTCCTTCAATAGCCCTTTACGTTCTGGGAACACGGTAATTCGTTAGACCCGCGACCACGTCAAAAGAGCTAGAATATTCCGAGATATATCTAGACTAAAGTTGGGTGCACTGATGACCTAGCTAGACTACACTCGTTGCCTCATACAAACACAAGATTCTTATGAAAAGATCTTTCTAAGAAAAGCGCTTTAAATGATAAGTCCCACGCTGCAAGCGCTTAACATTTTAAAAGTTTACAGAAACCTCATTAAGGTAATATTAAATTATGATAAAGGGTGTAGTCATGTTTCATTAAATTTTTATAAGAACAAAATAAACATGCAACTAATTAACATAATGAAGTTTGCTACACGCGAATTTTTATAACTTGTTATTCTGCTAAGTCTCTAAAAGGCAGAGTCGTGATGTTACTCATAATGTCCTTTGAGGACAAAATGCATCTTCGCCCGAAGAAAATGCACTTCTTATGATACTCATTTGACAAAATCTACGTCGGCATTAATACCAGTCCCTCGGTGTTAAATTTCGATTTTTCTTGTTACCTTATCACAATCAAAATAGCGTTCTCCGGAACTCGTAATAAGTCATAAAATCGAACGGTCACTCCCCTAAGCTCTGTACCAGCTAATATGAACTGTAGAAAGCAAACAGTACACTCTGAAAGTCCGTCAAGAAACACAAAAATGACCCTTATAATAAAACTTGTAAGAACCATTATTACGTAACACAATTATACCGTAATCGAATTCGGACGTTTGTGTACACCGCACACATATACATCTCGTTTTAGTAACCTTTCTTATTAATGATTAAAAGTCGCCCTTAAAGCTAGAGTAATTAAGTCGAAAATCGATTATGATTAATATAAATTGTACAACCTATTGACTCGCGGGACGGCGTGCATTCGCTTTTCCGACACGTAGCCAACTCAATCGAAATTCAAACTTGTTAGCAAGAGATAGAGTTTTATTTCGATTGCAGCAATTCAGTGGAATACTATGTTTTGTGTGTGGAGTAGTAGCCACGGCCGAGGGCTGAAAGGGGTGCTGGCGGGTACGGGGGGCGGGGTAGGGGCAGCTAAAGCCTTTCCAGGTCTACTACGTTAGTACCGCCGCGTCTGTTGTAACGTACGCACGGATGGCGCGCACGAAAACGCGCGTGCGCTTTTCGATTTTTTTAAAACGTAATTTTCATCATCTCTCCTTTTCTAACGGCTCCTTAGATTTTTTTATTGGTTTTTAAACTTTATTATTTGTTTGTGAGCGCGAGTGTGTGATTGTTTGCCATGGAGGTTGCACTACGTCCCGAGTTTAATAGACGCGATGCGATCGTACGTACGATTGGTATACAGCGAATGTATGACCTACTTATGTACGTATGGAAACGTACAGGTGGCAATATTTAAAAAAGAATAGAAGGCTGAATGGAGCGCGGGCAAAAAGCCGAGTACACTTTAAAATTAAAACTGTCTAGCGAAAGCGCGGGAAACCACACACGGCGGGTAAAAATGGCGGGAACGGTATTGCAGAAGTGTGCGTAAGGGAGAATGCTATCTTATTAAAATTTCAAGTAGAATTTAAAATGAAAATTGTTCTGTAATCCTACAAGCTCCTGAAACGGTTGGAGGGAAATTGGGAATTAAAATATTAAGTAGGACTTGTTATTGTTAAGTTTATGATGAAGATGAGGTACTCTTAATTCTGTGGCCTTAAGTAATGTACAGGGTGTTTGTATATGGCTAATATTTTTAAAGTGCAAAGTTTCTCTTTCGGGGCACGATTTATTTTCTGCCATTTATTAAATAAATTGCAATATGATGTTTAAATAATTAGAAACGAATATAGATTTAATTATGAAATAAAATGTGCAAGGGTTTAGGTAGTACTAAAATAATGTTTTTTGAATTTTATTTCTTTAAAAAAGAAAGAAAGTCTTTTGGAATGATTCAGTAGAGTCAACTAAAGCAAATAAAAAGGTTTTTCTTGCTTGACTTAATTTTTTTAAATTACTTCAACTATTTAGAATAATTTGGCTAAGTAAAAGCTGCTACTTATTTAGAATATTTCACAATTTTCGGAAGAAGTGAAAATCATGGCATTTTAATATGTTACGTTTTTTACGACAATTACATCTGTAGATATTGAAACTGGTATTTGAATATAATATGAGTTTTTCTTTTATTTGAACAGAAAAGTGTATCTAGCTCACCTTCTTGAAGACAAATAAAAATCTTCACTTTTCACGACCCCCTTGAGACGGGGTAGGAAAGGGGTGTTCCCTCTCATCAACTATACAGGGTGTATTTTTATTCCTCTCTCATAAAATCATAAAATTTGACTGAAAGGTTCACAAAATTGAAGGTTTCAGTTATAAATATTTATAAGTATTCTGTTTGACCCACCAATTTGTGTCAAGCGTGGCTTGAATAGTACTTTGGCGTTAATTGCTATTATACTTGATGAGTTAATGAGTCATTAACATAATGATTTGTTGATAATAATGGAAATTGTAGTTTAACGTTATGTAATCATTTTTCTTTTTAAATAGAAATTAAAATAAGTTTTTTTTTGACAACCAGAGGTATTGTATATAACGCTAACCACGAATTATTGTAAGCCTAATAACTTGGTTTTGGAGTTCAGATAAGCAGTCGCTTCGTGTGAAATACTAGTACTCAGCTGCATCAAGTTAGACTGGCAGCCAATCTTCATATAATTAGAAAATAGTGGGTCGGATGATGCAAATCTTGTAAATTTATACGTTTTCGTAACTTTTGATGTATATGTAACTTATTATAATATATCATACCCCCATTTATTTAAGGCCTTCACTTCTATCTTTGTACTAAAAGATTTGTAGCCCGTAGCCTTAACTTCTATCTTTTTACCAAAATTTATCAAAATCTGTTCAGCGCCTGAAATCGCAAAGCGCCGCATCTGTGCCAGCAAACAAACATATTTTCGTTTTAATAATATTAGAAAGAAAATTGTTTCTGGCCATTTATTTAAAAGGCTTCCATTGGTAAACATTTTACAAAAAAAAAACCCAGAAGAACCGACATTTTAATAAATGTATAATATTTACTCTATACAGCAAAGCTACGAGTATCTTGTATAAATAAATTCTCATTACAATACAAAAAATAGTAGCAAAAGTCAATAAAATTATTTACCTGTCTACTCAAACATAAGTGCTACACTAATACCGTCCCTTTACGCAAGCACATCTCTAGTTTACTAATACTAGAGATGATCCCCAACATATACACATAAAAAGAGGAAACATAAATATTACTTTTACTACGACATTTTACGACAAAATTTATCGAGATATACATTAAATGTCGTAGCACTCGTAGCAAAGGTCTACGAAAGTTCGTAGCTCTTTCGTAGCGCTACGAACTGTGTAATTGGGTAGTTGTTTTGTATTAGTAATATGTTGTGTCTGTGTGTTTTATTATATGTCTTTGTAACTTCTTACATAAGTGTATAAAATATGACGTACTAAGTGTTAGACTTTTTAGGTTCTAGGCATGTGCCAACCGCTTTAAAAGTGGTTGGATTTTTTCAACGATATAAAATGTTGGCTTTTTGGTTACTTGAATATGTCAGTCGAATATTTATATTGTTTTCTTCGTATTACGCTGTCTGAAAAGAATAAGAGAAATAATAATTTTGTAAGACTAAGAGTTTTGACTCTTTGTTTCTCATTACAAAATTATCACTTTGTTTTTACAAATTGCGAGAAGTTCATTTTCAACTCAAAGTTGACGAATGAGCTTTAGTTTCGATAGTTAAATCTTTACAGAATAAATGCACACGCACACATACACACACATCTCTACACACGCACATAATATTTATTTATTTGCCTTCCATTTTTAAAAGAAAAAAAGTAATTATAAATGACAGAGTAAGCCTACTTAAGTCCATGTTTGACATTAGTTGGTTAATTTGGGACTGGCTTAAACCTGTCTGATTGGCATCTCAACTACGTTTATGTAACTTTGCCCAAAATCTTCGATTTATTTGACTTCGTCGATTTTCAGGAGATGTCAAATAAACCTCCTAGTTTTCATTAAGAAGCCTGTGAAATATTTTTAAAATATATGATAATTTTATGTAAATAGTTGCAAGAAAATGTGAACTTAATGTCTGTGGCATCCTCTACCAATCTACAAAGGGCAGGTGTATAAAAAGAATGAGTTCATAAAACAATTTAAATTTACTAAAAACAAACATAATTTAAATAAACATTAAATCCATCAAAGACTTTCGTAACTCAATTTAATAACACTCTGTAAAGCTCTAATAACCGTCAAAAAAAGACCAAACCAAAGAAAAAAAAAACTGGTACATTTAAAAAGTAAAAAAAAAAGATCTTTTATATGATACTCTCCTGCTATCTAGCACTTACTACAGGTAAAAATTTTTACCCGGAATGCATGAATATCTTAACCGAACACTACCCAGGGGAGTGATGGTGGCCACCGTCGATTTTCTCCACGCATTGATTACGTAAAAATGGTACCATGTTCCGATACCGCTACCGAGATGTGTATTCATGATTTTGAATAAGGAAGTCTTTTAGAATTCATACTTTTTAAATCGTTTTGTGATTTTTGCGGGGAAGTTTGAGATAGGGGAATAATTTAATTGTTTCTTTTTTTAACAGCCTGTATGTTTGAACCTACGTAGTAAAATCTATGTAGGTGTGATTGAAAAATGTTTTCAAGTGGAATATTTTTCTGTAAGTAGACTCGTTTTGATCGTGATGGTCCATTACAGATTGGGAAACACATATTAGTCATTTATTTTATCTTCTAGAGGAGTAGTGTTAAAATAAATTTAATTTGAGTTTTATTTAGCAATACTTATTACTCTAATTTGACCACTATTTCGCCTGATGGTAAGCGAAGACGTGATCGACGGTGAAGCACGCTTGCCTAGAAGTAATCAATTCCATTTTGACTCGAAGACTTCAAAGTTGTAGCTGTAGGAAATGCTATATATTGGTTTTATCCAACTAACGGTGAAAGATGATGTAATCACTAATTGACTGTAAAATGCATTAGAAGTTTTTTCCTTCAGACCCTAAATAATTAAGCGATGTTTTACAGATGTTCTTTGAGTGAAATATATTGCTTCAAAAACAGGCAAATAGTTGAACATTAAAGTATCTCACAGATCCAGTCATTAACCGCAAATAGCATAGCCATTTTACTTAGTCATAATTATTTTAGATAAAATTACCAACGTAAGCATTTAAAACGTTTTATCTCAAACTAAACAAATTCTCCATGAAACTTATAAATAAACAGGGTCTACGTCCAAAACTTCGATACTCAATACATCTTAGAAGCCTGAAGAAAAAACCTATCCCTTTTTACGTCTCCCTGTTAAAAGTATCGAGACTTTTCCAATATGTAGTTTTGTTCGGGAACCAATCGAAATAAATCACTATATCACGATTGTCTCCGAGTAGGTCGTCGTGGCGAATAATCGAATCGGTTTGTTCCATCGATTCTATGCAAGCATTGCGTAATCGATTGTACGATATCTTTTTTTGTACTTTCTATTTTTGAATGGTTAGTTTTAAATACAGTTTCTTTCAATGAATGAGCCAGTGTTTTTTTGTATTTTTGGAATGTTTTTTTTTAATTCAGTCCTTTATTTTAATACCATAGAAGTACTTTTTACAATTGAAAATGGCTCTTTTGGCCAATAAAAGAGATTGTAAAAAAAAACACTTTTGTGGTAAATATCTGTAAATTATAAAGAAAAACAATATGGTGATGTGAGTATGACTATGAATTCGAGCCAAAAACTTCTGCAGGGTATTTTTTTTTGCATTTTCTTTTCATTTCATTCCAGTTTTAAAAACTTTTTTTTTCTGTTTTCTATTCAAATATCAAGTAATAATATTGATTAGAATAGGGAACAATGTAATTTAGTGTGATTTACATTTTAAAGGGCAAATGAAGGCAATAAATCATTGCGCAGGTGCAAACAAAAACATTTTATAATTTTAGATTCTCAAAACCTGTTCATAAATGAGACTTGAATCGTATGCCTTCAGACTTGTAGACAATGTGTGGGTAAGAAGTATTACCTAATATATATAACAGGCTGTTAAAGTGTACATAATTATGAAATTATTGTGTCATTTTATTGCTTTTAACGGCCATTGTTGCGTGAATCTTTGAGAAAACTGTAATAAAATGTACTGTTTTGACTTTCAAATATTAATTAGGTATTTTTCTATGGTGTACCAATGCAGAAAATGTATTAAAAGACCCTGTACCTACTACATAATACGCCCCGTTAATTTATTTCTTTTTATTTCTTAAATGCATATTATAATTGTAGGATTTTCTAATGCTATACCATACGAACACAGAACGTTAAAACTCTATGTATCCAAACCCGATAAAAATATTTAAAAAAAGGAATCCAGATTCAAAATCCCTGTCAATAAAAAAAACCGCCAACTTTTAAAAAACGAATCCTGCAAACAGTTTAAATCATGAGGAATGAGCGATGTATTTATTACAGAGATCGTTTAGCTCACGGGAGAGTTACCTTTGCCTCGGTCAGTGCGTGCCTTGACCGGAAGTCGGCCATATTTTATTTATAGCAACGTGTACAGGTCGGCGGGAAAAATAGCAGTGAAGACCTTTTATGCTTATTGATTTTGAATATGAAGGTTGTTGGAATGTGCCCGGGTTTGATAAAGAGTTTAAGTTCAGTCTGAAGGTAGGACTATTGTGTTTTAGATTTGATTTAGAATGTGGATTACTTCTACGTCTGTTTGGTGACGTGCTTTTAAGGTTCTGTGGGCGATTTTCTTAGTGCAAAATGGATATAAAACTGATTGAAATCAAACAATGTATTTTTTTCTCAAAAAAATAGGAACCATTCATGTTCGTTGAATCATCATCTGCCTAGCCTTTGCTTAACATATCGAACCAGATGCAGCTGTATATCAGTATTTTACATGGAGCGACTGACTATCGGACCTCCATACTGTAACTGGTAATACGATAACCCATCATGATAAGTCTGGTTGTCAGACTTTTGAGCTTCTGACTGTGATTAACGATTATTAAAGATCTATAAATGGCAGCCAGGACCAACGGCTTTGTGTGCTTTTCAAGGCATGGAGGAAACTCAACAAACGGTCACCCATCCACAGACCGACCTCGGCATGCGCGGCTTAACTTGGAAGATAGGCCTGTGCGGCTGTAATTATTTAGCGACGAGCGAGTACGACGTTGAATAACTGATTGAAATTAGTTTTTAATTAACTACATCATAAAAACAATTCTTTATAGTTTTTGAAAAAAAAAGATTGTTTCAAATAATATTCAATAGGAGTGTAGAAAAACTGAAACATTTTGTATTTTCGATACGTTATATAGATAAAATTATACTTTTCATATACAAAATTATTACTCCTTTAAAATACTTACGCTTTCAAGAATCTTCCTTACTTAAAATTCTATTTTAAGCAATAAGTATAAATAATCTTACTGAATTTGGGTCAATTACTAAGCAAAGCCTACTGAAGTAATATTTATAAAAGATTATTTATTTTTAAAAGAGCTGTCAAAACGTCCAATGATTCCCTAGACAGTCTGGCTATTGAATAATCTCTGATTGAAACTGAAATAAATCAAAATATTTTCTGGGTACTCGAATAAAATTAAACCTTGAAACCAAAGGGACAAGAATCAAAGAACGTTTTGGTTCTTAAGGAACACTAAATAAAAGAAAAAACAATGCAATAATAGTTAAAAAATAAAACTAGAATATATTTACTGTTAACATCAACCACGATTTTTAAAATGCTGAGCAAAGTAGACTTCCCATGACATTTTATTAATCAAAATCTGAAATAGTCCACAACATGGTCTGTGGTATAGACCACTTTGTATTCAAATAGGTTTTATCTTAACCCTTAAGGCGGTGTCACTTCTTCAAAAATAATTGAAGTTTATAATTCTATAGAAAACATCGGTCATAAGTTCGTGGCGTCACTTAGTACTTATTTAATCCCAGGGTCAAGTCCAAACCCGCTCAGAAATTAGCAAAATCCAACTTAGAAATAACTTATTAAACAAAACTTTGATATTCTTGCTGACTTAGCACTCTAAGTTCACTAAGATCTATCAATTTGAGGTGAAAATGAAATTATAATTTTAATCGAAAACCTGAAATCTGAGAAATAATTAATGTTTTCGCTTAGTGACTTAGGGTTGACGGCATATTAAGTAATTAATATAGCTTGTTTTGAGTAATGGAATAATTATGTTAAACATAATATGGCTGTTTATTATTTACTATTTTAGAAATAAAATATTAGACTGTTTTGTAACGTTACTTCGTATACTTATAAGTTATTTAGTATAAATCATAATTAAAATAAAATAAGTACAACAGAAATGTTTGATGACATAATTATGAAGTTTCAACTGTAACGGGCCATAAATTATTTTGTAACAGAAATAGATTCGAGTACCTATAGTGTTTTTTTTTTGGAATTGTGATATTGTTCTAGAAAATAAATAAAATTTAAATAACAATAAAAATGCACTGTGCAAGTGTGCATGTATCGAAAGTACAAAATACGAAACAAATAAAAAAAAAACTGTTTTCAAAAAAAATGTGACCGCCTTCAAAAACAACTACAAAAAGTTTTTATTTTACCCTTTTTAGTTTAAATATTCAACCAAAATTCTTGTCAAATACATCATTTTCTTACATGTGCACTAGAATTTTGTAATCCGTAGCACCGGTAATAACATCGTTAACATCTCTTTCATTCATTCCCTATCTCAAAAACTACTGAACCGATTTTGATGAAATTTGCAGTATTCCCTAAGTTGAACGATACCTAGTACAACAAAAAAAGAATTACTTAAATCGGACTTGTAGTTCCGGAGATATGCGAACACAAGCATAATTTTCTTACTTGAGGAGTTGTATCTTCCATCATCAGCTCAGCTACATGAGATGATGATTTCCATACGCAAGTACTTGAATTACTTCATAAGATTTGCGAAAAACTATGTGTCAGCTAATAAAATTTGAGGGTTGCCCTCGATTTCTCCGAGTTCCAATCATCAGATCCTGAAATGGTGACAATGGGACCACACGGGAAGTACCAGCTTTCGAATAAAAAAAGAATCATGAAAATCGGTTCACCCAGTCGCAAGTTATGAGGTAACAAACATAAAAAAAAAAAAAAAAATATAGTCGAATTGATAACCTCCTCCTTTTTTTGAAGTCGGTTAAAAATAACATCGCTTTCAAAATGAAAAATATCCATGCACGAAATACTTACGCTAAAATGGACGGAGAAACATTAAATTATCCAAGAAAAGAAACACAGTTACCATTTATAATTAAAACTAAACGAGCTCCCAAAACTTTCTTCAAATAATTATAACGATACTGACAGCCCTATTCCAAAACTCAGTTAAGGTCTTAGCTAGCTAATTGCTAAAGTTGATCTTGATGCTCAAAAGAAATCATCTAACTCCGCGACTATGTCTTGAACGTTTTTATTACAAGTGCTCGCTTTGACAGAGTGAGGGACTTTATTATTTTCTTTGTGGTACAAGCTGTTTTGTTGGTTCTAGTTATTTTATTGCGAAAACGCTTATTTAGAGGCTTTTAGTATTGAATTCACAAATTATAATGTTTTTGTTTCGTTTTCTTTATATTAATTTTTTTTTAGATCATCGTGATTTTAAAAAGAAGTTATCTAACTCCCCGACTTTTTTGACAGGTGTAGAAGGTAAAGACTATTTTATTTTCTTTTTTCTTCTCTTTGAACACGATAAGCTGCTATTGTTTCCAATTTTATTGTGTTATTAAGAATACCCATAGAGTTTTGCCGGGATCGCTGGACTATTCTATTTCATCAGGAAACCGTGATCCTGGAACGTTAAGGGCTATTGAAGGATCACCGTGGATTTTAGTCAGTACAAGTCTGACAGTAATGTGGGCTTTTTATTATTTGATTATGATAAAAAATTCATTATCTACACTGATATCCATCATTTTGATCAAATGAAAAATAAACTGTAAAGCCCGGTTTCCACCGCGAGCGGAACGGACACATTAATGACCCAGCGGGTGAAAAGAGTTAAAATGAGCTCGCTCTGGGAACGCAAAAACTATTTGTTGGTGGAAATACAAGTATGCAGTTTGCGTTTGCGAGTTTAAAGGAGTCATTAATGTGTCCGTTCCGCTCGCGGTGGAAACCGGGCTTGACTGTTTTGCTTGCAAATCGTGCAGTAATGAGTACAATACGAAAAACTATTGTTGAGTATTATGACGTCAAATAGAGCTATAATTTTACAATTTAACATAAAAGAGAACATCGTAATTGAACTGGTTTATTTACAGGCGTTACTCCCATTTTAACCGGTTTTACAAATCAAATATTAATTCAGGTGCATCAGTTGAATTTGACAGCGAAACACTAATAACGTCGTCAGCTGTTCTTCTTGGTCAATCAGATGCAGAAATGTGTTAAAACCAAGATACAAACCCTAAATGATAATGCATGGAACAAGAAACTGTCCAAAATAACCAACCCTGCTTCCGACTTGTGGAGAATAGTTAAATCAATTAATCATCAGACTGTTTCTATGCCTCCTTCATTACTGCCCAATAATACTACCACCTCTTCAGAACTCGAGCAATGTGAGGCACTAGACACTGCTTTTCTAGAGAATATGAATTTGACCAAAAATTGGGTCTCCGATACTGGTACTGAAGAAGCAGTTAATGAGTCAATTAGGCTGCTGGACTCTTACCAGACCAATGACTACCCAACCCTAGTTAGGCCAAAGGAAATCCCAAAACTTCTAGGCAAGCTAAAGTCCAACAAAGCACCTGGTTTTGACGGCCTGGGGAATGGTCTACTGAAAAACCTCCCGCAAAAAGCAATTGTGTACTTGACAAAAATATTCAATGGCTGCCTACGTATTGCATATTTTCCGAAACCCTTCAAGCACGCAGCAATGTAATAACAATTAAAAAACATTATATGCACAAATGTTTTTAAAGGCGATAAATAGCCTACGTAACAAAATTAACCATGATTTGTATACAAATAGAATAAGATCATTTGTAAACAGGATTGTATTAACCTATGTTATTAAATAAAGACCTTAATAAATCAATCAACTAATCAATGTTTTGTTTTCAATTAAGTAGGTCTTAATTGAATGTTAGTAATATTGAAAACTCACATTTTGAATTATGTATCTATTTCACGAAACACTAAAAAACAAAGTAACTGAAAACTACAAATAATAAAACAAAAAGTGTTAACTCGATTTCAACTCATTGTTCAACTAGTTGATTATTCCACAAAAAAAGAATACACAAAACTTTCTAATCTCAAAACAAATAAAATAAAATAAAAACTAGAAAGCATAATCCCCACTCATTAGCCAAAGTTGGAAACTCGTAAATCACGTCTTATTACTAAAAACCGGCCAAGTGCGTGTCGGGCCACGCACAGTGTAGGGTTCCGTAGTTGCCCATCAAAATACTTATGCGAACTAACTAAACTGTATCGCTGAATTTAATTTTAAAAAGAAGAATTTTCAAAATCGGTCCAGGAGTCTTTGAGAAATCGGGGAAAATACGAATTTAGAAACCACCTCCTTTTTTTAAAGTTAGTTAAAAATAGTTGACGATAAAAACCTACCTATCCTCAAAAAACATACCGTAAAAACATACCTATTAAAGCTGTAAAAATAAAGTTGACAAACTTACATTTGCAGTTGAATCCGATACATTTTGTTTAAGAAAATATGTAACCCAAATACATTTTATAAGTTGGTCGACTATTACTCGTAAAGTTGTAAAGCCTACTTAGTCATGACAATTTTCTTTTAAATTTCGTTATATATACTACTATTGTGAATTTTTTCACACCCCCAAACATAACCGTTTAGCTGGTAGAGGGGGGGGACACTCGAATCGAGCAAAATTTAGCACTTTAAAGCTTAATATTTCACAAACGATTTTTTTTATCAAAAAACTGTTAATGGAAACTATCATTATTTTTTAAAGGCCTATTTAATGATACCCCACACTAAGGGGTACGCGAGAAAAAAAAAATCCTCACTTTACGTGTAAGTTCAGGAGGTACCCTAAAAAAAAATATTTTACGAGATTTTATTTTACCACTTTTTCGGCACAACAAATCCGCACATTTACACCAAATTACAGCTCTCTAGCACTGTGCATCACTGAGCTAAACTGCGGACAGACGGACGGACGGACGGACGGACGGACGGACATGGCGAAACTATAAGGGTTCCTTGTTGACTACGGAACCCTAAAAATGAGACATTATTAAAAGAACAATCTCCGAAGCCAAGACTTTCGAAAAAAAAAGAAAGCAAGAATCTTTCTAAGAATTACAATTAAAATAAATTATCACATCTCAACGCGAAACAAAAGGGAATGGATGAGAAAAAAAATCTTTGCCCCATTTAATGAAATTTCAACAAAAATAGAAGAAGTTTTCGAAGTAGGTTGAAAAGTAATATACGTTAGGATTTCGAACAAAAAGTTAAATAGCGTATTAAGAATTCAATTTGTTTAATGCCCTCTTAACTTCAGGACGCTTACACACTGGCTGAGTTTAAACTTTTTATAATCTCTGGCACAAGAATTATGGGTCCTGCCTGAATGGTTTATGTATGAGAACATTAAGGAACTATGTTTGATGAATAAATGTTCTGAAATTACTTTTGTTTGATGAAAATTTGTTTTAATTTTTATTGAGTTTAGCATTTTCCGTATTATTTTAGTTTCCTTTAATTTTATTTCATGTTTAACCCTTTTCATTCCAGATTTAAATAAATACAATTATTTATTACAAATTATTATACAATAAAAATCAAGCGTGAGTTCCGTGCGTTTCAAGTCAATTATGTACCTATGAGTTAAGTGGACGGCGAAGGAAATCAATACATATCACTAAAAAATAAGTAGTAAATTATTGATGTTACATTTTAATATAAAAAGTGTAATGTGAAAAGTGTCAGATGACAGAAGAAAAGGACTTTTACGATGATAATGGAAGAAAAACGGTGCGGGGTGAAGAAGAGACCAAAACATTTATTCAAGTGCAAAAACAAAACGCGTTAAAAAAAGAAACAAGTGAAAACCAAACGAATCAACTATTCGAAAATTCAAATTCGGAATTAAAAAAATACAGTTCATCAAACGCGCCAATTCGAAATCCGATTCCAAAATTGAATGCAGAAAGCGCGCGAAAATCGGTTCCTCAAATTCGGCCATTTGCAAAATCGAGTGTATTATCAAAAGTGAGTTGTTATTTCGGTTTAGCTTCGTCCATGTCTCGTGGGGGTCTCAGGTTGAGTGGAATATGGTCCGTGGTGGGGGTGGTGGTACTGTTGGGGTCATGGGTGGGGGGGAGCGAGTTCCCGGAGCGGGAATGCTGCGACCCCGTGTACCCCCCGAACACGGCAACTACGGCGGCTGCACCGATTACGCCTCCAATACCGAAGCTAGCAGGTCAGTGAGTTTTTATCGATTTTGTTTAGTTAAAAATATGAATTATATGTCGTTAAAAAAGGATGCCCAATGACTATGTTTGACATTAGACATGTCAAACATAGTCATTTATTGTTTTTTGTATGTTTATTTGTAAAACGTCACCTGTCACTGTCAACTTCAAATGATTGAAAAAAAAAACAATACGAACTCTATGAATAAATAAACTGAGAATTTGTTGTCAATGATAAAAAAGTTTATTTGCTTAGTATTGATATAAAAAAACACATGTGAATCATTGTTTAGGCAAAACTCGTCGTCAGCCATTGGGACAAAAAAGGTCATGTTAAAATATACAGAAACACAAACCTTAACGACCGAAATAGCAACATAAAATGCTTTAAATCTATATAAAGATCCCTCGTATGAGAACATCGTATTGGTATCTAAAAATAAAAATCCGGTACCAAAAATATCGGAGAAACTTGATATTTTCTATTTTCCACAAAAACTGTGAACTTCTCGGAAAATTTTAGAAAATCGGGATTTTATATTATTTTTTATCAGAATTCTTGACTGCCTTGGGTTTACCTTTTTGACATAAACGCAACATGACTCCTGTAATTCCTGAAGGGTTAGGCTGAAATGTACCTAATGGTACCCACATTATTTTCACCAATTACCAGTGCTGTAAAAAACTGGTACTCAATTATTTCGTTCATACAATTTGTATGAAAAAAGATTTCTTCAAACACCAACTTTCGCCGTCTCGATTCTTTCATCCCATTCAGTGAAATGACATTAAAAAAAATGCTCCATTCCATTAGTTTTTGTGTAGAACTCGCACTTGACCAAAAAATGTAAAATGAGTGCCGCAACAGATAAAAAAAAATTAAGATTGTTAAAAGCATAAAAAAAAATACATTTACTTAAAACAAATGTTAAGGCAGTGTTAAATAAGGCACTTACTGACATTTAAGTCGCTTGCTTAACGTGTTATAAGTACCACAGAGGAAATGCGGCAAAATGGACGCCTACCAATTTTACCTTGCGTGGGCTCCATAGGCTTGTACTATGGAGCCATTAAAACAACGGATTGGAAGTAATTACGCTATTAATTTTATTGTGTACCCTTGGAATTGTAATTGAGGATTATGTAAAAATATAACTTTGATTAATATGGGTTTGAAAAATGTACAGAAACAATGCCTAGGTTTTTGGTAGTACTTATGAGTAAAAAATAACAATGTATTAGTTAGTATGTTGCTTTTCTACAAAAAAAAAAAAATACATTTGATTCAATCAATAAAGTCACAAGATGAGCTTGTTTTTAATTTGTCGTCAAATTTAATGAGTCATTTTTGTAGTGTCAAATCATTATTAAAATGACTCCTCACGCACTCCTTGAAACGGACGAAACTTCGATTGCCCTGTGCATTCTAAGGCCCCGGTATACTGTTTAGACATTTCCACAAACTTGGATTTACTGTGCCATACTGTGTAATTTTTAAGCAATGGTTTTCCGAACAAATTATAAACAACGGAATTCCATTTTTAATTTATTCAACAAAACTGATTCTGTTATAATATCGATTCCATGAGGCAAAAAATCTTGTCATAAAAATACAACAACATTCCAACTTTCTAACTAAACCACGAGCTTTTTATATAAAAACAAATTGAGTTTGTTCAAACGCTTCCTGATTCAAGGCTACGAGGGGAATTTCTTTGAAACTGCGACTGCATTTTTCAAGGTCTTATTGACATTTTTCTATTCTATAAAACGTTATTGAAGGCTTTTTTCTTCAACCTTGTAGAAAATTTTATGTTATAAGATCGTTATTTTCTAGTGTTATGAGAGGTTTATTTTACAGCTTTTTATAAGGAATATCAACTCTTTGCATGAGGCTCTTTATAATTTAGTTTTATAGCAAAGCATGTTTTTTTTGAGGTGGTAAAATAACCAAGTCATTTTAAACTGAAAGGGACATTCAGATTCTTACTGACCAAAAATCTACCCTGTTTCTTCAGGTGTCTTTTACGTTTCAGGACCACAGTGGCTTTTTTAGACAGTCTCGCCATTCCTGAGGGTATTTTTTTATTATTTATTTATCCTGCTTTATTGTGAACGTATACACAATACAATAATTAAATTAACCGTTAAATTAATGAAAAAAGTGTAAAATAAAAATCAAAACAATAAATGAAGAAAAAAAACATTTTCTGTCAGATACTGTTTTCTACGTCAGTCAGTGGCCCCATGAAAACAGTCCCACTCAAAACAATGGTAGCAGTAAATTCCACTGAACGTACACAGATGTCGATCAAAGCTCATCACAATACGCCTACTAAGCTCAAACTTACTGTTATGATACGCCATCACGTTTCAAAACACTGAAGTGTTGGTTTTCTTTAAACAGATTTGTATTTATTTAAGAAATATAAAAGTTTATTCAGTTTTATATAGAGGGTTTAAGTCCATGGCTTGCGAAAGTGCGAGTTAGCGCTTAGCCTTCCGATCACGGAAACGGCCTAGGTCTTTCACGCACACCCGGATGATCTGTCAGCAAAGTAATAAAGCCAAACGCTTGCCAGGGTTGCGGGCTTGTTCAAACAGGTTACAGTGGTCCTGGAGCGCAAAGGATACTTGAAGAAACAATACAAATTTTTAGTCAGTAAGGGTTTTTGTTCAGTCCACCAGGAATTATTAGATGATTTTACCACCCACAAAAAGGGTGCTCATATAAGCCGGTTTTTACATTTATTTATTTTTGTGTAACTTGGTATAATTAAATTATTATTTTAATAGATTCATTGCATCTCCGAGACACGTGACCAAAGAACTGAAGTATCCAAGCCTGGATTCGTCGATAGACTTATTAAATATGCTGATTTAAACTAGTATAACATCCAACACTATTTACTGATTTGTGGTGCAATCTAAACGCCTATTATTTACCTAGAAAACACGATAGCACAATTTTCCTTGCGTATTGCTTTCAAAGTAAACAGCCACAAATCATGGCCGGCCATGTTTGCATTGACTGTGTGTTTTACCGTAACACGGGTTTACCGTGAATGCATTTACCTTAGTCAGTAAATTTAATTATGGGGTTTGATAACCGCGTTTTATGGGACATGGCCCCGTGGATTTGAATATGAGGATTGTTGTGTTAATTGTTAATTTGGAACGAGCTTTAGAGATTATTTGTGTCATTAAAAAAATATTGTATGTAATGTGTGTACCAACGAATCCGGGTCGAGGGTTCAAGTTAATATGCCTGGTTGGCTACTTCGCTGTATAATTATCACGTCAAATGGAGAAATCGTTTTCCAGAAACAGTAGGTTTGATTCCAGGAATATTGGTTTGTAAAAATCCAATAATCTACGTTTTGTTTTCATCAAAATCGGTCTCGAGAGTCTTTTTAGTATTTTTGATATTCCTCATAATATCGAAAATAGCCATGCCCAGTTGCAAGATTCACCCCGTATATCGTGAGAAAACTGGCATGTCCTGGAAGCAAAATTGATGTAGTGACTGTAGTTTGGTTTAGTTCGATTGACTGAACTAAGGATTGCAACTTTTGTTGACCTACTGCCACATAAAGTCGGTGATTCGGAAAAAAAAACACCGAAATAATCATACTCTTTAGTGGCAGTAGCTCAGTTCACAATTTTTGGAAAATTAAGATGTTCTATTAGATTTTATTCATTTGTAACCAAGTAACATCAAAAACAAAAAAAAATGGTGCATACTTTCCCAACAAGACAGTCTCCTATCTCAGCTCAAAATACACTTACCAACTAACTAAAACGCTAAACCCTTTGATTTTTCATCGTTTACATGAAAATCTTCAGCTTCAGGGAACCCTCATTTACATAAATGAATCTATTTGCCATGATAGCCAGATTGTTATTATATGTTTAGCATAAATTATTAATAACTCTATGATAAAGACGGGGCCCTTTGGAATGAGTTCTGGGACTTCGAATTAATTCCTCTCTTGGAATACAATTATGGAATACTGGGTTTTGGTCGCGGTTTCGTCTATGTTGGAGGTCTTAAATCATCATCATCCACAGCCCGTCTTCACCCTCTGCTGGGTATAGGCCTCTCTCTGTTTGTGCCAAGCTCCACGATCTTGCGCCAGCCTCATCCAGGACACTCCCGCAATGGCAACAATGTCGTCTGTCCATCTTGCCGCCGGACGACCAACCCTTCTCTTTCCGTTTCTTGGACGCCACTCTGTCACAGCTTTACTCCACCTGCCGTCACCGCGCCGTGATATAATAGAGGTCTTAAATACTTCCAGGAAAATGTTGTATCGTAGGGGCTCCCAAACTTTTTCAATTCACGGCGAACTTACTGGCTTAGTTTGTCTCTGCTTGCGAGGTAGTCGATACCAAGTGACAACGATACCTGGTTATAATACTTGCCTGGGATATATTATTTAATGTCAACGAAGATACAGGCACGTACGAAAGAAATTCGAAGCTTTTGAATGAACTCTTCCCTATCAATTTTAAATTCGTAAGTTTTGACTACACATCAGGGGTTGAAAGACTGTCCAAGCTGTTTCATAAGATCTGTTACCACTAACTGATTTTATGTAATGTATGTTAAACGTCTATAACGGGATCTTGGATAAAGTAGCACAGTACTTTATTTAAGGCTGCAGAAGAGTTCAATGAAACTAGACTTCTCTTTTAGATAGCTCTAGTAGAATTTTGGACCCACGAAAATTAGACCCAGAGCATGGTCAACAGATTGACAATAGGAGCGTCACACGGCGCCCCTCTGTAGTCTCTAAGGCGTACTTTTGGAAACTGTCGGGATAAAAAAGTTTCATAAACAGTCCTACGATCCTGACAGACCCACTACCCAAATATTGGTATACAATGTACCACCTCTGTATCCCTTTCGAGGATTTCAAGCGCGTGATGTCATGCCACGCATGAAAATATGGTTATAAATGGATTATAAGCAATAAAACCCTACAATATGCGTCTAACAGAGCCCAAATTGGAGCGAACATTTGTATTCATAAACGCGGACCGATGGTCTGGACCGATAGCCACGGCTGCGGTGCCACTGCCAGCGATAAGCGATAAGCATATGCAAATTGCATATACGATGCAGGTTGCTATTATTTGTTGATTATTTTTGCGGGTTTAGTAGGCTGTAGTTGCAAAATCGTCGTTTTAGTTGTAAGGTTGTGTTCTTTGAGCGATTTGTTTCCAATTAAGTTGAATTTGAATGAATCTAAATGGTGTTTAAGAATAGTCTTGTCTTGAGAGCTTTTGAAAATTGACACAGAAAGAGACCTCCTGAATGGAGGATTGTTTCAATGGCGGTAGTCGGTTTTGATTTTAAACACAAACTTGCACACATTTTTCTCTTTAATAAGTCAATCTTTTTAATGAAATCTATCTATTCGATACAATTCAGTATGTTTTTAAATCAATTAAAAGTTCTTTTGCATTCACGAATTTTTCATATTCATTTTCATAAAAACAAAGATTTCATATTTTCATTCTAGTTTCTTAACGCCTTCTTCATCCAGTAATGTTAAGATTGTAATAAGTATCTTCTCACGTTACATGCTTAAAAATAATGCCCACCTAGACACCCCCATAAAAAGTTACATCACATCGTATTACCACAGGTATTACCCACATTCCAACGCCCTTGAACACAAACAATCATAACTATAAACATCCAAATGAGTCCAGCGATAATACTGGAAACACACCTTAAACTAATCTGCGAAATAGCACATATAGTATCGCTATCCGTACGACATTAATGTTCCGAACTGATTTGTTCGCCGAAATAACCCTATAATGGCTGGGCCATTTCAACCCCTGAGTAAGGCTGCTTGTGCATTGGAGCGGGGTGATTTGGTGGAGAAGAATGTGTAGGAACGAAGTGGAGAAAGTGAGAGAATGTAGGTCTTTCCTATAATCGGCTGCATTAAGAATGTTTCTTTTATAGTCGTTTTCACTTTAATGATTCGGGAGTGGGGCTGTTTGTCCAAATGTCCATTTGAATGCTATGAGTTAGAAGAGAAGAGAGACTATGCAAGGACGAAGAAAATGAATAGATGCATTCAAATTTAACATACCGCGGTTGTTACATTGTATTCACAATAAACGAAGAGAATAAACAATGGGTATATTTTATTTATTCATCTAGTTCTCTAAGAATACCTTGTCCAGCGCGACGTGCGCTATGTTAATTACGTTATTTTTATATCGTATCTTTGTTAATATGCTCAGTGATGGCGAACCAGAATAATAAAATGCAGTGGCCAAATTTCGGTACTTCTCCGTTCTTCTCCGCTCTAATGATCACACAGCCTAATAAAACAAGTCTTTTGCGGGTTGAAATGCATTTCAGTATGAAAAGAAGTTTTTTTGTAGTCGTTTGGAAAATGGGGGAAGCTCGCACAAAAAATTCATTAGTTTCAAACATCTGGGTCAAGGTATCGCGTAGTTCGGCATATTTTTACAATGGATGTTTTCGCTGAATGCGGGGCGTGTGTCACCCCTTTTGGGGGTAAAAAAATATGTTTATGTGTGTATTTGAAAAGGTGAACGTGGCAATAATACATTAGCGGGGTCTTTATGTGAAATGGATGGTTTTCTTTAAGTAGGTTTTAGGATATGTGGGAAGGGAATTTGGTTTAATTTTATTATCATGTGTGTAGAATGTTTCGTTTTAAAAGTTAGGGGAAATAAGTTGTAGGTTTATTATTTCCGTGGGATATAACCACGGAAATAATAAGAACTTTCAATTAAGAATAAATCTATGCTTGTAATATTCCCACTTCTGGAACATAGGATAACTTTTATCTCTATATCACGATCCTGTCGACAATTTTCAACATACACGCCGCGGGCAAAAGCTACTGTTCATCAATATCGTGGTGATAAGGGTTGCAGGACTGTCTCATCCATCATGTAACCGTGACCCTGGAACGTAAAGGGCTATCGGATCACCGTTGGATTTCAGTTAGTAAGTATAAGTCTGACAGTCCCTCCCGCCCCGCTCTGGGATGGAGGACTCATTTGATGATTATACAACGATAAAAAAAAGTTTAAGTTAAATAAATAATAAACATGTAAATAACTACACAAAGGCTCTTTCTAAAGATACAACACATTTCCTTGTAATAACGTTTGAAAATAGACTATGATTACATAAACAAGCTATTTTCAGACACACAATTCAACCTGCCCACTTAAAACTAAGTGGACTGAATATACATAGTGGAATTACAGGCAAGGATAGAAGTATCGAGAAACAGTTATTTTTTACTGTACCTAACCACTTATTTTCATGAAGGTTTTGTAAAATATGTATAAGACTCGGTGGTGAATCAATAAAAGAGTTTTTTTTTGTGATTAAAATGTAAGATTCCAAACGTCATTTCTATTACGCACAAAAAAAGAGTGGAGTCTCTACTTCATCATCATCAGTCTATAATGTTCCCACTGCTGGGACACAGGCCTTCTCTCTGTGAGAGGGAGTGGGCCATAATCCACCACGCGGGCCCTGTGTGGATTGGTGGATGTCACATGTCTTTGAATTTTTGTTTCTAGGACATGCCGATTTCCTCACGATGTTTTCCTTCACCGTTTTGAGAGCAGTGGTGATGAAATAAATTACACAAAGTAATGCGCCTGGCGGGGTTCGAACCCACGACCTACAACTTGTAAGTCGGGACCGATACCACTGGGCCACCACTGCTCTCCAAGTCGGTCAAGGAGTCTCTACTTGCATCTGTGTTTTCGTATGCATACAGCCCCAAATATCATGCTGTGCTTCTGTCTCACTGCTGGACAAAGCCCCAGGTTTTACTGAAAGACACACAGACATGACGAATCTACATAAAAGGTTTCCGTTTTTTGCCAATTGGGTACGGAACCCGAAAAAAGGTATACGTCCAGGTCTTGTCGTAAACCTCTTTCTATGCTGGACTCGACAGCGTCGTCATCTTCAGGCACCCACTCTGTGGAGGCCGTTCCCTAACCACCGGTCTTAAGCCAAGTTAATTTTCCGATAGAAAATCTCCTTTAATGAAGCCAGAATTAGCCAGAAATGAGCCTAAAAATAAACACGAGTTTTATTTATGTACAGCCTTTTAAGAGCGAGAAAATTAAGTGTAATAAGTATCAAATTCTACGTATCTAATGAGCTGATTATCTCTTGAAAATAATTTTTATTTCAAATACTAAATATTTAGCCGGCAACACAGTCTATTTTTAGTAAATATTTACATAAATGTGAAATTCTCAGCGCTTTTATGTACGAAATTTTAACAAGGTTAGTTCATGATATCAACATAGTATTTTTAACATATTTGCATGTTACAGACCTTCAAGTATATTAAAGTAGCAGTTTTCCTCTCATAAATTGCTGTTATTTTTTTTTCACAACATAATAATCTATTCTAATATTATAGAGCAAAAGAGTTTGTTTGGTTGATCGTGCTAATCTCAGGAACCGGGCAGCGGGTGAAACCGTGGGTTCTTACTTATACATTACTGTAATACTAGCTTTTGCTAGTTTAGTTATAAAAATTGCTTGTCGTATATAATAACAATGCTGTCATACAACATAGTCAGCCTTACTACAAAAACTTAAAAATCTGTTGAACACGTCTTGTCTACAAAAAGTGTGATTGCAAAACGGACCTTATTTCAACGTCATAATCTGACATTTTTTTAGACAAGTGTTCAACAGTCGTTTAAATTTTTTTGTGGTACCACAGTTTATGTCTCTATATAACTGGCAAACTGCTGACTATATCAGGGCTGCCCTGTACCTATAGGACTTCATAAAACAGACAGACAGATAGATGTACAGTGGAGTACCTTAGTAGGGTCCTGTTTTACCTAAAAATTATACGTTGTGGCCTAGATTTAAAAAAAATATCTGAAAGCGTTGTTTTTTTAATTGTTTATTTTGATAATATTTATCAGCCAATTAATGACTTTACTTTCGTCTAAAAGTCAAAATTAAAAAGAGAAAAAATTAAGATAAACAGAAATCCATTCCAAATCTAAGAACGTACAAAAAACTCCATGAAACACTCTTTAAAACATTAACGTTTCATCCTGAGAACATAACCATTACAATTACATACAAACATAATGACTACTACTAAATGATCCAAAGAAAGACCTCACCAACATTAAACCTCGTTCTATACGTTGCTTCAAATAATAATGCTGTCTTAATTACTGTTCGTAGTTCCAGGCGAGAGAAGTTTGTTCTACACAAGTGCTCCCAGCGTCTTACACTGACTTCATTGTACTTGGTCCTTTCTAGGTTACCGCTATGTCTAGGTATACTTTCTCTTAGTCGGTTACTCTGTACATCTATAGAAGTTATACTCTGTGTTCACGGCCTCAGGTGATGCGACTTGACGGTACTGGTAGCCTACTTTCGACGACGACGTCTTAAGGCGAGTGTCCACATCTCCTCTGCGCTTAGCTTCAGTTGACATCTGATTGGTTATTCAAATACATCTCTCCTCTCCACTTTGGTGGATACCGGGCCATATTTCAGTGTGGGAACGAGGTGGCGTTAGACAACTTATATAGCTCTCTTTTCCACACTGATATAACTTCTCGTTTTAAGGCGCGGACCACATAGAAAAGACGTAAGACGCAGACGGGGCGACGGGGCGGAGACAAAATGATGTCTTTTTCGGCGTCTCTTTCATGCAAAATGTACGGGGCGCGGGCGCGACTCTCATACATTTTCGAACGACCAGGACGCGTCCTCCTCTTACGTCTTTTCTATGTGGCCCGCGCCTTAGACGTCATGGTTGGCTACCGGAACTGACATCTTGGTATGTATCGTAGCGGATACTTGACTAGTTTCGTACCTAAACACTTTTGTGGAATTAAATCGCGTGGTGTTTACAAAAAATCTAAAAGCTTCGATTTTTCATAGATTTGTTATTTTCTTTTAACTATGAAATTCGATTCGTATTTAAAATAGCGAATTATATAAAAAAATGTGATACTGTTAAACGTAATCGGTTTGTATATGTGTGTTAGCTGATTTTGTTACCTAACCATTTGTTCCGAATTCAAAAATTAAATAACAGCTTCTTTTTTTTTGCCTTCCGCAAGGCGCTCGAACGTGTAGGTCGTGGCCAAGACATTACAAAGTCGGGCCATCATAAATGTGGTTGCGTAGTACATTAGAGTCGGGCATTTGTAACTAAACTGATTATGGTTAGGTTAGTTTCCACACATTGAGTAGATCTCATTATTAAGTCACGCTGAAGTTATTTCTAAGGATTATTATGGTTCATTTATTCGGTTGTTGTTTTAGTTAGAATTTCTACTGCATCGGAAATTTACATGTCGTAAATACCCAGACCAGTACTTTTTAGTTTTTGGGTGGTAAGTTATCAGATCCGCCTCGAATATAATGCGGCGTCGACTCACTTGGTCCTTGATCGGACCGTGAGCAATCCATAACCTACAAGCCGTCTGAAAGAGCTGTTAGCAATATTTTTTATCTATAATATGTATGTATTTAAAAATATATAAGTATTTTTATCAGTTGTCTAATAGCAATAACACAAGCTCTGCTTAGCTTGGGACTAGATGGCGTTGTGTGATAGTTGTCGAATATTATCATTATTATATGACGGGGCCAAAGCCTGCCGGGCTTGCGAGACTGTCTTATCAGGTACTCGAGGCCCCGGAACAAAAAGGGCTATTGAAGGACACCGTGGATTTTAGTCAGTACAAGTCTGACAGTCCCTCCTGTCCCGCCCTCGGTGGGAGGACTCATTTGATGATTTTACCACGATAAAAAAAGCCATGATGTTGTAAATTAAAATTAAATTATCTCCTAAGCTAACCAGAAAAGCTTTATTGTTTCAGTATTGACACTAAAAGACTTCAGTTAAGAGTTCCAAGCGGTTTCAGGTACTTATGAATATAAAACGGTTATTTACTCCGTTATTATTGCGATTATTATCTTTAAATTCAACGGTTTAAGTTTTCATTTACTTTAATGTTAATCTTTATCAATTTTATGTTCAGAACAGTTGTTTTTGAAAGATAGATACTTACTGATTTTGAAGTACAGTAACCTTTATCCTTGTAGTTATAAGATTTATTGTTGGATGTAAAAGAAATGGCTGTTTGTGAGTTTAATTTGCTGACGAAACAAGAAATAATCATGATGGCGACAAATTAAAAAAAACTAAAATCTCTGAACACAGTGAACCATTTTGATAACAGTTTTACAATATTTTTTTAATTGTTTTTCTGAACGCAAACAATCCTATTTAATCTCTTCAAAGTTAGAGTGATCAGGATTTTTCTGGGTAAGCCCATTCCTTCGTCTTTTACCCTTAAAGTAAACTAAAGTCAAGAGCCAACAAATCTTAATAATTATAAAAAAAAAAACGAACTCACTCTATGTTTTCAGTTACTTCTTGGCCTACATCTAATCTAATATCTTTAAAAGAGTAATTCTTGTATATTTATTTATATAAAATCAGGATCTCGGAAACAGCTCCAAGGATTTTCATGAAAGTTACAGTTTAGGGGTTTTTCGGCTCAAGGAATCGATTTATCAAGGTCCCAAGTTCGAAAAAAGCTCGGTTCCCAAGATATAGACATTTTTAAAAACCAAGCGAAGTTCGGTCAACCAGATATTTTATAAATAATGGATCAAAACTCAGTTGTATTCTTCTCGTTTCAAAGAACATGATACTGTTCGCCTAATGATAAAACTATGTATTCAAACAGAGGAAATATAATGTAGTTAAATTTTTCTGGGGTAAAATGGAAAATGATATTTTATTCCGAATATTTACATAGACTAGGGAACGACGACATGCGGTTAGGGATATATAATTTATTATTATTTATGTATAATAAATTATTATAACACTCTGTCTGCCACTTAGTGCACACGGCTAAAAAATACAAGCCTATGTCATCCGGAAAACTTAAATTTAGAATTCTTCTGATGAACGAGTTTTTAAAATCGGAGCAGGTGTTACAGAGATTGCTTCTTTCAAATAAACTCACAAACTAATTGTACCTCTTAGTAATATTGTAATGTATGACATATTATTATACTCAGTTGCCACATTAATTTCCCAAAAAAACAACTCTAACAGATTTTGTTTATTTATAAAAATAGTTATAAATAAACTAGTCATTACAAATCAAAAAGAGAAAGCAACAAAACATAACCCTTTACTACTCCGTTTAATTACTTAACCATCTACAAAGAAACAGCTTACGAGAAACCAAAACCCTTTCACAGTATTAAAGATACAACCCAACCCTACTACTGCATGAAAATTTAAAAAGCTCCACACACAATGCATAAAGGACAGTTGAAACTTGCAAGTCCTTCCAAGTCTTGCAAGTACTGTGTTACAAGAACGAAGACTCACCTTTGTCACGACGAACTGTCACTTTCAGTAATTAATTCTGCAGCTGCAGAGAGAGGGTTATCTTTTCTTAATGTTTTTTTTTTATTTAAAGTCCGTTTTAAGATGGTTTATTCTTAGATAAGGAAAATATTAAATATGAATTTAGATGTCTAGTTTATTTTTTAGGATCTGTTTTGGTCAGATATAGTATCAACCTTTTGCTTTGTACTATTTAGAAATGGACCGACTAACGAGAATTTGGATATTCGGCCAAAGTAGTTGGCAAGCAAAAGCAAAAAGACTAATCGTGGCCCCGCAACATAAAGGGCTATTGAAGGACACCGTGCGTTTAGTCAGTACAAGTCTAACAGTCCATCCTGTCCTGCCCTGGATGGAAGGACTCATTCAAATAATTTTACCACGGTAAAAAAAGCTATCGGTAAATAGTCGACAAAAATTACCGAGAGACGACTAGGTTTGCTGACTAGACTTCAGTTTATAAGTCGACTTTTCTGTAGTCGACTATTCGGCCAAAGTGTAGGTAATTTATTCACCATATTGTGTATAAGAATGAAACGAGTGTGACCACGCTTAAAGCTTTGGTATAGACTGTTAAACTGAAAATTCGTAGGACCTTTGATAACATAACCTTACCGAATACTTGGGCTGCGTAGGTGTTAAAAATTAATATTAAATATCTGATTTTTAAATCACATAGACGTTAGCACAAAATATTGAAACTCGTACATCTTGCCTTTTTTATCGTGGTAAAAAGGGACTGTCAATTCTTGTACTGGCTAAAATTCACGGTGTCCTTCAATAGCCCTTTACGTTCCAGATTGAAAGTAATTTGTTAGTCCCGCGACCATAATCTTGCCTTACTTGCAATTGCGTCCTAGTTTTGTTACAAGTCAAGTGTAAAAGCCATAAACTTAACACAAAAGTGAACTACGAATTCCTGAATCAATAAACATATTCAAGCCACTACAACCCAAACCGAACTATCAAGTAAAACCGACTCTAAACCACTCACAAACAAATCGAGTCGACATCTATCCTCTGTACGGTTTAGTAAACCGAGAGACTTCAACTGTCAACTGGTTTAGGGCGGGACTGGACCACTGAGTAGGTAAGGGTACAAAAGGTTAACTCCATACACAGCATAAAAAACACAACATAATCAGTCTGTAATGTTCCCACAACTGGGATATTGGCCTCTCTATAAAAGGGGCTATAATATCATATATTTTTCATTATGTTGGTTTAAGGAATTTTTTTTTTTAAACTTTACCCCATACCAGGCCTATCATGAACTCTTAAAGCGTGACTCTTTAGGCTGTGAGAAAGAGATGGCGCTAGACGACTTGTATAGCTCTGTCTCTTTCCCACAGCCTAAACTGGATCGCGTTAAGAGCTCGTGGTAAGGCCTCAGGACTTTCTTATATATCGTTGGTGCGTTTACAAACATATACACTTACGTACACAAACACTAAGATACAGGGCAACTACTTGTAGATCAAACAAATATTTGCTCGCGTGTTGCTGAAGTTAGAAGTGTTTCTTCCAAAATACGAACAATTCTTTGTACGGAACTATTTAATTAATTGTATCATTTGATGCATGGAAGTACTTGCCTGATTAGCCTTGCCTCTCTCTCTGGTAAACTTAAGAGTGAAAGGTTTTGAGATATCTGAGTGCAAAAAAGGAGTACACGAAATAAGGGTTAAAAGTGCAGCAATACAAAACTAAGAAGCTTTGCGACTCAATAGGGGATGACTAAGTGGCACAATGTTCGTGCTGATTCAGAATTACGAAGACTACCGAAGCGCACATAATTTCTGGTTTTACTTCACTGGTATGTTCGTCTATTTTCGCTTTTTTATGGAGTTGACCTTCTGTTTCTATCTTTATGTATCTACTCTGAGTGATTCCGACTGTCGACCTATGTTATTCGAGTGATAAGGCCGGGTGTCGAGTTTTTGCCGCCATCTTAGTTTCGTGGGTGTATCCAGTTGAGCTGAATGATAAAACGATATGGGTTTTACTACGTGCATTAGTTTCGTCTGACTTGGTAAGCCAATCAAGTTTCTGTTCTAATTACGCTTTAATAGCCGTAGTATGCGTAAAAATTAGCTTTTGCCAGCGGTTTTCACCTAAAAAAATTATCCCACGAGAACAAAATATTGGTATAAAAATATATCTTGTGAGTTAATCAAGGTTTTAAAGTACTGCGTGCCAAGTTTTATCCAAACTCGTTCAGCTATTTTTGCTTAACCATCTTCACAAAATAGAGTTATTCAGATTTTGTTGATACAAATATGTATTTAGGTGACATACGAGATGTGAGGAGGTTTCTCTCTCTGGAGCCCAAACTACGCCCCGGCCTCGGCAGCTTGTACCGTGTTCCCGTTATGGGGCTACTATGGGCTACTATTGTTATATTTTTTTTCGGTTCAAATATTTAAAAATGTAATGGAAATGCAACTAAAATGAATAATGAAATAGTAAGGTTTTGTCAATTGAATTGTTGGTCGATTTTGCGGATATTCGTTAACATATAAATTATTTTTTATTCTAAGATAGAATTTTATACTCATTACGGATAATAAAATTGGAAAACGCGATTATTATTAAAAAGGTTTCTTCAAATTAGTCCAGGCAAATTGGAAACTCGTATCCCGGACAGCCTGAAGCCAAATCGAATACCATAACAACTAATTAATTTGATTAAATACATAAGAATCGAACTATCTTCATATCCGAAGCTGGGATAATAACCAACTTAATCCCAATTAGAACAGAAACTAATAATCAAGCCAGAATTACAATCCACGATAAAAATAAGGCGAGTAGCCATCGCGTGGCGGTTTGATTAGAGGCGTACCTAATCGTAAATGTATTATTGAGGTCATGCGTGCCATGGACTTAGGTTCTTTTGGCTCTAACACACTTTGTGTTGGTATTTGAGTGGTTTCAAACTACTGTATTGTTTTTCGGGTATAACCGCGCGTACACGCGCTTATGAATTACTTGTTCGTGGAACTGTAAGTTAATTTTAATGACAGGACTGTTGGTCTAGTGGTTAGTGACCCTGACTGCTATGCCGGAGGTCGTGGGTTTGATTCGGAGCCACGACAAATGTTTGTGTGATGAGCACGATCATTTGTTCTGTGTCTGGGTGGAATTTATATATATATACATATAATAAAACTGTAGAAAAGTAATTTTTGTACATTCGAAAAAAACTCAAAAAATATAGCCAGGGTTATAAAGGACAACCAATAGAACCCATTTCTAGCATTTCTAGAATTTTTGTCTGTTTGTCTGTATGTCTGTTTGTCTGTATGTCTGTTTGTCTGTTTGTATGTTTATTTGTTCGGGCATCACGTAAAATGTACGAAAGTTATGTAGATAACTTTAATACACAACGACTGACCGTAACTTGAAGTAACATTTAGTTTTTGTTTCATTGAAATCGGATCAGTCTATCAAAAGATATTTGAATTCAAAGTGTACCAGAAGTAAAATTACGGTCAGTTTACACCGAGACGCGCAGTACTTCAGTAGCGCGATCTAGCTTAGAATAAAAAAACTACATAATTCAAATATGGTGTGGACTGGAGTGGAGTGGTTTGGAGTAGGATGGAGTGGGATAAAGTGGGAGGGAGTGGGATGGAGTGGGATAGAGTGGGGTGGAATGGGATGGAGTGGGATGGAGTGGGATGGAGTGGGATGGAATGGGATGGAGTGGTATGGAGTGGGATGGAATTTGATCGAGTGGCATGGAGTGGTATGGAGTGGGATGGAGTGGCACTGAGTGGGATGGAGTGAGATGGAGTGGGATGGAGTGAGATGGAGCGGGATGAACCGGGATGGAGTGGGACTGAGTGGGATGGCGTGAGATGGGGTGGGATGGAGTGGGTTGTATTGGGATAAAGTGGGAGGGAGTAGGATGGAGTGGGATAAAATGGGATGGAGTGAGATGGAGCGGGATGGAGCCGGATGGAGCGGCATGGAGTGGGATGGAATGGGATGGAGTGGGATGGAGTGGTATGGAATGGGATGGAGTGGGATGGAGTGGGACTGAGTGGGATGGAGTGAGATGGAGTGGGATGTAGTGGAATAAAGTGGGACGGAGTGGGACTGAGTGGGATGGAGTGGTATGGAGTGGGATATAGTGGGATAAAGTGGGATGGAGTGGGATGGAGTGGGATGGAGTGGGATGAAGTGGGATGGTGTGGGATGGAGTGGGATGGAGCGGGATGGAGCGGGATGGAATGGGATGCAACGACAAAGGGCGTTTATCACAAACACGTCAAATATGATTGAAAAATCTAAATAAATTCTAATAATTATAGGGTTTATATGAAAACGATTATGATTTATAAAAAACAAGGCGAAAATTAAGCGGTTCGCACTAAGAAATACATTGTTAAAGTCCGACATCCACGCGAACGAAGTTGCGGGCACAGCTAGTCTATAATATGTATGTATTTAGAAATATATTAAGTATGTTTATCAGTTGTCTAGTACCCATAACACAAGCTCTGCTTAACTTGCGGCTAGATGGCGTTGTGTGATAGTTGAGGAATATTATTATTATTATTAATTTTGTTACGCGCGATAATTTTGTTTGGTGGATCCAAAGTGAAGAGGAGAAGAGATGTGTTTGAATAACCAATCAGATGTCCACATCTCCTCTCCGCTTAGTTTCAGTGGACATCTGATTGGTTATTCAAACACATCTCCTCTCGTCTCCGCTTTGGTGGAGTTCGGGCCTTAGTAGCGTGTTGCGCTCATATGCGCGCAAACATCGGGAAAATTGTACTGGCTTTTGTTTCCAGGAATTTCTTAGAAGTGGCCACGGAGTCCGGATTTGTGCCCAATTGATAGTACAGTAATAAGCGCGCTTTTTATTACACTGGCAGAATAGAAGTGTACTATTAGGTACACCTCTGCTAACCCTTTGGGAATTAAAAGAGTAATGTTTTATTAAGGTGGCAAATAAGCAATTAAACTTTTAATAATAGTGTTAAAAGTTTAATTGAAGTTTGATGAAAAAAAGATTAAAGTCATTTTGTACCCAGAATTTATCCATCAGTAAATTAATGAATTCAACATTTTAATTAGGTTGATAATTATCTAGATTCTAATTTCTAAAGACTGACTAGTATTTTTTCACGTGACTTGCTGAATAAGGTCTTCAGAAATGAATAATTGATAGACCTGTCTTAATGACCCGGTGCGAAACAATGACCTCTGTTTAACAAGTCATAGGTCAAGTTCGTCCAGGGTGCGGGCTTTCTCAAGGTCAATGCAATGTGACCGTGATTTGAAAGTCTTATGTCTGTTATGCTAATTACGAAGCTATCCCTAGCTACCGTGTAGATTCTTCAAATAATACGTTTTTAAATTTTTGTTTCTGTTTTGGCTCGACTCTGGTTTCATCGTTAGTAAATCCGTCTTTCAGAATCCCACCTCTGAAATGGCTGTTTACATATTAAAAAAATCATGCCCCACGTTTTTAAATTTTTGTTTCTGGTTTGGCTCGCCTCTGGTTTCATCGTTAGTAAATCCATCTTTCAGAATCCCACCTCTGAAATGGCTGTTTACACATTAAAAAAATCATGCCCCACACTAGGATTTTTTTCCTGTGTCGTGGGTGCACAAACTCCCGGACCCGAAACATCCACGATGCTCAGCAGTCCAATAGCTCAGCCACAAACATAGAAACTCACATACACAAACGCCCAACACGGAACAACTACTTACAGGTGATACAACTATTGTGAAGGAAACTAAATGATCAGGTCCTGACGCCACCATCAAGAGACATTTGAGTAGGCATGACATTACTCTCAATCGCCAGATGTACATTCAATTTCTGAATTAACGCGAGCAAAGCCACAGGTGAAACCTAGCACCAAAAAAATGAAAAGCCAATAAAGTACAAGTATCAAGTAAAACACGTTACTTGGTAAAGTTACAGCCGATAGCAACTTAACTGATAATATGGACTCTAAACTTCCAACTTTATGGAGAATCAACCGAGGGTAGGAGAATTAAGTTTAAGCAAATTTCTACTTATGATACTTTGAACTTTGTTGCTCGATATGCAGATTTATAAGCCGTCGTTAATATACAGGGTGTTGAAGTTTGGGATAACTTTTGAATGGCCTTAATTAGTAAGCAAAATGGTTTGTTAAGGGTATTGTAGATAGGTATGTATTACTTGGTTGAAGTTGTATTGAAACTTAAATATTACCTATCCATATTATTAGCCATTAATATTACCACTGCTGGGACATCTCAAGGGTAGCGGTTTTGCCTCTTTTCTATGGTTGGAAAATCATCAAATGAGCCCTATCACGATAACCTTATAAGACAACCCTGAGATCCCAGACTTGACTGACTTAAAGCCAACCCGTTCCTGCAGTGGTTTTTTGCGTTCCAGGGCCGCGGTGCCTTTCCAAGACAGTCTCGCTTATTGTTTTGTTCAAGGAACTCTTCTTTATGTCAGGAAATTTTCTTCCTTAAGACTCAATAAAAAAATGATTGGCAAAATATAAAAACATAAATTTCGAAATCTTTTGTCAAAGGAAAATTTGAAATTGGTGTAATTTAGCTGGTATGTTACATTTATAGAAAATATTCTCTGTTTAATTAATAAATATTAATTATTTTTTTATACCTATGTGTCCTGCTTAGTATGTAGGTATACTAAAATCAGTTCAGTCATTTCAAAAATGAACAACTTCAACATTTTCCATGAAGTACAGCCTCTTAATTCATTAAATAAAATTAATAGGTAAGCAAAGTTCTAAAAATATCAAAAGTACTTCAGAAAATGGAAGCATATTTATCAGTACATATTTTCTTACGTCTAAAGACTAAAATCTTCATAGCGCCACCCGCCTTAGGAGTGTCATTCATTATTCCAATCTATTCAGTCTCAGTGACATAGCACATACATTTTAGAACAACCAGGCTCACTCGTACACGCCTTCAGGAAGGTTAAAGGTACTGATAGACTTGAACTTGTAACAAAATATTGACCGTCGTACCATAAAATGTTTAACATCTGTTGAACACTTGACTAAAAAAGTGTATCTCTGTTAAACACTTGTCTAAAAAAGTGTATCTGCAAAATGGACCTAATATCAACGTCAAATGCCATTTTTCAGTTAAGTTTTTTAGACAAGTGTTCAACAGATGTTTATTTATTTTTTTGTAGTAAGACGGTGAGCATTTGCTGTTTTTAAAGTCGAACTACAGAATACCTAATTGGTGGAAATGAACAACGAACCAAGCATAGAGTAAACCATCACTACGAACAATTTTATGATCTTTCTGGTTGACAGACGTAGAGTTGTGAGAAGGAGAGCCCTATTTTGATTTTGGAGGTTTTAACCTCTAAATATTCGCGGCATTCACACAATACAAGATTGTGGAACCGTCAAAAGAAATATTCTTCACGAAGATGTCAGACTTGACGATCACGTCGTGTGGTGCATTTATGGGTTATATTATTAAGAAAATTAAGTTCCCAATTCTTAATCTTACTAATACTATAAACGTGAAAGTTTGTTTGAATTGATGGAAGGATGTTTGTTACTCTTTAACGCAAAAACCATTGAAAGGATTTGGATGGAATATGGCATACAGATAGTAATATAACCTGGATTAACACATCATCATCATAATCTCAGCCATAGGACGTCCACTGCTGAACATAGACCTCCACTTTAGATTTCCACATATACCGGTAGGAAGCGACCCGCATCCAGCGTTTTCCGGCGACCTTTATAAGGTCGTCTGTCCACCTTGTCGGTGGACGTCCTACGCTGCGCTTGCTAGTCCGTGGTCTCCACTCTAGTGCTTTTCGACCCCATCGTCTATCTGCTCTGCGAGCAATATGGCCTGCCCATTGCCACTTCAGCTTGCTAATCCGGTGGGTTATATTGGTGACTTTTAGTTCGTCTACGGAACTCCCCATTTCGGATTCGATCACGTAGAGAAGTACCGAGCATAGCCCTCTCCATAGCTCGTTGAGCGACTTTGAGCTTAACGCATTGTACAGTTTTTATCCCGATTTTATGTTAAGACAAAGTGTCTACCGAACGCTAGTCCTTACTAAAAGAGAAAACGTTTTCCTGCCCCTAAATGTTACGCTATCTCAATGATTTTTTAGAATGCTTCTTTAGGGGCAGGAAAACGTTTTCTCTTTTAGTATGGACGAGCGCTCGGTAGACGATTGTCTTAACGTGGGAGAATTTTAGAGTTGTAGCAGGTAAAGCCGCTGGCAATAGTTAGTTCTCTCATATTCACAATACCAGTGTTTCCGTCTACCAGATAAACGAGGTGGAATACCAACAGAAAACTAACACAAACATCTTCATAATAGCTTTTGAACGTAGTGGTAATGTTAAAGCTGTGATAACACAGGCTTACTGTATTTTAATTAACTTTAAATTACTTTGGCCAGGTATTCGGCACATTGCCAGATACTCAAAGAAACTTGACGGCCGCTCACTAACCAAACAAGTGGTGGTTTCGTCTTTTATGATACGACTATTTTCTATTTTTGGGAAATTCAGTTTTTGATAGGTAGAATAAAAGTTTTTCAAATTCATTTCAGCTTATTAATTCTTCATGCACACACTATACAAAGCTTCTAAGCCAAGGAGTTTTTAATCTCTAGACACGAAACCCGTGGTTTTATTACTTCGGGCATTTTGATAATGAGCCCGATCTAAGAATGAATGATATTACGATTTGACAGGCCTTTTTTTTCGTGTAAGGTAAAATCATCAAATGAGTTCTCCCACCCAAGGCAGGGCGGCAGGGACTGTCAGACTCGTACTGACTAAAATCCACGGTGTCCTTCAATAGCCTTTTACGTTCCAGGGTCACGGTAATTTCGTAAGTCCCTCGACCGCCACTACTATGACCTGTGTTTTGTGGTACTACATTTTTTTTAACGCAATGCGGTGTAATGCTATAAACACTAGTGCCGCGTCAAAAGGACTTTAGTAAGTAGCTGTCTGCAAATATGATTTTAGCGTTAATTACGTTTGTTCATCTATATCCGTATCCGTGTCTTTGTTGTTAACGGACTTAGACAGTAGAAATCCAGACCTTGCAATTGCAACTAGTCAAAACGGGTCATCGGTCCATGGAATGGGAAAAATGTGTGATCATTATCAACTCTCAAAAATTGCCTGTCTTACTCAAGAAATCTCATGTTCTAATATATCAGACAAGATCGTATCTCATTCCAATCCAACCACCGATATATCGGAACCGACAGTCGGAAATAAAACGGAAATATCACCCGAAGCCGTATCTCTATTAAATATTTATGCCCATCAAATAACATGTCAAAGGGAACTGTCTATGTACCCATTTTTACCAACAAAACTGGTCAAGTACGTGTCGGATCACACACAATGAGGGTTTCCGTAGTTGAAAATAATTTTGCCCAAAGTGCACCTAATATTGTAGCAAATATTAATGTTTCTTTTTGTGATGTAGCTATAAATTATCAAACGTAATTTTCCATTATTTATACTAAGTTATAATACCCTCTTTGATCACATTCCTTATACAGCAAAATTCATCGATTTCTTGCTATTTCTAATGATTCTAGATCAACAGAAAGTAGCCAGTAGGTGTTGATTACTTTGGGAGCAAAATATGCGGCAAAACGGAGCATAAACGGTTGCATCTATTAATGGCGTTGTCTTAAGTTTGTTTTTTGCTGATTATTACTGCTCCAAGGAATTGTAGATCTGAGTATTTTGTATTAATTTCAACTTAATACCTCAACGGACAGACCGACAGACCGACAACAAAGTGATTCTATAACTGTTCCATTTTTTTTCTGAGGTACCTTAAAAAGTAAAGAAATAGGTATGGAGTGGTTTGGCAAGAGGGTTTTCGGAGTGTTCGTTTGTCCTGCATAATTTAGGATGGGTCATTCGACGGTTACTTATCTCAGATCAACGGCTGGACTTAGAGTGAGCACTGTGCCTAATGTCTGGGGTTTTTAAAAAGATAGTCAAAGTTCTGACTGAAATATGACCTAACTTTGTTAATAGCAATTTATCAAATCTTGGCACGGGTTTTTGGAATTAGTAGAGCGATTCTTACTACTATTGTAGAAGTGTGTGAAGATGGATGGATACTGTATATTACTTTTTGGCACAAAAACAAGCTAATAATCCACGGTAACACCATCATCATCATCAAGATGCCTAGCCTTTTTCACAACCATATTGGGGTCGACTTCCAGTCAAACCAGATGCAGCTGACTATCAGTATTCTACATGGAGCGACTGCCTATCGGATCTCCACAACCTAGTAACTGGCTCATACGTTACCATATGGTAGGACTTGTTGTCAGAGTTTAGAGCTTCTGACTATAGTAACGACTGTCAAAGATCTACAAATGACAGCTGGGGATTTCCATACTTTACGAGGCACGGAGGAAACTCGCTATGACAGGTGGTCATCCATAGACCAACATCGGAAAGCGCGGCTTGACCCAGAATATCGGCTTGTGCGACTGTCATTATTTAGCAACGAGCCTCTTCCACGTTAACAATTTCATAGAGGCTATAAAATATATTGAATCCAGGTTATAAACTACTTTTGTGTGAAAGAGAAGCAGAGAAAGAGATGTTGCTATAAAATAGACGCTTTCCATTTTGAGACATTTCAGTTAACCCTGCAAAACCATTAGGAGGTGATACATCAATTTCACTAACTCCTAATGTCCCGCTAGGACAAGGGATCGAGAGACCATTATACAAAAGGGAATTGGAAAAAAAAAACGAAACTTACGTAAAGAAAACTCACGCATTTTTTATCCCGTAAGAGTAGGCAGAAGTTAATGAACGCTACATGCTTCTCTCACACCTTCGCCATATCCTGCGCCCTTTGCCTCTTAATCAAGTGTTCTGACTGCCTGCTTGCGGACAAGCTCTAATCAATCGCATCTGATCGCGCCGATAAAACCTTCCAGTTCCGTCTAAGGCTCTTTTGATAATTTCGCCACACCTCTAGTTTTGAAGAATGTGGGCGTCCATAGGTATCATCCAATGATGATCCTTCAAGAGCCTTTCAAGTAACAGGGTCAACCGGATAAGGCAGTCCTGCGACCGACAAAGGCTATGGTGACAACTTTCCACTAGTCAGGTCGTGGGCTTATTTGTTACCTTTATTATCATCATCAGCCGGAAGACCTGCACTGCTGAACATAGGCCTCCCCCTTAGACCGCCACGCCGAACGACAATTCGCCACTTGCATCCATCGGCTGCCCGCGACCCTCACGATGTCGTCAGTCCACCTATTTGTCACCTTAAAAAAGAAAAATTCGTAGTGTGGGGTATATGCCAAACAAAATGTAAAACCTAAGATAGGTAGCAAATATATTTTGTTACATAAAATAAAGTTCCTCTGTAAACTGATTTAATGGCCTACTGATCCCAGCTCAATGCCCTCGTCTATTTTGCGTCTCACCTCTGACATTTTGTACCGTTTTGTCTTTTCTATAAATAGTTACCTGTAGGGACTTATTTAAAGTACGGTAGGTTCACTTTCATTGAGTAGTTGCTACGTTATATTAGGCCATTCAAAGAGACTTAATCTAGGGACTTGGATAAAGTGCTACTACAAAAATTGTTGGACAATGGACGTAACTTACCGAACATTTTTGGTCTTTTTCAAAGGCTTTACAGAATTATCTTCTTAATCATGTATTTATTTACCTAACTTAGTATCTTCATGATTATCATTTAGCTGAGAAATTGCCACTATTAGAATCAGATCATTTCCAAGCATCACTTTTCGCATCCACCTTATTTGGATGGCCTTATACAGGTCAAAGGAACTCATCAACGGTCTACTCATTATGCTTGTTATGCGAGGATGTTCATAAAGAAGATTGGTCACATAAGCCTCATGCGAGCACAATGATCGACCACCATAGCTGAGTTGAAGCAATCATCTTGGCCGAAGTCGGTTGGATTCCATCATCACCATTACTCTATTTGGGAGACAAGACTGTGCCATAAGTTACGGAGTCACTAGCAACCAAACTATTTGTCTAGTGGATTTGTAACTGAAGTCTCTTCTATGTGTTTTATTAAACAATAATTACACCAAGTAAAAGACAATGCCAGCGGTAGATTTTTTTTGTTGGCATTTTTTCTAACGTCTGGTCATGAAAAGTATTTTAACATACAGAGTTTGAACTCTTGATTACTTTTGCTTCAAGGCTTACTGTTCAAGGTAAGTCTGAAAATCAAGATAATGTAGTGAAACGAAGTGAAGATTCGTGGCCGATTGACGGCTATCAAAATCTAGTCATCAAAAATTGAAATGCTAACTTAGAACCGTAATGTTTTGAGTACCTTACCTATTGGTCAATAATAGTTTGAGTCCACATTTCTTTTAAATAGCAACATAAAAGGTGAACCCCACCTTGGGATTAGGTCACTTTCATTCGACACTAAGAATTATTGGTCTAAAATCGACTGTCGCCCAAAAAACTATACGACAATCGAATCGAAAAAGTCGACATAGACTGATAATAGTAGAATAATTTGTCAGTCCTCCTTCAATGTCACGAAGTCGTAGGTATCAACGTCGCGTGGCCCCCGGCAGTTTAGGAGCAGTGCCCCAATTCGTTTGCCCCTGACTTTCGCCAAATACGAAGATGGGCAAGAGTTTGATTTAGGTGCGACTGGGTGTATTGGGTTCCGTTAATAGGCTATTCCTTTTTCAATCTTCTCTGTTGTTGATTTGTGGACCTTTTGGAAAGAAAGGTTTTTTTTTTAAGTTGTGATTTTTAGAGGTTAGTTTGAAAAAGGGGATAAGATAATTGAGAGAGATTGTTATTCTAGATTTTTTTCTTTTTGACTATATTTTTTACTAGAATTGGGATTGCTGTGCGTGTGGTAGCCCCGTATGGAGATAGCATAGACTATCCATTCCTGGGCCTGTAGCCAAACGGCAAGCGACAATCGTTAACGTTCAGCAGTCGCTAATACATTTTCAACTTTATACCCCACCGCATAAAGTTGAAGATCTAGTAAAGACTGCTGGCGAACGAAACAAACGAAAACGATCATCTTTGATAGATTTTCAACTTTATGCAATGGGGTAAAAGTTGAAAATGTATTAGCGACTGTTGAACGTTAGCGAATGTCACTTGCCATTTGGCTATAGGGCTTGTTGCCATTCATTTAATGTTCGGCTTCTATGATGTCTGTTGATGTGATTATTATGGAATAGCAAATGCTTGAAGCTCAGGCCGAAACTACGGACGTTGTGTTTAGATAGTAGACGTCTTGGCCCTATAGACATACAGTAGACAACAGACGACAATCGTTATCGCTCAGCAGTCACTAATACATTTTCAACTTTATACCCTAGTGCGTAAAGTTGATAATTTATATTCTAGTTTACAGATCGGTTTCGTTCGTTTTCGCTCAGCAGTCTTTAATAGAATTTCAACTTTATGCGCTAGTGTATAAAGTTGAAAATGTATTAGTGACTGCTGAGCGATAAAGATTGTGGTCTACTGTTTGTCTATAGGGCCAGTTCCCTATTTATGCAGTCCCGTGAGCGAAAGGTGGTTTTAAAGCGTGCTTAGCTTAATAATATTTTGTTTAACACGCATAGACAATTTAAGAATAAACAGTTAACAGAGATCATAGATACTTATTTTGATATTAGAAACTACAACACCCCCACTTATCAAAATAAACTAAGTACCACATATAACAGGATATACAACATAACACAGGACATTATACTTCCATAAAGATCTCATTGCAGTTTAACAATACCTAAATTGTCCATAAACTTGTAATGTTTATTAACACCTAGACCTTTGGTCATTAAATCAGCTGGCATTTCGTTTGTAGGTAAGTAACTAATCTCTACCTTGCCACTTTTAATTATCTCTCTGACAAAATGATGTTTAACATCAATATGCTTTGATCGAGAATGGCATTGATGATTTTTGGCCATCTTCAAAGCACTTTGATTGTCACAATTTAAATTGATCATTATCAAAGATCCAGTTAGCTCATGCAATAGTTCTCTTAGATATACAGCTTCTCTACAAGCTTCAGACAGTGCAACATATTCAGCTTCTGTGCTCGAGAGGGCTGTAACTCGCTGCTTTCTACTCTGCCATGAGATAGCTGAGCCTGACATAGTAAAACAATAACCAGTGTATGACTTCCTATCTACACTATCGCTGGCCCAGTCAGCATCTACAAAACCTTGCAAGCTTTCACCATTACTACTAAACTTTAGACAATACATTTTAGTTTTCTTTAAGTACTTGAGTACTCTTTTTGCATAGTTCCAATGTTCTACAGAATAGCTTGTATTAAACTGGCTTAAATAACTCACACAGTAGGCTAAATACATTAGACAACCTATAAGTTTCTGATAACTGATTCCTGGAGTACATTTTTCTGCCTTAGTTATATTCAATTTAGATTCTATAGGTGTATCAGCTGTTTTACAATTGGCCATTTCAAATGATTCCAATAACTCTTCTATGTACTGTTGCTGATCAACAGTAATCTCATATTTATTACAATATTTCTTTACATTGATATTCATTCCTAAATAACACTTCACCTCACCTAAATCCTTTATCTCAAACTCAGAAGTTAGTATATCTTTAACTTTCTTAGTTTCATTCTCATTATTAGAAAAAATTAGGAAATCATCTACATACAATGCTATTACAATTTTCACATTGTTACATATCTTTGTAAATAAACAAGGCTCTTGTATACAGTTTTTAAAGTTATTATTACACAATACATTTCTGACCCTTTCATACCATGCTAAGGCGGATTGTTTTAATCCATATACTGCCTTTTTAAGTTTGAAAACTTTCCCACCCATTTTGGATACAAAACCTTCAGGTACACACATATAAATATCTTCCTTTAAATAACCATTTAGATAAGCAGTTTTAACATCTAATTGAGTAATGTCCAGTCCTAATTTTACACTTAACGCAAACAATAGTCTTAGTGTTGAGTGCCGCACAACAGGTGAAAACGTCTCACTATAGTCCACACCAAACTTTTGTGTAAAACCTTTTGCAACTAATCGCGCACGATATTGCACTTCACTATCACTTTTATATTTTTTCTTCAGCACCCACCTAGACTGCACTATTGTGACACCTTTTGGAGCATCAACGAGTTCAAATACTTCATTCTTTCTGAATGACTCCAACTCGTCATCCATGGCCTTTCTCCATTGCACACTCTCGGGACCATTCAAGGCCTCTTTCACTGTCAATTCAGCATCTGCAGTAGCCAACAATCCTAGCGGGTTGTATCTGTCAGGCTTCCGTCGCTCCCTCTGTGGTCTGTTCAAGATTTCAGACTCTGTTTCTGGACTGCTGATTGGTGAAGTAGTTTCAGGCACATATGTCTCATCTGCCTCATAGAATGTTTGTTGTGATGATTCACTGTCAGAGCTATAGATATTGTCTGACTCCAAATCTGATTGTTCTGAACTATTATGTTCCCCCACTGAACGATCAGCTTCTTTTGCAACTGAAATTGCTTCATCGACGTGCCATGTTGCTTCACTAGCTTTGGGCATTACTCCTACAACTGCTCCTTCCATCACCACTACATTTCGACTTGTAGTGACTAGGTTTTTGACAGGGTCATAAACTCTGTAACCCTTTATATACTCCGAGTAACCAACAAGAATATGTTGCAAAGCTTTCTTGTCCCACTTGGTTCTCTTCTCTTTTGGAATATGCACCATTGCTGGACTACCAAAAATACGTAAATGGCTCAATACTGGTTTCTTGCCGTACCACATCTCATATGGCGTTTTATCATTAAGACCTGATGCTATACAACGGTTCTTTAAGTAGACAGCTGTAGATACTGCCTCTGCCCAAAACTGTTTCTGTAACTTAGCATCAAACAATAAACACCTCGCTCTCTCAACAATTGTTCTATTGTTTCGCTCAGACATACCGTTTTGTTCAGGTGTATATGGGTTCGTCTTTTGGTGTACAATGCCAGATTTTTTTAAGTATTCTTCCATTATTTTCGAACAGAACTCTCCACCATTATCTGTACGCAGGATCTTGATATTGGCATTCTTCTGTTTCTCCACCATTGATCTGAACTCTTTAAAATACTTGAACACTTCATTTTTTTCTTTCATGAAGTAAACAAATGACATACGGCTGTAGTCATCAACAAAGAGTAAGTAGTATCTCGACAATCCTATGGATTTAGTTTCCATGGGCCCGCAAACATCAGAATGTACAACTTCCAACACTGACGTCGCTCTTGAGCCTGTTGAGAAAGGCAAACGTGACTGTTTCCCTTGGCAACAAACCACACAGTTAGATTTAGTCACCTCATAACTGCCTTCATACGTAACACCATCGACAGCGCCATTCTTCATTTTGTTCAAGTCATGCGTGTTTACATGTCCCAACCTCCTGTGCCATAACAATGCGTTATCTCTGGCAAGTAAACATTTTGTCACTGGCGTAACACATAACTCTAACTTATACACGCCGTCAGTTAAATTAGCAACAGCTACCAGTTTTTTCTTCGCATTGTATATAAAACATTGACTTTCTGAGAAAGAAACACTGTTGTTATTCTTAATTAATTGACTCACTGACAATAAGTTTGTTGTTAGGTTTGGAACGTACAAAACATTCGTAATTGTTATATCATAGCCTTGCTGCGTTGATATTCTAACATTGCCTTTGCTCGAGACTTGAAGTTTTTCTTGATTAGCTACCAAAATGTCCGGAAAAATCTGCGGACTCGAAACATCTTCTAACCAAGTTTCGTTAGCCGTCATATGGGCGCTGGCTCCCGAATCTACGTACCATTCATCTTTGCCATATTTAGCACTTAGGAAAACTGCACTGAACGCATTTGAGGACTTATTTTTGTTTACTTTTGCAATCATTGGACACTGATTTCTATAATGACCCGGCTTTTTACATTTGTAACAGGTTATATTTTTATTTCCTTCTGTCACTTTCGAATTTGACATTGACGTTGACGGCCCGCCCTGATTGGAGTTGCCAGGTCTGAATTTTGGTTTCGACCATTTTGAAGCAAACGCCGATTCAGAATTCTGCGTTTCGTTTGTCGTCATAGCTGTCATTTCCGGTTCCGAGTCTATTAATTTTGTTTTGATGACGTCAGCTGACAATTGAATTCCGGAATGCTCGATGGCCATAATCATTGGCGAAAATTTATCCGGTAATCCTGCCAACAATAATGATCCGATCCACTGATCCGTAATTTCAAATCCTGTCCCACTCAGTCTTTGTGAAGTCTCCACAATTTGAGTAACATATGACGTCATATTTTCACAATTTTCTCGTCGTATGGATATTAAGTGACGCAGTAACGAAATCTTTCTCGAAAAAATATCGTTTTCACTTTAGACTTGAGCTGAGTCAGGGTGCTTGTACACCGCGCATGTAACCCGCGCAAGTGCCTCAACATGCGCCGCGTACGAGCACCCCGCGGGTAGCTTGATCAAGTAGCTTGCGCATGTTACGCGCGCGGGTAACACGCACCTTTACTTGCGCGGGTTACAATGCGCCGTGTACAAGCACCCTAAGAAATCCAATGTCATCAGTCTGTGTGTACTTTTTGCCTTTTGTTAGTCTAATTTACTTCAAGGTTAGCCCTAAAAGAGTTTTAAAAGCTATTAGAAAATAAAAAGGCAAGCACTTTATATTCTATGAAACTGATGGTAGTTTCATAGTATAATGGTTTTTCATTTTGAATTTAAATGGTAGCTTTACTTTAGTTTTTGTTTCTATATGTACCTACCTAAGTTTATTTTACTTCGTAACATCAGAAAATGAGTCCACACCCAGAGCGGGGCGAGAGGGCTGTCAAACTTTTACTGACTAAACTCCACGGTGATCCTTCGATAGTTACGTTCCAGGGTCAGGGTTACCTGATGACACAGTACCGCGACCCTGGAACTGATAAAGCCAACATTACATTGTATCCATAAAAAGTTTCAAGTCAAAATTCAACCTTACAAAACAGAGATGTTTCATTGTTCTAATTTACTTCGCTAGCGGAACAAGAATACCGAACCAAGTCACGATGCAACCCACGTACACAAAATTACTTCAATTAACCAAAAAGCTCCTGGTTTTACGAAGAAAATAATCTGGTGAAGGTATTTTTCAGGATAATGTTTACTGATCCATAAACTTTAGAGGTAAAATTAACGTTTCCAAGCCTACAGTAGAAAATTTGTGTGAAAATTAAACAGATTGTCTATCTCAGTTTAATAAATTAGTGAAAAAAGGAAAGGGATTTTTTTTCCTGTACGTTACATTTTTCAACATTTTTCAGTGACTTCAAGACATTTTCCGTTTCATTTCAAATTTTTAATTATTTATTAGAACATCGTTTTCCCTCTTGAACGTGTTAAAACAGCTTGAAATCTGAGGCCCTAGCACGAATTTTTACTTATTTGTGACATAGAGTAAAGTGGAAACAAGACGTCTACTTTTTTTGTTTCTTTACTTATGTCGAGTGTGTGATTGGTTTGCTCTTGACCTTAGTCTAGGCCAGGAAAGACTAAGACAAGGTCGACGGTGGAGCGAGTTTACCCAGAAGAAGCCTGTTCACTCTAACAAAACATTTTCTCCTTAGATGTTAGTTATTTATTAGGTAATTCCTATTTAAGCGCATTGGGCTAGCACACACACTCACTGCTACGCAGCATATCGTGGATTCGAACTCCCCACGCAACAAATATTTGTATGACTTAAACGTAGTTGTTTCTGGTCCGGGTTTTTGGGATTTTCTATGTTTGTGAACGCACCCACTACATTTTGTTTAGCGTGGTAAAATAATTAAATGAGTCCTCCCACCCTACTGTCAGACTAGTACTGATATTAAAATCCAGTTTTTGGGGTCACGATGATAATTCGTTAGTCCCGCGAACGCATCCCGAACATACGAGAAATTTCTAGTGCGGGGCAACGTTTTAAAAAAAACTGCAACTCATCAATGACGATACAATATTTAGTAAATAAGAAACTCAACCAAGCTAAAATACTCCAAAATCCAAAGAAAACGTAAATTTTAAAACAACCAGTTAGTTACAACATCCTATAACCATTATAATGAGGAAATAAATCAACCGCAAAGAATACTGGCAGGCAATTGCGTTTCCAACCCCGGTTGTGTTCCAACGGCCATTTTAAACTGACCTCCACTTCCCTCCGTACATTCCTCCCATTCTTCTTTGTTTTAAACATTGTAAAAGGGGGTTGGAAGGTAGAATTATGCTGGTTTTTTATTTGTACCCTATCTCTAAGAGTCGACTAGAGCTTCTTTGACATTTCGTGAATTCAGTAGTTTATTTGCTTTTCACAGTTTAGTGTGGACATTTTTCAAGTGATACTGTTTTTGATGGCGTGTGGTTGTGTGTCGTTTTCTTTGAATTTTGTGTTTCAAAGGTGTCTTTAAAAAAAAGAGGGAAAAAGTTAAACAGTTATTTTCTTTTCACTGTGTTGGCTGATAAGAATTCATGTTGCCAAGCTACTTTAAGTAATAGGTGTCGTAAAATTACTTTTTATGAATATTTTTAACTGACTTCGAAAAAGGAGGAGGTTCACATGAATCTCTGATATTTTTTGGTTTATACGTTAACAATGTTATGACGAAATTATATCGTTATAAGCTAGCAAAGCTATACGTCTTAATCTTTGTAGAATCAATTTTCTAACTATCTATGTAATATTATAAATTCGATAGTTTCTGAGTGTGGATCACACAAAAACTACTGAACCGATTCCGATGAAATTGAGTACACAGATTGTTTAAACCTGGATTAACTCAAAGGATAACTTTTATCCAGGTATTGCACTCCCATGGGATAATAAGGCGTTAGAATTGTTTGGCTCTTTATGGGTGCCCTGTCAGGTTCCTGACAACTCTTGGACGCGCGCGTGAAAGACGATACGTGCCGTAGACTCGGGCATAGTGCGTAATCGAACGGCAAGTCACCCACTACTCGTCATTCGTCTGCCCACTCCTGCGATGGCCAGAAATCGCCTTGCGACGTCCGTTGGTCGTGCGGAAGCTGTCCTCTCTCTCACGCATCCCGCCTCCTCTTTCGCTAACATGACTGCTCGCAGGAGATGTAATGTAACCTTGAAAGATGCTAAACAAAACAAACTTTCACCTCAACAAAATTAAACAGAAAAACAAACTTTCAAAGAGAAAAAACGTGCCTGTAAATATCTTAAATATTAAAATAAATTCAGTATCAACATCTCTACATAACGATGAAGTAATAAGTTGTAAATCAAGGGTCGGTATTACGGAGAAAGCCTTCATCTACATATCATAATATTAAAGGAGCTAGTACCAACGAATATTTGATGAATGGTGGAATACTTGAGCGCTTGTAAAATTGAGGATTTTTTTTTCAGCAATTTTTTAAGAAGAAATTCTAATCTTTAGGTACAGACTTGAGAATTGAGTGAAGGATTTATCTGTACTTCAAAAACAAATTTTTCTTTTGGGGTGTTAAAATCATCAAATGAGTCCTCCCTGGGTGGAGCGGATGGGACTGTTAGTCTCTTACTGACTGAAAACTACCTTGTTTCATTTCATGTTCTTTGCGTTCCAGTGCCGTGGTATCATGCTTGGACACGGAACTCTCCATTGACGATTTGTCACTATCCGCAATACATGATCACGGATAGACATTAAATACGTCACAAAAATTCAACGCAATATTTGTGTTTTTTATCCGACGTTATTTTCAAAAGATATGTGATTTAAGACTAACATAAAACTCACATTTTGCCAGTATTAGCGAAAAACCCGATAACACCTTTCTAAACCGGGAATCGAAATTAGGACTTTATGTCCGGCAGTCCCGTTAGTAGCTTTTGTGATCACTAGTGATTCTGAAAACCATTTATGTATAGAATTGCAATCAGTCTTTACCTAAAAATAAATACGCAGGTCTCGTTTTATTTTACGTGTCCTCAGATTAAAAAAAACAACAGCCTTAATACAAAAACTTAAACATCTGTTGAAAACTTGTCTAAAAAAAGTGTGACTGCAAAACGGACCTTATTTCAATGTCATAATCTGACATTTTTTTAGACAAGTGTTCAACAGACGCGACGTTTAAAAGTTTTTGGGGTACCATGGCAAAAGTTAGTTAATTTTTGGGTTATTTATCACTGTCACGTTTGCCATTACAGTTTAAAACTAATGGATAAATATGGATAGTTATAAAAGGGGAGTAATTATATCGCTAGCTTCGATAAAAACCTTCACTTTTTATAGTTTCAATGCGCCTTCAGCTTTTAATTTTTATCCTATAATTATAGACATACTTTTATAGATAGAAAAACTTTTACTGATTATAAAATATATCTAGGTCACAACCGTTCGATATATGAGCTACTAGCTGTTGCCCGCGGATATGCTCGTCCCTATTTATACTGCCTATAACCGTCTATATGATCACATTTTATATCTTAGCTCGCCGTCTGATCAAGGGCCAGGTCCGAGACTACGGCGCATTGTGCTGTAAGTGTGCTTCAAAGAGCTGTCAGCAAATAAACCAGCTCCGCTGCATATTAAACAGTTACAGTGGCTCTGGAACGCAAAGGTTTTTCAGTCAAGTACGATAGTTCTTCCACTCCAGCTAAAGCGCGAGGTATCATTGATGTTCCACCCCAAATAATAGGGTTCCTTCTCATCATCATCATCATCAGCCGGAAGATGTCCACTGCTGAACATAGGCCTTTCCCTTAGACCGCCACGCCGGCGCCGAACGAATATTCGCCACTTGCATCCATCGGCTGCCCGCGACCCTCACGATATCGTCGGTCCATCTAGTGGGAGGCCTGCCTATGAGAACTTTTCTTCCCCATCGGTTGTCAGTTCTACGAGCAATGTGGCCTGCCCATCCATCCCATGGGTTCCATCTACCTCTAAAGTATCACAATTCATCGATTTGTGCTCAGCAGTTTTGTACGTGAAAAGGAACAGTGACCTAACTAAGCTACTTCCATCTTATCACCTTCAAAACCTCATCAGTACACGACAACGCATAATAACAACTCTTAGAGGTCACATTAAAAAAAATCGATGTCAACAAACCTATATCCGTCCTTCTCTCTCTCATAGTGTCAGTTAGGGCCTCGTTATCGCCGTCCCCACTTGTGTGGCCCATTGGAGTGCCCTAGAGCATTATTATTATAATGATTTTCATATATAAAAGACTGTTTGTTTGCTAATACGTGAAACTATTTGGTGTGAATATGAGATGGGACTCAAGTTTTTGCACACAAAAGAAAAACCTTGAATTTTTGGGAGTGTGTGTCCTTTTGGGGTGTTCTTGCCAACCAAAAAAAAACGTATATTGTAACCTAAGGGTGCTTGTACACGGCGCATGTAACCCGCACAAGTGCCTCAACATGCTCAAGATACATGTGCCGTATACACGCACCCCGCGGGTAGCTTGATAAAGTAGCTTACGGATGTTACTCGCGCGGGTAAACCGCAATCCCGCACCATGACTTGCGCCAGTTGCATGCGCTGTGTACAAGCACCCCGCGGGTAGCTTGATCAATTAGCTTACGCATGTTACTCGCACGGGAAACCCACATCTTTTCTTGCGCGGGTTACATGCACCGTGAACAAGCACCGTAACTATTGCCAGAGGTTTCGCTCGCATGCATAAAGGAACCATGATAGTAAAGACATCACTGATTGCCATCTATCAACTATCACTTACAATCAGCAAGTTAATTGGCAAAGACCACGGGGGCATCCTTATGGGCTAAACCCTGTCGAGGTCGCAGGGCTAACGAATTACAGTGACCCCGAAACTTAAAGGGCTATCGAAGGACACCGTGGATTTTAGTAAGTGCCTACAAATCTGACAGTCCCTCCTGCCCTGCCCTGGGTGGGAGGACTTATTTGATGACTTTATCACGCTAAAAAAAGACCTAATACCCCAGCTTGCGTAGCATTGATAGTTTTAGCTAAATGTATTGACAAACTCTATTAAAATTTTCCATAAAAATTACAAATTGTTTAAAATTTACTCTAAAAACACCGTTTCAACAACCAAAACTAAAGCTCGACCACAATTAAATAGCCAATAAATTATCAATATTGAACATCTAATACACAATATTCATGAGTTCGGTGTGCACTCCGCTTTATCATCCCTGATATAACATGGAACAATTAATACCACATCGTTAATAGTAGTGGAGGCAATCATTTGATTATTTTAATGTGTTTTTCATTGTTTTGGGCGGTAACTATTTTGTTTTCGAGTCACTTTTTTATTTATTTAGGTAGGTAGCAAAAATATCAATTAAAAGGTATTTTAAATAAAAATAATAATATGATATTTTAAATCAGATGAGTTTCATAGTCAATTGAAAAAAAAAAAAAAAGGTTGCACTCCAGGAGTGCCGGTAGAAGTGAAAACTTTTTTGTTACTATGTTTTATTTTTAATTTGAATGACGTCTTACTCATTTTCGATCAGGGTCACGTGACCCTGACGCGAGTTTTAAATTTTTTACCCATTACAGAAAAAGTGTACAACGCCGCTAAAGAAGTTTTCACTTCAAAAATCTAATACATCCCGAAAGCGGGACTAAGCCTGTCCCGCGCTCCGTTAATTTTGATTGAAAAATCGGGACGTCCCGCCAAAATCGGGACGTCTGGCAACGCTGCGCCCAACCCTTGATCGAAGAACCAATGAGTATTTTGGTAACCGTAAGGAGTGGGTTGTAACATTAAGGGGATAGGTCAGTAAAAATACGGTTTTTATTTTTTACTTTTCTTCGTACATATCTGGACTACAGATCTTACAACTCGGAATATAGTTATTGACTATATGATCTAAATTCTCACAAAGTTGAAAACACGATTCAATTAAATTTTCTCGATACAAAAAAAATGCAAAGTTCGGTCTATCTAATTTATTTTTTGGACTTTATGGAATAACTAATATGAGTTATTGAAAGGATGTTGTTTTAAATTGTATAAAATAATAGTGTCTAAATTCTGTAAAGACATTTTTTCAATTAATAACAATTTTAATTCATAAAAAGACGCCGATATGTTTGGGCACATACGCCGTTTTATTCTGAGCACACATCCACTATCGTCCTCTCATCTTTTGCCTTTTAAAAGTAGTGTCATCACTTTCGTTCCTTGACGAATCAGTCAGCCAGCGTGGCTCTTACAGGCTAGACCTGCGACACTTTTTTTCAGATCGCGGCTGTCAGATTTTCGTAATAATAAAATTGGAACGGATAAAAAGATCGAGAAAATAAAGACGAATGATACGTAGGCTTATAGATTATTCAAAACTATGTTCCGCTGTGTTCAATGGGACGTGATTAAACGGACATGACTGTAAATAAGTCACGTAAACTTTCTATTTTAAATAACACATTATTATGATGAATATATAAAGAATAAAATAAACCAAACTTACTGAAAATCAACGCAGGAAATTCCTGACGACCCCTACTGAGCAAACAAGGGAAATGTTAGAATACGTATGATTCTATAAATTACAAATTGTTCCTATCAATATAATAAATTACTCACAGTGATATTATATCAATGCTATCGTGATATCGTACTATTGTTGTCGGATGGTTCTTCTGTGTCCATCCTCCTCCCATCTAAACTTTATGCATCTAAATACCATTTCACATGAACTAATGATAAAAACTGATTTACAATCAACATTTTGAGATAATATGTAACTGAAAACAACTTCTAATCGTATCAAATTGCGATATAGGATAAGAAGCACTTCACTTTTATTATTATTTATTTAGTTTCGTCACAGATTTATAACAATTTCTAAGAAACAGGATTAAAATAAATTAAATGAAAACTGCTGTTGTCATTTTGAATACTTCAAAATTACTTGTCAACTACAAATAAGGCATAGCACCCACCACCCTGTTAAATATCGCCTATGATGAAAAATCGGTGGTCATTGCTGTCACACCGCGTGTTCGGTACAAGTTGCTTCTCGCTCTATTTATTGCTTTGGAGTAAAAAAAGATCAGTACTGGGTTCATGCTTTTGCAGTCGATAGATAATATCTCTAAGGGTTTATTTTATCCGGGCACGCCGCAAATGCGGCGGTAAGACCTCTCTTTGAGGAGTGGCTGGAGAGAAGTCATGGCGTCCTGACCTCCGCTCACCGCTTGACGCAGGTACTCATCGGACACGGAAGTTTCGGGAGGTACCTGTGTCTGATGCGAAAGGAGGAAACGCCTGGGTGTCACCACTGCGAAGATCGCCCGGAGGGCACGGTGGAGCATACGGTGCAAGACTGTCCAGCTTGGGCAGAGCACCGACGTGTCCTCACGGTTGCGATAGGCGGAGACCTCTCGCGCACAGAAGAAGGAAGCAGGCCTCCTTCTGCGAAGCAGTAATGCTCGCGAAGGAGGAGGCGGGCCGCGAGCGAGAGAGGACAGTGTCCTCCCTCCGCCCCACCCGCGGTGGTGAAGCCCACGGCGACGGACGTCGCTAGACGATCTCCGGCCACCGTAGGCGCGGGTATGCGGGCAGCGAGTAAAGGGCAACTCGCTGCCTGACCATGGACCATGCCCCGGTCGACGGCGCGTTGTGTCCCACGCGCGCCTCAAAGAACGTCAGCATAATGACGGGGCCCCCCTCTCAGAGGGCCAAATCCTGCCGGGGTCGCGGGATTATTTCCTTACCGTGACCCCGGAACAGAAAGGGCTATTGAAGGACAGCGTCGATTTATCAGAAAAGTGATTATTACAACATTGTCCCAAAAAATACTGTAGATAAGATAGTATAGAATGAAGATTTAATTATAAAGAGGTGACATCAAATTGTTCTAGTGTTTGTCATTACATCAAAATGCATCAAAAATTAGTACCAACACCAGATGATGGAGGACAGGGTGTCAAGCACCCTTAGCTTTCCACTCTCGAACTTAAAAAGATATCACGCAACCAGCTTTGTGACCGCACGTTAATAAAAGGAGCGTGTGTTTGGGGCTTTTTTTAGAGTGCTAAAATAATCGAATGAGTCCTCCTACCCAGGGCACGGCGGGAGGGACTGTCAGACTCGGAATACTTACTAAAATCTACGATGTCTTTCAATAGCCCTTTACGTTCTGGGGTCATGGTATTCGCTAGCCCGCGACCCAGGTAGGCCCTCTAAAAGAGAGCCCCGTCATTGCCATTGTGCTGACACTCTTTCAGGCGCGTGTGAAACACAAAACACATGCCCTTGCCCGTGCGCGCGTGTGTTTGGGGCTTAACGATAATGGGTATTGTCACTTTCGTAAGGTATGCCAATTATCATTCATTTTCTACCAAAATAGTAGTTTTGTTCGTAATCTCGGGACATCAAAATGTTATAAAATAAATTTAAGACTGTGAATGATAAAAATATTCACAAAATATTAATCCACATCAATAAAGATTTCTATCATTTTGTTTTAGTAAATGTTTCGATATCCTTATATCAAAATATTTCTTCTAGAGTAATACATGTATTTTGCGTAAGGGGAACACTTTATGAAATGTCGAAGTTGACGAAATGAAATTCATAAAACTTTGGATTGCGTTAATTTTGCGATACTAACGCCTCCTGGTGGCGGCGCGTGGCAACTTTTCCGACTCATCAAACGATGCTTTCGCTTGACCATACGCCGTTAACAAGTTTATTTAGGTGAATTTTGAACTACGTACGAAATAGATAACTCTATTATTAACTGTTGTTTAAACAATAACTATGTAAACGAGCCGAAATTCAAGGAATTCAATGGGCGTTTTGCTTGGATTAAGCTTATAATAGTCACTAATAATAATAATTGACAATTAATAATTTTAACAACTAAGAACTAATATTATATCAATAATAAAAAAAATACTAAAGCGCTAGTTCAGAATCTCGAGCAGGAATTTAATTGCGTAGAGTAACAGAGTATAATCACTGGGCTGAATAGCCCATGTTGCCACTGCTGCTGGGACCAAAGCTGGGACACAAGTCTTCTTCACCACGCGGGCCCAGTATTAATATGATTCCAAAAAGTGCCATTAACCCTCATGATCATTATGTTTTCCTTCACCCTTCTGAGTATGTACACTTCTGTGTAATACAATAGTTTGTTATTCTTTCAAGCCACTGACTCCCTGTAGCGACTGCCAAAGATCTGCAAATGACAGCTTAAACTACATTTCAAGTTATAACGAAATATATTTTACAGTTTTTTCGGGAGACTGCTGACCCTACAGACCACTACTGACCCTGGAATATACTTAATTAGCCTATAATGTTCTCACTGCTGGAAAACAGGCTTCCTTTCTGAGAGAGAGAGTGGGATGTTAGGCTGGAATATAAAAAGTAATTGAAAGAAGACGGAGGATTTTACTCAGTATGAATCTGACAGTCTTTCCCACTTCTCCCAGGGTGGTAGGTCCTTCCATTAATGATTTTACCAACTAAAAAAGGGGTTCATAGACACGAGTCAATTGACGATACGTCAAAAACACGTGGATGTGAATCAATGAGTGATGTTGAATAAGCTATCCAACATCGCTCTAAAAATAGTTATTTTCACAACATTTTCAGTCAAGCACGTCAATATAACCAATGTAAGAGTTTCTTCAGTGAATCGTGTGAATTTTACCGACGTTGCATGAATATTCGCCTATTATAATCCGAAGGGACTCCTTTGAAGGTGCGAAGGGATGCATATAGGTAATATTTTCCCGTAGGGGCGTGTGAAAGTGAAGGTAGAAAAGGAATATGTAAGGCTGGTTATATAGTAACGCCGTTAGACGAACCGCTGAGCAACGTTTTTTTTAGCGTGGTTATATCATCAAATGAGTCCTCCCACGGCGGGCAGGGCGGGAGGGACTGTCAGACTTGTACTGACTAAAATCCACGGTGTCCTTCAATAGCCCTTTACGTTCCGGGGTGACGGTATCTCAGCTCGTTAGTAGCATCTCTATGTACGTTACGAAAATAGAGATACATGTCTTTGTTTTTTAGCGTGGCAAAATCATCAAATGAATCCTCCCACCCCGGGTAGGGCGGGAGGGAATGTCAGACTCGTACTGACTAAAATCCACGTAGTCCTTCAATAGTCCTTTATGTTCCGGGGTCACGGTATCTTAGCTCGTTAGTAGCATCTCTATGTACTCTACAAAAAAAGAGATACTTGCAAAAAATAAGTCAGTTAAAATGAGCTGAGCCTAATATCGTAATCTAAAGAATTTCAAAGAGAAATAAAACTTCAATTAAACGTAAAAAAGAAAAAAAAAACAAACTTAACCTCCAGGTTATTCGATTTTATTTGACGGTAAATCTAATATAATATCTTTATGACTAGCGAAGGTTGTAAGGTCGGTATATTTTAGGGTTCCGTAAGAAAATGGTAATTGCAAAAATGTATATTTTTATTTTTGTTCCGCGGATTGTTTTTTAGCAAAAATCTCACCGACCATTTATTATATTCTACACTAATAGAGTTGTTAGCCCATTCTTCTTCATAAAGATCTACAATTTGGAATTGGCAACTACAGTACTTTTACAAGTTATTTTGCCTTAAGACTTTTTTCTGGCAAACTAAAAGTTTCTTTTACAAATGGTAAAATTAATATCAATGCTTTGTTTGAGAAAAGATTCGTATTTTTGTTTGTGACGAAAAAACTTAAAAACTTCTGAACCGATTTTCAATTTCTTTCATCTAAAATTCTGGTCAATTTATTAGCGAGGAATAAAGGCTATATTTTATTTTATATTGAACCTGTGCGAGCCAGGTGATGAATATTGTAAAAAAAGGTATATTACGTGCACTCCAAACCAATGGTGTACAGAAATTACAAGTAAAAGTAATTAGGGCACTCCCCGCATATTATGTTATTAAGCTGTATGAAAAAGTATAGAACGACATTAATACAATTTTACTTTAGTCAATATTTAATGAGTTACGGCACAGGTTACGGTAAAATCAAAGTAACTTTGCTGTTTCTGTAGTAGGAAGTATTATTGTGAATCAAATAATAATAAAGTTCAACTATGTATGCCTAAAGTTGCATTTTCACAGGGGTACATATCGCTGATATGTCACTCCAAATTTACTTTGCGTACTTTGAATATCGAACGTTCCCCTATCCCCACACGTGTAGACCCCTTCATACACAACGCGACTCAAATATCCAATACCTTACAATTTTGGTATTCAAGTGACTATCGCAATACAAATCCTTAAAGGTTCGTATACAGGTACGCGTCAATGGATACCAAAGTCTTGAGGTATCAGAGACTTGCGTCGCGTCTATGAATTGTCTAAGTGTCGGGTGACTTCTTACCGGATACCAACAAGTCGAGCGACAGAGTCGCACGATAAGTATCCGGGCAATGAAAACACGGCTTAAATATTACTCTCGGGTACGGAACCCTTCGCTGTTCACGCTTTGACGCGCACTTGTTCGGTTTTTATGTCGAATTTTCGTTTTATGGCATTGAGAATTAGACTCAGTTTCGTTACAATAAAAGACTGAAGGTATAAAATATAAAGGTCGTCTGTTTGTATTGTTTAATTTTGTTTAGTTAGAAAGAACTAGACTTTGCTTTTGTTAAAAAAAATTGTTAGTTTATGAAGCAATGGAAGTTTTAGATTTTCTAACTAAAACTTTATTTTATGTTTAATATTGTTTGGCTTTTGGTCTGAATTTAAACTAGAAGTAGAGATGAGACTAAATAACAACTACTTGCAAATATTTGTTTCGTGTTTCAATCGAGCTTGCGTTTACAACCGTTTATAACTCAGAGCACAATGATAAAAGCGTTTAATTTTGTTGTTTATAGTACGCCTATGAATTATCGAAATCAAAGCAATTATTTCAAAGTAGGCCAGTTACAGGCACTTTTGAATTATTAAAAGACAAAAATTAAAAACAGTGCAAAAATAGTTACGGTGCTACAGTCCCAGTCATAAGACATAATAACTGTGAAAGACCGTAGGTGCCCGTTAAAAAAGGTGTTTTTTTTTGTTGGAAAATCACTTAATTAAGTATTCCTTCCCTGGGTGGAGCGGAAAAGACTGTCAGACTGGTATTGACTAAAAACCAGTTTCTATAAATATACCTTTGAGGTTTTAGCCTGCGGTTCCCTGAGGCCTACGAGCTCTTAACGCGATCCAGTTTAGGCTGTGGAAAAGAGACAGAGCTATACAAGTCGTCTAGCGCCATCTCTTTCCCACAGCCTAAACTGGATCGCGTTAAGAGTTCATGGTGGACCCACCTGTTTAGACAGTTCTGCGATTTTGACAGCTTTTCGGCCCATGTATGGGCCCAAGCAGTTTGCATACAGACCCTTGAGATGGACGTGGAACATGAAATGCCCCGCCTTACCATTGATCGGACGGCAAGCCACCCATTACTCGCCGTCTATCTTACACATACTCACACACATACACACGTATATACACTTACACACATATACACTCACACATATTCACATACACACACTCACACAAATACACTCGTTAGTTACTCCCTGACTAATTTATTTATTTACCTGTAAGTGTAATCATCCCTGACGAAAGAGACTAGATCCTGCAACACAGGGTATCCTAGTGCGGGATCCAGTGTCCCACACCCTATTGTAACATTTTTAAGTAAATAAATAATATTTATATTTGTATCTGGCCTGGTATTGTTTGTGACTGGCCTGTTGGTCTAGTGGTTAGTGACCCTGACTGCTATGCCGGGGGTCGTGGGTCCGATTCCCACTCAGGACAAATGTTTGTGTGATGAGCACGATCATTTGTTCTGTGTCTGGGTGTAATTTATCTATAATATGTATGTATTTAGAAATATATAAGTATGTTTATCAGTTGTCTAGTACCCATAACACAAGCTCTGCTTAGCTTGGGACTAGATGGCGTTGTGTGATAGTTGTAGAATATTATTATTATTATCTAAATTATGCCTAAAGAAACTTTAATAGTATTTAGACGATCATTTAGATCCTCGTGTTACTTACCGGACCTTGAACATAAATTATGTCCACAACGGATTTTAAACCTCAAAGCTCTTCAAACTAACAATTTCATCTGAAAGGAAGTAAATCTGATTTCCATTATATTCTGCTTTGTCGGCTAAATGAGGTTTCGTTGGCGATGGTAATGAGTTGTGGCTTTTGAGGCTGTAGTTTGACAGCCTGGTGTAAATAGGTACCTTATACTCGTAATTTGAAGGAGAAGAAGGAGCTATTGCCAAACACACAGGCCTGGCGAACGCGAAGAGAAGTGTTTTGTTTGTAACTTATGGAATTGTTTGAAGCCAGTCACATAGACTATCGGATCGCTTTCGGTTTTCTATGTGACTGGATTCAAACAATTCCATACATCTTCTATCTATTTAAATAAAAATGAATTGTTGTTCGTTAGTCTGATTAAAACTCGAGAACGGCTAGGCCGATTTGGCTGATTTTGGTTTTGAATTATTTTAGAAAGTCCAGGGAAGGTTTAAAAGGTTTTTTTTAATCGTTTCTCAGGCGGTACGGAGTTCGCCGGGTCAGCTAGTTACAAATAAAAACGCTTCGGATCGCATTCGCTTCGCCCGTCTGTTTGAAAATAGCTTTAGATAGTGGTCCCCCGCGGTGGTGGACGCCCACGGTGACGGACGTTGCAAGACGATCTCCGGCCACCGTTGGCGCGCGCATGCGGGCAACGAGTAAAGGGCAACTCGCTGCCCGACCATGGACCATGCCCTAGTCGATGGCGCCTTGTGTACGACGCGCGCCTCAAAGAGCGTCAGCATAATGACGGGGCCCCCTCTCAGAGGGCCAAAGCCTGGACTAAGACAGTGGTCCCACCGCCAGCGAATAGCGAGCAAAATAAAAAAAAAGAGTAAATGTTACTAGGACCAGTACAATGGGTTATATCTCATACTAATCGTTCGGGGCGAATATCCTACACAAATTTGCACGAGGCGCCAATTAATAAGCATAATAATTATAGAAGAAGAACGAGAAACCTTTATCTCGATGGTTCACATAAAATCCCTCACTTTATGGAGTTCGTTTTTCCCTCACATTTATCGAGTAATAAAAAAAAATCGATCCTGCAACTTTTGCGGCAGGGTTGCACGTAACCTCTAAATAACCCCCCATACCAAAAGTTACCAAGTCAGGGTTAACATAAAATCGCACTTAAAAAAAAAAACCTCATTCCCAAACTTAACAATTTCCCCGTAACTTCTAAAATGAGGTCAAAACAAAACAGTTTCAAGGTAGATCATGGTCTTTCCTCGTAGTTCCTGAACCAGTAACCAATATCTCTCAGAAAAGAAAAATTATAGGCAAGGAGGTTATTAAACGATAAATTTCGAAGGATTTTTCCTTATCGGAGAGTGCTTGAGTGTAAATACATGAATAATATATATTCCCTCTTTGGCTTAAGCCTGCTTTTCTTTCACGTATTTATATTTATTGATGTTTGTGCTTTGAAAGGAGACTTTTATTCAATATCGGGCTTTGTTCTTTTAAAAGTATTAGTAATGTTTGGTTATTATTCTTTTTGATGTATTTGGATCTAGGTTGGAGTCTACTTATGAATTTGGGTTTTTAAATAACCACAGTAAGAGCAATCACAATATAACAGTCCTTATAAAATCAAATTCATGAATTTAACAACTTGAAGCCCGCTTCAATAACAAGCTAAGCAATTCGAAGCTAATCATATTGTCATGTTTTTAATGCTGCGAACAAGAAGATTATCCGGATCTCGAAAAATGCTCTAACGATTTCGATGTTTGAAATATGCGGTTTACGGAGGCGAAACATAGATCTAGGTAGTTCTCATAATTTTATTATGTTAAAAAAATCGCTCTCTACTTATTTTCATGCAAAAAGATTTACATGCACAATGTGTTTCATAATTTTGTCGCCAGAACACCTGGGTGATACATAATTTCGTTATCCAAACTGGAACCCGTCTGGGTAGCCGATAGTATAGAAGTTAATGTTTAAACTGAGACTGCGGGTTCAAATCCCAGATTTAAAAATATTTTTCCCACGTTTTTATAAATTTCTGTCATTATTTTGTCAGTTGTTTATTCTGGTTTTTTAATTTGCACCCTAATACAGCTCGGTCTACTCTCTCAGGTTTTTTATTTTGCGTGACCAAATGATTCCTCCCACCCAGGGCAAGGCAGGAGGGACTGTCAGACTTGTACTGACTAAAATCCACGGTGTACTTCAATAGACCTTTGCGTTGCCGTTCACGGTATTCATTAGTCCCGCGACCCCGGCAGGCTTTGGCCCTCTAAAGAGGCCCGTCATTAGTCTACAAGATAATGCCTACACAATTTTGACGATAAAACCTAGGAATTAACGTAAAAGTAGTCGATAATGACTATAAATACTAAGCAGAACTGGTAATTACGTGGCAGCATAGTCTTTGATCGATAGCCTAGCTATGCAGACGCTATTGAGTTCGATGTAGGTAAACATACCTAACAGTTCTTGATAACTGTGGGACCTACTTTGTATTTTACCGAACTTGTTAAGTGCGACCACTTAAATTAATAAATACCAACTAGGCTTTTTTGCGAGAGCATTGGTGGGCCTGTAGTATCGGCCCCGACTTACGAATTGTAGGTCGTGGGTTCGAATCCAGCCAGGCGCATTACTTTGTGTAAATTATTTCATCACCACTGCTTTCAAAACGGTGAAGGATAAACATCGTGAGGGCATGTCCTAGAACTAAAAATTTGAAGACATGTGACCTCCACCAATCCGCACTGGGCCCGCGCGGTGGATTATGGCACAGTCGGGATCTCACAGAGAGGAGGCCTGTGTCTGTGTCCCAACAGCGGGAACATTAATATCCTGATGATGATGAGGTTTTTTTTTATTTGATTTAGGCTTGTTATTGGCTCCCATCTAGACCAGAGGCAAAGATGAGGTCTTTTTTTATCCTGGTAATATTATCAAATGAGTCCTCCCGGGTCAGGAGGGACTGTCACACTTGTACTGACTAAAATCTGTATGTTCCATCACGGTAATTTGCTAGTCCCAAGACCAAAGATGAGGCCTTAGGTCAGGCCAGCACACCAAGAAAGAACACCCTGGAACCAACACCATCATCTGCCTAGCCTATTCCCAAATATATTGGGGTCGGCGTCCAGTCGAATCAGATGCAGCTGAATATCAATATCATAGACGGAACGACTGCCTTTCGGATCTCTACAACGTAGTAATTTGGTAATACGATACCCCATGGTAAACTGGTTGTCAGACTAATGAGCTTCTGACTAACAGTGACGACTGTCAAAGTACTACAAATGATAGCCCGGACCAACGGCTTTACGTGCTTTCCGAGTCACGGAGGGAACTCGCTATGTCTGATGGTCACCCATGGGCAAGGGCGGTTTAACCCAGAAGATTGGGCTGTTTGGCTGTCATTATTTAGCCACGAGCACCTGATCCTTGTGAGCCGACAGTAAAAAGTTAAAACCGGCACATGGTTAAATCAAAAATGATGATGATGATGATGATGTGTGATGTGCAATAGGCTCGCTTGGTAGATTGCAGCCTTTTAATTCGAAATTATTGCAGTGATACGAAACACTGTAATAATTCAGGATTCTTGCAGGTTAAATAGTTCGAATAATAAAATAATAATAATTAATAATATTCTATAACGACATGAAAATCTGACGAGTTGCGTTTCTGTCGAGTTGCGAATCTGACCAGATACAAAATCGGACGAGTTGCGTTTTTGACGAGATGCAAATCTGACGAGTTGCGATTCTGTCTACATGCGTTTTCTGACGAGTTGCGTTTCTGTCGACATGAGAATGATCCGTCTGAATATGTGAGTTTGAAGTAACAGCGTCAGGATTGTGATCGATTGCCAGAATTTCCAGTTCTATTTGTATAGTTAGAAGTTCTGGGAAACTGTTTCAAAGTTTGGAATTGCATCCGGCTTTAGGCTCACTCTTAATGGGTTGGAGTGGAACTTTGTATTTATCGAAACTGGAGAATTCTTTAGAGGCTTCTATATATTTTAGTATTGTAAAGACAACTAATTGTATTATAGTATAACGATATTAAGGTGGTAAAATGCGAGCCGAACTAATGTAAAAAAAGGAGCGATATGGCTATGCTCGGTGTTTCTCTACTTGATCGAATCCGAAATGAGGAAATCCGTAGATGAACTAAAGTCACCGATATAGCCTACTGGATTAGCAAGCTGAAGTGGCAATGGGCAGGCCATATTGCTTGCAGAGCAGATGGCCGATGAGGTCGAAAAGTACTAGAGTCGAGACCGCGGACTAGCAAGAGCAGCGTAGGACGTCCACCAGCGAGGTGGACAGACGACCTTACAAAGGTCGCCGGAAGACGCTCGATGCAGGTCGCTTCGAATCGGTATAATATGTGGAGATCTAATGGACGTCCCATCATTGCTGAGATGATGATGATGACCTCTGGACCAACCCCCACTAGTGTTGCCGGTCATGGCGGTCTACCTGTGTTAGTTACCATTCATCATCTCGGACAAGCGTAATCAAAATCACACTTAAAATAACAATTACTCGACAAACCCAACAAAATCTCTTACAATCTGACACATTAATAGCAAAACCAGTCAACATTTAACCACGAAAAGTCCAGTTAAAACTAACTGCAAGCTTTTCGTGTTAGAATAAGAACTGTTAGGACTCGGTTACATGGTATAAGCGATGGCGGGCACGGTGTAGAGTGCGTTAAGGGAAGGTTCAATCTGACGGAACATGCGTCGCGTAACGCGTGAAGAGTTGAATTTGAGGAACCTGCCAATATAGTAGAATTGAGTTTGAAGCTCATTAATATCGATAGAGTGAAGATTTTTGTATATTTCTTGGTATTGAGATTCTTGTTGTATTGAGGTTCTTGTTGTATTGAATTTTGAAAACGCTGATAAGTCACACTTCACAATTTTAAACTAGTGATGACGTAGTTATTCAGATAAATCGAAGTGCTTCAAAACCGTAGGTAATCTACAACCCTCAAGCTATGTCAAGATTGCTCAACCATTGTACTGTTACAATGGCCGTGGAAGCAAAGAGCAACTAAAGGAACGGTCTGCTTCAAGTAAGTCAAGTCTACCCAGGGTGAGAGGACTCATTATTTTGTCGATTTTCAAGCATTAGGTATAATTTTTATGAGTCATTTCTCTTTCTCATCAGCTTCAGTACCCGCTACCGCCTATCACTCAGTCCTGCTACTTATATAACACACGTATTCAGACTCGCCGGCGCCTCGCAGTTATCGATCATAGCACGTAATTACTGGCTCACTTTCTACTCCAGTGTTTGTGGCTACGTTTTGAATCTTTTGGCAACGTTAGCTTAGGTTTAGAAGTGGGTAGACTGGGGTTTGAGTGTGAGGTCCGTCGTTTTGATTTGGATAATTATTGCGGAGCTATTTTTTTTTATATTTCGGTTTAAGTAATAGTTTTTAAGCGTACAACTACACTTAGATATTATTTATTTTCTTAGACAAAGTTTGTTGTTTTTTTTTTCGGCGTTTGGCGATTGCAATTAGCAAGACAGAATTAAAACAATTTCCCCTATAATACATTATCTCTGATGTGTTTGATGTGTCAAAAAACTTAGAGAATTTTGTTTTATTTGCGCAATACTATTTTTTTCTATTTCAATAGAAAAAATTGTATTGAATTCAGTCCGTTCCATGATACTTATCTCGTGCAACAGGAAACCTGTATTTTCATAATTTTAACGAATAATTATGTACTTTTACTTAATTAATAGTCACTTCACAGATTTCCTTCTTCTCAAATATTTTTTTTTCTCTTACTCACTTATTCCCGTCTCAAAAATATAAACAAAAGTCGACAATCCCGGAAAAAACTTTATGAAGTAAAACTCGGTCAAAACTATGCTTAAGTTAAAATAACAGAGTGTTTCTAGGACAAAAGGCCTATAGCTCAACTAGTAAGTAGTTTTACTGTCTCTATTAAGGTGAATACGTGACGTTTTAAGCTAATAATGTACCCGCGAGAGTATGCCACAGTAAAATGGGACACAGAAGGTTAGGTGGGTGAAATAGGACTGGGTACTGGGTACGCCACGTATGCATGACGAAAGTTACATACATTCGCTGGACAAAATAAACATCAGTACCCTCAGCACGAATTTTCAGTATTTGAGACGTAAAGTAAACTGGAACTTTGACAATTTGAAATTGTCAATTTTCAAGAAAAAAAAATAGTTCTTTCTTCGCACACCAGACGCGCTGTTTCATTTTTTCATACAAAAATGATGTAAATACTGGAAAGATGCTGTAAAGGTAAAGTAAAAGAGTGAAAATTCGTGCTAAGGGTACAGAATGGTTTTCAAGAGGTAGAACTCGACCTCGTTGCAGGCTGAAGTGAACATGGGACGTCATTTGACAATTTTTTTTATCGTAGTAAAATCAACAAATGAATCCTGCCGCGCAGGATGAGACGGCAAGGACTGTCAGACTCGTGCTGACTCAAATCTACGGTGATCCTATGTATGTAAAATGATTAATTACAATACAATACGCTTTTGCTTGATTTTCTGCCGAAATGTATGTCAATTTTCATTATGAAATACCTAATATTAAAGGTGTTGTTTATTTAAATGTCTTATGTTTATTTACTGTCGAAAATACATAAGAGCATATATTCTGAAAGTTGGCAACGTCGCAAATGGTTGTCAAATATTAACAAGTTTTAATTAATTTAGCATTGTTACTGTATGAAAATAACAAATATGGCTCTGTAGTGCACTAAAAAATTGATAAGGGAATGCAATAATTAATATCGTAACACCGAATATATAGTTTTAGATGTAAAAAAGCATTTGGAAGCTTTCCAAATGCCTTTTATACACCTGAAATGGTTACAACATCAAATTCAGTGTTTTAATTGCATTCCTAATTATATTTTTTTTAGTGCACTACAGAGCGATATTTCTTGTTTTTAAACAGAAAATTTGCCAAATTAATTAAAACTTGTAAATATTTGACAGCTTTTTGCGACGTTGCCAACTTTCAGAATATGCGGCCTTAAAGCGATTCTTAATATGTACCTATTTCTCGTTGCATGAACCTTTTGCTATACCCCTACCTAATACCCCAAAACAATGTAAACCGCGCTTAACAGTCGTAAACGAAGGATTTCTCCTATGATCCCTTTGTGTGCACCCTTAATGAAACATGTATATTATTATATTTAAAGCACTCTGCGTCGTACCCATAATCTTCTTAGCTAATGATCTTTGTTAATTGTAGAATTGTGTTCATGGCTTTGACTTTGAAGTTTTTAGAGCCTCACGTTGAAGTTTCTGAATTATTAGTTTGTAATTGTACTTGTTTGTGACGTAAATGGCTACTAAATTGCTTTGTGCTAAATAGTGGGTGTTTACTGTTAAGTGTATATGAATTAATACCATGTGTTGCGATCATAAATCCGTAGGCAAATTTAATTGGCTTAAGACTGTTGAATGGGAATTCCTTATATTTGTAATGGGTTCATACTGGTACACTGTAATAAAGATGCATCTATCATGACGTCTCGCGGGACTCTTTTTTTTCTGTAAACTGAATTTTCACAAATATTTTTAAACTATTGTATAGCTTTCTCTGAGCGTGGCGACCAAATCAAGAAATTCCGTAACGAAAATAAACCTAACAAACCGCATAGACGATGCAGGTTGCTAGGTTAGTTTAACGTCGTTTCAGTTCGGCAGACTTCGCCACGGTTTTTGTTTTTCTTGACATTTCACTTGATTGACGTGGCTGACCATAGCCTAAAAAAAATTGCATAAGTTAATAAAAAATGCTCACGGCGGTCTCCGAGTGCCACACGTATTTTTTTTTATTTATTAAAGGGACGATAGGTTTGCCATTCAAAAGCGTTATGGAATTTTAAAGTAGAATAAGAAATTTGTGAAGAGTAGAAAGTATGGGTGAGGTTAACAAAAAAAAAAAACTAATTAACTAGACAACGTTGACACACTAAACTTTTACATCCACCAGACCAGCATAAAAAATAATCAATTTTACGTTTATATTCTCATAAAATTGGAATCGAATCCCGAACTAAAGCTGGCTAATCAATTTTATAGCCGTCCAGCTGTTAGACATATACTATTACGAGCTACGGATCGTATTTAACAAATCCTCATTATGGAAGATTGGCCAGAACCTGGTGTTACTGTGATAATCGAAAAATTATGCTTAATTAACTTTTTGGTGGGACTTTTTTTTTAATTGGGTCACTGTCCTTTTATGGGATTGTTAGATGTTATCTGAAACGATTTAATGTTATCTTTCTTGTCGGTGGCAGTTTTTTTTATATATTTTTGCCCCACACTAGGAATTCCTCCTGTATTATGGATGCGTTTACAAACATAGAAACTCACAGACACAAACACCCAGACCTGGAACAACTACTTGTAGATCATACAAATATTTGTTCCGTGCGGGAATCGAACCTGCGACACACAACGCAGCTGACAACTGCTCAGCCACTGCGCCAAACGTGCCATCAAAATATTTATTCGTAGTACCCCTTACTTCCTTGGGTATCTAGGTGAAAATATCAACCAGGGTTGGTCGTATTCTTTCAAGGGAAGGTTGGTTGCGTCGACGGCACGTGTGTTCCACGCGCGCCTCAAAGAGCGTCAGCATGATAGCGGGGCCCCTCTAAAGGGACAAAGCCTGCCGGGGTCGCGCGATTTATCTCATTACCGTGACCCCGGAACATAAAGGACACCGTGGGTTTTAGTCAGTACGAGTCTGACAGTCCTTCCCGCCCTGTCCTGGGTTCCGAGGTCTCATTATGATGATTTTACCACGCTAAAAAAAAGGGGAGGTTGGTTGCACCCATCGAAATTACATCATCGTTATCTACTTTATTTCCAAAATTATACGAGTAAAGTTCCCAGCTATGGTGGACTTTTGGTCTAACCAGCAGTTTGGAAATCCAGCCGAACCAATTTTTGAGCAACAAATCATGACTAACTAAAAACCACTCTAAATTCTTCCTACTAAATCACAAACCCAAGACAATTTCCAACTTCTTCACATGAAACATTAATCATTATTGAAGTCATTACTCAACATATCCCCGTCTTAGGTGTTACTTTTACTGTTAGTTTTATTTACCTCATAAACGTAAGAAGGCTGGAGATGTACAAACTTCCCGGCACCGTTAAAAACTTAAGTAAGAACGTAACATCATTGTGGGAGTTTTTGGAAGTTTTTGTGTTTATTTGGCCCTGTCTCCTTGTCTTACTTGAAGAGTATGTTGTAGCATTATCACGTTATTGTAAGGTCTGTGTGTGAATTATTTTTCTAAGGGAATGAGCCTTTTTCGTTTGAGTTACGTTGGGTATTGATAAAAAAGCAAATTAAGAATGTATATGTTATTTTATTTTACTTACATAAAAGCACCACTGGCTTAGAATACCAGAGGCCTTACCACGAGCTCTTAACGCGATCCAGTTTAGACTGTGGGAAAGACAGAGCTATACAAGTCGTCTAGCGCCATCTCTTTTACACAGCCTAAAGACTCACGCTTTAAGAGTTTATGGTAGGCCACCAGTACCTAAATCGTGTAAAGGCTCATATGCTGCATCGCGTGTCGCGGGTTCGATTCCCACACGGACAATTTTTTTTATGGTCTACAGGTAATTTGTTCTGAGTCTAGCTATTTGTGTATGCGAGTTTACGATACGGGAGAAATATGTAGTGTGGGGCAAAGTTTTAAAAAATCAGAGAAGTTAAAATATCAGAATTTTAAATTTAAATAATCCCTAGTGCCAAAGCTAAGGCCTTAATAAAGTACTTTGTGTAAGATTTTCGCTGTTTACGTTATAAAATCACAACATGATACCTTTAATAGCTGTTACAAGAGTTGGTTAGCCCGTTTTATAATTACGTTAACCGTGTTGATAAAGTGCTTTTAAATGATCCCTAATGTTTATGATTTTAGGTTTATTAATGCTGAATATTTATACAGTACCTGTTTGTTCTTTTTGTAATCCATATTAATTTTTGTGGACATAATAATATCTAACTTTATATTTTAAATGCGAAAGTTATGAGAGAGCAGTCGTGCAATTACGAGTTGTAGGTCGTGGGTTCGAATCGTAGAACTATAGAATGCAGCCAGGAGCAATGTCATCACCACTCATCATCAAATGAGTCCTCGACCAGAGATGGAATCACTTACTCCAATGGGGATGGCAACTGGGGAACTAATGGCGCTAGCATAGCTAGTTCCCAGCATCGTCATTGGTTCAAGTCTTATAGGTAGGTACTTCAAAATAGTACTACCTCATTGGTCGGATTTGGACCTAGTTATGGTGGCGCCATCTACAATTAGCTTTAACCGGCCTTCCCCATTCTGCTCGATCTTGCACTTAAAAACTAGCAAAGAAAAAAAAAACCATTTTAAAGTTTTGATAGCAAATTCATTCAAATAAAGCCATTATTTGAGGAGCTAATTGGATCAATTCCAAGTAATTGATTCCATAATTTTGCTCGCTACTATAGATCAACAAGGCCATCAAAAAATAAACATGCAAACAAACCATCTGCTAAACATCTTAAATCGCCAAAATCTCAAGACATCCTTACATCCATACTTAGCATGTTCGTAGTAAAAAAAAAACTTTAACATGGACCCGTAAACGGCTCATAAAGGCGAACGTGGACCCATTAAGCCATGTTAGTGGGCCAAAGGGGCAATACTCTGGCTAATTTGATAGCTTCAGACAAACGAGCTGACATTGGAATGGTTTGTAAGTGATGGGATGGTGCGGGGGCGGGGGATTTGAAGGGAGAAGCTGGTGATGAGATATAGATGAAGCGAAATATTAGAGATCATCATCTGCCTAGCCTTTTCCTAACTATATTGGGGTAGGCTTCCAATCGAACCAGATGCAGCTGAATATCAGTATTTTACATGGAACGACTGCCTATCGGACTTCCACAACCCAGTAACTGGGCAATACGATACCCCATTGTAAGACTGGTTGTCAGACTTTTGTTGATATCAGAGATCTGCATAAATAGCCCACAAGAAGTCCTTTAATATAAGAACAAAATCTTAAAAGGCATATCTCATGTATACTGCAATATTTGGTTTTATTTTTTTCTTATATTGACTAGCAAAATCAGTCAAAACTACTAGAGAGGGTCTTTTTAACTTATCCTACGACAGACTTTGTGCCATCACATACCTATTTATGTGAAAATGGTGTTAGTCAAGTTGAACCAAATATTATAAATTTTCTCTGCTCCTTATACTAGAGAAAAAGAAAAAAAGAGTGTCCATGGAGTTTCTTGCACGTTCTACTCTATAGAGATCTACTTCTTGGAACGGGCATCTACGGTACTTTCACAGTTTTTTATGTATTGTGACTGGGACTGTAGCACCATAACTTTTGTAGTGTTTAATAATATTCCTTTGATTGTCTATGACAATTCAAAAGTGCCTGTAACCGGCCTACTTGAAATAAACTTCCCCACTCTTACCGATTATTATGTCATGAATAAAATAACCAAATACCTGAATAGTTACCAAAAGCCTTAGGCGCATATAAATGGCGTCTATAAATCATATCGGGTGAGATATTATGTTTTATACGTCCTCACCGTGTTATGCGCACTTTGTTTGTAAGTCAAGCCGAAGGGGTAATCTGCCGGTTAATTTGATAGCTACGGTTATGATAACTGTTAAGTAATAGGCGGGAGCGAGAGCGATTGAGTCAATGTTGTTGATGGCACTTTTTATCTTGTTAGTAATTATTTATTTTAGAGCCTTATTTCTCCCGGGTCGACGGCGCGTTGTGTCCCACGCGCGCCTCAAAGAGCGTCAGCATAATGACGGGGCCCCCTCTCAGAGGGTCGAAGCCTGCCGGGGTCGCCGGATTATTTCCTTACCGTGACCCCGGAACATAACAGGCTACTGAAGGACACCGTGGATTTTAGTCAGTAGAAGTCTGACAGTCCCTCCCGCCCTGCCCGGGGTGGTAGGACACATAATGATGATTTTACCAAGCTAAAAAAAAAGTCTTATTTCTCTCCGGCATACTTCTTCGCTTAAACCAATTTATTTTGGGATCGGTATAACAATTTTACTGGAATTAGTTGTTGTCATCTTAGTGGTCCCCATCACATACTCCATCCATGTTTTTTTGTTTTAAATGTTCTAGACAGGAAACCTCCACTTGCGCCCGTGGACTGGAGTTCCCTCTCGGATACGTCCCGGGGGAAGACCAGTTTTTCGGGCCGGTGCACCCTGTGATGCGGGCAAAAACTCTTCCGTAGGCATTGTGTGCCTAAGTGGTCTCTTTGCCCGTATGCGAATAGCCTGTCGTGTGGACGCTCCAACGCGTGGCCCTCTGACGGTCTTGCAGACGGTGATTGATGGGTAGCTCGCCGTCCGACCAGGGACCAAGCCTGGGTCACCAAGCACCAAGCCTGCTGGTGTCGCGGGTTTTTTCTTAAACCAGGATACCTTGGCCCCGGAACGTATAGGGCATCCGAAGGAACACGGGTGGATTTTAGTCAGTAAGAGTCTGACAGTCCCTTCCGCCTCACCCAGGGCGGGAGGACTCATTTGATGATATTTAGCACATTAAAAAAAAAAAAAAACCCCACTCATTAATTACCCCGCTACCTCTCCCAACTAGCACCACACAAAGACATTAGTCCCTGACACGCCCCTTGCGTCACCCGGCCGCGTGTCATATCGTCACCTCAAACGCGACGCCTTTCATTTTGTTTTCTGTTCCACTGATTCGGGTATCTCACTGAGAAAATTGACTTATGTGCTACTGAAGAATACGTAATTATCTAGCTCTTTAGGTATGCTATTGGATTGTGTATTAGGTCTACTGCTTTTTCCGTTACTGTCAATATTGTCACTGACAAGTTTATAAAATACTTACTATGCTAGTTTAAGGTCGCGGTGTTTATCGCGAATTTAAGTTATTATATAACGGGACCTTTAAACTGAGATAAAAGAGTATCTATCCAGGTTATAACTTAAATTTAAGTCAGTAAGTCAGTGTACTTACCTAGTTTTTCTGAGAAAGAGTAACAAACATCTAGATACGCAAACTTTAACACACCCATCCCTGTCTTTTTTTTTTAACTTTGTAAAACCATCAAATGACCCACCCAGGGTAGGGCGGGAGGGACTGTCAGACTTGTACTGACTAAACGACGGTGTCCTTCATTAGTCCTTTACGTTCCGGGGTCACGGTAATGAGATCAGTCCCGCGACACCGGCAGGATTCATCTCTGTCTTGGGAAGACCACATTCACTTACACAGTTGAACTTTAATGGTATTACGGTCGATGGAGCAAACATGGTGTTCGAGTGGAGACCACTCGAACACCATGTTTGCTCCATCGACCATCAGTCCATCTAAAGATATGAGCGGCCAATTTTCACTTCAGCATGCTGATTCTCGCGGTCGCGGGACCGTCTTGTCAGGTAACTGTGGCCCCGGAACGTAAAGGGCTGTTGAAGGACACCGTGGAATTTAGTCGGTTGAAGTCTGACAGTCCCTCCTGTCAAAAAAAGCATGCTCATTATCTACTGGCATGGTTACAGTGACTAGCAGATTCTGCTGAAATATCAACAAACATCCATAATCCTTAAAATCTTTCCCCTTTATAATAGACTAGCTGTTGCCAGCAGCTCCGCCCACTACTACTTGAAGCTAGGTTTTGGGAGATATACATGATTTTTTGGTATTAGAAACATTTAGTTATGCATACTTCATCTCATTCGGGGCTGGAAAAAAATTTATTAGCATGGTAAAATCATCAAATGAGTTCTGGAACCCAGGGCAGAGAGGGACTGTCAGACTCGTACTGACTAAAATCTACGGTGTCTTTCAAAAGCCCTTTACGTTCCAGGGTCACGGTAATTCGTGAGTCCCGCGACCCCAGCAGTCTTTGGCCCTCTAAAGGCCCCCGTCATATTGCTAACACTCTTTGAGGCGCGCGTGAAACATAACGCGCCGCCGCGCCGTCAACCCGGGCATGGTCCATGGTCGGACAGCAAGTCGCCCATTAGTCGCCGCCCACATGGCCGCGCCTAAAGTGGCCGGAGATCATCTGGCGACGTCGGTCGCCGTGGGCATCTACCACTGCGGCGGAGATCGTCTCATACAATTAGTGTGCAAGGAAAAAGGTAGACATTATCTAATACATATTCTCTATACCCAAGTAATACAAACTACTACTAAACTGCCTGCCTACCCCAAAACAAGGACATAACTATACACAAACCGCTAGTATATCCATCATCTAGTCGTAAGCGAGTTTGTCACGTTCGTTCGTGCCGTATGTCCGATCTTCATTCGTTTTGTATGTATGTGTGATTGTGAGTTCGTTTGTGTGCGTGTGTGTGTTTTATTGCATTGATGGTGACGCGTGTGTGTAATGTGGGTATGTGTGTTATAAATATGAATTGTTTGATTGTTTTTTGGTAAATAGAGTCGCCACGACTGAATTCCTTTTGTTGCAGCACTATAGCGTCTTTGTAATTACATCAAATTGCATTAAAAAAATGTATGAGTGAATCGAACATCGTGTCTCGGGTTCGATTTCTGGGTTGGGCAAACTGTTACTAGATTTTTCCATTTTAGAAGGGTTAGGCAAGGCTGTGATGTTTTCCTCGAGAATTGGAAAGAGGTGGCGTAAAGTCATGCACGTTGGAAGGAATGGGGGGAGGAGTTTGCCCAGCAGTGGGACAGTTCACGCTAATATAAATAAAATAAAAAATAGGCAAAGGAGTATCCCCCCCCCCATTAAATATCCCAAGCATCAACCTCTGAAACACCCCATAACTTCATCTTATTATCAAAATACCTTTCAGAGGCTATTCAGCAACTTGTCTGAATTACAGAGCCTAGTCGGCCATCTTAAGCCTACGGGACCTGTTTAAGGCCATAACAGCTATTAATGTAGTATGATAGTGCTTTTAGATTTTATTCTGTGCTTCTAGTTTTCATAGCGAGATGATACATACATACACACCTTCCAATAAATATATCCAACGCAAAAAGATTTTTTAGGCGTTCAACTAAATAAACTCTTTAGCTTTATAATATTAGTATGGATTCAAGTCCTTTAAGGCAAGACAGAGCCGATTTCAATGAAACTTCATGCATAAATATATTATATTAAAGGTCTAAAAAGATTGTAGAAAACAATTTCGTCTGTGTGTGTGGTTCATTTAAATTAGTTCAGTCATTTAAAAATTTAAGGACTCGAAAGTGGAGTCCTTAAACTCACAACTACAAATATATCTTGGTCTAGCTAAGACAAGTAAGACTAAATATCCATTAACTATTTTATTTAGCCAGTTAAATTAAAACTTCTAATTAAAGAACGCATTTTATGCAAAAAACTACAAGTTTATTTGTTCAACAACATCATTTTCAAACCGTTTGACATGCAAACTGTGAAACTTAAACAAACTGTCCGCAAATTAAGCTCGAAACACGTTAAACTAAAAAAAAGTCTATACGAGCGTAAAATACGACAATGTTTTCAATAAAAACCCTTTAAAATAAAAGCTCTGGGTTATACTAACTGAATTACTCATAAATTCAACGGCACACGATTTGAAACTTAAATACTTTAGATACAAAGTTCATTTTTGATTGGATTAATGTAACGAATGAAGCTCTAGAGACGTGACTTCGCCGTTTGAAGGTAAAAATGTATTTGTTTATTGTATTTTGTTTTTAAAACATGGCGTTGTTAATGAGTTTAGTTATTACTGAGAGAAGACTCAGTTTATATTGAAGAAAAGGTATATAGAGTGCTTATTTTTCTCGGTGAACTGTTTAAGTTGACTTTTATTTGATTTTATTAGTTGTTTTTTTTTAATGCTTGAGAAAACTTGTGTGTAGATTAAAAACTTCGAAAATTTAATTATACTATAAAAATCCATCTAGCTTAGCTTAGTATAATCGGCTTTAAATATTCCAGCTGCTGGGAATGGCTTTGTCTCTGGAGAAGGCGTGTTCTGTAATCCACCACGGGGGCCCACTGTGGGTCAATTAGAAAATTCATATTGTGAGCCCTGCTTAGCACGTCTGAATAAAATCCGGGATCACTCTCTCTCTCTTTTCTTCAATATACGACGACTCCGGGTCTAAGTGTTTATGAGTTTATGTTTGTAAATGCATTCACGATAAAGAAACAAATTCGTAGTGCGGAGCAACGTTTAAAAAAGACAAACGTGGCTCTGGAATGCAAAGGGCAACAAAGAATGGGGTGGTTCTTAGTAAATTCTGGCAGTCCCTTTAACTCAGAGCCAGGAGAACTCATTTGGTAACATTCTATCCAATAAGAAATGGATCTCAGACTTAATTCTCAAACCTCTGCAACTCTTGAAAGCCAGAATGAACAGTGACAACCACTAGAAAAGTGCCGAGACAAAGCACTTTGAAGTCCTGAATGAATTTAACCGTCTTGGATACAGCAACGAAATGAATCAGAAAATGGTAGCAGAGGAGTAAGACAACATAAGTTTCCAAGCTAGACTAACAGGGGTGCTATGACAGGAAACCTCCACTTGCGCCCGTGGACTGGATTTCTATCTCGGATACGTCCGGGGGGAAGACCAGTTTTTCGGGCCGGTGCACCCTGGGATGTGGGCAAAAACTCTTCCTTAGGCACACCATAGGTCCGAGCAAGGACCGGGTCGGTGACGCGTCGTGTTTCGCGCCAAATGCCTGCTGGGGTCGCGGGTTTTTTCTTAACCCGCCCCGGAACGTAAAGAGCATAAGGAAGGAACACGGGTGGATTTTAATCAGTAGAAGTCTGACAGTAGGGGTGGGAGGACTCATTTGATGATTTTACCACGCTAAAAATAAAAAAAGCTAGACTAATAAGACAGGATTATAGAAGCAAAATACCTACATAATCTATCTATCTACCTGTGAAACCCGAGTATCCCCAATTCCCCATCCTACCCCAACTAATATATTCAAAGAATCATAAAATAGAGCACATCCATTCTTCCCCAATTCTTCGTACCGACATTTTGTGACTTATGAGCCGTGTTTCCCCACTCCCAAGTATTCCTATATAATCTAAGGTATACATAATATATGTTAGTAAGAGTTTCTGAATGTGCGTTTACATACTACCTACATAATGTTGCTGTTGTGTGGGGAAAATAGACGTTTTTAGAAATGGCTAGGAAGGTATACACTATTTTTGTGTTTTAACAGAAACTTTTGAAAGTTACAGACTCTAGCAAGTCAACCCTGTAGTGTACTGATAATTCAGTACACTTATGTCACTTATCACGAGTTTTCACTATTTTACTTTACAGCGTCTTTCCAGTATTCACAGCGTTTCTTGCATGGAAAAATGAAACTGCGCCTCTGGTGTGCAAAGAAGGAACTTATTTTTCTTTGAGTCAATTTGAAGTGTCAAAGTCCCAGTTTACTTAATGTCAGAATAACTGAAAAGTTATGATAAGGCCTTAAATTTCTTTTTATGAAACCAACTGTAAAAGCGTATAAAAATATCTGCTCATTTCGAAATGAGGGGAATACAATGTTGGTAAATGCACCCGAGATGCAGGAAATTGTTTAAAAATATTGTTTTTTTTGTTTGTGATGTAAGAAAACAACATCACATGAAAAATAATATTCATAACGTTGACAACATTTATGTTAAAAATAATGTTCAAAAACACTTAGTACCTACTTGTTCACGTTGGAACGCGCGGGCGCGGTGGCGGGTGCGGTCGCGAAGACGTGGCGGGTTCGTGTTCACATTGGCCGCCAGGCGTTTGCGCGGGTGAGATTCTAGCGACAAGTTCAAACTGGTTGAACTTACCTGACGTCGCGAGTGAATCGCGCGCTCCGCCGCTAGTTCGACGTGAACACACACAAACATCTCACGCGTTTGATATTGACGCGAGCGGCGCGCGTGCACCAGTCGCTAGCTTGCCCGCTACTTACACCGCACGTGCGTTTCGTACGTGAACACTTGGATATTACGCCATATGTTTGATATTTCGTGACCGCGCCCGCCACCGCGCCCGCGAGTCAACGTGAACAAGTACTATATATTAAAATGTAAACTTGTTGAATTAAAATCCTACACAATTTTAGACTGTTATAAAGGAGTTCACAAAATAATTAGCATATTATTTCAATACAACACCAGTCGGAATTGCCGTGTGTTTGTTTGTTCACGAACAAAATCTATTTTTAAACCAAATAATAACTATTATTTTAACCTCATAACATCCTGTGGAAACGGAAATTCTGTTTGAGTAAAATGCTAATAGGGTTTCTGAATAATTATACTTTACCAGATTTCATGATGGCTGAATATTTTGTACGCTTTCGGACTAATTTTAGCGATATTTAAATTAGAATAAAGACTAGAATTTATTTCTGACTCAACTAAGCGAGTAATATGATGATGAAGCGATGAATACAAAGTGAGTGAGCGATTTACTATTTATATTTTATTTGAGTACTTAAGTTTTAAAAATAAAGTGTTTTTCTTTTCTTTTTAAAGAAAATTTGATTTGTTTTTAATAAACAGTTGTATTTTTCTGTGGGAAAAAGAAAATTATAGACTAATGCGTGTTTTAGATTAAATTATAAAATAGTTTCAAACACGATATGTCGTCATAAAAAATTTTGGTAACCTCCTATGTATCCGCTACAGCTAGGCAAAAGTTCGTTTTTTTCCAAACTTTTTGTAACGTTAAAACATTAGACTATAGAAAAATATTTACACGTAAGCATAATTTCAGCAAATTATGTGAGTAAATACTCCAAAATTCAAACAAAAACAACAACAAAAATGTTAAAAGAGGAAACAATTATGTTTTACAAAACAAACAAAAATTTGTACAAAACAAAACATCACAAAAAAAATCTCCAAAATAATTTTCCTCTACTAAAATATGTTAATTCGTTGTTAACTTTTATTCGGTGTAATTAGACATTATTATTTCATCTCAAAACAGCGGACTGAACAATCTCCCCTAACTCATAAATATGCGAAAAAAAGAGGAAAAATTCAGGATTTTCCTGTTATAGTATCTCTCTTGCGTAGTAAATATTACTGCTAAACGTTAATTTCAAAGTGTTATTGGTAAGAGCCGCTTAGAACACTAGTAATTAAAGCAATTTTGTTGTAACTAGTAATTTTAATTTCGTTTTCGTATTTTTTTTTATGTATTTTCTTTTTTTTACAACGTTGCCCCACTCTAGGAGTTTCTTCCTGAAACTCACATTCGCAAAGACCCAGAACCGAAACAACTACTTGTAGATCAGACAAATTCATATTTGATCGGTCGATCGATCTGTGTTGTCCCATTGTGTGTGTGTCCCATTGCTGGGCATTGACCAAACGCCTCATATACATAAACACGTTCACCTTTTTATTTCTCCATGCGTGGTCTTTTTTATAATTTGGTGAATAATAATAATAATATTCCACAACTATCACACAACGCCATCTAGTCCCAAGCTTAGCAGAACTTGTGTTATGTAGTGTATTAGACAACTGATAAACATACTTATATATTCTAAATACATAAACATTATAGATAAACTACAGACACACAACAAATGATCGTGCTCATCACACAAACATTTGTCCTGGGTGGGAATTGAACCACGACCTCCGGCATAGCAGTCAGGATCACTAACCACTAGACCAACAGGCCCTAATGTATTGCTCAGCTTAAAAACTATTCTTCTCGAAGAAAAATACACAGGTTCGGTTCATTTTTTTACGGAATTTTCCAAAAATGTCTGAATTCAAAAAGTGCCAGCAACGTATACAGAGACTCGTCAAAGTTTGCAAAATTTATTAAGTCGTAAAACCGGTGTGTCGGGCCCCAGTAGTAAAATACAGACCTTTGGCCGTTACATACCGTATGCTTGAGCCAGCTTGTAAAGGCTACAGTTAATTTATAAATTATGAATTTTCACTAACCCTGTTGTTAAAACCAAAGTTGATATCATCGGTGTGAATTGGCTATTTTACTCAGAAAAATGTATTAGTCCAAAAAATATTAAAAACTATTTGACCCCTATTTTTTTCTCTTGTTACTAATTTGTCGGTATAATTTAACAGGCGTTATAACGTCACAAATCCCCTCTCTCGAATTTCAAAGCGTTTTAATGTTTTCAATATTCAATGATTTAAAAAGAAATACAATAATTACGTGTTCATTATTTTTCAATGCTCTACTACCTTATTGGACCTACTGTTCGGAATAATTTGTCTAATAAACCGATATTATTATCCGTTAATTTGCATACAGATTCCAAATGGTTTAATGAAATGAATATAAATTCAATGGAAATCATTTGTGTGAAAATAATTTGCCGTATTTTATAGTCGTTATATGATGACAAAGGGTTGCGTTGCAGTGGCGCATCGGAGTGGTGACGTCATCAAATGTAAGCGAGGGGAAAAAGGTCACATTTGTATGTTTGTAGGGTTCATCCATCCATCTCGAGAAGTGTTGATAATGAATACATTTAGTAAAGTTTCGTTTATTAATTTAAATACATATCTATATATTTTTAAACTTTTTATTTTTATTAACCTTTATTGTCCCACTGCTGGGCAAAGGTCTCCCCCATAACCTTCCACTCTTCCCTTTGCGCGGCTTTCTCCGGCCAATCTCTCATAAATGCGTCTAGATCGTCACGCCAGCGTTTTCTAGGCCTGCCTCGGCAATGACGCCCATCATTTTCATTTTTAAACATTACTTTAAAAATATAAAAATTGCAGTTCACCATTGCAGCAGTGGAAACCAGGTCCAAGCAGCCGGTGGTTAGGGCTCCAGAGAAAGGAACCTCCTATCATTCCGCGCCGTCTCCAGAAGAACTGCATCCTGAATAAGGCCCTTTATACAGCTGCCTAACGAGAGCCTCCTTAGATGTTGGTCGAGGCTCTTAGCAATTAAGCCATTGGCAGACACTATCAACGCAGTAACTGCTGTATTCATTTCCCACATTGCGAGTCAACCTTCACAAGGTTCTCGTCTTGCGGGACAGTTATATTACCACAAATGTCAGGCTTATTGGCAGCTATAGTCAGTGATAATAAGTCGATCTCAATATAACCAAATATTGCAATTTTGCCAGTAGCAACTAGTTCACCACTAAAGTGGACAAGACGTAGTGACACATCATTTCGTATTACAGCATGCATAGGTAACTCTACCACTGACTTGCCTGTCTCACCAAGTAACTTCCCTTTACCTTATATTAAAATCAGTGCCACTTTTCGTTATAATTATATAACTCAAGAACGGGCTCACCTATCCAAACCAAATATTTAGGCTTTGTTCGGACTATTTAGTAGATGGTTTATCTGAATTTTGCACAAAATCGGTCGAGCGGTTCTTCATTTATCGCATTTTTTGTAACAAATGAATTCAATAAATGGCTGATCATTTTGTTGATGGGTATTTGCTGTCAAAGTAGCGAAGCACGGCATCTCACCTTGTCATTATGCAACACGACTTTGACTTCGACTTCTACTTTAACTTTGAGACAACTTATACACAGACAGAACTCAGTAAAAGTCACTTAACTTTGACCCATCCACCGATATATGTGTCATGTTCGTGATCGGGCGCTGTCAGTTGGGTCTGGTCATCTTTTAGCTGCCATGGTCTTTTTTAATTATTAATATGTAACTTTACTTTGAATTGTCTTTTTATTTTACTATGGACACTATTAACTTGCCACATCGTTTTCACATAATGTACCTCCTGATGATAATGTAACAAATTTTTTTAAATAATTTTGGCGATAGAAGTGTCCATGGAGTTTCCTGCTCATTCTTCTCCATGGAGATCTACGCTTTGGAATGAGCACCTATGGTACTTTCACAGTTTTTATGTCTTGTGACTTCGACTGTAGCACCATAACTATTTTTGTACTTGTTTATTTTATGTCTTTTGACAATTCATAAGTGCCTGTAATTGGCCTAGTTGAAATAAACGATTTGATTTGATTTGACAAAATTAGATAACCATTGCTCAACCTTGCTCACTCATCCATACTTATTTTATTTGCCTGGGTCGTGGGACTAACAAGCTACCGTGTCTCTGGAACGAAAAGTGCTATTGAACACACCGTGAATTTTAGTCAGTACAAGTCTGACAGTCCCTCCTGCCATGGCCTTTTTGGGAGGACTCATTTCATAATTTTACCAAGGAAAAAATAAATACTAAATTAAAAATAAAAGCAGGTATCCTCTTTGTAAAATAATGCTCATTAAAAATATTGTAGAGCCCACTTTTCAACACAGGATATCTATGTACTCTAATGTAAATTAAGTTGTAAATAACTAAATACCCTTATCTACTTGTATACAAGTACAATCTAGTAATTAAATCAAGACTTCACAAGCAGAAGCATTGGTTTCGACCTTCGAAGGGACTAAAGTTTAATCTAATCTACAAACAGTCAACATCGGGTCGGGAGGGGACTAATTTTAGGGATTCTGATCACTGAGACTGTTCTGTTTCTTCTAATTACGCTATTATTCTTCATCTTTGTAGTCAGTCCATTTAAGGATTTTCAGGTGAGTTCTCTAGAGGGTGCAGACAACTGAAAACTGTTTTCAGTGATAAATCATAAAATCAGGCGTTATTTATGCAAAATTAGGCAAGTAAGTAGTCATGCTCGCAAAGGAGGAGGCGGGCCGCGTGAGAGAGAGGACAATGTCGTCTCTCCGCCCCACCCGCGGTGCTGGACGCTCACGTCGACAGACGTCGCAAGACGATCTCCGGCCACCGTAGGCGCGGGCAGCGAGTTGCCCTTTACTCGCTGCCCGCCCATGAACCATGCCCGAGTCAAAGGTCAAAGAGCGTCAGCATAATGACGGGGCCCCTCTGAGAGAGCCAAAGCCTGCCTGGGTCGCGGGACTCATTAAATCACCGTGACCCCGGAACATAAAGGGCTATTGAAGGACACCGTGGATTTGAGTCAGTACAAGTCTGACAGTCCCTCCCGTCCTGCCCGAGGTGGGAGGACTCATTTGATGATTTTGCCATGTTAAGTTAGCTTGTTCAACCAAACAAACTTTTCATCAGCTTTATACTATTAGTTTAGATAATGTAATGAATCTGAGTCTTAAACCCATTATTTAAATCAGCTCAGAAGAATATATCTTTAAAAGCCTAAATAAATGTCCAAAACAGTTTACGTTCAATTTAAATAACTCAAAAATTCTAACCACACGATTACCCGCGATATGTTTAACTAAACAGTCCCAATTTGAACAACGTAATTTATTATTTTTCAAATGTTTCAGTAAAACATTATTACGTTTACAATTTACGTGCGCTCAAAGGGTTGCCCCGGGCCTCTGTAATTAGTCCAGTGTCCGTTTTTGTCCGGGGTATTATATTCCAGGATCATTTCGTGTTCATACACAAGTGTTTTTTTGTTAATTTTTAAATGAGCTGTCTTTGGGAAGGACTAGGTTCACACTTGTGGAGAGATTAGGGGTAATTTTTGACAAGATTTTGTTGTTGGGCAGACATAATTAATTTGGCAATAGAAAGAAAACTAGCAATATCTATACAATAAATATGTGCGAGCCTAAAGGCCACTGTAGTATTAACAATAATTATACTTCTCATTTTTATTTTTATTTATCGATCTCTAATAAATGTGTAATATCTCAATTCTCTGATTGAAAAAGAGTGTCCAAAGAGTTTCTCGTTCATTTTTCTCCATAGATATCAATGCATTGGAATGATCATCTACGGTACATTCACAGTTATTATCTCTGTGACTTGGACTGTAGCACTATATATATGTTTAAACTGTTTTTATTTTTTGTATCTTGACAATATTCAAAAGTGCCTAATTTAAAGAAATGCTTTTCTTTGTTTCTGAGACATGGTGTTACATTTTACAGTTCAAAAGTTATAACCACATTTTTTTCTTCAGATAGGCAACAAAATATGACAAGGGATTGAAAATAAATAAAATTCTCTAACTTTGAAACTCATAAGAACATTCCACTGGTTAATACCTTCCCACACCTATATCTCTTGGAGAATTTCTTTAATACATGCTACTGTAACAGGACGGCCTGTATAAGCATTCTTTTCTTAATTTATTTTCTCTGCAAACAGCTCAAAAGTGTATCTTATAGCCAAACAGCTAAGATTGTATCATTACTAATACAGTAAAGCCTTAGAACTCATGAAAAATCGTGAACAGACATTGTTGGTAAGCGCTCCCTTACGCTTATGCAAAATAGATGTCGTATAGGCGGGGAACGTTAAGGTCAAATGGGAAAACTCACTGTTACGTAATATTTACTCAGTTGCAGTCGACAAACGACATGAATTTATTACGTATTTGTCATACATTTCATTAGGCAAATAGTCTTATGCATGTATGGAAAATATGTCTACGTCTTGATATGATTAGATTCAGTTGGAAGATACTGGAAAAGTGTATCTTTTCGTGTTGTAAATAAAGTTAAATTTTGAGCTCTATTAACTGGTAATTATTTAAAAAGTACAGAATTCTTGTGGGCCTCAGATGTAACGTTCTGTACAATACCTTGTTTTTTTTAACGTGGTAAAATCATCAAATGAATCCTTCCACGCAGGGCAGGTGCTGGAGCGACTGTCAGACTTGTACTAACTAAAATCTACGTATAGCCCTTTACGTTTCGGGGCCACGGTTACTCGTTAGTCCCACGGTCCCGTCAGACTTTCGCCCATAAGGATCTGTATGATACCTACATGTTTTTTTTTATCGTGGTAATGTCATCTGATGAGTCCTCCCACCCAGGGCATGGCAGGGCAGGAGGGACTGTCAGACTCGTACTGTCTAAAATCTACGGTGTCCTTCAATACCCCTTTACGTTTCGGGGTCACTGTAATGAGATAAGTCCCAATATATGGGGTGACTGGCAATTAGTGTATGATACTTAAACACGGGATTGTGCTCATGATAACAAACAATCTTTATTATGGGAGCAAAGCCGAAATCGTGAAAAAAATATCAGCTGTTCAGTTCATTACCAGACACAAATGTACTGAACAGCTGTTTTTTTTTCGCGTTTTCATGTTTGTTTCCATATTAAAAGTTGTTGGTTATCATGAGCACAATGATGTGTTTAAGTATCGTACACTAATTACCAATCACCCTATAATATATTTATTTATTTATTTTTATTTTATCCTTTATATATAATAATTATGATATAAGACCATACCTACATGCTACCGTCAATATAATATTGTCAAATTATGATCTATTTCATATTTCTCCATTTGAAATTCAATCATCCATAGAAATGTTAATACCTCAGTGTCTATCAATATCTCGAGGCACAAAGCTGTCTAGTCTTACCTCAATTCATAAATCGGTGAACGAACCCCATTTTGAAACCACTCGACAAATCTCAAGTACTTGGATATAAAGACAGTCGTATGTGCCAACATGAGGGCTTGTATTTTTGTGGCGTTGGCACCGCTGCTGTACCCAGGGGAAATTCGGTAGCTGATCTGATAGACGGTGGGGTAAGCGGCGAGAGGGGAGCGGTTGGTATAATTGTTTTGTTTTAAATAAATTCGTTTTTATTTTATTTTGGAATGGTTTGTTTAAAGTGGTTATCAACAATGTTGATATAAGGTAGACTGGTGTTGATGTTGATATAAGGTTTTAATCACTTGTCATCAGTTTATATTTTGGCGCCTGATTGTCTCGTTAAGCAGATAATCTTTTTTTTTAACTTTGCTCCACACCAGTTTATCATGGGTGCGTTTGTCCATTCTTCTCCATACAACCTACCTAAGCGAATGGGTGTAGAATTAATCCCATCCCTTCTTTTTCCCTTTAAATTTAAAAATCGACGTTCAAAAGTGCCTCTTTGATGGCCTAATTTTAATGAATGATTTGATTTTGACTTTGAAACATATAAACTCACATACACAAACGCCCAGACCCCGAAAAACTATTCGTAGATCATATAAATATTTGCTCTGTGCTGGAATTGAAACCCTTGATACGCAGCGCAGTAATCCAATCCTTCAGCTACTGTACCAATAGTGCCGTCTTTTTTGGGATAGGCTCGCGCTTGTCCACCATCTCGCCTGATGGTAAGCCATGATGTGGTGGACGGTGAAGCACGCTTGTCTAGAAGTAGCTTGTTCACTCATGATTAAAAGTCTCCGGCAGGGAATTCCAATCCTTATTGTACACTTAATATATGAGAAAAACTATTTCTAATTACAATCACAATCGTCATCATTAATTTAAAAAAAAAAAAAAAAAAACAAAAAAGACAGTTTAAAAAATGCCTACCTTCAAATCAGGCATGCATGCGGGCGGCTAGTAAAGGCGATTCGGTGTCGGACCATGGACCATGCCCAGGTCGACGGATCGTTGTGTTCCACGCGCACCTCAAAGTGTCAGCACAATGACGGGGGACGGGGGGGGACCTCTTTGAAAGCCAAAGCCTACCGGGGACGCGGGACTAACGAATACCGTGGCCCCGGAATGTAAAGGGCTATTGAAGGACACAGTGGATTTTAGTCAGTTCAAGTCTGGCAGTCCCTCCCGCCCTGCAACCTGCCCGGTGGAAGGACTCATTTGATGATTTGCCATACTAAACAAAAGAGAAGTGAATCGCAGTGATCTCTTCGTTATATTTATTTATAAAAAAATATCGAATTATGTAGCGTTTCCTTTTTTGAAGTCAACTATTTATTTTAATTTTTTTCTCTTTAATTAGTTCAAAAATCAGATTTACCATCCGCTTCTAACTTAAACCCACACACTGAAACCTATTTGCCGTAAACAGATAATGAACGCAAAAATCTTCCTTGGAATTCTTCCCACAATTCTTTATTCGATGTTAACCCTATAATCGTTTTCACCCCAAAAATATAACATTTTACACCTTCACAAGGTCATCAAGGTCATTCACCCAGACGACCTTATGCGTTTGACCTGAGTTTTGAATTTATGTTATGTTCAAAAGTTGTCGTGACGTGAAACCTGAATAAGATCTAGATGCAACTTCAGATCTATAGATTTCAGATGTCTAGCAATAAATTTCAGTCTATTTCTTTTGAAGTTCAATGAATAAATGGAAAGAGAATGCTTGTACGTGAGGTTTATAAATAACTAGCTGTTGCCCGCGACGTCGCTTGCCGGAATGCGTTAAACAAATAAAGGTTCATTGTTGGTTTTCCGTAGGTGATAGCGTCATAATAATTACGGAGACTAGTATGTGTTGACCCATCATCATCAGCCGGAAGACGTCCACTGCTGAACATAGGCCCCCCTTAGACCGCCACGCCGAACGACAATTCGCCACTTGCATCCATCGGCTGCCCGCGACCCTCACGATGTCGTCGGTCCACCTAGTGGGAGGCCGATGTGTTGACCCGACTTCTTAATAATATTCGTTCGTTTGAAATACTCCATGCAGTACTATTTCCTACTTACATATTAATAAAACGAGAAGTGAAGTAATGCTACCATTAATGCTTAAAAATGTATGTTTAGTCCGAAGATTATCCTGGTTTAACCCGGACACATACAAATAAACAGAAAAAAATATCTAAAAACTATATTTTTGGCTTCGGGATTGATTGTAGATCACAGCCCAGGTATTGTTTAAAAAATATTCAATGTACAGTTTTGACTTTCATACCATTTTTATTATATGTATAGACTAGCACTACGCCCGCGACTTCGTCCGCGTGATTTTCGAACCTTGCCTTTGTGAATTTCTTGGATTTTCTTTGCTATAAACCTCACGGAGCCCGAGACCTTTCCAACGGATGCAAAACCGTGGAAACCGGTTCGTGCGTTCTGGAGTTATAACGTCAGGAAGAAAAACCCGACTTATTTTTATATATGTAGTAGAAGATAGTAAACAATGTTAAGCGTAGCGCGTAGCACATAAAAGATTCGTAGCGCGTAGCGATTTAAATAGTTGACTGATAAGTGCTACGCGGCGTAGCTCGTAGAGGTTTAGTGTAGCTATTTTGATAATAGTTGCATCGTACGAGGAATGTGTTTTGAATTATTTATTGTATGATTTCATTTATATAAATCGTTTTACAGATATCTGAATTGCTGACTATTATCACACAACTACAAAAAATATTATACAAGGTCAAACTAACATTAGTATGTTTTTTTAGCAACCTTTTTAATATTAATAAGAAAAAATATTGCGGGCAAAACTTTGCGTGTGGTAAAATCATCATCAAGAAAAAACCCGCGACCCCAGCAGGCATTTGGCGCGAAACACGACGCGCCACCGACCCGGGCTTGGTAATTAGTCGGACGGCGAGTTCCCCATCACTCACCGTCCGCAAGCCGCTCCGCCGCTGTGCCCTCTGCTAATCGAAGAGGGACATGCGTTAAAAGAGGGACATGCGTTGGAGCGTCCACACGACAGGCTATTCGCATACAGGCAAAGAGACCCCTTAGGCACACAGTGCCTAAGGAAGAGTTTTTGCCCGCATCTCAGCATGCATCGGCCCGGAAAACTGGTCTTCTCCCCGGACGTATCCGAGAGGGAACTCCAGTCCACGGGCGCACGTGGAGGTTTCATGTCATAGCTCTGATCTCGGAAAACCTATTTTTCTAATGGGTAAGGTTCATATAAAAAAGTAAATGAACTCACACTTAGGGCGACTTTCACCAAATATTAAACATGTTTAACCGTTGGTGGAAGTCGCCCTTAAGCACTTACAATAAGTCAATTTATTTTGCCAACGTAAAGAGATTGTATCAAAATATAAAGTCAACAATGATTAAAATGGCCAAAGTAAATATTTTGAACAGAAATGAACACAAGCGTAAAGAATTAGATTAAATTTGTTCAGAGAAAGCAATAACAAGCGAGGTTAATGACCCCATGAGTAATAAAAGCTTGTTTGTTACCGGACTACAAACGGTGTTTCGTTTTTGTGTCGGGTCAGGTATATAGGGTGCGTGAAATCGGTTATGGTAGGTTTTTTTTGTCCTTGTAAAATCATCAAATGAGTCCTCCCACACAGGGCGAGACGGGAAGGACTGTTTAACTCGTACTGACTAACATCCACGGTGTCCTTCAATTGCCCTTTATTTTCCATAGTCAAAGTATGTTTAGGTAAATTCTGTTTTGCAGTTGACAGTTTTTATACAAGTGTTCAACAGCTGTTTAACTTTATGCAATATGACGGAAACACTTTAACTAAAACACAAACCGATCAAGTTTTAACAGGAAAACCAGAGGTCATTGCGCTCAGCATAATGCTTCTCTTGTGCCAAGATATCGTCAAGGCTAAACGTTCGGTCATTAATTATAAGGTAATTAATCGTTTTCAGACTAAATTTGCATAATTAGATAAGCAACAGTTGACTGTAGGAAGATAGTGTCAACTTGTGGTGTCAACTGAAGATTTATCTATCAAATTCAAGCCATTTATTTCAATTAGGAGAGGTGAAAAAAGTATGTAGTGATAGAAAATGTTAGGGATGGATAACCCTTGTCACTTATTGGTATGAAAATTAAATAGTCGATTCTCAGACCAACTGAATAATTATGCATATAAAATTTTATAAAAATCGGTCAAGCCATTTCAGAGGAGTATGGTAATTAACACTGTGACACGATAATTTTATATATAAGAAGTTTGCGTATACATACTCTTGTTGAGACACTAGCAATGTTGGGACCTATGCAGCTGCCTTAACCTATGCAGCTGCCTTAAAAGGCAGGCTCCAACTGATGAGACTTTTTTTTCTCTTTTGGGACATACCCACCATACTATTCCCTAAATCCTGAGAGCCAGAATCAACAGCGGCAACCACCAGAAAAGCGCCGAGACATTGAAGCTCAACGTGTCCCGGAGAATGAATTTACCTGTTTTAATTGGATCCTGCAACGCAATTAATCAGAAAATAATAGTGGAGGAGAAGGAAAAATATGTTTCTACTTCTCTCCATGCAAGCAGGAGACAGAACAAAACAAGGTCAATAGGCACAAAGGGACATTACAACTGGGAGAAGCCCAGTTGCCTAGCCACCACGGGTAAAAACCAGTGTGGGATTATAACATTTTTGATGGTGGTATAATGTTACACCCTGTTATAAAACTGTTATCGTGCTACACAATGTTTTATAACGTTATAAAACCTCCTGTGTGAGAGCATTTTAAAACCATGTGGACAAACCACAGACCGAAGTAAAAGCTACTCTTCATACTAAAAATATCATAAAGAGATATCCAGTCCTGTCTTATTGACAGTTACTGACTTTCCTGTACCTTCAAAGATATACCTGTGACATGCCTGTTTGTTAAACTGACAGACTCTGTCTCATCTCAATTTGTAACCACTGAACCAAAAAATTACAAAGTAAGTAAACTTACGTACTTGTAGGGAAAATATTTTCAGTTTACGCTTGACGGTTTTTGGTTAAGGAAAAGATTTAGTGGACAAATGTGTTTGGAAAAGTGAATGTGTTTGGGGTAAAATGTAAGGTATTTTATTTTTGTGTATAGTTAGTGGTCAACCTATTTATTTTTGTAGTAAATAAAAAGAGTGAATTTATTTATAAACTATATTAAAAGGATGAGTTACAAAATGGAGTGAGTTTACTCAAAAAATATAAACCTCGAAAAATATTGCTCCTGTATTTTTATTTGCCACTCTTTGAATTTACCCAAAAATTAAATAACATGCAATCAATTTACAAAGTTTTATATTTGATTTTTAAAGTAGAATGTTTATCGAGTCCCATTTGACAAGACTTTTGAAATGATTTATGTTTTATTGATTTTAGTACTAAAATTACATACTTATTGTTTAAATCTCGATTTTATCGTCCGGTAGGATAATTTATGTTTTGTAGCGGGCTAAGGTAGCAGTTAGTTTCATACAATTGACTTTGATGCCGTCTCGACCAATGTAATCACTAAAATAACATAAATTACTTATTTATGCCCACAAAACACATAGTAACAAGAAATAACATACAGATAAAAGAGCACAAAGGCATATGTTATGTATTCGAACATTTTAAAATCTAAATCTACCTTACTAAGTTAAATAAAACTCACAGACCTGTCATTCCCATAATGCCATTACAAAATAAAACTTAGAAAGGGCCATTTCACAGTTTTATATAAAATAACTACCTATTTGTTAACACCCTATTTAATAGCAGCTATAAAGTTACCTACCTTAGAAAATAGCCGAGATTTTAAAGGTATAACGTTCAGAAAATACAATTATATTTATATTTAAAGTATTCATAAAAAGCCTTTAGATAAATTGAAGCACGCCCTTTTGGTTTAAAAAAAGGCTAGTTAAATTTTTGCCTAAATTTTGACGGTCTTGGTAGACAAAAGGTTTTCAAACATTTTAAATCTATTAACCTCAAAAGATGCATGAGAAGGCGTGCAGTGTATAAGACGGGGAAAAGAGGTATGGTAGAAAATCACACACTTAAGGCAAACTCAACACAATACAAACATAGCGCAAGCGCCAACAGGACGCCATGTATTAATGGCCGCTTGCAAATGACGTCCTGATGGCGCTTGCGCTACGTTAGTGTTGCGTTAAGTTTGCCAGAGGTTATGTCCCCATTATGACCTCGCATCCCCGTCTTACACACTGTTCCCCTACTTACCAGTAGGGGAACAGTGTGTAAGACGGGGATGCGAGCTACCGCTTATGAGCTTAATTTAGAATCATCGTACTTAATTTATTCTAAATTCTTCCTACGCGCTCAAAGTCACGGGTCAAAGCTAAAGTGCTCATTAAATAAATTAATTATGATAATGATCTCAATCTTATCTATTTTTATCTTTGTTCTCAAAAATTATATTATCTTGGAAAACTTGCGGGTTCATTTAATAATTATTCCGGAAAAAAGTATCTTTGGCAACGTCTAATCACTGTCTACGCGAAAATACTGATTATTATTAGATCATAATATTCTTTCCATTCATCTGACTTTTCTTTCTATTTAATTGGAATCTTGATTCCTTTGAAAACTTACTTATTTTCAGAGGTTTTGTTATGAGTTCCTGTCATTGATTCTCCTATCTTATACCTTCCTATCATATGTTGATAACAGGTTCTTCTAAAAATAAAAATAAAAATGTCTGTTGTGTCTTCTATGTAAATGACTAATCTTCGAACTTATATAACTTGTTAGTGACTAAAACTAATCATAGATATACCACTTTTTTCATTGGACGCACTTTCAGAAAAAGCCTCAAAATGTATGGAATCTGAATGATCTTTTGAAGAACAAGAAACCTTTAATCTTAAATCTGGTTAACGACAATGACAGTTAACATAAACAAGAATCTATCTAGGTCATATTTGTATCTTTTTCTTGTTTATCACAATTAAGTGACAACGAAAACAAAAAGAAAATGCTATAGGATTACTAATGAGGGAAAAGACTGAAAAAAATATTATCAGTATGTCCTATATGTTGGAACAAAGTTAATAAAACAAACGCAAGCGTTAACAAGATATTTCGATTATTTTAGTCAAGTGCGAGTCAGTTTTGTACCGTCAGAACCATTTATTGTGTAATGATTTTATTTGTTGCCACGCCAACCGCCCACGCTTCACACGCTGTTCATTAGACCCGACATTTTGTTTCTGACACATTGTGTTGCTATGTCATTCTTATTTTATACTGGCAACAAAACGTTATTCTGTATTTTTTTTAACTATCGGTAATTGTGGTTCCAGAAAGCTCCTTAAGCCGCGCCGCTATGACTAGAAGCTACCGTAGGTGCTCAAACAGGCATACTATAGTAGCTCTAACTAAACACAGGTGCCCTTAAAATAGATGCTCAAACGAAAACACAATAGTTGCTCTAAACATCATCATCTGCCTAGCCTTTTCTCAACTATATTGGGGTCGGCTTCCAATCAAACCAGATTCAGCTAGATATCAGTATTTTGCGAGGAGCGACTGCCTGTCGGACCTCCACAACCCAGTAAATGGGTAATACGATACCCCATGGTAAGACTGGTTGTCAGACTTTAGAGCTTCTGACTAACAGTAATGACTGTAAAAGATCTACAAATGACAGCCGGGACCAACGGCTTTACGTGCTTTCCGAGTCACGGAGGAAACTCGCTATGACAGATGGTCACCCATCCACAGACCAACCTCGTCAATCGCCGCTTAACCCAGAAGATCGGCCTGTGCGGCTATGATTATTTGCCACGAGCTCCTCTAGACATAGTTGCTCTAAAAATAGGTACCGTGAAATCCGCCAACTTTGGTTTTCAAGCCTAACATTGGCCAGTTACCAAAAATAAGCAAAACAAGTTGTAACTACAATATTGTCTCAAATGGCAACATTTTACAGTCTGATAAGGAAAATAGGTTATATTTATGGCAATACTGATAGCAAGTTCACTTGCTACCTTTACTCAGTTGGCTGTCAACGGTCGTCGAAAGAAAGTCGATTCGAGTGGTACCAAATTGTGCATCGTGTTTTGTGATCCTAGTAAGCGTGAAAACTTGCCGAGATGAGTAGTTTTTTGATATGTTTTTGGGTGAATTCATGATAATAACATGATGAGCTTTTTTAAATCTTAACGAGTCTTTTGAACTTAGAAATTTAGCGACCAATGTTACAATCACTTTCTGCGAACACAAGATGTCAACTTTGGCCACCAAAAAACATGTGCTAGGGCTGCCCCTACTCACTTTGTAACCTATTAAATAAGTAAAATTGCCATTTTTTTGTACCTTAATTTGTTAAGTATCTACAGTTATAGGTACCTAATAAAAATGATTGATATTAAAACACGTTTTTCTGTTAAAAACATCCAATCGATTTATTTTATTTTGGACAACCCTATGTCTAAAAATCATTTGTATGAATTTAAAGAAAAAATGTTGGGTAACTTTGGCCACTGCCCTGTACGGCTAAATACGTAACCTTTTGTTATTATTATCTTTTAACCGTCAACTTTAACCAGTTTCCTATCGTAATTCTTAATTATACGGCTGTAAGAGCAAAAATCCAAGAGTTTTATGCAGTGGCTAATGTTGGCAGAAAGTCGAGGTAATTTTGGTTGACTATTTAAATTCGTTTTTGGGTATAAAAAGTCATAAGTTTTGCAGGTTTCGAGTTTAATATCAAGAGTTTAGGTTGCACTTGGTTTGCAAATAAAAAAAAACTAATACTTGTCATATATTTTTTCATAGTTATAGCCGATTATGTGTAAAAACCGGCCAAAGATGGCGAGTTTCACGGTATCCTAAAAATAGTTGCCTAAACGATAACATTTCATATACCATCGAATAAATTAAGTTCCGTTTTCAATCTATAGACACATGACCCTAAAAATCAGTAGATTGTTATCGAAAGAATAAATTAATAAGTAGAACAAAAGTGCCTTTTAACTAATGACCTTTGAAATGAGATCCGCTTTCTTTTCCACCTCATTTTCTTATTATCGGGAGCCTTTTGATCTTGTGAAGTTTTGTTAGGCTGAAGACAAGACAATGAAGGCCGAATGTTTTGACGGTCCTATTTGATATGACAGTAAAAAAAAAGTATTTGAATTTTTTTTTTTCATTTGCAATAAATTCTACAGTTCAATCAGTTATTATTTGTTCCAATTGCGAGAATCCGGATCGAAGGACGAAAATGTGTCCAAAATGTGTCAAAAACTCCGGACACCGATGTAGTATGTAGATGGATGAATCACACGGGATATGTACAGGAAATAAAATCAATGTTTTTTGTCCTGATATGATTGCTATACCTATGTTTTTCTTTTTCTTTGGTAAAATCATCAAATGTGTCCTCCCACCCCAGGCAGGGCGGGAGGGACTGTCAGACTTGTACTGACTAAAATCCACGGTGTCCTTCATTAGCACTTTATGTTCCGGGGTCACGGTAAGGAAAAAAGTCCCGAGACCCCGGCAGGCTTTGGCCCTCTGACAGGGGGCCCCGTCATTTTGCTGACGCTCTTTGAGGCGCGCGTGTGCTATACATATGTTACTGAATTACAATTACATCTTGTAAGACTAAAACAAAAAACTTTGTTTTTTTAAGACTGAAAGGGGTCCAGTTCGTTATGTAAGTACGGTCACCCATCATAAACCCCAACCTTTGAGCCTTGAAAAGAGTCCTTCCTCCCTAGGTAAACCAGTTAAAAACTGACTTGTTTGCTTTTCAGGGCCGCGATGCCTTTTTAAGGCAGTCCCTTGACCTGTGAACTAAAGTCGCTTAACATTCATTTGACCGTGTACCCATTTGCGGTTAAATAATGCCCTTACACACTTGACGTAACGCAATATTAATAAAAGACACTCCACACTCATCCGGCGATGACTAGTGTGGCCGTCAGCGGATGATTGATGCGGCTACATGCGGCAGTGTGTATAAACCTTAATGTAATAACGTTACGTTATTAGCGTGTGATGTTTTGTTATTATCACGGCTTTTGTTGTGGGTGGGTAATGGAAAGAGCTATGCTTGGAACTTTGCGGGATAAATTCCGGAACACGGATATTTTGGCGAAGAACCAGGGTCACCGACATAGCTCATAAAATTTGCAAGTTGAAGTGCCAAGGGGCAGGCCACATCGCTCGTAGAACTGACAACCGATGGGGAAGAAAAGTTTTCGAGTGGCGACCACGGACCGGAAAACGCAGCGTAGGCAGGCCTCCCAATAGGTGGGAGGGTCGCGCGTAGCCGATGGATGCAAGTGGCGAATTGTCGTTCGGGCGTGGCGGTCTAAGGGGGAGGCCTATGTTCAGCAGTGGACGTCTTCCGGCTGATGATGATGATGAGTCTCTGTAAGTACTCGTACACATATAAGTCGGTTTTACAGGTCCGCTATATCGGGTTGTTGTAAGTTCGCCACTAAAATTATACCCCTCGAAAAAACTTCCTGTTCACCTAGTACTAATTCTGTTCAGATTCCACACTGTGTCTTCGTTTTCGGTAGTTTTGTGCTGGATTTTATAATTTAATTGTACTGTATCCCTGTGCGAAATAATAAATGGGTCAAATGTACAATCGTCAAAGTGGAATCAAGACCCATTTGACAGTAAATCGTTTGAATTCGTCAAATTGACAAAGACCAAAGTCGTTACCATGGATATGTATGTTAACGTGAATGTGGACCTAATTGTATTTGAATGTTTGAAGGAAAATAAGCATAGGATGGGTCATGATTCCACTTTATCAATAGTACAATAATAAAAAAAAACCTTTGCTTATACAAATACTTTTTTCGTGGGAAATTATATTTGTGGCGAACTTACAACAACCCGCTATATCGTATAGGTTTATAATTGGCGATGACGTATTTTGTTGCATGAGCGAGTTCACACACAAGACAGTATATTACTAATCTATGGTGGCCTATGTACGAGTATTAAAAGCGAGAGTCCACAGTGGGAAAGAGACAGTGCTATTACAAGTCTTGTAGCGTCATCCCATTAGAATTAGGCCAATCTAACCAGATGCAACAAAATACGTCAAGACTGTAGGTCCAACTTCGAGAAAGAGGTCAACCGCCGAATCCAACTCGGTTGGGCAGCGTTCGGGAAACTACGCAATGTCTTTTCGTCCGACATACCTCAGTGCCTCAAGACGAAAGTCTTCAACCAATGTGTGTTACCAGTGATGAGTTACGGCACCGAAACGTGGTCTTTCACTATCGGCCTCATCTCAAAGCTTAAAGTCGCTCAACGAGCTATGGAGAGGGCTATGCTAGGTGTTTCTCTACGTGATCGAATCCGAAATGAGGAGATCCGTAGACGAACTAAAGTCACCGATATAGCCCACCGGATTAGCAAGCTGAAGTGGCAATGGGTAGGCCATATTGCTCGCAGAGCAGATGGCCGATGGGGTCGAAAAGTGCTAGAGTGGAGACCACGGACTAGCAAGCGCAGCGTAGGACGTCCACCAGCAAGGTGGACAGACGACCTTATAAAGGTCGCCGGAAGACGCTGGATGCAGGTCGCTTCCAACCGGTATCTGTGGAGGTCCAAGGGGGAGGCCTATGTTCAGCAGTGGACGTCCTATGGCTGAGATGAACCAGATGCAGCTGAATATCACATTTTTCAAATTTGACTATTTTCTACCTAACCTTCAAACGTTTTTTTTCTTCTAAATTATCCCTCGTTGTGAATTAGTGAAATTACTTCAGTGCGGGAATCGAACCCGCGCAGCAGTCGCTCAGCCATTACGCCAATCGTGTCGTCAACTATGTAAGGAGCTGCTGAAAAATAACTGAATTCAAAAAGACAACTTCTACAAAAATTACCTCATTTCAACTGAATTTATTTCAACCGTCGCGGTCGATCTAACTCTAGATGAAAACTGCCTCTATTTCCCAATAGGAAATAGACATGACGTAATTTCACGTTCAATGTTCATTGCTGAATTACTTGATCGACGTTACGTTACGTTGACGTGAAAATTGACGTCAGCTGCTGATCAATTGACGTTGATTTGGTTGTTTCGTATTGGGAATACAATTTAGTATTATAAACCGTTTTATTTTGTCTTCTCAAATATGTATGATATAAAGTCTGGTTACGTGTTGTAAAATTACGAAAAAGGATCACAAAGCTGTAATGCTAGCGAAGGAGAAATCGGAACGCGTTGGCAATCCTCCTCCTCACGCCTCTGCCGCCGTGGGAGACGCTCAAGGCGTTGGGAAACGCAAAATGATATCTACTCGTATATAGCCATCGATAGGCGGGCACGCCGCAAAGACCCCTCTTTGAGGAGTGGCTGGAGAGACATCACGGCGTCCTGACCTATCGGATGACGCAGGTCCTCACCGGACACGGAAGTTTCGGGAGGTTCCTATGTCTGATGGGAAAGGAGGAAATGCCCGGGTGTCACCACTGCGAAGATCGCCCGAAAGACACAGTAGAGCCGTATAAGTAATACGGTGCAAGACTGCCCTGCTTGGGCAGAGCACCGACGTGTCCTCACGGCGGCGATAGGCGGAGACCTCTCGCGCCCTGCATTGGTTGCAGCCATGCTGCGGGGCGAGACGGAGTGGGAAGCTGTTGTGTAGGTGCGCAGGGACACAAGTAAAACGACTCACGGCTAGTGGCACACTGATTTAATTGTCTTAGAGGACTCAGGTGCGGACGCAGCGCACGATTACATACGCGCTGTTCACACATACATATACAACACTTCCCCCTTATTTGAACAACAGGATAATATAGAGTTGTGCAAAATACAATATTAATTAACAATAGAAGCATACAAAAGTTACAAAAAAGGTTTATAATCTACCCTGGGAATGTTTCTCAACAGTCTTTCTGGATTCCTTGAAATTGGATCCGATACTATATCTGTGTCTGCAGACGGTGGTGATTGCGGATCTGCCTCGTCCGTTCCCTCCCCCGCGGGACTTTGTACCCGAGGGTCGCCAGGCAGCGGCTCGCTACGACTGTTGTTAAAATCATCAAAGTCATAATGATGCTGTGCCTCCGCCTGTTGTGACACATTACCCTTGCCATCTTTAGATAATATTATTTGATTTTTATGCTTTTTCACATCACACAACGAAATCAAATCCTGAATAAGGTAAAGTACTTTACCCAGTCTCTTTTTAATAATACCTTTACACCAACGGAATGTAACCTTATTTAAAAACTTTTTGTACATTATCTGATCCCCTGGCTTAAACACTTGTTTATTACATCCTCCACGTGCTTTAACTTGCGAACACTGTTGACGATAAACATTATTAGTGAGGGATGTGAGAGAGGCCGAAGGAGTTTTTGGATTGATCAGATCTAAGCGTGACCTCAACTTGCGGCCGAACACTAGTTCAGCCGGTGAGAACCCCGTGACAGAATGGACCGAATTACGGTAGTCAAAAAGATATTTTAATATTTTTAATTTGCAATCACTTTTATTGCGCGAATGAATAACGCATGATTTAATACCTTTTTTAACGATTTTAACATAACTTTCCGCTTGTCCGTTACTTTCCGGATTGTAGGCCGGTGACGTCACATGGTCGATGCCGTTTTTAAAACAAAAATTTCTGAACTCAAATGACGTAAACGCGGTGCCGTTATCACTTACAATTGTATGTGGCAGGCCGTACTTGGACATAAAATCGTATAGTTTTTCTATGACGTTTGTAGAAGTTGTAGACATAGTAACATCGTACAACTCCACCCATTTGGTGTGTGCGTCTACAACTACGAAAAACACCTGATTATTTAGCGGGCCTAGGAAATCGATGTGAATTCTATAGAATGGCTTTGGTGGATACGGCCACGGAGTTATCGGCGTTCGCGGCGGGGACGGCCGTAACTGTTGGCAGATATCGCACGAGTTGATCATTGTCTCCAGCGCCGCATCTACTCCTGGGAACCAAAACCGAGATCTGGCCTCAGCTTTCGTTTTCACAATGCCCAAATGCGAATTATGCAACTCGTGTAAAATTTTTGAGCGTAACGTTTCCGGGATAACCACTTTATGTCCTCGCATGAGGCAACCATTTTCATGTGATAGTTGTGTCCTACACAAATAATAAGGCTTAATAGATAAATCCGACAACAATTGTTTAGGCCATCCCTGATGAACGAAATTAATAACCTTTGCTAAAATAATATCTTTGGCAGTTTCTTTGCGTAATTCGTCCAATGTTACTGGTATACTGCCTTCTACTACAAAATTAACATAAGTCGCACGGTCGATTGGAGCCGCGGATGCGGCCGCGTGAACTTCGCTGTCCCCCCGCTCCTCTATCAGTTTGTGATCGTGACGTAGGCTTGCTCGTGACAAATAGTCTGCGTTGTTGTCGGCACTTCTTACGTACTCAATTGTGTAATTGTACGCGCTCAAGAACATTGCGTATCTTTGTAGCCTATTAGCCGATACTTCAGGTATGCCCTTATAGGGACCAAAAATAGTGATCAAGGGTTTGTGGTCGGTACGTAATACAAACGGTATCGATCTGCCGTATAAATATTGATGGTAACGTTTAATGCCAAATATAATTGCTGTGGCTTCCTTCTGTATTTGCGAGTATCGTTTTTCGGCTGACGTGAGCGTACGAGACGCGAATGATATGGGACGTTCTAACATATCACTGCCTACTTGTGATAAAATAGCGCCTAACCCAAATGGAGACGCATCTACCGTCAATATTATTTTCGAATTTGGGTCAAAATGTGTTAACACTTGTTCGGACGTTAAGCATTTCTTTATTTCATCGAATGCATTTTGATGAATTGTTGTCCAATGCCACCTAACTTCTTTTTTTAACAAGTCGTACAAAGGACTGAGAATGCTTGATGCTCGAGGAACGAAATTTCTATAGTAGTTAACCAGCCCTAAAAATGATTGCAGGGTGGGAATATTAGTTGGAACGGGAGCGTCTACAATTGCCTTTACTTTAGACGGATCTTTCTTTAGACCGTTCTTGTTGATAATATATCCCAAATATTTTATTTCGTCTTTAAAAAATTCGCATTTGTCTTTTCGCACAGTTAGTCCCGCGTCCTGAAGTCTATTGAGAACTATGTGTAACCTTTCCATATGCAAAGCTTCGGTGCTTGCTGTTACCAACACGTCATCTAATAGGCATAACACTCCGTCTAACCCGGACAACACGGTCTCCATGGCGCGCTGAAATATAGACGGTGCGCTTGATAAGCCGAATACGAGACGCGTATATTTAAACAAACCTCGGTGAGTGTTTATACAGGTGATGTTTTGTGACTCGTCGTCAAGCAGAAATTGATTGTAGGCCATAGATAAATCAATTTTCGAGAACTGCTGGCCTCCGTGTAATTTAGAAAATAATTCGTGAACCGTCGGTAAAGGGTATTGTTCTATTATTAATTGTTTGTTAATGGTCACAGAATAGTCCGCACATAATCTGACGGAACCATCACGTTTGAGTACCGGCACAATAGGGGATGCATAGTCTGCATGTTTAACCGGTTTTAAGACTCCGAGGTTTACCAAGCGTTCTAACTCTTTATCGACTTTGTCGCGCAACGCAAACGCAATGGGACGCGCTTTAAAAAATATCGGTTTCGCATCATTACTTAGTTGCAATTTAACTTTATAGTTTTTAAAAGCGCCTAGCTTGTCTGAAAATACTTCGGGGAACTGTATTTGCAACCGATCAATTGCGGTTTGAGCCTGATTAAGAAAATTTACCGGTGTTAACTTTAATTTAAATATTGATATGAAGTCGCGACCTAGCAACGGCGGGCCGCCGTGTCGTATGACGAACACGTCAAGTGTGTGTGTGCGCTTCATATATGTTATAGGTAGACGCACATAACCTACACACTGCATAGCGGTTCCCGTGTAACCATAAAATTTTTTGTTAGAAGTATGTAGTGGTATATCTGACAACAATCTTTTGTATGTATTTTCGGATATGATCGTCACTGCCGATCCGCTATCTAATTGAAATTTTAAATCCCGACCGTTTATCGTCACCGTTTCTGTCATGGGTGCTCCCCGAGCCGAACAAATGTTATAAAGCGGCTTACCATCATCGTCCTCGCTCACATCCCCTGTTAACACGCAGTTAACTTTATTACACATTCTTCGCAAATGCCCTACTGTGTTGCACTTTTTGCACTTATACTTAGCAAACCGGCACTGAGACGATTCGTGATTAGCGCGACCGCACACTGAACACTTTTTTTTCTCGGCACTATTTTGTCCTTTCGCGATCTTGAAGACCTGTGCTTGATCTGTAGATGTAGGAGCAGTAGCGGCAGCGCCTGCCCGCGCGCATCTTATGCTCTCTGCTAGCTCCACCGCCTTCGCCAACGTTAAGGTCTCCAAGTCCAGCGCAAATAGTTTCTCCCGTTCAGGACCCGCTAGCATCCCCATCACGAAGCGATCACGCAAGGCCTCCTCAACATTGCTAAATCCGCAATGCGCCGTTAGACCACGTAATCTCGCTGCCCATTGTGTTGGTGTCTCGCCAGGCTGCTGCGAAGCTGCGTAAAAGTTGTGCCGTTCGCTGAATCCGCAACGTTTTGGTGTGAAGTGGTTATCCAACAACGTCACCAGATCTTCGTAGGGTACCTCTTGTACATCTTTGGGCAGGGCTAGATCTGCTGCCAACTTGTATGTACCATCGTTGAGTGCGCTGAGTAGAATGGCTCGCCTCCTGGTTCCCGCAGCATCGTTTTTTGCATCGATGTTGTTTGCGATGAACCATTGTGTCACGCGACCTTTGTAGGTTTTCCAATCATTAACATTATGATCGAAAATTGACAAAATACCACAAAATGACTGTGCCATTTTTCAACAGTCTTTTTGATACTGTGGGTAACTCGTCGCCACTGTTGTGTAGGTGCGCAGGGACACAAGTAAAACGACTCACGGCTAGTGGCACACTGATTTAATTGTCTTAGAGGACTCAGGTGCGGACGCAGCGCACGATTACATACGCGCTGTTCACACATACATATACAACAGAAGCGGTCGCCTCCTTCTGCGAAGCAGTAATGCTCGTGAAAGAGGAGGCGGGCCGCGAGAGAGAGAGGACAGCGTCCTCCCTCCACCCCAACCGCAGTGGTAGACGCTCGCGGCGTCAGACGTCGGCAGGGCAACTCGCTGTCCGAACATGGACCATGCCCAGGTCGACGGCGCGTCGTGTTCCAAGCGCGCTTCAAAGAGCGTCAGCAACATGACGGGGCTCCCTCTCAGAGGGCCAAAGCCCGCCGAGGTCGCGGGACTTATTTCCTTACCGTGACCCCGGCTAATATAGGACACCGTGGATTTTAGTCGGTATAAGTCTGACAGTCCCTCCCGCCCTGCCCGGGATACCACACAAAAAAAAATAGTCTTATTGTCTCATCCTCAATTTCACTTCATTCTCAATAAATATTGACACAGAGTGGTATCAGTCTGGTCCCAAAATCCACACTCCGCAGCTATGGCAACAACGCGTATTTGTTCACAAAACATAGTTTGTGCGACAGTGATGTATCGTTGACATGTGTCTATAATGCCTTGAATATATACGCAGTATATATGTACGTACTGTAACTTTGTATTTACAGTCATTGGAGACTGGAAGAAATACGAGAAAAATGTAGGTACAAAATGTGACACAAAAAGTGTTATGTGACATTAAATGGATGACTTTTCGTTAAAAAAAAAGGTTTTAGTTTAAAATCAGTATTTTTCTTTTTTTTCTCATAACCTGCTTGCTTTTTGACCTCACTGCTGGGGCACAGGCCTCCACTCTGTGAGAGGGAAGGAGTGAGTTTTGACAGGCCTGTTGGTCTAGTGGTTAGTGACCCTGACTATGCTATGCCGGAGGTCGTGGGTTCGATTCCCACCGAGGACAAATGTTTGTGTGATGAGCACGATCATTTGTTCTGTGTCTGGGTGTAATTTATCTATAATAATTATGTATTTAGTAATATATAACTTGTATGCTTATCAGTTGTCTAGGACCCATAACACAAGCTCTGCTTAGCTTGGGACTAGATGGCGTTATGTGATAGTTGTGGAATATATTATTTTAATATTATAATAACCATCTTGCGGGCCCAGTACAGTAAAAAGTCATACACCATTTATTTTGGTTTTAGGACATGTCAGTTCGGTTTATTCCACTTTGTTCACCTGGGTGACATCACCTAGGTGAACAAAGTGGACAAGTTCTCACGAAAGTAAAACTCCTTCACCGTTTTGAGCGTTGTGGTGATGAAATAGATTCAATGAAGTAATACGCCTGACTGGGTTCAAAACCCACGATCTACTTTAGTCACTACTGCTCTACTTTTGTGTTAAAAATCATTTCTTGAATTGTTTTACACATACAAATTGAATTAACACAAGGTTACAGTTTAAATGTTTTATTTGCCCAATTAATAAGGGCGCAACATTAAATCATTCGTCATTTAAACAATGATACCGTGCATAATTAAATAACCGCAATGAATTTATGATACAGTTGAAATATTACGAGTATTCACGGGTGTAATGTTACGTAAAATGGTGGCAGGCATTGCCAGTAATATACAGCAAGTTACCATTGTCACTTATTTCATTTTCAATGCATTGTCATTTTATATAATTTTCAACGCACTTTTAAGTAAGTTTTTATATTTAATTGCCCGTGACTTCGCTCGAAAATGATCCCACGGAAACATTACATTGGGATAAAAACTATCTTTTTATGTTAAACCAAGGAGGCGGGCCGCGAGAGAGAGAGGACAGCGTCCTCCCTCCGCCCCAACCGCAGTGGTAGGCGCCCGCGGCGTCGGACGTCAGCAGACGATCTCCGGCCATCGTAGGCGTGGGCATGCGGGCAGCGAGTAAAGGGCAACTCGCTGCCCGACCATGGACCATGCCCGGGTCGACGGCGCGTTGTGTCCCACGCGCGCCTCAAAGAGCGTCAGCATAATGTCGGGGCCCCCTCTCAGAGGGCCAAAGCCCGCCGGGGTCGCGGGATTATTTCCTTACAGTGACACCGGAACATAACAGGCTACTGAAGGACACCGTGGATTTTAGTCAGTAGAAGTCTGACAGTAAGGGGTGGGAGGACTCACTTGATGATTATACCACGCTAAAAAAATGTGTTAAACCAGGATGTAAACTATCTGTATACCAAATTTCATCTAAATTCATTCAGTAGTTTTTGCATAGTACTACTAAACATAGGCCTCTTGAGCGCCAAAGCGCAGCAATTTCAACCGCTTTTTTCAAAAACATGAAATAATTTTTTACTAAAGAAAAACCACTTGTCGGACACAAGTGGTTTTTCTTTTGTGAACAAACCCCAAATCATTTTCTAAACATCCGAAAAAATTGAACGATTACCTCATAATTCTAGATTATACCATTCTGCTTACACCATAACTATAATCCTATGTACAGATAAACAAAGTACCGCTACATACAATCACAAGCGACGTCGCGTGCTAGAAATATCTCCAGCTACAAGATTAGGGAGGCGAGCGCGTCTGTGCAGTTGTTAGGTGCGTGTGTGTGTCTTTATGTTTGTGCTTGTGTGTGTGCTAGGGATGTGGTGTTGTTGTCGATTTTTTGTTTTTAGATGTTTTTTTTTAAATATCATATGCGATGATTTTGATGGTTAATAGGAATTTGTTTTTTGAAAGAATTGCATTACTTTCTATGTTTAAAAATTCAATACGATAACTCAAGCTAACACGATGTATATAGTGTAATCAAGATAAACAGTTAAAGTGCAAGCAAGCATTGGTCGGGCACGCCGCAATTGCGGCGATAAGACCCCTCTTTGAGGAGTGGCTGGAGAGAAGTCATGGCGTCCTGACCTACTGCTTGACGCAGGTCCTCACCGGACACGGAAGTTTCGGGAGGTACCTGTGTCTGATGCGAAAGGAGGAGACGCCTGGGTGTCACCACTGCGAAGATCGCCCGGAGGACACGGTGGAGCATATGGTGCAAGACTGCCCAGCTTGGGCGGAGCACCGACGTGTCCTCACGGCTGCGATCTCTCGCGCCCAGCATTGGTTGCGGCCATGCTGCGGGGCGAGACGGAGTGGGAAGCGGTCTGCTCCTTCTGCGAGGTAGTAATGCCCGTGAAGGAGGAGGCAGGCCGCGAGCGAGAGATGACAGCGTCCTTCCTCCGCCCCAGCCGCAGTGGTAGACGCCCACGGCGACGGACGTCGCTTGATGATCTCCGGTCACCGTAGGCGCGGGCATGCGGGCAGCGAATAAAGGGCAACTCGCTGCCCGACCAAGGACCATACCCGGGTCGACGGCGCGTTGTGTCCCACGCGCGCCTCAAAGAGCGTCAGCATAATGACGGGGCCAGGGGGGCCCCGTCATTATGCTGACGCTCTTTCTTTTTCATTATGCTGACGCTTTTCTCAGAGGGTCAAAGCCTGCCGGGGTCGCGGGATTATTCCCTTACCGTGACCCCGGAACATAACAGGCTATGAAGGACACCGTGGATTTTAGTCAGTAGAAGTCTGACAGTCCCTCCCGCCCTGCCCGGGGTTGGAGGACTCATTTGATAATTTTACCACGCTAAAAAAAAAAAAAAAAGCAAGCATTGGTGGGTCAATCTCCGAGAGGCTCAAAATTAATGTCCTCGGCAATTTCTCGAGAACGTGTGTATATATATATTTTTTTAAGTGCTAGTCTTAAAAGCTAAATAATCAACAAAAATGGCGCTTTAAATCATCATCGTAAAAAGTCAATAAAAAAAAAGATGTTAAAAAAAAACCACACAAAATTGCCATTTTTTCATGTGTCGCCACGGCACACGCGGGCTATCTTTTGATGATAAAAAAAAATGTTGACTTTATTTAGCTATTTTATGTTGATGGCCGTAATTATACATAATCAATCTACATATTCTTGAAAACATGGGCAATACTCGCTAAGTAAATAAAGAGAAAACTCAGGGTCAAAAAATGTGCGTCATTGTCCTGCGCTGTTTGTTTTCAATATTAAGTAGATTAAGAGACAGGAGGGAGGGAAACTGGTGGCTGTGCGAACAGACCTCCCCGCACCACAGCCGGGCGACAAGCTTTGCTGAAGATACAGGCGCTCGTTTTTAGCAGATATGACTTTGAAATTCGTTCTCCTCAAATGTTCACTTCAAACGTCATTTACATTTTCATTTATTAATCCGTCAAATATTTTTTTTAATATATTCATTTAGCAAAAAAGTATGAAGGTTTTGTGTACTTACACAATTATGAAACGTTTTTTGAAATAGCATGTGCGCAAAACAGGTTTAACAAAGTTTTTTTCCGATTTATCATTTTTCTCAACATCATTGTCCTGGATTTGTACTGCCAGGATAATGACGCACATTGAGAAGAATGACATTATGGACATAAGCTAATGACTCACGTTGAGAAGAATGACGTTTTTATTTTCTTTATTAATTTTAACACTTATTTTGGACATTAATATTACCTTTAAATTATAATTTAATTATTTTGGTGGTTTTTCTTTGCTCCCGCAATGAGACCCTCAGAGAAAAAGAGGTTCAGATCCCCTGTTAAGAAGTTACAAATTATGTATCCTTTAGTACTTTGCTAAGATGATAACTTTATGAATAGCTGCTTGTTTCTGTATTATATATACGTATGTGTATGTCTGCATCTAATTTATCACAATATCTATGTATGCTTTTGGCTACTATTCCTGTTGCTCCTATTACTACCGGTATGACTTCTGTAGGTGTTTTCCATAATCGTGTTATTTTTGTTTTTAGTAAGTGGTATTTACTCAATTTGTCTAACTCTTTAGGAACTATGTGATAATCTGATGGTATTGTTAGGTGTATTTATCTAAATACTGTATTAACTAAACTAATAAGAATTAAAATAATCTGTTTTAAGCTTTCACGGTTTGTCTCTAAATTTAAAATGTCACATAAGGGATATCTTCCGTGATTATATGTTTGTTTTAGTTCACGATATTTAGACACTGTTGCAAGCGCCATGATTGCGGGTTTAAATCAAAATCTGTCTACCCTCTTTCTTTGAAAAAAGAGGGTAGACAGATTTGTCTGCTCCTAACAATTTATTTTCATCCACCCGCAATCTCCAGTTAACCCGCGATCATGGCGCTTGCAACAGCGTCGAAATATCGGGAACTCAAACAAACATAATCACGGAAGATATGTCGTAAGTGACATTTTAAAATAACCTAACAAAGAGCATCAAAAAATTTATCTACATCACTGTCAACGGGATAAGTGCCCAGAACGCTGGCAGCATTGCCTTCATTGCGACGTTGGATGGCAATGCTAATTCTTTGACTAAGAAATAGGCCAGCCCTCTGGTCACACGCGAAGAATCGACTATACGTTTTGCAAGTTCTTTAAAAACTCCAAACGGCTCAAATACATAGCTGCTAGTCAAGCCATTGTATTTATGCTGTTTGAGGTTTTCAGCACTTGCAGCAGCCGCACCAGCATAGCACGCCGTACCAAAACGAAGGGATGGCGCAAGGGTTTCGACACATGTTGCCCAGCTTCCATAGCATTATAGTCATACCATTTAGTCTCTTCCTATGGTCGCGTGCCAAGCCAGTGGGATTTAAAACGGCTGGCATCTTGGCGATGACAAGAGCACGACGTATAATGTCATTTAAGCTGGCGTGCCGTGCTAACCGACCCGCACTCTTGCTGCCCGATACAGTCGACTGCTTCGCCACATTGACAGCGATGTGGAGCCCCGTAAGCAGCGCCCAAACGCAGGCATGTAGCGATCCGGAAAGTAGTGTCACTCAGCATGGTACCTATGTTGAATGACGATAGTGCCTGAAGCCATAGACCCGATTCCCATTCGCCCACAGCCAGCAGGCCAGCACGCTCTACAGAATTGGCTGACGTATTAACAAGATTGTACCGTACCAACCTAGAGAGCGGCTCATCCCACTGCCTCTGGAAAGACGGGTTCACGGGCCCATCTGAATCCGGGCAAATAATTTTCCAGGCGTTCAAGCAAGACACTTAAAATCAGCCAGAGAAAGATTTAAAATCTTTCTAATTAATGTTTCAGTGCTGTGGACAGGGGACAGGAACTAAACTCACACTAAAAAATTTGCGGAAATGTCTATTAAATAATTCGGATACATAAATTATATCAGGACTATTTTGTGTTACTGTGATGTCTGTCTAGACTGAAATGTCTCACATTAATTCTGCAGACTCATTTTTTATTTATTTGTGGTTAATGTTTCTTAAATGCCTGCTAATTTTTCACACCCAGAGATGATGTGTTGTGTGGTCTCATCTTTCGTTAGACATAACCTGCTCTGTCGAACTGCTTATAGTGGCAAATATTGAAAACTAACAAAAATGATACCGGTTGCTTTTTTAGCCAATTAAAAAGATATAGGTATATCTATGTTTACTTTTTCTAGTACTGCTTTATAATACGGCCCATATTACAAACGATTAGAGTAGAACCGGTACCGCGTAAGTATTGATAGCTTTTACCTGATTCCTAGCATTTCATTATGTGTTCGCTATTGATTTTATCCTGCCAAAGTATTCTTTCTTTAGTTGGTCTCTTATTCTGTTATGACCTATTTTGCCCGCCTCATATCTATGTAAATATTTGTACGTCTCGTCTTTTTTCTAATGTTCAAATTTCAATTTTTAAATTTTTGCTCTTCGCTAACTCTACCGGTTGTCACATGACTGTAGAACATTGCACTTTCTTAATCCAAACTGCATTCCTGTCTCTAGTAAATATTTCTTTTCTATCGAGTTAAATCTTTAAACGACTTTTATAATTTGCATAAACTTTAAATCGACCTTATATAGGAAGTGGTTCACTGTTACGGTTACGGTTGAAATTGTGTTTATTTCTAAACAAAACAGAAGTGGTGATAATGAATCTCCTTGGAATATTCCTCCGTGTATAACTATGGGATCAGTGGTTACACTAGCGTCTACGAGCCTTCATGATAACATTCCATGTAGGCATGACAGGACTATCTCTAGAAAGCCCATGATAGCACCCGGGCACTTGTATAACCTCAACACCTGAAGAAGCCATTCGTGTCAGATGCTATCAAAGGCCTTCAGAAAGTCTACTCATCCCATACTTAAGTTTTTCTGACACTGATGTGCGTCTTCTAGTATTGCTTTGTTAATCATGCGGTGATCTTTACAGACCCTGGCGCATCGCCTGCATCCTCTCTGTTCTGGATAAATAATGTCGTAAATTACACAGTGTTTGTACAGTTCGTTAGGTAGCATGGAAGTAAACAGTTTATACATAGTCGGCAAACATGCAATGGGGCGCCAGTTTTGTGGTTCATTTTCGGGAATCAAAATTATTTGTCCTGTCGCAAACTAATTTTCTACTGGGTCTGTTTTTTGTTTGTTAGACTTGTATAATTCAGTTACCTTATGATTTAGAAAACCGTGAGATTATAGTTTTGTTATAGTCGTAGTTGTTATAATTGCCGCATGATCTTAAAAACCGTTAGTTCACCAATAGTTTTTAGATCATACGCCGGAAACTTTTAATATTTTGATATTAAAATTTTGATAGATACTTATAATTTACGTAATCTATCTAACCTGATACTGTTAACCAAATAAAAATATAATTTAGATACTTAATTATCGTCATTGTTTTTAAGTACAAAACTAAGTTCATAAACATTATCATTGTCCTCAATTATCGTCATTTTCCTAAGCTTGAAAATCATTTTTCTCACATGACATCATTATCCTCAACAACAGTTTTAAAAAAAAATTGATTATCTCTTTAAATTCTTGTTTATCTGCTGTGACACTAATATGAAACTTGTTATCTGAACATGCCCATCATTACCGCAAAAAAATATGAGCGATGCACGCAGGTTTTCAAGAATCCACAAAATTCAAACAAAAATAATCCGTTCCAGGAGATTTACCCTGGTATGTGAAATTCATTGACCGATTTACTGATACAAATTAACTAAGGATTCTGAAGCATCATCAGAGTATTAGAATTATAGTTTAAAATAATTTGTATCCCTAAAAGCGTTTACGAACATATTATAAAAAAAAAACAAATTGACAACTTTATTTATCGAGCTTTAGTAGTTATCGATAAAAAAATCCGACACTAATTTTCCATGATAATGTAAGAATAGATTACCATTTTATCACTAATTTATAAATACAATTTTTTAAAAGTCAGGTAGCAATTTCGATGAAGGGATTTCATTTTTCACAGAAATACAAGAAAATTTAGAACAGTTTTATTTTTCCTGACAACTGAATGTTTCCGAGAACTTGCTGCTACCTACGTTATTTTCTTTTCATAATACTCGTACTTACCTAAGTTTGTTTGTTTGGTGTTTCTTCCTTAGTAACTAAGTATGAAATAAAATATACTTAAAGGTCTTTAATATTAAGTTTGTTTTCGGTTGGTCAAAGTTTTTTCGAATGATGATTCATTTTGTATTTAGCGAGGCCACAAATTGAAAGTTTGTTATTCATAATTCAAATAAACAATATAGAAATATCAGAACTCAGTTCTTGTGTTTGTTTAGAAATAAGGTATTAAGAGGAGATAATAATCTTTATCCTAGCGATCGCCTCAGTAAGTAATACGCCCTTTTTCCGAGAAATCTTACTTTTCTTGTTAATTATTAATGTATTGATTTTTTTTGTTTGTTTCTAGACGCTCGGTTTGCTAACAATAACAAAAAGAAAATTCCCATTTACCATCATTTATGGTAAATTATTAAAGGAAGAAGAGAGTTTTTTTTTTCAACAAGAACAGAGAAATTAATAACCAACTATGTAGTAATTAATTTCTCTGTTTTTTGTTTCTTATTTTGAATGCGAGTCCGATATCATAACAAAAATAATAAACAGGTAACAAAAAAGATATCGACAGCTGCACGCTGTAATAAGAAAAGCTCGGCATAATGCTGTCCTTTTTTTATCGATACACGTCCCATCACTATACTGTCTTGGAGTGCGCTCAAGCGGGGTCCGCGGCCTATGTACGTTTCATTTGTTTCCTAGTCTGCTGAATTGTCTCCTTGCCTAGCCTAGACAAGACTAGACAGACTTATCTACCGGTACATATTCTCGGTATTACGTGCCAGGATAGAAAATGGGGAGATAAAATGTTTCCAGTCTAATGTCTGGGAACGAATATGTTGTATGGGAATTTTCTGACAAATTCAGGTATTTTTCGGTTTAAATTTTGACTTTGCCTCCTTTGAAAGTTCCAAAGGTATCTAGGATGATTATTTGCATAATGAGGGTTAATTTCCTAGTTTACTTTAATGAACAAAATCATGATAAATTCGAAAAAAAACATTGTTACTTGCCCGGTTGTAAAGGCGAAGTACTGACGGCGGTGTAGAGGCCATCACCAACCTGTTTCATTGTTTCTAGAGTGATGATGAAGACAATCATCATAATAAGACGCTTGCGCTGACTCTTCAGGATCAATCAGGTTCGATATGGCGCTTACTTTAAAAGAACATCCACCTGCATGTTTCTTAAATTGCTTGACTAAAATAATGTCTGTAATTTAAAATATAAATAAACTTTCTCAGTTTGTTTCGACTTCTCAGAGTAATCACTAGTCAGGTTTGGGTTTAGTTGGGGTTCGTGTAGCTAAATTTTGGGCCAAACATCGACACGCTCTTTTTTTTATCGTGGTAAAATCGGGTCAGAGCCCATTCGTACCCTAAGATTCGCACCCTGTGCCCACTCGTACCCTGGAAGTTTTGAGGGGCCCACTCGTCCCCTGAAGAATATTTATTTTTATTCATTCTTTTAATATAAGTACATGTACATGTGCATACTGCAGCTTGGTAGTCCTGGTACAGTCGCGCAGAAAAGGGTAAAATAAAAATATAGTAATTCGGTAGATATCATGTTTTTCAAACAAGATTAAGTTTAATGAATGCTCCAGGCATTAAATCAGTCTTCAAAATAATTTATCAACTTTTAGTTTCTTTTACATTTGTAAATATTTAGCAAAGTATATGATAACTTTAATAATCTTTATGCAGTAAAATAAAACCGTGTAACTATTTAGGTATATAAAATTTCAGTAGTAACTGAATTTTAGATAAATTTACATCCAGTGTACAAACAAATAAACACTTAGGTAATTGTTAGTAGGTACTTTGTACCGTCAAAGAGATCTACAAAATAATGCAATATTACAATAACTTTGTATAAAAGAAATATAAAAAGTAAAATCAGTCTTAATCAACTACGTAAAACTAACATTTTTACTAACAACAAATACACATGCAAAATCACAATTTCCTAGAAACTAACAAAATACAACTCTTACAAAAATCAGCCTTGATCATTAAAATCAACATTAAATATAAAACATGCAAAAAAAAAAACACATATCAACAGTAAATAATCACTTTTTTTTTTTTTGTATACTCGTATTTACCAATTACATACATGCAAAATCATAATAACTTAAATCTAATTAGCTTGCGCGCAGATACTCTGGCTAAGTTTACCCCTCCCGCTTCTGCATTCCACACCCCGCGCACATCTGGAGAGTACTTACCAAATTTTAACCCAATTTTTGGAGCAAAACAGAATTAATGTTAGAACGTTCATTATTTTCAACCGACTTCCAAAAGGAGGAGGTTTTCAATTCGGACGTTTGTATTTTCTTTTATGTTTGTTCGGGCATAACTCCTTCGTACAACCGATTTGAAAAATTCTTTTTTGTTGGATAGGGTATACTGCCGGAATGGTTCCATTAAAATTTTATCGAAATCGGACTAGCACTTATTGAAAAATCAACAAAAACCTATAAAGTTTTCAACTTTGTCTACACCGATTACTCCGAGGTTTCTGCCATTTGGCCCCATAAAATTTGGGTTGAATAGTGAAACTAAAAAGGATAAATAAAAAATAATTAAAAAAAAAATGTGACCGACTTCAAAACAACCACAAAAAAAGTTCAAAAAAACCTACAAAAAAACTTTTCTTTCGAAAGTCGGTGAGAAAAACAAAAAGTTTTTTTCATTAGGCGAACTTCATTTAATAAAAGACCAAAGACACATTGAACAGTCTCGTATTCGCAGTCACTTTCAAGAACCAATATGTCACCGAGGCAGCCATAACATACAAACAAAACACCTTATCTAATTTTGTAACCCGTTTTTTTAACAAGCCTTTCGTAGAGAGACAATTTTACAACGTAAGCCTATCGACAGGTTATATTATTATCATGACGGATTATCATTCATCATAGCTCTTTTTTCAATGAGCTGTTATGATTTATTAAATTAATTCCGTTAATAAACTGTTCACAAGTGTAATCTGTTAACCGTTTCATAAGTAAAATATAGCTAATTTTATCTCAGGGGACCAATAGGCACCTGAATAGGTGCCGAATCTTTAACTTATATTGTATTATATTAGAGGGTACGAATGGGTACCTTAAAAATAATTTATTTTATTAAAATATTAATTGGTACCCTACCAGGAGACCAATGGGCACCTATAAAGGGGCCGAATCAACAACTTTAATGCCGGGGTACGAATTTTAGGGTACGAATGGGCTCTGACCCGTAAAATCATCAAATGAGTCCTCCCATCCCGGGCAGGGCGGGAGGGACTGTCAGACTTCTACTGACTAAAATCCACGGTGGCGCGTGGGACACAACGCGCCGTCGACCCGGGCATGGTCCATGGGCAGCGAGTTGCCCTTTACTCGCAGACCCGCGCCTACGGTGGCCGGAGATCGTCTGCTGACATCCGACGCCGCGAGCGCCTACCACTGCGGTTGGGGCAGAGGGAGGAGGACGCTGTCTTTTCTCTCTCGCGGCCCGCCTCCTCCTTCACGAGCATTACTGCTTCACAGAAGGAGGCGAGCCATCGACACGCTAAGAAGAAAGTTTGAAACGCCCGCACCTGTTACTGTTACTTTAATTTTCAAGTACTTTTTTACATCAGTACATCTTTCCCATCCCTCCTATATAAGTGTGATTTAATAAAACGTAATGGCAATGAAACAAGATAGAGTTACCTATTTATTAGATTAGACAATGGGGATGGCAACTCAAAGCTAATCGTAGATGGCGCTGCGATAGTTGGTCCGACGTCTACCTTGTACAAAAAAACAAACAAGATTATTTGTTATAAAAATTGAGTATAAATACAAAACAAATATGGAAAATTATTCGTCCATGCAAGTACTATATACTAAAAGAAGAATTAAGACGCCGCGGCGCATCTACAAGAGGAAAAAAGTGATTTAATTGAGTGGTTATACATTTGATTTTACCGTAATAAATCCACAATTACTTGTAGTTGAGGTTTCAATTTTTGAGTTTAGGTATGTTTTACCTGTCCTCTCCTTTATCAAGAATATAATGCTGGTTTTGACTTTCTATTTTGATAAAATATCATAATGTTTTAAGTCAGTAATTTTAACCTTTTTTTCTATTTAGATTCGAGAAATATCACAATACATTTAATTTCTTAACACCACAACTATTACAAAACTCGTTCCAGGTGATAATTCTTCGATTTTCGAGCGATGCAATACTGGTACATAACCTCCAAAAGAAAAGTAGATATTATTTTGAAAAGTGTATTCCATCATTTTTACAGCTTATTACACAACATCTAGTCATTTTACATCATTATATGGTTTTTTTCCTGAAAATTCCTTTGATTTTACAGTTCTTTGGGGACCAAACTGTCATTTTCACTTTGACACTTGCCTTCCCCATTGAATGCATGCAGTGGTTGAGTGAGACAGATCAGATGGTTGCAACCTTTAGTGAGGTCTGTCTTTGGTTGAATGAGCATGAGCAAGCAACGTTAGTAGGTGGATAAGCCAACATTGTCTCAAAGTCAAAGTTTGTGCTTAGAGTGCTTATATACACGGCGCATGTAACCCGCGCAAGTGCCTCAACATGCTCAAGCTACATGCGCCGTGTACAAGCACCCCGTGGGTAGCTTGATCAAGTAGCTTGCGCTTGTTACTTGCGCGGGTAAACCGGAAACCCGAACCTTTACTTGCGTGAGTTGCACGCTTCATGTACAAGCACCCTTATTACCAAGGTGACTTCAGACGCTTCCAACTACCGTAAAGGCTCAATTATTTATAATTTTGAGTGTTATTGTTACAACAAAATTAAAATTAAATTATCGTTCCTACTATCACAGTAAGTATGTATTTAGGTCGCCGACGTAAATTTAATGTGTAGATTTGATCATATGACGTGTTGTTAGTAGGTAATGCATGCTTATAACGTTCATGTTATTGCTAATATTTTAATCTAGAGAACCTTGGTCTAGTTTTAGTATAGTCTAATGAGGTTTTAGAAAATTATGTCAATTTTAGTGACGCAGTGTGGTTTCAATGTGAAAGGTTTTGACTTTAAACTAAAGTTCAATTTTCATAGAAGTAAATAGCCAATAAGGCAGACGTTACTATTGGTCAGAAGCTCATAAGTCTGAAAACCGGTCTTAGGTATCGTATTGCTCAATTACTGGGTTGTGGAGATCCTACAGGCAGTCGCTCCATGTAAAATACTGATATTCAGATGCATCTGGTTCGACTGAGGGCCGACCTCAATATTTTGGGCCCAATAGTTGGGCAAAGGATCATCATCATCAGCCTATTAATGTTCCCACTGCTGGGACACAGGCCTCCTCTCTGTGAGAGAGGGTGGGCCATAATCCACCACGCGGGCCCAGTGCGGATTGGTGGATGTCACATGTCTTCGAATTTTTGGTTCTAGGACATGCCGGTTTCCTCACGATGTTTTCCTTCACCGTTTTGAGAGCAGTGGTGATGAAATAAATTACACAAAGTAATGCGCCTGCCGGGATTCGAAACCACGACCTACAACTCGTAAGTCGGGGCCGATACCACTGGGCCACCACTGCTCCTAACGGCAAAGGATAGGCATAAATATATTATTACTAGCACTTCCCCCGCGACTTCGTCCGCGCTTATTTAGAGCTTCGCTTCGGTGAATTTCTTCTCCGGCCACCCTCTTTATGGAATACTTTAAGAAAATGTAAATCAATATGCGACTAAAATTCTATTCTCTCTCATTCTAACACGAAACATCCCTTTAGCAATCGGTTTTCGCAACATCCCATCTTAATAAGCTCTTACATCCTAAAGATATACCCCCAAGCTAAATTGAGACTCCTAGCACTTGAAGTAACGAAAGCTTCATACAAACTATCAACACCCAAAACAACCCCTTAGGGGCGAATTTCAAAAAAAAACCATCCTAGGTAGCGCGTACGTCCTAAAAAGGACCCGCATGCAAAATTTGAAATTCCTAGTACTTGTAATAACAAAGTTTCATACAAACTATCAACCCCAAAAAACAACCCTTTAGAAGTGAAGTATTTCGAAATCCTATCTTAGTGAGCACCTACGTCCTTAAAACAATCCACATGAAAAATTTGAAATCTGTATCTATCAACATCAAAACAACCCCTTAGGGTTTGAATTTCGAATCACCTCGTTATAGTGAGCGTCTAAGTCCTAAAAATAAACCCCATGCAAAATTTGAAACTTCTGGTACTTGTAGTAACAAAGTATCATGCAACCTATCAAACCCAAAAACAACCCCTTAGGGGTGGAATTTCGCAAAAACCCGTCTTAGTGAGCACCTACGTCCTTAAAAGAATCCCTATGCAAAATTTGAAACCTGTGTCTATCAACATCAATAACAACCCCTTAGGGTTCGAATATCGAATCACCCCGTCATAGTTAGCATCTAAGTCCTAAAAATGAACCCCATGCAAAATTTGTGACTCCTAGCACTTGTAGTAACAAAAGCTTTATACAATCTATCAACACCCAAAACAACCCCTTAGGGGGCGAATTTCGAAAAACCCCGTCTTAGGTAGCGCGTACATCCGAAAAAGAACCCGCGTGCAAAATTTGAAGCTCCTAATAGTAGTTGTAGCAAAAAAGTTTCATACAAACTGTCAACTCCAAAAACAACCCCTTAGGGGCATAATATCGCAAAAGCCCTTCTTGTTGAGCACCTACGTCTTTAAAAGAATCTCCATGCAAAATTTGAGACCTCTATCTATCAACACCTAAAACAACCCTTTAGGGGTTGAATTTGGAAAAACCCCGTTAAGGGTAGTGCGTATGTCTTAAAAACAAACCCCATGAAAAATTTGAGACTCCTAGCACGTGTAATAACGAAGTTTCAAACAAACTTTCAACACCAAAAACAACCCCTTAGGGGTCGAATTTCGAAAAACCCTTTTCTGAAGTAGCACCTACGTCTTAAAAAGAACCTGCATGCAAAATTTTAAACTCCTAGTCCTTGTAGCAAAAAAGTTTCATACAAACTGTCACCCCCAAAAACAACCCCTTAGGGGCGTAATATCGCAAAATCCGTTCTTAGCGGGTACCTACGTCCTAAAAAGAACCCCAATGCAAAATTTTAAACCCCTAGCACTGGTAGTTTCCGAGATTTCGTGTCCTATGAGTGAGTGACCTTTTGCTTTTATATATATAGATGAAATAGCCAACAGGAAATAGTAAACATCAATGGTAATAAAAGTGTGATACTTATTGATTGGGTTATTGGAACCCCATTAGCAAAAATGCCGTGTAAAGGGAAATTTTAGGAACACGGCGAATTTTCAGTCAGTTCGAGATTTACAATATCTTCCGCTCCCCCCAGACAGGACTCTTTTGTTTTACCATCTAAAAAATACCAAAATTAAAATGTCTTCAATAATCAAACAAGTCTAGGTAATGATGCAGTAATTCTGACACTGAATTAACAAACTTGATTAAAACATGTTTCAATAATTTATAAACGTAAGGTCTATCGTTTACGAGGTCGCAAATTTGTTGGCAGGTTGAAGTCACAATAACAGTCTGAGTCTCTTCTCCTTTACTTTTGGCGGGAGGACTCATTTGATGATATTTTTTAACTACTTAAAAAACCAATAACATAAAAAAAAATGATGAAGTAGAATATTAGATTCATCCACTATCACTCCAAAATTTTTTATAAAAACACTCACAAAAATAGCCTACATTTTCAATAAATCAATAAAAAAATAGTAACATACAAAGATCTAATCTCATTTCTTCAAGCTAAGTCATGCTTGCGCAGTCGGGCCCATGTTTGTCGAGTGCTTAGCCTCGACCTGAACGACCTAGCGTGTTTACCTCTGTTGTGTGCCTCTGGTTGTGTACCCCTGCTTGTGTACCCTGCCTATTTGTTTTTGATATTAAGTTATTGTTTTCAAGTTGGGGTCATTCGGGACCTTTGTTGGGACAAATTCCTTTTGAGATTCGGTTTGTTTGAAAGATTGTATCTTTGAGAAACTGGGTTTGTGATTAAAATTAGATTTGTGGTGTGATACACGCTTTGTGACTCCGACTGCTGTAAGTCGTGGGTTTGAACCCAACGAGGCATCGGGATCGCATTAGCTTCGCCTGTTTGTTTGACAATAGCTGTTGTATATGAAAACTTTCTCCGTAATGTAAGGAACATTTTTCTGAAAATCTGTTAAACCAAACACTAATTGCGGTCAAACATACATAATTTATGTACATACATATAAACATACGAGTCAAACTACGCACCTGAGTTTTGTTTTAAAAAAAAGTTGTGTGGTTTTATGAAACCACGGTAAAAGTGAAACTTTTTTACATTATTTTTTACACAACTTACACGGTCAGCTGATGCGAACTATAGGCGCCGCCATATTGTTCTCGGCTGTTCTGACGAGCGCCTTTCACTTTATCCCTACTCCGCGAGCGACCGTCACGCGACATGCAACACACAGCCGAAAAAGTTTGAGACGATGTAATAAAAGTTTCACTTTAAAAATTGACCCGCATCAACATACTATTAACACAAGTTACACTCTGAAAGTACAGTAGAGATTCACTCGATAAAACCTTCCTATACCATTAAAACATACCTGTTTCTGTCGCCATCTCAATGTGATTGAATGCTTGAGAAATCCCCGACACATGTTTCAACTTTGTCAATAACTCAATAAGGTTCAAAATCCAACAAATATGTTAACACGTTTTTCATGTTTTCAGGTACTTGGCATCAGCTTCATGGCACGCTAGAGGATAGAAAATCGCATAGAGGTAAAGATTTTAGATATTTTTTTTACTCATTTTAAAATCCATTTTCCACCATAAAAGAGTAATAAACCAATAAAAAAAAACTCATGGTGTGGGCTCAAAAAGCTTAATTCGCAAACATACCGAGATGCTAAATAAACAAAATCTCAAAATGTCAAATTCTCTTAAAATTAAAGATTTCTCCTCTTCGATTTATCAACATAATTTATTTCAATTCACTCGAAAAAATCTTACATTATTTTTCAAGAAATATACGCGCAATTGTAGAAAATTTACCATTTAGGGAGCTCAGGCTGTTCAAGAATTGGCCATTTTGAGAATTTGTCCTTTTGCGACTCGGTTTCTATTTTGCGAATTAAGCTTTGTGCGCTTTTCCCCCCATAGTTTGTGTTTAATCCGAGAAAGAGTTCCGTCGTATAATCCCAGAAAGAGCCCATTTTAACTCTTTTCGTCTGCTAAGTCATTTCTTCTACTCATTGTTGGTGGAAATACATTTAAGTAGTTTCTCTTGCGAGACAATATTGAAAATCTGTAATAAGTTCGCTCATAAAACATAAAACTTTTTCAGTCCGATAAGTTTGGTCTAAGTCCAGCAGTGGTGCGAAGATCGCCCGGAGGACACGGTGGAGCATACGGTGCAAGACTGCCCAGCTTGGGCGGAGCACCGACGTGTCCTCACGGCTGCGATAGGCGGAGACCTCTCGCGCCCGGCATTGGTTGCGGCCATGCTGCGGGGCGAGACGGAGTGGGAAGCGGTCAGCTCCTTCTGCGAGGCAGTAATGCTCGTAAAGGAGGAGGCAGGCCGCGAGCGAGAGAGGACAGCGTCCTCCCTCCGCCCCAGCCGCAGTGGTAGGCGCCCACGGCGACAGACGTCGCAAGATGATCTCCGGCCACCGTAGGCGCGGGCATGCGGGCAGCGAGTAAAGGGCAACTCGCTGCCCGACCAAGGACCATGCCCGGGTCGACGGCGCGTTGTGTCCCACGCGCGCCTCAAAGAGCGTCAGCATAATGACGGGGCCCCCCTCTCAGAGGGCCAAAGCCTGCCGGGGTTGCGGGATTATTCCCTTACCGTAACCCCGGAACGTAACAGGCTATGAAGGACACCGTGGATTTTAGTCAGTAGAAGTCTGACAGTCCCTCCCGCCCTGCCCGGGGTTGGAGGACTCATTTGATGATTTTACCACGCTAAAAAAAAAAAAAAAAGTCCAGCAGTGGTGTTAAATTGAAGTATTCCCATTTAACAGGTGCTCAATTGGGAATATAATAGTTCTTCTTAACGTAGGTGTTCATAAAATAGTTGCTCAAACAGGAATATCTCATTAAATTCTTAGAAATAACCATTTAAATTCAATCAATTATTAGATTTAAATTATTAAAAATATTTATGGTTGCCAACGAAGCTCTTGAAAAGGGCTCAAAGGCAGGCTATTTGTCACTGTATAAAACATGTTAAAAGACACAATATTATGACACCATTTTTTATTCAAAAACAAGGAAAGCTGTTCAATCAGATTGCGAAGCATGTTTATTACATGCTGGAAATTCTTGGTAAAAGTTTAAGAAAAATAAATAACAACAATACAGTAAAGTATTTACAGTTGAATATTACATAAGTAAAATCTTTTGCTAAACCATTTTTATATAATTCACAGAAATGATTGTCAGTGTTAAGTTTGCCATTCAAAAATTGACCTTATGGTTACAGATAGGTAAATGACTGAGGCTAAAGCCACCACAATCACCACGCTCCCACTAAATGTTCTCAATTTATAATAAAGAAAATAGAGTTCAAAATACATTACAATAATTACTCTAAAACTTACTATACATTACGTTAATAAGCCTTTAAAATCTCCACACAAAGACAAACCTCTAACACAGATAAATGTTTTCACTAACTCCTAAAATTCCTTAGAGTCTATATTTTCATTAAAGCACTTTGGTAAACGGCTATTAAGGTCTATTTTCGCGTTAAACTCCTCCGGCTACTTTAATAGCACAAAGTAAGAATGTATTTTAGTAGGAAGTCTGGATTTTGACACTAATTACAACGGTATCCGATACGGATACTGCTAGCACATTACGAGCGGTTAAAAAGAGGTTTTCCGGATATTATCGGATACGGTAAAAGAGTTTTTAATGTATTTTTATGTTAAGGTGAGTAGTTGGTTGTAGAATGGTTTGAAAATGGTGCCGTGTTGCTATGTTCTTGGCTTCCAACGATGCGATGTTGTAACGCGTAACTTTGCGTTGCAACACTAGCAATGATGAATGATGCAGAGTTTACAATTTTGTTTTTTTTATGTAGTGCAAATTACCTTACATCAGGTTCTCCTCGGACCACGGGGCTGTGTCATCAGGTAACCGTAGCCCGTGAAAGTAAAGGGGTTTTTTAAGAAAGCCCTGGATTTTAGTCAGTACAAGTCTGACAGTCCCTCCCGCCCAGCCTTAAGTGGGAAAACTCTTGGTTCTCCTGTACCGTGGGTGCGTTAATAAACATTTTCAACTCAGATATACAAGTAGCAGGACTCGGAAAAACTAATTGTAGGTCTAAAAATGCGCCTGCCGGGGTCCAGGACTTATCTCATTACCGTGACCCCGAAACATAAAGAAATATTGAAGGAAACCGTGGATTTTAGTCAGTACAAGTCTGACAGTCCTTCCCGCCCTGCCCGGGGTGGGAAGACTCATTTGATGATATTACTACGCTAAAAATAGGTATACAAATGCGGGAATCCCTCTTGCTGTGCAAGGTTGTCGATCGATCTCTCTCTCGGATCGAAAGGGACAGTCATTCTTATGAATAAAAATCCTGTTTCTTCTTTTGCCTTTTGCGTACGAGGACCGCAGTAACCTCATAAGACAGTCGCACAACCCTGAGCATTCCTGCAGCAGTGGAAATACTTATAAGCTTTGAATCAAATTGGTACTACCCCAAACCACTTCAGTATACAGTATTTTTTTTTTATTTTGGTCAATATTTAGGTTTAATTAATTTATTATTGTATTGTTTTAGTAGTGTTTATTTGTAGGTATAAATAAATTAGTACTTAGTGTATTGTTAGTTAATAAATCACCCAAAATATTAGTAAGGATTATTAAATAAAAACAGATTACGAAACACTGTCGGTATCAGTTTTACAAGCTCATCAAAAACCAAGACGAAGCTGAAATGATGATATGACAATGCATTTACTCCAACAATATACCTGCAGTTGTCTTTTTTCTCATACTGCATAAAATCGAATAAAATAATTCCAAATGCTTTGAAAAAAATATTATTGTGTCTGAGTTCAGACAAGGTCAATCGATTTCCTATGTGACTGTGGTACTAATAGTCCAGTATTATATTGACAACTGTTTTGTATGTTTTTTTTTTTTCTGTTGAAAAGCAGGTAAACGTATTTTTATCTTCATTTTTCTAAACATTTTTAATCATCACTCATCCATCTTTTTTTAATGTCGTAAAATTATCAAATGAGTCCTCCCACCCAGGGCGGGACGGGAGGGACTGTCAGACTCGTCCTTCGTCGACACAAAATTTAACTTTAATCGCTTAGCTGAAAGTAAAAAATCCAACGAACCAACGGTCGCTTACTATACCTAAGTGAAAACGACGAATCCAATCAAGTAGTAACTATCGACCTATTTATAGTTAGACTAAATCGATTCTGTCTCGGATCGACTAAACTATTATGCTATGTCAATGTCGTTGCCGTCGATGTCTTAATTAGGTCGCCGCTGTCGCTTGTCCTTGTATAGGGTAAGTGCGATTCGATTTGGGTATTTAGAACGTTTTGGAATGAAGCAGGATGTTGATACATTATGTTGTCGAGTTATAGGGTTTTTTTGATAAGGTTTAATGATAGTTTACTTGGTAGAAATAGAGCTCGTGTATTTGAGGAGCTCGTGGCTGCATAATTACAGCTGCACAGGTCTATCTTCCGGGTTAAGCCGCGCTTGCAGAGCTTGGTCTGTGGATGTGCGACCATCTATCATAGCGTAGTTTCTCCGTACCTCGGAAAGCACGTAAAGCCGCTGGTCCCGGCTGTCATTTATAGATCTTTGACAGTCGTACTTAACTGTTAGTCAGAAGCTCAAGACTGACAACCAGTCTTATCATGGAGTATCGTATTGCTCAGTTACTGGGTTGTGCAGGTCCGATAGGCAGTCGCTCCATGTAAAATACTTATGACTGAGCTTAACGGTAGGAAAAGACTAGGCAGATGATAATCTATTTTTTTTTTCTAAACGTAATTTTCAGGAGAAAGTTGACAGAGGTCGCTGACGTGTTTATCCTTATCGTGGCCACATAGAAACATCTATGGGTATTATAAATACGGAAGACGTACAGTAATCGCCGTTGGCCTTGAACAAAGCTCATGCTAGCTCCAAACGAGCCCTCATATTTATTATGTCTTCTATTTCATTACATATTATAGAACTAGCTAATAATCTTTACAGTTCAGGTAATTTATAAGAAACGTCATGATCGTTATACTGACAGTAATCATTGCCTATTAGAGCGAATGGGGACCAAAAATATGTTTACAGATAGGTTTTATAGTTATGTAGGTACGTAAAGTTAATCGAATATATCTGTGGTATAGTAGTAAATGTTTTGGTGTGCTTAGCGACTAATGAAACTCGTAGAAATACAAATAAAATTATATTCGCCAGACTTTGAGTTAACACGCCTGTGACATAATAACAGTCGCACATGCTAGCCTTCAAGGTTAAGCCGCACTTGCCAAGATTGGTCTGTAGATGGGTAGCCACTAGCCACCTATCAAATCGAATTTCCGCCCTTTCTCGGAAAACACGTAAAGCCCTTGGTCCCATTTGACAGTCGTTACTATAGTCTGAAGCTCGACAACCAGTCTTACCCAGTTGCTGGTTTATAGAGGTCAGATAGACAGTCGTACCATGTAAAATACTATAAAATATGGATCTGGTTAAAAGGCCGCAACATAATATTTGTAAAAAGGCTTGGCAGATGAGTTTTACTTATTGTTTATTACTTCAGTGCTTTAATTTTTCATTAATGTTTTCTGAAATCATTAGCGTAAAAAAAGGGTCGTAAAGAGTAAAGTTATCATAGATTCGAACCCTAATTGAAAATATAGGTGTAGCAATAAAATATCTTGACTCGCTAATAATACTAGAAATGAATAGAAAAATCTAAGATGTTTTCTTAAAACTTAATCTCCACATTACACACTAGATAAGAACCAAAACAAACTCAGTGAGTTTTCCGCACTTTTCTGCCAAATCAAATCAATATGAAAATACATAGGAAAGCTGTTTTCTTAATGTAAAATTCTCGGTAGAATTTCATCCGTTATTCCGGAAAGTTCGAGAAAGTTCTTTGAAATAAGGAAGTGACTGGGAAAAGGGGCTTAGGACTGGAGTAATGATTTTATTACCGAATTGAGTTCCCTTTTCATTGAACTGGAATTAGTTTAATTCGGAGGTTTCTTCAAAACCTCAGTTCTTAGAAAATAGTTAAGAGGTTATCAGAAAATAGTGTTCAGCGTAAATATTTTTGAGTATTTTTTTATTTTGTTAAGATAAGCACATTAGTTTATTCAATCTGAAATTATCCCATTATTGGGACAAAGTCTCAGTCTGCGAGGGAAAATTGGCAGACTGACTATGCGAGCCCAGTCCGGATTGGTAAATATCACTGAAACTGCCAGACTGACTTTCCAAAGCCTGCCGGGGTCGCGGGACTTATTCCATCACCGTGACCCCGCAACATAAAGGGCAATTGAAGGACACCGTGGATTTTAGTCAGTAAAAGTCTGACATTAGGGAGGTGGGAAGACTCATTTGATGATTTTACCACTAAAAAAAAGACTACTCGTCTAGTAACTAGATTAAAACTTTGTAATAATATACCAACCCAACCTTTCACCTACTGAACCCTCATTCACCATACCTAACAAAGCCAGTTGATAACGGATAGATACATGAGATAAATGTAACTGAAAGGGTTATCAGTCGCACAATGCAAATAACATAGTCATTCCAGTTCCGCGTCTTAATTATGAAAACCTCGGTGTCTTATACCCTTGGGGAGAGCCTCGAAGATAGCGGGTAGATAAATTATTGATTTTGAAGACTGTTAGGTTCGATTTTTAATATTTTATACTTATTATAAAGCTTTTTGTAGAAAGAAAAATTTATTTCAATTCATTTAGTACGTGCAGGGGACGCCGGACGTGAGCGTGAGTGGCGAGTGAATGTGACGGAGCTATCAAATCGCGTAGCGCCATCTCGTTCACTCACTGGAACAAGCCTGGTTTTAAGACACTGTAATACTCCCCCAGTACTTGAATCTGCGTCACTTTAAGCCTCTTCGTGCAGGCGATGCAAATCTCCGATACCTTACCACTTTGTAGCCAGGTGACTCTGAAAATCAGATCCATAGTTTTTCGCACACAGACATGCGTTAATGGATACCGCTGGATGGAGCGATGGATATCTGACACCAGCAAACCTTTCAGTATACTCTTCAACGGTATTTTAATTGTATATTACAAACAAGTCTCCAAGTACCTAATTAATAGATAACTTCTAGGCAAGCAGCCACACCACATCATCACTTACCATCAGGCGATATAGTGGTTAAGAGCGAGCTAAATTGGTTGCAAAACCATAAACAATACCAAACCATAAAAAATACTAAGTTCTTTTGTTAATGCCCGACTTCTAGAACAAAATACAGAATATGCAACGATATCACAAAAAAGAGGCAGATTCCAAGACAAATTGAGGTACAAGCTTTAAAACTTAGCTTTTTTCAACAACCCCAAAAAACCCCGACGATCGCACAAAACAAACGAATTATTCGCAATGCGTATCCCGTTGTATTTAAGGCCCCCACTTTAATGTCGCTGTGACGTAACCAATTCGATTTAGATCCCCCCCTCCCACGGCTAGAGGGGGTGAAATAATCTTGAGGACGACAAATCCTTAGTAAAATCGACGTCTTATGCCAGTGTGGACGTGTCAGGAATTAAAAGAATGGCTGCGGTTCATATCAGCTTAGTGTAGGATGTAGGATTATGGGATAGCATTACCATTTATATATATCGATGGAATTAAAGGCGATGAAAGGTTTTACTATGGAATTTTGCGGGGTGAATTTTTTTCATCTTTCTCTGAAAATAATGCACGTAGAATTCGCTTGCGGATTCAAATTCAGGGTTTATAAATTGTTATCCAATTTAAAGAAAAAAATCTCTCCTCTTACAATTCATATTTTACTGCATATTTTTAAACGGAAAAGTACATTGTTTTTTTTTTATCTTCAACACATTAAATACAAAATATTCCTGATAATATACACAGCCAAAGCCAAAAATTATTTTATGTTAAATACACACTTTATATAGAACCCAACTGTTTCTGATTAGACTGGAAAAAAACCCCAACATACAGCCTGGCCAGAACGGATTGAAATCTTTTTGTTTCTGACAACGTTTTAAAATCTTTGATGTAAACAAGGACCGCAGGTTTGTTACATTTATTATTGTGCCATAAAACTAACGTAATAAGCGAAAAAAAAATGAAATCTCTCTATGTGCTGGTAGCGAGAAGACAGTGGCGACTTCCGTTTTTCTAAAGTTTTTTGCCAAGCTGTACTTGAAAAAAAGGATAGACTGATAGTAATGAAAGGTAAGTTAATTTAACTGTTTTGTTATACTAATTACTAGTTTACCACTAACTCGAAAATCCAACAGTCTAAACTACCCTTAGGTATTACATCGCCCAAATTTGACCAGGCCCTTTATAAAAACCTCAAGGTGGTTCTAGCTAATTTCCAAAGGCCTTTTGCACGTCCAGCCTATCAACCCAGTTAACAGAACAACGGAGTAATGGGATAAGACAATCACTAGGATAGAATAGTGGTGGACCTTATTGGGAACCAAACCGACTGTCGATTTGGGTTTACGGTTTTGATTTACTGAATTGCGGGTATAGTTTTATTGTTATTTGGCGAGATTGTTATTTTTTGGATATTTTTCTGTTATTGTTATTGTTTTAATATGGCACGTACTTAACTGATGTTATTGCAATTCAGTATAAGATTACCATTGTTTTGTGATTTATGGCGAAAAAATTGGCGAGACTGTAGCTATTTCATAGAATACTGCAAAGGTAAAAATAAAAAGATTTCTTTAAGTGGGTCAGCTCAGACAGAAAATAGAAGGAATGACAAAAACAAAAGTATCTTGGTGTACCATGAGTATTCTGATGGATTAGGATTCGAAGCAACTTTACCACTTACCACTGGTCCACCACTTCTTCTTATTTCTTCTCCTCTTTTTACAAACTTTTATTGAGTTTCACATGTTCTGTTGTCTGTAATCAAATTTTATTACTAACTTGTTTTTATGCGCTTTACAAATTATGAGTTTTAAGGGGCTGCCCATAGCGAACACTCTGTAAACGACTAGTTTTACGTCGCAAAGTCAGCCGTATCTGTACATGACACAAGCCAGAAAAAAATACAGTGTATAGTCAAATGTATGAAGTAAAGACTTTAACAAAAACAATTAACAAAAGTGGTCTAGAACTATGAAACAAAAAATGGTCAATATGACCATGAAAAAAAATTTTTCGTGTCGTAATTCTCCATTTTTTCAGCGGTAACCATTACATTTTTTGTAACTTTATCAGAGTTATATAGGTACTAAAAACATATCTAAATTTTTTTTAACTCAGTCCTGTAACTTTTTAAATATTAACTAAATTGACCGGCCTGTTGGTCTAGTGGTTAGTTACCCTGACTGCTATGCCGGAGGTCGTGGGTTCCATTCCCACCCAGGACAAATGTTTGTGTGATGAGCACGATCATTTGTTCTGTGTCTGGGTGTAATTTATCTATAATATGTATGTATTTAAAAATATATAAGTATGTTTATCAGTTGTCTAGTACCCATAACACAAGCTCTGCTTAGCTTGGGACTAGATGGCGTTTTGTGATAGTTGTGGGGTAGGTATTATTATTATTATTAAGTTAAAACTGCAAAATTTCTTACATTTTTGCTTACAATTTGCCCCCGCGCGCAGCTGCTTCACCCCCGCGACTACCTTTGCTACATAGAGCTTGGGTCGCCTTAAAACAAAAATACAACATTTTCTTGACACAGTTAACCGTCCGTAGCTCCTCACATGCCACATCTATAGTCTATATGTCTCTATGAAGTCTCTATGTCCCTCGAGGTAACTTTTCTCATGCCACTCATGTCCGACTCTCTTATTGCGGACGATGTATTGTGTTTCTTTAATGTTTTTTATGCGGAAGATTTTTATTTGAGAACTGAGACGGGGTTTTTGAAGGGTTATTGTATGGACATTACGAGATTAGGAGATACGTGAGAAAAGCTGAACATTATAACTTAAAAAAGCAACTGTTATCTTTTTAAGATATTTCTTTTTTTGTTATTATTTTTGCCCAGCAATAAGAAGGAAGGATAAACAAAGAAAAAAAGAGATACGATTTATGTAATACGTATTTCCAAGACAGTTTTGGTATTGTAACCCTGACCGGTCATACTAGAAGATTCTAGATTGTGTTCGAAGTTTGACTAAATTAAGTGCAAATATGTGTTTAAGCTTTTTTGATTTTTTCACACTTTAACGGACGGTAGTTTATCTAATAAATGTGCGCATTAACTTATTCTGCATTCTAACGTTAACATATACAAGTATACTATATTTTTACAGCCTGAGATAGGCCTGACCTAATGACAACGCCAATCACGTATTCTGAGACGTTTTTAAAGTCACTTCGGAGTGAGGACTTTAAATACACCGCCAAATAAGTTATTTGTCCACTACAGCTTCCATTAGACTTAGTTCAGTCAGTCAAAATCTATTATTTCAAAATAACATGCAATGCACCAATAAACTCAATATCTGATAAACCTATGTAACATAAACTGACCAAGCGAGTCAGTGAGTGTGCGCCCAAACTTATCGCAAGTTGCCGCAAACTCGTTAGGCAGTAAGTAATAAGTTTCCGAGTTAACATGCTCCTGAAACCATATCTGGTAAGGTCGGGTGCATATTGGAGACTGTCGTTTTTCCATTTCCGGTGTCTACCACTGTAGCTGACGTAGAGGGAGGACGGTATGCTCTCCCTCACACGGCCCGCCTCTTCCTTCGCAAGCATGACTGCTTCGCAGAAGGAGGCGATCGCTTCCCACTCCGTCTCGCCCAACAGCATGGCCTCGACCAATGACGGGCGTGAGAGGTCGGCGACACGTCGGTGGAGACTGTCGTATTGGGATAAACTTGACAGTAGATTAATAATTTCGACTATCAGTTTGATATTACCATTTTAATACAAGGTGATCTATAAAAAGGACCTCTTTATTGATCATTTCTATTATTGATAAGACAGAAACGTAGGTATTGCATTTATAATTTTTGTCGATTGTATTTGAAACTAGCTGTTTGTTGTTTGTCTACGAATCTTCTCATTTCTGAGTGGATCGCGCAAAGAGACTCCGAGCATAGCCCTCTCTATAGCTCGTTGGGCTATCCTGAGCTTACTAATGAGGCCCATAATATGAGACCATAGGGCAATCATCACTGGTAACACACAATGGTGGAAAACTTTCGACTTGAGGCACCTCTCTTTAAGCTCGCGTGGCCCGTGGCCCTCATTAACTTATTCACTCATAAAAAATAAAATCTTGGTATTCCAGAATCTCCCACATTTAGCTTCTAATCTCACAGTGTGTATGACCCCTTAGCTGTCAACTCCAACATGGACATTGTCATTTCATTAGTTTACAAGTTTGTTGTCACTAAAGGGGCATTATGTGAGGTAAGGACGACCCATATTGCGAAGACAGAGCGGAGTTTGTTACAACTGAAGGTTATGTAGCTTTAATGAGCAATTTTAGGTGGCTTGTGTTTAAACACCACCCAAAAAAGTACCTACTTTACTACCAAAAAAATTCTAAGCGGTTACCAAAATGGATAAATGGTCACCAAATAACGTTTCCTAAGTAATAAAGAAATAAACCTATTATGTGTAATAAAAAAAAAATCTACCTAAGCAGGGTCGACGAAGCCCCGCTTCGCGGGGCTTCTATTTCTGTGTACAAGGTTTAAAGGAACCTAACCAAACCGAACTTCGGGGTGTCTCTGAAATCTTGCTAAAGCGAGTTTTATATTTGATGACCATTTATCCATTTTGGTACAAAAAGAATTATTGATGCGCATTTAAATTTTAGCCATTTTAGGTAGCTAATCAGATTTTTAATTAGTGTAAAAAACAACTCTTAATAATCCCGAAAGGAATTTATTTTTAAGAGCTTTTTTTCTACTTTCTTCTGCCCCGTTGTCTGTAATCAAATCTTGCAAGTTTTGGATCCACTTTCCGGTTCCGATTGAGCTGAATTTTTTCACGTATATGTATATCGCGTTACAATGCAATATTATGATGACATGGAACTGATCTGATGATGGAGCTGGAAGGTGGCCGTAGGAACTATAATGAAACGCCGCAAACCCATCTAGAATTCTTCTTGAAATAAAAGCTTATTTTTAAAAAGGACATTGGTTCTTTTATAAGTAACTTGATCTTGAAAACACAACAACGATCCTTTCTACTTTCTTCACACCCTCAAAAATGGCGTGAAAAAGCTACAAAATCTGTAACGCGTAGTCGATTTTTTTGTGTTCAATCTAATTTAATTTTTGGTTTATTAATTAGCAATTATTATTCATGTTTAATGTTTGTTCCTCACAAAATAATGTTTACACCTTTTATTTATCTAATCTAATATCTTCAAACGAGCAATTCTTGTATATTTATGTAAATATAATCAGGATCTCGGAAACGGCTCCAAGGATTGTCATGAAAGTTACAGATTAAGGGTTTTTCGGAACAAGGAATCGTTTTATCGGTATCGTAGGTCCCAGGTTCGAGAAAAGCTCGGTTCCCAAGATATAGACATTTTAAAAACCGAGCGAAGCTCGGTCAACCAGATATTAGTACCATTAATATAACTTATCTATAGATTTAATATCATTACTATAAAACTGAACATTTGATAGTTAGTGCTATCGATAAAAATTCTAGGAAAATATTCTATAAACTAAATAAATTGAGCAATCATTTGCAAACACTCACACAATTGTATACACAGCCTTATAATCGTAACAGCATGGTTAGAATCAGATAAACAAATCCAGGTTAAAGTATATGACTAGTAATTAAGATTTTATCATTACTATTTAATGGCATTACAATTTCGTTATATGATTACCGTTTCGTGGAATTAGGACAAACGTGTAAAGTAAAAGTAGGCTTTAAGGGGAAAATGGAATGTGGTTTTTGAAATATATTATTATGTGTTATAAAAATAATGAATAGGGGAGAATTAGTCCCGGTTTCCTGTTGGGTAATTTTGGAAAAACCGGGTTAAATTGAGTGCACTTGGGGTTGTAACAAGGCAACTTTAACAGAAACTTTAAATGGATGATGATAAAAATATTATATACTTAACTGAGGCTTTTTCACTATATTCCTGTATTTTATTTACGGTGTACTTGTTGTAATTACTGCGTTTATTGTAAGGAAAATTGGAAAAGCGGCCTCTAGTGTACGAACGAGGAATTAATTTATTCCGTCAAATTAATGTCGAAATTCCAGTTTACGTTACGTAAAAAAAGGGTAAAAGTCATGATGGGGCTTCTGTACTTGAAAAACGTTACTTGAGCAATAGAATAAAATATTTCCAAAAATCATACCGTATCGGGTATTATTCGGCAAAAGTTTTTTTCATGATTAAACTTTAAACCGAACAGTTACCGCTTTACCACAAAAAGGAAAACATCTGGTGAACTATTGTCTGAAAAAGTATTACTGCAAAGCGACCCGTAAATCAATGTCAAATGTCGTTTTGTCGTTGACAGTTTTTTTAGACAAGTTGGTGTTCAACAGATTTTTATTTATCTTTATGGAGGTAAGAAGGTTAGAGTGTTGACATATTCATCATCACGGTGCGTACAGACTATATAACATAACATGTTATATAACATTGTTTTATAACATTTTTCAAAGTGTGGATAACATTTTACATAGAGTTATAGTGATAAATAACATGTTACATAGTCTGTACGCACCTTTTTAATCATCTGTTATATTCTCAACTATGTTGTTGTCGGCGACTAATCATTCACAAACATAAAGTTTCAGTAAATAAATACACAATGCCCACTCAACCTCACAATCACGTCGAGATAAAACACAAAACATACATTAAATAGTTATTCCCAAAGTTCTTATAACTTCACCATTGATTACCTAATTCTTATTGTCAGCGGTCAACAACAAACAAGAAACTTTTGTCGCTGAACAAGAACAAATCTTGCAAGTTTTGTCGCGGGCGACGCTTTTCAAATACTAAAGGCAAGCATAGAAAGTCAACTCCGTACATTGTACTGTCACAAGCAATACCAATATGTAAGCAAAATTCAAACGCAATTTATTCGTAAAATACTGGTTTCCACTTTTAAATAAGACCTATTTGGTAATAGAATGGTTTCTAAAATAGAATTCTAATGAAAAGGCAAAATTTAAAACAATTTGGTAGCAGAACATTGCTTTTGAATACTGCTTAGTGTATACATACTATTGCTCGTGACTGTACCTACTTTCAAAACCGATGAAAACATACCAAAATAACCGTAACATCATAATCTGCCTAGCCTTTTCCCAAATATATTGGTGACGGCTTCCAGTCCAACCAGATGCAGCTGGATATCAGTATTTTACATGGAGCGACTGCCTATGGGACCTCCACAACCCGGTAAATGGGTAATACGATACCCCATGGTAAGACTGGTTGTACAGATTTTTAGAGCTTCTGAATTATAGTAACAACGGTCAGAGATCTAGAAATGACAGCCGGGACCAACGGCTTTCTTTTGAGAGCAGTGGTGGCCCAGTGGTATCGGCTCCGACGTACGAATTACGTGTGGGTCATGGGTTTGAATTAAGCCAGGCGCCTTACATTGAGGAATTTATTTCATCATTGCTCTCAGAACGGTGAATAAAAATATCGCGGGGAAACCGGCATGTCCTAGCAACAGGAGACATGTGACATCCACCAACCCGCACTGGGCGGTGGATTATGGCCCACTCCCTCTCTCAGAGAGGAGGCCTGTGTGGGAATATTAATAGGCTGATGATGATGCTGATTTGACTGCAAATGGATTCTGAGATGAAACCGAAACTTCTGTCGCTTATTTACATAGTGGTATTGTTGTCCTCACGAGAAATTCCCTCAGGCGAGCTTAGGAGTACTGATCCTATAATAAAATCGGTCAACTGTACGATCTGTTGTTGGATAGATGGATTATACGGGTTTCACTTTTAATGTTTGTTTATTTACATGACTTTTTGATACAATAAAGGAATTATTCGAAAGGGCTTGGTAGGCAACAAGGCTTGAGGGTTCACTGGCTATATCTACTGAAGTAAGTTGCTAAGTATTATGATAAACCTTTGAGAGCTGTACTTTCTGGAACCTTTTTCAGATTGAAAGAAGAGTATTTACTATCTTTGTACTATCAGGATAATTTGGCCTTAGAAATCTATACAAATAAACATCTTTTACTGAATGTTAAAAGCAATACTTTTTGGTTGGATAGGATAAGTTTCGTATGAGTGAAAATGTTTGAAAAATTGTCTGAAAAGGTGAATGTTTTGTGATAGAAATCTTAAAAGCAATTAAGACAATAGATTGAAATCTCGTGTCTGCATCGAAAGTCATATAAAATATGAAGTCAATAGCAACACACGCCGCTTTTAAAACCTGTAATAGTAACCCAAAAATATTTTACTTAAATAAAATTACGTACAAAATACATTGCTTGTAAAAACCTCTTTGCTCAATCCAAAAAACCTCATTGTCCCGTCAATCGATACAGTACAATTTGTAATACTCGTAAAAAGGTCATAACATGACCTGACCTCCTTGCTTATTTACGTATTTTATTAATCATAGCCACGACCATAGTACGGTGAACTCATTTTTTTTTGTGTTTCATAACAACAAAAGGAGTTGTGACTTTGACAAATTATAGACGTGAACTGAAATGAAACCACTGGAGGTACAGTTGGACTAATGGGTTCGTAAGCAGCTAACTTGCAACCATAATTCTATGTAGCACTGCTACGGCGTAGCACTCTGCTACGGCGTAGCAAACCGCTACGGCGTAGCGCGTAGCTGTGTGATGGAACTATTTTTTTAAACGCAATCATGTTGCGTGTACGCTTAATAGACAGCGCATTTTTTTTAGTTTAACAAGTAATTTTACTCATACCAATAAAATGAATTTTAACACCATTATAGCTAAATACGTTTGGGCACCGTCGGCCACCGCTCGCTACGAATAACAACACTTTCTATACAAAAGAGTGTGAAAAGGACCTCCTCCTATTTTGCAGGTCGGTTAAACACAATTTAGCATCACCGTTATCTCATAGAATCTGTTGACTCACGAATATTCTTATCATGATGAAATAAGCAGTGCCTTTGTACTATTAAGTTTAAGTTTGTCCTTGTATTTTATATTGTGTGTATTTAAATGATTAAATAAATAATTCAGAGACAGCCATTTTTTTATTAGTGCTAATAATAATAATTGATGTGAATATTAGCCTTTACCAGTGCTGAAATTCTGTACTCTATGGACAAATACAAAATTCTTTATTTGGTTTTACAAAGTTTTTTACAGCTAAACTAGTTTTTGAAGCATCCATTTGGGCATAAAATACCTGTAGTTGGATGCTTCTCTCTTCAGTTACTTATTTACTAAATGAACATACTTATAATTTATACAGAACCAAACATAAAAAATATGAATATAATTAATATAAAATCAAAATAATAATAATAATCTAATGGGCCTCTGCAAGCTGGCCCCGGCTCCTGGCAAGCCCTCCAAAAGCCCGGGACACCATGAATCCCGAGATGTGTAGACATTTAAAAAAATAATAATAATAATATTCCACAACTATCACACAACGCCATCTAGTCCCAAGCTAAGCAGAGCTTGTGTTATGGGTACTAGACAACTGATAAACATACTTATATATTTCTAAATACATACATATTATAGATAAATAACACCCAGACACAGAACAAATGATCGTGCTCATCACACAAACATTTGTCCTGGGTGGGAATCGAACCCACGACCTCCGGCATTTTTTTTTTTTTTTTTTTTAGCGTGGTAAAATCATCAAATGAGTCCTCCAACCCCGGGCAGGGTGGGAGGGACTGTCAGACTTCTACTGACTAAAATCCACGGTGTCCTTCATAGCCTGTTACGTTCCGGGGTTACGGTTAGGGAATAATCCCGCGACCCCGGCAGGCTTTGGCCCTCTGAGAGGGGGGCCCCGTCATTATGCTGACGCTCTTTGAGGCGCGCGTGGGACACAACGCGCCGTCGACCCGGGACGACCTCCGGCATAGTAGTCAGGGTCACTAACCAAAAAAAAAAAAAATGAAAAAGGACAGGATAAGATAATTATTTAGGGCCAGTATATCTAACTCTTTCGTTGACTGTACATTAAGCTATTAGGCACAACGTACAAAGCATTGGCTATTTTCGTATAACACGAATAGTTCCCAAGTTTGGCATGATGATTCATGATGCTTATTAGAAAGAAATAAACATTATTTTCATAAATTGAACAACATTATGCTTTGTCATTTTAAACCTTATCACTTGTAGTTAAAGGCCACAATACCATAAGGCTTACCTATCTATCAAAGGTGGTTGACTTCATGGCTTTATGTTTAGTTACTATAGTCACGATTGTGAATGATGATGAAGCAGGAAACTACTATATTAGGAAGTAATACAATAACCAGTTATTATCTGACGAAAGAAAAAGGATTTGGTAGATTCCCATGCCACGCCGTGGTCGCGATACCGTTTGTAGAGTTTACCGTGTCCCTGGAACAGAAAGGGAAAGTGAAGAAAAAGGGTTAATTTTCACTCAGTACGACTCTAAAAGTAAGCTCGTGGCTAAATAATAACAGCTCACAGGCCGATCTTCTGAGGTTGGCCTGCGGATGGGTGACCATCTGTCACAACGAGTTTCCTCCGTGGCAGCAAGAAAAGCCGTTGGTCCCGGCTGTCATTTGTAGATCTTTGACAGTCGTTACTGTTAGTCAGAAGCTTTTCATTTTTATAAGAGTTGCCTCGATTTTCCTAGTATCCCACCGCCAGATTCTGACTTGATGATCATGGGATCATCCATCATAATGAAATGAGTGATAAACATACAAAACAAAAAAAAAAACATACGGACGAATTGAGAACGTTCTAAAGTCGTTTAAAACGGTCTTAAATGGCGAAATAAGGTTTTATACGATATCATTCTCTCCCTATATGCTCTTTATATCTTCTGTATAATTCAGTTAGACATGCAGAATATATTTAACATAACTCATGACTATTGAGCAGTGCGGCTACCCACTGCCAAAGTTCAGCATAGTTCGACTGTGTTTCTTGATTAGTAATCAGTGATCCAGCCAGGACAAACAACGACTATTAAAGGTCAACGGGGATTTTAAATCGTTTTCTCTTCAGTTCAATGTTACAAATTTTCACTCTGAGAATATTGTTATTAAGGGCGACTTTCACCAAAAGTTAAACATGTTTAAAATTTTATTTAGTGTCAAAAGTCAATAGAATTTGGACACTAAATAAAATTTTTAACATGTTTAACTTTTGGTGAAAGTCGCCCTTAGTGGATTAAATGCTGTTTTAAGCTTTTACGGTTCAATACTAACTTTAAACTATCACTTATGGGATGTCTTCTTTGCTTATTCTTTATTTAGACGCTGTTGCAAGCACCATACCGCTCAACATAATAAATAATCACGGAAGATAAGATACAGTTTAAATTTAGTGATAATGATTCTTCATTAAATGAGTTTTCCCGCCCTGGGTGAAGCGGATAGAGCTATTCTATCAGTCTTTGTTTATCGTGGTAAAACCATCAAATAAGTTCTCCCACTCTTACTGATACACTTGTACTGACTAAAATTCACGGTATCCTTCAATAGCCCGTTTACGTTCGGGGGTCACGATAATTTGTCCCTCGGGCACGCCGCGATCAGAGACTTTACTAAACATAATTTCCACCCCGTTCATTCTCCATCCTGCACCATCTCGAAACAGGGCTCACATTATCAGTCCAGGTGGTTTCTTCAAGTCTTTCTGGACCATCAGCGCCATCCATCTTCAGGTATCGATTGTGTGGAGGCTTTTGTACCGTGCCCAATACCATCTGGCAGCTTTCTTGCTGAAACGTCCACTCGTCCAGTATGCCCGTTAGGAAACGCAAGGTGATGTTACGATCTACGTAGTCTCTTTTAATGCCCAGAATGCTGTGTTCCTATGACCTTAAAAAAGTATGTGCAGCTTTCAACAGTTCATTCCAGTATCTGATTAGACTAGACGTCAAGAAGTCTAAGCAGGCGCGAACGAACATACACAAAAAACTTGAGAGGTGTCAAGGGACACCCGGATGGAACGAAGTTACTGTATACACTCAACAAAAAAAATCGTCGCGACTCCACTCCACTCCACTTTGAGCTCTAGCACCCTTTCGCAACGCGCGATATGGAACTTCGTTCCAAAAAGTGTCGTGACAACTTTTCGTAAGAATTTTTTCCGTCTAGCCCCTTTTTACAACGCGCGATAAGGAACTTCGTTCCAAAAACAAAATAAGTCACCTATTTCAAGATTTCGTCCCCAAAATGTCACCACAACCGCTGACTTTGTGCCAAATCCGACCCCATTACTTCCGTAACTAAACAATTAGTATGGATCACCCAAATCACACTTCCGATCCAGCATGAAAAACAAAATGGCTGCTCTCTGTATAATCGGTGCCTTCTAACGTTTGATCGCATTTGTCAAAATCTTTGACTTTTGATTTCGCACCTTGTCTTTTGGGAATTAACGTTCAGGGTTCCTTGGAAAGGAGAGTTGTCGCAGATAACATTTTGTAGAACTATAGAAGGGTAAAGTTGAATCAGTAGACCGTATTAAATTAGATGAAAACTGATCTGATTTGAAGTTCGTCTTGATTAGTTCATGAAGGACATTGATCAAGACTAATGGCACGGTTAGCGCATAGACTGAGCGAACGACTGCTGAGCACTGTATGGCAGGATCGATTTCCGAACAGAAAAAATATTTATGTGATCTACAAGTAGGTGTCAGTGTTTAAAAGTTTGTTAGCACACCCACGACACAGAAGCTAAAAAATACAGACGTTTTTTATTTGCTACTTATTTAAATACTTTTTAGATAAGACATAATGACATAATCCGTCGTGCTCTTGTCACCGCCGGGGTGCCAGCCGTCCTAGAACCCAGTGGCTTGGCACGCGACGATGGGAAGAGACCAGATGGTATGACTATAATGCCATGGAAGCTGGGTAGGCCTTTGGTGTGGGATGCAACATGTGTCGATACCCTTGCGCCATCTCATCTTCCTAGTTCAGCGTGTTGTGCTGGCGCTGCTGCTGCAGGTGCTGAAAACTCCAAGCGGCGCAAATACATTGGCTTAGCTAGTAGTTATGTGTTTGAGCCGTTTGGGGTTGAAACTCTGGGGCCATGGGGTCCGAGTGCCCACAACGTTTTTAAGGATATCGCCAGGCGTTTAGTCGACTCTTCAGGTGACCAGAGGGCTGGCCTATTCCTAGGCCAACGAATCAGCATTGCCATACAACGTGGCAATGCTGCCAGCGTTCTGGGCACCGTTCCCGTTGACAGCGATGTGGACGTATTCTTTGACGCCCTTTGAATGTTTTTTTTTTTTTTTTAATCTATTTTTTTTTTGTACATATTACTAGTAAGTTTTTATTTATAGTTTGTACATAATTAAATTAAATATGCAATAAACAATTATAATTTATACTTTTTAGATTTATTTAAAAGATAGGATGCATCAGGAATATGTAAGAAACGCTACTTAATTAAAAAAATCTATAGGAAGTTCATCATAATTGTGAATGGCAAATACCAAGGCTTGTTTCTCATTCTACCATTCACCCCCTATAGACTGTCACACTTGAAAATAGCTAACTCCACGAACTTTCTCGAACTTTCCCGAACTTAACACTCAAAGTAGAACTTCTGTTGTGTTTGCACAACTACTTCCCTGATTAGTAAACACGGGGCGCGTCGGTGACGACTCGTCCTAATGATCAGCCAGTCAACAGCGCCGGTTTGATTGTCTTGTGTTTAGTGTCGGATACTCGCCGCACATACATAATTTATGTGTCACTTTTGTTGGTGAATATACAGTCACGAGCAATAGTATGTATACACTAAACAGTATTCAAAAGCTATGTTCTGCTACCGTATTGATTAAATTTTTGCCAATTTATTAGTCTTCTATTTTGGGAGCCAGATTAATACGAAATAGGTCTTATTTCAAAGTGGAAACCAGTATTTCACGAGTAATTTGCAATTGAATTTTGTTGATTGTATACATGTATTACTCGTGACTGTACATAAGTATCTACGTTTGTACTGCATATAAATCTTGGCTCTTTTTTTGTCCTTGGCCCACTATAGGTGAAGCAGACACCGTCAGATTCGATAACCTAAAATACACCCAGTTCCAGCAGTGGCCTTTTGCGTTCCAGGGTCGGTGGGCATTTTAATACTGCCTCTTGGGGGCTCAGTTTGCTAACAGCTTCTTGAAGTGTCTTTATTACAGTGTTACGCACAAATAGATGTGCGACAGAAAATACAATATGGTGGCTCAAAAATTTTGTTGGATTCAGGACATGTGTATCACGCTAACGAATACAGAATAAATCTGTTGGTTTCTGTTATTAAAACACACGTGTCTTTTTACTACACAATTATACATCAATAAACAATAAGTACTTATTTTTGTTACATGTTTACACCTACAGTACCTATGTCCTACACAGTAAACACGGGGCGCGTCGGTGACGACTCGTCCTAATGATCAGCCAGTCAACAGCGCCGGTTTGATTGTCTTGTGTTTAGTGTCGGATACTCGCCGCACATACATAATTTATGTGTCACTTTTGTTGGTGAATATACAGTCACGAGCAATATGTATACACTAAGCAGTATTCAAAAGCTATGTTCTGCTACCGTATTGATTAAATTTTTGCCATTTTATTAGTCTTCTATTTTGGGAGCCAGATTAATACGAAATAGGTCTTATTTCAAAGTAGAAACCAGTATTTCACGAGTAATTTGCAATTGAATTTTGTTAAGTGTATACATGTTATTACTCGTGACTGTACATAAGTATCTACGTTTGTACAGCATATAAATCTTGGCTCTTTTTTGTCCTTGGCACACTATAGGTGAAGCGGTCACTGTCAAACTAGATAACCTCAAAATCCACCCAGTTCCAGCAGCTGTCTTTTGCGTTCCAGGGTTGGCGGACCTTTTAACACTGCCTCTTGGGGGATCAGCTTGCTGACAGCTCCTTGAAACATCTAAAATGAAGTGTAAAGGTGTCGGTTCGCGCGCGAGACCGCGACAGAAGGCCGCGACAAGAGACCGCGAACGAAGATTGCTACCGTATTTATCTCCTGCCACTCATACATTGTCTATATTAAGTAGTGTCGCGGTCTCCTATCGCAATCTCCTGTCACGGTCTTCTGTCGCGGTCTCGCACGAACCGTCACCATTAGAGGCACAAATAGATGCGTGACAGAAAATACAATATGGCGGCCTAAACATCTGTTGGCCATGCGTATCACGCTAACGAATACAGAGTAAGCGTCCACAGGTCCGCATCGGACGCATCGCATCAACCGGATTTCTGTGTCGGCAGCGATCGGATTGCGGACGCGAGTATCAGCAATCGGATTGACGATGCCACCTTCATCGCTTCCACTGATCGACATTCCGTATGACGTCATCGGTACGCATCGCATTTAGGCATTGCCGACGAGCCGTCCGTACGATGCGGATCAGTGGACGCAGTTTTATGAGTTTTCATACAAGGCAAACTAAAATCCGTTGCGTACGATACGTCCGATACGTGCGATGCCGGACCTGTGGACGCACACCTTAAATCTATTGTTTAGTAGTATTTACTACACACGTGTCCTTGTACTACACAATTATACATCAATGTACAATCCTTATTTTTGTAACATGTTTACACCTACAGTACCTATGTCCTACACAGTAAACACGGGGCGCGGCGGTGACGACTCGTCCTAATGATCAGCTAGTCAACAGCGCCGGTTTGATTATCTTGTGTTTGGTGCTAAATACTCGCCACACGTAATTTATGTGTTACTTTTAGTATAGTATAGGTATGAACATACACAAGGAATGAACATAATATACAGGGTGGTCCAGGCCAGATGGATATATTATTTTATTTTTTGGGTTTTTTTTCCCTATGTATTTATTTTCCCAGTATATCTATGAAATATGAAGGTAAAACATCGGATTACCCAGTATTTTGTCTTCGTTCACAATCTGTGTTCACAATAGTCGGGTCAACAAAAGACTGACGAAAATCGTCAAAACGCCCGTGGCGGTGGTCACGCGACAATTTCTAAGCTTATGTATAAGTAGCTTTAGGCAAACCATGAGCTCAAGCTATACTAATATCTATGTCCGCGTTGACAAATTATTTCAGTCTGAAAGAGCTATCGGCAATGTGACGGCAGGGCCTCCCTTAGAGGGCCAGACCCTGGAAACTGACTTATCAGGTAACCGTGCGTGACCCCGGAATGTACAGTGCTATTACAGTCCTTCCCGTTTTGTCCAGGGTGGGAGGACTCATTGGATACCTTGTCAAAATAATTATAACCGGTTCAGCTGCTATGACGTAAAAACGCAACAACATTTATAAAACTACAGATTAACATCTTTCACACTTTAACATTAGTAATATCAATTGTAAGAATCATGATCATGACAGTAATAAAATAAAATATTTAAACAGCTTCTAAAGCAACTTACAATATTGTTTAAGTTACAATTTCACTAACTCACTCAAACCCAATTAAAATCACAAACTAAATATAATTCTTTCACTCACCCGTTTCCAAAAAGCTTTACGCTGTCAGAAAAGCTTACAGTCCACCCCTATTATAACCATCGATATTTATTCCACAAAGCTATCGAAATAAATAATTAACTAGCACCATTGTGACGGTCTACTTGAAGTTCATAATCGTTTGGCACTTTAATAAATCGATGCAAACACGCGACCGACTCACGATTTCAAAGTTAATTACAGGCAAGTTTGTAAAAAGAAATATTAAGGTAAGATTTCGTGGGAGACTGTAGACAGCGACAGCAGACGATATGTCGCTGCGACACTACTGGTGTCTATGTAATACCTTTCGCAGCTAGCGTATTCCACGCGCGCCTCAAAGAGCGTCAGCAGAAATGACGGGGCCCTCAGAGGGCCAAAGCCTGCCGTGGTCGTGGGACTTATTTCCTTACCGTGACCCCGGAACATAAAGGGGTATTGAAGGACACAGTGGATTTTAGTCCGTACAAGTCCGCCAGTCCCTCCCGTCCCGGGGTGGGACGACTCATTTGGTGATGTGAGCACGCTAAAAAAAAGCTAGCTAAAATCAACCCTGTAGGTGTAGACCATTAGTTCTCATCAGTTATACATTAGGTATTCCCTGAAAATAGACTCGATTTTATCTGACACATCGATCGGTCTATTTCAAGGTTGTCTCGTCGATGTAGATCTTTGTAAATTCCAGCGTTGCGATTACCCTATTAAAAAAAAAGATTCCGACGAATTGAGAACCTCCTCCTTTTTTTAAAGTCGTTTAAAAATAGCATAGCAGTAGTGTCGACACAGGGGCGACCGTCTGCTGTTGCGTTCGAAATCATGACTGCTGCAATGACGTGTCGCTGCGACATAATTATCTGCTGTTACGAACTCCGACCTTTATTCTTTCTTTTTACAAACTAAGTGAGCTTGCCTTACAATGATTTTCAGAAGTCGTTTAAGTTGCTCGTTTTCTGCATAAATAAATCAAATTGATCAAAGCCTGCCTCGGTTATTGGCCTAGGTCGTAAGAACGCGAGATCTAGATTGGTTTTCAAGTTCTTTTTGTCTCATTATAATGCTTGCCATTTGCATTCGTTGAAGTTAAATCAAACATTGTTTAAATCAGTCTATCATGATCAATTGACGCATGAAAGTTCTTTAGAAAGACTTTTGTCTTTAATGAATCGATCGAATTATTTGTTTTGTAAGGGATCAGTAAACTAAACGCAACTATTAAAACTTTAACTATTAATTAAAGTTTTAACTAATGGTTTACTTAATTACTGATCAAACAACTTGACGGCGTGGTTGACGCAGTGGCTATTTTATCGACTATTGCGCAGAATATCGTGGGTTGGATTTCCACACGCAACAAATATTTTTTAATCAGCAAGTACAAGTCAGCGACGCAGTAGCAGATAAGTTACGAGTATATCCAATAATCAGATTGGTACAACAATTTTGACCTAATGCTTAGGTCTGTGACTGACGAGCGGTGCTTCTTTTTCTTTCTAAAGGAACAATTTTGTTCGGTGTACTTGTTATGGAAAAATAATCTATAATATAATTGTTTCCTTTTTAATGATATATGGTTCATCTTTGTTGGGTTTATGGGCCGAGGCTTCAAGGGAAACTTGGCAATATCTTTTGACAGATTACGGAATGTTGACCTGCTAGCGTCTGTACAATCTTTCAAATGCAATATCATGCTGTCTTTATTACTTCTGTATTCACAATTCAGTCAGTGTTTCCAACTGAATTTCAGTATTTGTTTAGGAAAATCGGAGGTAAATTGAAATAACATTTCGTACTACATTTCAAGCTGAATTGAAACAATTTAATGTTTCAAGTACTGAGGAAATAGTTTTCATTTCTCAATTTAATTACTGGACAGGCTTTAGTTTTATTTCTACGTGCTTTTGTAAGCTGTAGTTTTATTCGAACTATTGTTATAAAAATGTGTTTGTTGTCAAAGGCTTGTGTTTGAAATTATGTGTTCTTTAAAATTTATGTTCTGCAATTGCAGACATAATTATATAGAATTCAAAATGCAACAAATTAAAGAATTAGCACTTTACCTGTCATCTTAAAGAACAAAAATATTTTTACTCAGTTTATTCCTATAAAGGCTGATTTTTTTATAGTCGGATAACTTTTATCTGAGGAATAAGAATAGTGTTTTGACATCTTTTCTATAAATAAGCTGTCAAATCATTTTTTACCTCAGATAAAAGTTAACTGACTATTGAAAAATCAGCCCTAAAAGGCACAGTAATAACTGCATTGCATTGCTATAAATAGCATAGATATGTTATAATTAGTGTATTATAAGTTTATCATAGAAATCAGTGACGGAAAATATCGTGACTGCAACCTGAAATTCAATAATGAAAATTTATTTGCAAGTCTAAAGCCCTATCAGAGGCCTGTGTTTCTCGGAGGCGGTTTAATTGACTGAAACCAGAATGTAGCTACAGTCACTAGCAATAACACGTATACACCGTGACTTTTTAGTCGTCTTACAAAAGCAGCCCAGTTCATGTATCCAATGACTAGAACACGTTTATAATAAAAAAATTGGTATTTATGAGATTTGAAAATTTAAAAAATAAAATTTTCATTCGTTGTTATGACGCAAGGCGTAGTTAGAAACACCCTTGTCCCATAGAAAGTTGAGATGGTATGATCTGCACGACTATTGCGCTGGGTAGGTATACTCTACAGCTTGATACGTAAACATTTTAACAGGGTGTTTCACATTTCTAATGTATCTATTTATAAAAAATAAAAATTATTATTAACGATTTAAAAAAAAAAAACTTGCCTAGAGGTATTTTAAGTCGGATACATTAAGTGGACCCTTTTTGTAAGACGACTAAAAAGTCACGGTGTATAGTTAACGAAATTCTAACGCAATTTACTCGTGAAATACTGGTTTCCGTTTTGAAATAAGACCTATTTCGTAATAGTGTAATGGCTTCCAAAAAAGAAGTCTAATGAAAAGGCAAAATTTCAATGGATATGGTAGCAGAACATCGCTTTTGAATACTGCTTAGTGTATACATACTATTGCTCGTGACTGTACATCTTCACACAAGAAAGAAAAGTAAAAGTAGTGTATTCGTTTAATTCGTATTAAAAACAAACGTCCACAACCCAATTACACACTTATTTTTATTATACACAAAAATCATTATTCAAAAGCACAAAACCACCGAATCACGTCCATTTAAATCACATGAAAAACCCATAATTCTGACACATTTGGGTTAAAAATGACATAGTTAGATCCCCTAATTTCGGTCGCGTGCCGATACAAAGATTTCTTTATCGGATTAACGTAGGGGTTCTCAACCTTTTATGACCAGGGATTTAATTATTTTATTTGTTTGTTAAATGAAACCCCTTTCTAAAATTAAAGCATATTTGACCCACACCTGAACCTTCACATAATTCAAAGATTTTTTTCTTCCCTAAGAAAATCTTTGAATTTCGCTTATACGCATGCGTTAATGCGTTAAATATTTACAAAACATTCTTCACATAATTGTTTAATTTCTCTTATTTTTGGATTGTTGGACCAATGAATCACGAACGATGTACACATCTTAGTTTTATGGTCTTAAAGAAAGAAACTGAGCAAGAAAAATAAAATAAATTACAATCAAAAATTTTAAATATGGTCGTTCAAGTAAAAAGTAAAATGGATAAACATAATGTGATAGTAAAGTTTAGATAGAAAACTTAAATTCAGTTTGGATTCATACGTTTTTTAAGCTTGCATATGCTTTCGTACAAGCTATAAAATTAAAAAAACCGGCCAAGTGCGTGTCGGGCCACGCACAGTGTAGGGTTCCGTAGTTGCCCATCAAAATACTTATGCGAACTAACTAAACTGATTCGCTGAATTTAATTTTAAAAAGAAGAATTTTCAAAATTGGTCCAGGAGTCTTTGAGAAATCGGGGAAAATACATAAGAAAAAAGATTACAACCAATTTAGAACCTCCTCCTTTTTTTGAATTTAGTTAAAAATAATAGACGATAAAAACCTACCTATCCCCAAAAAACATACCTATAAAAGCTGTAAAAATAAAGTTGACAAACTTACATTTGCAGTTGTCTCCGATACATTTTGTTTAAGAAAATATGAGATCAAGTACATTTTATAAGTTGGTCGACTATTACTCGTAAAGTTGTAAAGCCTACTTAGTCGTGATAATTTTCTTTTAAACTTCGTTATATATACTACTATTGTGAATTTTTTCACACCCCCAAACATAACCGTTTAGCTGGTAGAGGGGGGGGACACTCGAATCGAGCAAAATTTAGCACTTTAAAGCTTAATAGTTCACAAACGAATTTTTTTATCAAAAAATTGTTAATGGAAACTCACATTATTTTTTAAAGGCCTTATTAATGATACCCCACACTAAGGGGTACGCGAGAAAAAAAAAATCGTAGTAGTAGAAGTAAGTACTGGAGGTACCCTAAAAAAAATATTTTACGAGATTTTATTATACCACTTTTTCGGCACAACAAAACCGTATATTTACACCAAATTACAGCTCTCTAGTACTGTGCGTCTCTGAGCTAAACTGCGGACAGACGGACGGACGGACGGACGGACGGACATGGCGAAACTATAAGGGTTCCTTATTGACTACGGAACCCTAAAAAGAATGTCGAAAACAAGTTCCTTCTTTTCCATATTAAGAGATTTTTTTATTAAAAAAATCGGCAGTTTTCTTTTGAAATTTTCACGAAATCATAATTTACTATTTGCTGTTGCTAGCGGCTTCATTTGCCACATTTCAAAAATGATCCCACCGGAACGAACATTGGGATAAAAACTATCGTATGTATTCAGGTTGTACTTAAATAATAATACTTGGGCATTAAATTACGTTCCTTTTTATTTTTGTTCCATATTTTTATTTATGTGATGAAGGTTGTCTTTTGTAATTGTACAATAATAAACTATAGCATTTTTAAGTGTTTTTTTGTTATATCTTAACCCTTGGATCTAGTTGTCTCAAAATAAAATATTATTTGAATTTGTATAAATTATGTGTACATCTAAATCCGTTTTTTTTTAATATTTTTTTATTTTCGGAACACCCATACATTCATCCTCAGAAACATTCACATTTATAATATTAGTAGTACTGCCTACAGCATAGAGTTTGAGAACCACTGCCCTAACGTGTGTAGCCACTGGCTCGCGTTTCTTGGTTTAGTTTCGGCTAAATTGAACTCTTTTGTTGGGGCTATATTTTGTCCAGGCCATTGTTGAGCGGCGCACTGGCCACGGGGCCATTGTGTGCTTCTGTTAATTACTCCTTTTTGGGGCACCCACTGTGCTTCTGTTTTGTAATGTGAATAGTATATTTGTTGGGATATGAGCTGGAATGTTTTGGATAGCAATGCTTGTTACTTCTTTCTGCAAATAAAAATAACGAGGGGTCACACCAAGACGCGACGCCACGTGACGAGATAATACTGGAAATGTGTAGCCATTCGTGTATTTTGTAAAGTTTCTAAGACGCTATTAAGAATACGCGCGGCACCGTGCTGTACCGCGTCATTCGGTGATATGTGTATATTTTATTAAAGTTAAATTTTGACTCGTTCTATTGACATATGCACGCAGTGATTGCATTCAAACAATTCCATACATTACAAATACGAAGCGAATTGTTGGTAACTAAAAACCAAAATATATTAAGCCCTAATAATCAAAAACTTTTTATCTTACTAAGTAGTCATACCTACGGATTCCTAAAAGTTAGCAACTTCGTACATAAGTTTACAAAGTCAACGACATCAAAAACATTGTTGAGCATAGACAAGTAACGCCATCTGGTGACTTTACCCCGAACACATTGGTGGACAAATCTCTCAGGTGTCAAACGTTGTTTTACATAGTAGCTATACAGCCATCTGTATGTAGTTTCAGGGAACTAACAGCTATAGAACTTTGAAATAAAAAATATTTTGCACAAACAATAAGCAGTTTTTAAGTAATCAGAATAAGGTCTATTTTCCCAAATAGGCAATGGAACTTTAATGATTGTCAAAATGAAACCGCATTGCTGGATTTTCAACTATTGACTGAGCGTTGAGAGTTAAAATTACAATACAGCAGTAATCTGTTTTCAATATTGGTGCACCGGTCCGAAAAACTGGTCTTCCCCCGGACGTATCCGAGAGGGAACTTCAGTACACGGGCGCACGTGGAGGTTTCCTGTCTGAGCACCCCGGAGAGAGAGGCCTATGTTTTGCAGTGGACTGCAATATGCTGAGTTAACTTATCCTATTATTTCGTAGCTCAATCAATTAATCAATTGATTGCGCTCATTTGACGAAATTTGGATACGTATGACTTTGACGTTTATTTGATTTCCCTTTCAAATAACCATAAGGATCATACAGATACCACTAAATTAATAAATTGATGGGAACCCATAAGGATGATATAGATACCACTAAATCAATAGGAACCCATACATTTCCCTCGGATATCTCCCACTTAATACCCATACAAAGTAACAGAATCCGAGTGAGCCCACCGCCCAGTGAAGGTTCATTAATTACGTCAGTAACAAGACGTATCGGTTAACTCCGAGATTAAACAAAGGCCGACAGCTAAACGTATTAACTGTTAGTTAAGTTAACGGCGACTTTGAAAGTCCGTTTGGTGAGCTTGTCAGTGTTCAAGTTATTTAAAGAATAGTTTTTTTTTTTATTACTGTGTGTTTTGCTCTGATAAAATAATAAAACATCATGAGGAAACCGGCATGCCATTTTTTTAATGTGGTTACATCATCTTATGAGTCCTCCTTCCCAGGGCAGGGCAGGAGGGACTGACAGACTTGTATTGACTAAAAATCACGGTGTCCTTCAATAGCCCTTTATGTTCCGGGGTCACGGCAACTCGTTAGTCCCGCGACCCCGGCAGGCAAACTGGCATATACCAGAACCAAAAATTCGAAGACAGCTTACGAGTATGTGCCTAAAATTGCTGGTTTTGACTTATTTCAAAAACAAAAACTTTCATTTAAAGTTTATCGGCTTTATTACAAAACGTGGTTTAACTTAGACCAAGCTTAAAATCAAAAATGATTTTTTGAATTTCGAACTTTATTTCTACTGTCGTACAGTTATTAATACAAAAACCGAGTTTAGATCCCGGTCGAAGCTGTCAATGTGCATTTTAGAATTTTATAGCAGTTGGAATAAAGTTCGAAATTCAAAAATTGATTTTTGATTTAAACCTGGGTTTATAGTTAGACCTCGTTTTGTAATAAGACGGTTTAAGTCTAACTCTTTTGTTGAATAACATTTATATAGTTACATTAATTACTACAAAATATGAACTAAACAGTGTGCATAGAACTTTCTAAGAAACCTAGGTAGCAAAACAGGTGAAAACACAAAACTTACTGGATCAAGTATCTGACTACCCTCATACTACTTAAATCCTTCACAAAACTTTATCTTCCCTCTGAAAAATATTTGAATTTTAAACTCAGTATAGTGTTGTGAAAGTTATCGACATTTTTAAAACACACCCAACTTGTTCGTAAGTTTTATTTGCTCATAGTGTTGTTACCTTTAAAGTTTTATCGATAAACTCGGAAAGTTTTGAAAAGTTTGCACCCTGTATATTTTTCATTTGCATGTATGAGTTTTTTTTTCTTTATTACCTTTTGCTAAGTTCGTTGACTTGAAATTTTCATTGGTTTAATTCGGTATAATAATGACTGACGCGAGATATTTTTGCAATAAATATGTGTATAGGTATTATTCAATTCCTTTATATAAATACATCCAAAAAAGGAAAAGTCTTCTTTCTTTCTATTGTACCAGTGTTCTCAAAAAGGTAATCGACGAAACATCGTGATGAACACACCAGCATGTCCAAGACAATAGATGTTTGTTTACCAATCTGTTTTCGAACTTTTTTTTAACGTGGTAAATTCATCAAATGAGTCCTCCAACCCCGGGCAGGGCGGGAGGGACTGTCAGACTTTTACTGACTAAAATCCGCCGCGGGCGCCTACCACTGTGGTTGGGGCGGAGGGAGGACGCTGTCCTCTCTCTCAAGCGGCCCGATCTGTTTTTGCCCTTGTGTTTTTTTTTGGTTTTTTATTTATTGTGGGATAATAAACAACTACAACCTAAATAGCTTAATCCTACTACTATTATAAAGGCGAAAGTTTGTAAGTATGGATGTATGGATGTTTGTTACTCTTTCACGCTAAAACCACCGAACGGATTTGGCTATAATTTAGTACACAGATAGTTTATAACCTGGATTAACATATAGGATTGTTTTTATCCCGATTTTATGTTCCCGTGGGATAATTTTCGAGTTGTAGCGGGTGAAGCCGCTGGCAACAGCTAGTATTAACATAATTTACATGGTAATGTTGCAGTCAACTGCACGATCCACAGATAAGACATATAATATCTGGTTGACCGAGCTTCGCTCGGTTTTTAAAATGTCTATATCTTGGGAACCGAGTTTTTCTCGAACCTGGGATAAACCGAAAAACCTAATCTGTAACTTTCATGGAAATCCTTGGAGCCGTTTCCGAGATCCTGATTATATAAAAATTTTTTTTTTTTTTTTTTTTTGTTTTCTCTTTTGATCTGCCATCGGCTTTATAGCCATAATCAGATGAGGTCTTAGTTCGAGATAGTTTTTGTGATGATCCATCGAGCATTCACATTATATGGTTTGTTGTTGTGATTTTAAGTTTTTATAGTCTCTGATCCAAGTTCAGGATTTGCCATCTCTTTAAGCGGACTGTATCCTCTTGTCTATTCAGAAGGTTCTTGGCTAAGACATTACTGTGTTTCTTTAGTCTTTCTTTATATGATTTGCATTTTTCACATAGTTCTTCTTTCACTGTTGGCATATTTAGGTGCTCGTGAATTTCTGTGTTTCTGACGAACCAGGGAGCACTAGAGATTGTTCTAAGTGATACATTTTGGAACCGTTGCAAAATTTCTATGTTGGAGTTGCTGGCAGATCCCCAGAGTTCTATTCCGTAAGTCCAGATTGGTTTTACTATTACTTTGTAGACAAGTAATTTGTTGCGTAGTGATAATTTTGAATTTCGCCCTAGAAGCCAAGATAAACTTTTCATTTCAAAGGTAGCTGCCTTTTTTTTGGCCTTAATGTGATTGGCCCAGGTTAGTCTTTTGTCCAGGTGTAGTCCAAGATATTTTACTGTGTTACTGGTTGGTAGTGGTTTATTTTCCATGTAGACTGGGGCACAATCGCCAATTCGAAGACTGAAAGTCACTTGTACTGACTTAGTTACGTTAGGGCGTATTCTCCATTTTTTCAGCCATAGTTCAATCTTATTCAAATGGACTTGTAATTTTTGTGATGCCTGCGTTGGATCTTGGTCACTCGTAAGACATGCAGTGTCATCTGCGTAGGTTGCTGTAGTCACACCATCAGTATTGGGCAAATCTGCAGTATAGATAGAGTAGAGCACGGGTCCTAGCACCGAGCCTTGTGGGACTGATGCTTTCATTTCGTATAGATTAGATAATTCTTCGTCATACTTAACTTGGAATTTTCTCTGGTCTAAATAAGATTTCAGTATCATATAAAAGGAGTTGGGTAGTAAAGATTTGATTTTGTACAAAAGACCTTTGTGCCACACTCTGTCGAACGCCTGTTGGATGTCCAGGAACACTGCAGAACAATATTCTTTGTTTTCTAACGACTGTCTGATTTTGTGGACCACTCTATGTACTTGTTCTACAGTTGCGTGTTTTTCTCTGAATCCAAATTGGTGATCTGGTATTATGCCATTTTCGATCAGAGCTGGTTTCAGTCTACGTAAGAATATTTTCTCAAAGACCTTCGAGATTATTGGAAGAAGACTTATAGGTCTGTAAGAGCTTGGTTCGGTTGGTGGTTTCCCCGCCTTAGGTATCATACATATTTGTGATATCTTCCACATTTTTGGGTAGTAATGAACTCTGAAGACAGCATTAAACAACATTGTAATAAATACTATAACTTTTCTGGGTAAGTGCTTGAGAATTTCACCTGTGATGAGATCATATCCAGGACTTTTATTGTTCTCCAGATTTCTTATCGTTCGCATCAGTTCTCTCGGTGTAACCAGTTTAAGCGGAGGTGATAGTTGTTGGTCACTATTAAGATAGTCGTCAACTTCTGCTTCAAAGTCCGCCATCGACGACTCATTTGGAGTGAAAACCGCAGAAAGGTGTTGTGCAAAAAGTTCGGCCTTCTCACTTGCTTTTCTGGCCCAAGAACCGGTTGGTTGCTTAAGCGGAGGTATGAAATTGTGTGGTCTTTTGAAGTTTTTGGTAATCTTCCACAAGGAATAATTATCCTGTTTGTGAGCGGATAGATTAGAGAGCTTATCTTGAAACATAGTGTTTTGGCTTTGATGGATAAGTTCTTTCAGTTCTCTTGCTGCTTTATTAAACTGTTTTCTGGCTTCTTCAGTTCTGGTCAAATGAAACTGTCTCCGCAATCTTCGTTTGGACTCAAGTTTATGTCTTATTTCTAGTGGTACATTATTTTTACTCACTAAAGTGTTCAGCGTTGGGGTAGCACGCCAAGCTGCTGTTTGGATGAGGTTGGTAATGTAGAATGTGGCAGAATCTATGTCTTCTTCAGTTTTAAGTTTTATTTTTAAATCAACTTCTTCTTCTAGGTAGTCCGCAAAGGAATCCCAATCAGTTTTTGTATTGCAAAGTGTTAGTTTTGACTCTCTCCGAATTGGCGAAACACTAAACGTGGCAATAACGGGGGAATGATCAGAAAGTGCGTCAAATGACGACTCTACGCTAAAGTTGATATCTGACATTCCCTTGACTATAAAAAAGTCAAGAAGATCGGGTGTTCTGTTGGTGTCAGTTGGCCAGTAAGTTGGTTCGCCAGTAGACAATAGGTTTTGCCTGTGAGTGTCGACACTCTTTTTCAGCTCACGTCCTCTGGTTGTGATGAGTCGAGATCCCCAACAGGTATGTTTGCAATTCCAGTCTCCGCCAGCTATGTACCGGTGGCCCAAGGTGTTGAAATATCTGTTAAACATATCAAATTTGACCTTGTGGTTTGGTGGACAGTATACTGCACTTACGTTTAAAGGGCCAATTCTCTCGTCTATGGTGACTGTTGTTGCTTGAAGCCAATTTTCTTTGAACTCGGAGTGTAGGTGGTGTTTTATATTGTTTTTTATAATAACAGCAGTCCCACCGTGAGAAGTATTGTCAGGGTGGTTGGTGCAGTATACACAATAGTTATTCATATTAAATAGTTTACGATCATTGAGGTGAGTTTCGGATATTAAGGCAATATCCACTTTATTAATTTTTAAGAGTACTTCTAGTTCTGTCTTATTTGGTGCTAAGCCGTTTATGTTCCAGGTGGCTATACGTAGAGAGGTCATGGTTGTTGTTTACTTATGAGTGTCATGATCAGGTTCATTATTGTGCTCATTTGAGATATCAGTTGGTCTATCCTTTCAGTCTGTTTAATAATGAGGTCTATCAAGCTATGGTTTTCTTCAATCCAATTGTTGTCTTTTTCCTTTTTGTTGGAAAGTGTTCTCTGTGACCCTGTGCGGTCACTGTTGTTTAGACTTTTTCGAGTGTTACCCCCTGAAGTCTGAGTGCTTTTAACAGCTTCGCTGTATGATTTATTGTCTATGTTTGGATATTGTTTTACATTATCTTGATTCAAATTAGGGTTAGGTTTTTCAAGGTCTACCTCTTCACATGTCTCCATGTTTGATGTGACTTTTGCTAGTGATTTCTTTTGTTTTTGTCTATTGCCCCATTTTCGAGCAGCAATTTCTTTGTAGACTTGGCACCCTTTATAGCTAGCAGGATGGCTTCCGGAGCACAAGGTACATACTGCAGGAGTATTTCTGTCTATAGTACATGCCGTCGTTTTGTGTTCACCAGCACACTTGACACATCTGTAGGGTCGCATACAATTATTTTTAGTATGTCCATACTGTTGACATCGTGTGCATTGTACAACAGTGTTTTTCCTTTTCGGGTCTTCTATTTTGATTTTTTGATGATATATATATTTGATATCTTTAACTTTTCTGTTGTTTTCGTGAGGAAACAGGTTGACAAAGAACGTATTTAACGGCTCTTTTGTCCCATTTGCGCGTGCAGTCACTATTTCGCCTTTAACTTTATTGCCAGTTTCTTCTATTGCTCGTACTATAGCATCTTTGGGAGTGCTGAAGTGCAGGTGTTTAATGACAATTCTCGTGCACTTTTCATCTTTTTGGGTGAAAGTGTGACCAATGAGACCTTTTGCTCTAATATGTTCTATCAGTTGTTTATAAGTTTCAACAGAGCTTGTCGAGATAATTAACTGGTTTTTAGTAACCACTTTGTATGTGTAGTCAGTTTTTTTAACCACTTCTTCAAGGAAATCTGTTAATTTCTCTAGGTCATCAATGCCATAGAGCATGATTGGTGGAGGTTTGGATGGTTTTCGAGTTTTGTTGGACTCAGTGGGAATCTGGATCGGTTCATCTACATTTAACAATGAGAAACTGTTGCTTGTGTTTAATTCTGGTGAAGCAGGTTCTTGAATGTTTTTAGTGTTTATTCCTCTATGTTTATTCAGTTCTTGCTCTCTTGACTGAATTCTTTTAGCAGAGATTTTATTTGAATCCGTCTCATCGGGTGATCGATTTCTTTTTTGTGTCTGTATGGGTACTCTTTGCCAGGGCGCTGATGGGTTACGTGGGGTACTTGGTATCTCTTTGCTTGTACTAGGCAGATTGGTTTGGTTAGGTTTCGCTGGTTCAGTTCCATTGAAAGGATTGGCATTGTCAGTCTTTTGTCTGTCGGCGCTGCTTTCCGACATAGAAGATCTTGTTCTAATAAACAATCCTGGATGGAATACTTGTTGTGTGAGATTTTTATTTGGACTCATTATGGTGGAGATTTAAATGATTACTATGGCAACACTTTTCCAAACGTCAGATGACATTTCAAAAAATATTAAAAAATTGTGGGTGGATGGAAAAAACTTAAAATTTCTGATGATTGTTTCGTAATTTGATCACTGATTTTTGTTTGAATCACTAAAAGTTTTAGTCCACAAACAGTTTTTCACAGTTTTCACACTATAAAGTTCATTTTCACTATGTTTCTGAGCATTACACTAATCGTTTAACGCACAAAATCGCTAATTATCTAACAGCGTATCTACGCGTGTTGACAGTTGACAGCAGATTATATAAAAATATACAAGAATTGCTCGTTTAAAGATATTAGATAAAGTAACATATATTTGCCACTAGATGAACCAAAAACTCAACAAATCTATAGAGATAATAAATAAATAATTAAATTAATAACTTTATTGTGGTGGCCAAAAAAGGCCACCCTCTCACAGGCAGAAATGTAGGCCTGTTTTCCAACTATGAGTTCATTACAGGCTGATTATTTATTTTTCAAAATGCTGCAAGATGAAACAAAGTTGACACAGTACAGGAGTTGACAACATTTTTTACAAACATACGTTAACTGTCACAATTATTTTAGACATGTTATTAAATTATTTACTACGAGTACCAACTATAGAACCTTATATTTATTTGCTTTAATTTATCATCATGTCACACGCCTGTACAGTACATAACTCTCTATTTTTCAATAATTTATCACCAACATATTATATTTATGTAATAACAAGTGTTCATCATTCATTATAATCATCAATCTCAAAGTCTTGTCATTAGGAGTTTTTCTTCACCAGTAATTAGATGACACCGGTAAGTCAATGACCTGATGATCATTGACCTGACCTGGAAGGTGAATGAGGGTTGGAAAGAGACAGAGCATAGAAGAGTTACTTTGAGTAGGATGAGAGGGGATGAAATCTTTAGTGAAAGTCATAATTATAAAAACCAATTAATGGCACTCAATTTCATTTGCTGAATATTATTTCAGGCAGAAACAAACATTTCAGTATTCAAAAATGACGACTTTGAAAACTTAAAAAAAAGGTTTTAATAAAAAGAAATTAGCTGATAAATTAAACTTCCTCCCAATAACATTTCCTATGAAACAAAAAATAAGATGTTTTCTCAATCATCATCTTATAAGTTGTAGTAGCTCTACATCCAGATATCAACTGAAGAAAAGTTGATAGATCCTCTATTATTCTTAATAATAATTCTCAAAAGTTACCTTTTGTTTAAAATAATAATAGTTAACGATTGAAAGAAAAAAATCAGAGTAAAACATCTTCTAATCTGAAAAAAATGCTTTCTAAATTATGTCAGTAGTTCCAGAAATAATCAAATCGAAACAAAACTCACTTATCCTATTCTAAATAAAAAAATATCCAAGATAAAAAAATAAAAGCTGCGTAAAAACAGTACACGCACATGTCACCAATATATATTTAAAGTGCGGTTGTGCGCGTCAGGTATCCGTCACCGTTGGATAAATATCTCAAGAGTGGAAACCCTGCGCGAAACGTGCCAGCCTAGCCCGCTGCAGTAGGGCGTCGTTCATATAAACACCAAATATTTATTTAAATGTCACTTTAAATTACGCCATCTTTGATTTGTAAAATGTTTGTGACGTCTGCATTTGATGGATGCATCAGTATTGGCGGGTGGAAAATGTTCTTTGTTTGAAATTTTGTATTTTTTTAATTTGTCATTTTAACGTTGATTAAAGAACGATGATTTATTTAAACTGTTTGTGTTAAAAATTGAGTTGAGATTCACGCAGATATTGAAGAAAATATAAGACTTTTCGAGAAAAATTTGGAGAAATAAAAGAGACTGTTATGAATCTTAAATTAAGTACAGTGAACATCAAGAAGTTGTAATTAGCACAAATATATGACACTTAAAAATATTATCAACTTTTACGAACTCGTAGTAGATAAAAATAAAAATACGGGACTATTTTGATGACTACAGCTTATTTCACGTAATAGAACAAAGCGTATCACTAAAAAACATATACCAAGAACTCATTGAATTTTATGTCCCTTTTATCAAGTAAATAAAATTTTATCTGACAGAGCCTACTTCGGTAACCACGGCTTAACAAAGTACGCATACGGCAATGCCTACTGCGCATGTCCGTGCCTCACTCATTCCGGACTATTTGTTTTGTCGTTACACTATCAAAAAGCTTCGGATTGCTCGCATAGTAGCATCTTCCTTGCTAATTGGGCGATATCCGAACGTTCCTTGGCTGTCAACTAGCCTGTAGTGTTGTGTGCAAGTGTGTGCGTATCCGACCGTGCGGAATCAATCAGCCGTCTGTCAAGAGTTCGCGCCAATAGTTGACGTTTGGCCGCGTGCGGTCCGACGTTCGGAATTTGAATAACTTGACGTTTCGTGAGTGTTCTTTACCGGTGATTTGTGGTGCTTGTCGGGTAAACATTCGCACCTGTGCTATCCGCAATACGACAGCCGCAGAATCTAACATAGACTTGCTTAAAGTTTCGTGCATCCTTGGACTCAAACTCGTACTGAGAACTTTGAACTTTTAATTTAAAAACATTTCGAATTAGTGTTCGCCCAGTTCAAAAACTAAAAGTCTTCTTTGCTAACTCAAGATGAATATAACGTCTACGACGGACGGTGAGTATGAATTTTTTAAATTGCGAACATCTGCAATGTAAAAGTACCTAATTGCTTGCATTCCCTAGATGCGCACCTCTGCGGAATTCTCTCCACATACCGAATTGAACTTTAAAACTGCCGCATTAGGACGAAATTTTATCAGCAGCTGTTTATCATTTCATTTGATCGTTTGAGCTTTATCGTTGTGGCAATAAGGTTGAGAATTGTGTGTTATTCTTGTTAGCTGTCATTAGGTATGGTGATATATCTTTGCGCGTTTCCGAGCCTAAATGAATGTTTGCGTGTGTGGATGTTTCAGTGTGGTTGGGTTGCGGTATTTATTATTGTTTTTAGTCTCAAATTGCTTTTGTCAGGCGAATGTTATCTTTGTTAAGCAAACTTTGTAACATTAATAGCATTATTACGGGATCTACGAAGAAAATGGGGTCGAAATAGAAGTGAACGTAGGTTCTACTTTGCTGGCATTGCAGATTCTAAATATTTAATGGTTCTGACCAAGTTGGGTAGTACTAGTTCCAGTATGCAAGCGGTCAATCTAAGTCAGTATTCCATTAAAAGATTGTATGTATAATTATGTATGCTGTAGACACAATATTTATGCCAATAAACTCAGTCTGCGGTCTAAAGGGGGGAATATATTGGCATTGACATTTGTTATGAATGAATTCTTTATAGAATGTACTGCAGGCTTATGTCACTGATTGAACAAAACAGAAGCTTAACATTTTATCAGGGGATTCACACATTGAAACAAATCTACAGAAATGACACGATCGTTTCCAAAGAAGTAATTTATGATTATGGAAAGCCAGCGGTATTGAATTTTTCGTCGATTTTTGTGAAAGAGTAAGCAAATCACATTCTAACCATGCAGGTATTGGAATTTGGATAAAGCCATTGAGCTTCTTAAAAGAAAAAAAATATTATAAACCACTCTTTAATTTTGCATTATAACTGTAATTCAGTTAAGATCCGTAACCAGTGTTTTAAGGTCTCATAACACAGCATTTTGCCAAACAAAAACAAACTTAAAATAGTGTATCAAATGGTTCGAAATCCACAATGGAACTTCTGAATCGACCTGTAAAGTGGTTTGAAATGCAGTATCGGGCGGAGACCTCACGACATTCGGTTTTTCCAAACCATTCCGAACAAGACACGAGGCTGCAAAGTTTATAAGATTATACCTGAAAACTTCAAGCTGTTATTCCATTATTTGATGGCAACATGGTAGCCTGGATTTTTGGATCATCAGGTCGATATCGAGATTCATCATCTTCCTAGCCTTTCCCCAACTATAATGGGGTCGCCTTCCAGTCGAACTAGATAAGCTGAATATTGACCGATCAAGGAACTGGACGCAAGGACCGAGTCACCTGTCCATGTTTCACGCGCGCCGAGCTGTCAGCAATTTGTTGGGGCCCACTTAGAGGGCTAAAGCCTGCCGGGGTCGCGGACTGTCACATCAGGTAACCGTGATCCTGGAACGTAAAGGGCGATTGAAGGATTTTAGTCAGTACGAGTCTGACAGTAACTCCCATCCCCTTGGCTGGTCCTAGCTTGGAGCGCGCTTTTATACGAGTATAAGCTATATTATATATCTACCTATACAACTTCTTTCAAAAAATAAGATGATACCTAGCAAGCCCCTTATCAGTGAAATTACATTAGATTTTATTTTCCGGGTTTTCTCGCGACGTTTTCCTTCTATCCGTTTTAGTCTTAGTGATAAATTGTTTACTTCCTTCTGAGAAAAACATTAAAGGGCCGGGTTTGAAACTGCGTTTGGAGTAGAATTTATAAGATTCTTTATTTTTTGTAGTTTGAATATTACAATTTTCATTGGGTTGTTTACTTAAGCTAGTTGCGTAAAAAAACAATTAAAACATGTTTAATGTATCTTGCCACTACTGCTTGTGGTGGCTTCGACTTACGAGTTGTAGATCGTGGGTTCTAACCCAGCCAGGGCCATTACTTTGTGTAATTTATTTCATCACCACTACTCTCAAAACGGTGAAGAAAAGGAAAGTGCCCTAGAACCAAAAAATCGAAGACATGTGACATCCTGCCAACCCGTACTGGGCCCGTGTGGTGGATGATGGCTCACTCCCTCTCACAGAGAGGAGGTCTACTGTGAACATTTATAGGCTGATGATGATGAGTGTATCTTGTAACGCTTTCATTGTTTGTTTTCTTCGATTTAGTTAACCAACCTAACCAGCGATTCCATATCAGATTCCGTCCGTGGCTAGGAAAATGGTCCAATCTCTCTTGGGTCATGTCTAATTATATGTCTTATCAGATTTTGTTTTTCGGATATAAATATCATCAATCCCACCCTTGGTAGGAAGGGACTCTCAGACCTTGATGACTAAAAACCACCCTGTTCCATCACATACCCTTTTGCGCTGCAGGGCAGCTGTGTCCTTTAAAGTCAGGACCACGAGAAGCCCACCACGCCATTTTATCCGAATCTTGAGTATGTTTTACTACAATGATCCTCCATCGTTCTTCCAACCATTTACCTACTCTTATAAAAACAAAAAAAAAACAATAATTTCCGGCTAAAGGGATTTGACCCTTATCCCCACGACATAAACATTTTTACGACGTTTCATATCACGTAAGTAATGATGAGTGGCGTTCCGCGATACGCACAACTACGCACGATTACGTGCAAGTACTTGCGAAGACGTGTGATAATGTGCGAATACTTGCGGACGTGTGATACTGCCTTTATGGCGTGATGTTAACACTAGAAAATTATTATGTGTAGTATGTTACTTTGAGAGTTCTAAGTTATTGCTCTGTTCTCAGTTAATCTAGGATATGAGAAGCTGAGTGTCTATTTTGTTGTTGTTCACGGTAAACTTTACGTTGTAAAAAAATATATATACAATGTGTAACGTTAATAGCGTATAGCGTAATAGCTTTTGGAAAAAAAAATAAAAAAAGATTTGGGCTCGATCAATTTCTCATTTTGTATGAAATATTTTATTTTTTTTATTCCAAAAGTTTTTGATCAAACATTGTTCAGTAACGGGCTGAGTTACCCCACGAGAGGTTTTGCGCTATTAACGTTACACGTTGTATATCTTACGTTGAAAAATTTGAGTATTGATGATAGCTGCTACTCGGCTTCTATTTTGGCCTATAGCCTTCCTCGATAAATGGACTATCTAACACAAAAACATTTTTTAAACTCGAACCAGTAGTTCATGAGTTAAACGCGTTCAACCAAACATACTCTTCAGTTTTATAATGTTGGTATAGATTAAAATTCTAAGCCTCGCTAGGCATTTGCCGTGCGAGGAAATTGCCTCGCGAGCAAAACGAAAAGTTAAAAGTGGATGGCTCGGGCGCTCGGCCGCTCGCCCGCGGCAGCGCGCGCTCTTGCCTCGATCAAGGGTCGATTACACGGCGAGTCAGTGTCCTCGGCCGAGTGCTCGGTTGGTATAAACACTTTAACGAGTGCTCGGCCGAGTACTCGGTCGAGAAGAGAGGCGAGAAGGTCACTAGAATCCCATTTTGTTTACTAGGCCGAGTAGCCGGCCGAGAGCTTATTTACTGACTCACCACTGTACTCGTTAGGTGTAATCGACCCAGTAGCGTGCACAGAGCGTACCTAATAAATAAATGTCTTACCTCCTTTTTCGGATTTACACGGGTCGAATGGACTAATTAGATTGTTTTAGTCAAACGGCCAATTTTATTTATTTCTTTCTAAAAACTATTTCGTTTACAACGTTCAAGTGCACTAACGATAAACAAAACCATTACTTAAAATGTTAAATAACCTATTAAGTAACCTTTAAGTTAACCTTTTTCCGATTCCCTAAACAAATCAAGATAGTTTTCCGCAAACAAAGGACAAATAAAATAAAACCTATAATTTCGATATTGACAGACGTTAACTGAAACCATCCAAGAACTAACCAAACTGTTACAAATTACCTACTTTTATAAGGACTATTTCACAATATTCAAAATCCAACCTTATCTCAACGACATAAAGTCTAAATTCGATTGAAGTTTCTTTCTACACTATTAAGAAAAGTAACACGTAATTTCAAACTTTCATCCTAAGTAAATACAGTATAAATTTACTTGAATAAAACTACTATCGGTTACTACGAGCCTCCGGCTACGGCGCGTAGTAAAAACGTAGCGCTACGAGGTGCTACGCGGCTACGGCGTAGCTGACAGCGCATGCGTAGTCATACGACGTCTCCTTGTTTTCTCCTATCTCAAATCTACGCCCTGTAGACATATATTCGCGCTTTTTGATATATAAAGGGTCGTTACAATAATATTGAATGTCGAATTTGAATGTCTGCTAGAATTAATTGCAAAGGTCTTACCGTTTTAATTAATATTTTGACTCGGCACCTAAGAGAATCTAGGTATTGTTGGGCCTATTCAATTTCATCAATTTATATTTTATAATTGCTAGAAAGCTTATTGAAATTTCTGTGCCTGAAAGCCTTATTGGCCCAGGTATCGCAAGCATTACTGTAAGTCCTAGATTCGATTATTAGGTTCAGTAGTGTTTTCGGTAAGGAATTTGTATGAAGTTCTATTCCTAAAAGAAAAACAGCTTTTTTACTATGTAAATTACACAGAACTTCTTATGTACTTTCGACAGTTGAAAAAAAAAGAAAGGTAAAAAATTATAAATAGTAATACGTTCATAAATTATACATATTACTGATGCCACTACTGGTCAATCCTTTACATGTTTAAATTGGTCATATTAACACCTCTGGGAATTTTACTTTCTAGGTTATCAAGTATTCGCAAAAAAAAAACAAAACATTTGCGTCGTATTAAAAATGAAAAATGTATGGCTAAATATATACTAAATATAAAAAATATAAAAAGCCTTCTTTGCATAAATATTGTAAGTTACAAAATCCCACCCAGACACAGAACAAATGATCGTGCTCATCACACAGACTTTTGTCCTGGGTGGGAATCGATCCCACGACCTCCAGCATAGCAGTCAGGGTCATTGGCTCAAGACCAACAGGCCTGTCAAATTATTATGCGCACAGTTAAGCAGAGGAATTGTCTGTCTGAGTTATCCCTGATATCTACAAACATGGGGTCTACAAGTCAAGAGTGAACAGGTTACTTCTAGGCAAGCGTGCTTCACCGTCGACCACATCTTTGCTTACCATCGAAATAGTGGTCAAACGCGGGCCAATAGCATGGCGGCCTGTTGGTCTTTTGCCGGCCTGTTGGTCTAGTGGTTAGTGAACCTGACTGCTATGCCGGAGGTCGTGGGTTCGATTCCCACCCAGGACAAATGTTTGTGTGATGAGCACGATCATTTGTTCTGTGTCTGGGTGTAATTTATCTATAATATGTATGTATTTAGAAATATATAAGTATGTTTATCAGTTGTCTAGTACCCATAACACAAGCTCTGCTTAGCTTGGGACTAGATGGCGTTGTGTGATAGTTGTGGAATATTATTATTAATAGCTAACTAAAAAAAAATCTTTTGCAAATTACTTAAGAGTTTATGTAACTGACAAGTACTTAAGCACTTAGTCATAATGAAAATATATTATAATTAGTCTGCTGGGACACTCACTGTAAAAGACCCTTTGAGTGAGAGTGTGTATAGCAATATAACAAACGGTCACTGTGACACTTAGTGAATGTAATAATTATCTAGTCTTCGGATTTCACGGATTTAGAACTATTTTTTGTACCTGGTAAAGTCATCAAATGAGTCCCAGGGCAGGGCGGGAGAGACTGTCAGACTCGTTTTCTAATCGCACCCACGATAAATGAGAAATTCCGAGTGTGGTGCAACGTTTTACAAAAAATCTATAAGCAATAATGTGTATGTATCTATGGGCTGATTATTTTGCTATGGCCCATTCATAAATGCCATCCATATACGCTCATCTGACTGTGTTGGTCAATAAAAGATGGTACTAGAAGTTCTGTATACCTCTATCTCTTTCCCACACTAAAACGACATCAAAGTAATATAGGAGCCAATGGAAAAGTCCCTGAACTTTCAAAATAAACTACTGATCAATCAGAGTTCATTAAATATTTACGAGATCGTGTGGTAGACCGAGACTTTTCCTGTCTAATGACATATAATATATTATTTAATATAGAAGTAATCCGCTAAAAGGGAATGGAAAGATAAAACGAAGGTTATTTTAAGGCTATTTTGTTTTTGAGATAAAAAATTCTAATATGTTGACTTGTTTATGGCAACACAGGTTTTAGTCAGTTATTAGTAGTAGAGCACAAAGTTCATATTTCGTTATCATCTGCCAAAAACGTTTGCATTTTTTTTGCGTTTTAATATCCACGGTGACCTTCAATAGCCCTTGCAATCAGACTACGTTTTTGTGGCGATGTTTGTTCCCTTTGGTAACTTATGCGAAAATCTGTGACTTTACACGTTACATGAGTACTTGTCAGTGCACACTATTTTATTTTATTAATTTATAACCATGTATATCACAAGGTATAGTCTGAATTACTTAAAATCAAAACGAAATTATAATGTTTTCCGTGTTGACATCATTTTGACATTACGTCTGCGCCCGCGTCTCGTTCGTCTGTGTTGCCAGTCAAACTTGGCATAGACAAGCGGTGGCGTGGGTGTAGACCACAGACTAAGTAGAGAGTAGTGTAGACTGTCATATTAATTATTGTATGTTTATCTGTTATAGATATTTTATATTATCATATAATTCCCATATATATACAAGTATTTAAATATATATTTTTTGCTGTATCTGTCCGTGATATCACTTAGGGCCCTATCAGAATACCAGCGCTGTGACTTTTTTAGGTCACAGCATATGCTGAGATAGTGGCCTTTTGGCCTCGTACAGGACGCATGTTTGCAGCATACTGTGGTTTTTTTTTCTTTAATATGTTTTCTGTTTTTTTTATACTTTTTATTAAATATTCATTTGTTGTTGTTCTGTCCTGTGTGAGTCCAATAAAAACTTTTTCTTTCTTTCTTTCTTTCTTTCTTTCTTTACGTGCCGAGGTTACGGTAACTCGTTGGTCCTGCAACCATCATAGTTGTGTCTGGGTCTTACATTGACACACATATAGACCAACTGTATAAACCGATTCAACAAAATGTACGTTGACAAAAAAGTGTCAATTTATTGACTGACACAACATTCTACAATAAACCTCGTAGTATATACGTTTATCTGTACGACAACCCCAATGATGTTTCAGGATGAAAAGTGACCATCTACCGCGCGTACGGCCGGCCGCTGAATATTTGATGCTAACCCGTCATGCGCTGTAGTTATTCCCCTGTTGCTGGACCGCAAGAGAATTAACAGGTCATGTACTTGAGATAGACTTGGACAAACGCTGGTGTTTTAAAAACAAAAAATATGTCTTTTTTGGAATATCATTAAATGTGTCTTCCCGATCTGGGTGGTCTTTGTTCCTCCAGTTGCCCATTTTATTCCAAAACATTTGGCCTTTCCGAGACCAACACTCAGTTGACTGACAACAAGCCCAAACGAAGAACTATGTATGTATTTCGATTAATCGATCATCGAATCGATTAATTACGATTTATAATATACTAGCGCCGCATCAAAATGACTTCAGTCGTGGCGGTATTATCCGCCTGCAATTTGTTTTTGACGTTAGTTAGAGCCTTTGAACACCACGTTTTTTAAACGCGCCGTGTGCAGCGCGTGTTACTAACGCGCTGCACCGGCGCGTTTAAAACACGTGGTGTGCATAGGCTCTTACGTTCGTACATCTGTATCAGTTTCCATATATTTTCATTGACGGACTTAGAAAGTAGATACAAAATCATAAAGATCGTCTTCCAATCTGGGTGGAGGCGAATTAACTGTCATACTTGACTAACTAAAAAACACCATAACCCTTTGTTCCTTCAGTTGTTCTTTCTATTCCAGGACTACAGTAATATCCATCAGCTATTTGGCTTTACCGGGGCCAGAAGCAAGTTTGCTAACAGCTTATTGAGGTACGCGTGAACGAACCGGTTGATTGAGTCTGATCCCTGATCAGACGGCGGTGAGGAAACTGACTGTCCTAGAATCAAAAATTCAAAAACATGTGATAATCTACCAACCCACACTGGGTCCGCGTAGTAGATAATGGCCCACTCCCTCTCAGTGAGAGGTGGCTTGTGCTCCAGCAGTTAATGATGATGATGATGATCTCCATCTTTCTTCTTTCTTTTCTTTCTTTCTTTTTCTTTCTAAAAAACACATTCTTTAAAAAAAAAAGCTCAGCTCAACACATCTCGATACATATTCAACATGATTGAATTAATAAACCACACGTGCTCAAATATTTAATACCGTGGACTGAACTGAGAGATAAATTCATAATGTTTCCGCTTTATTATTTTATTAACCAAACCTGGTATAAAATTGGTCAATTAATCCAGTGTTATATGTATGGTTGGTATTTAAAAAACAATGGCTAACAAATGGGCGCTTTCATATGGGAGATTTTATCTTTGACGGTCGTTACTATTAGTCAGAAGCTCTAAAGTCTGACAACCAGTCTTACCATGAGGTATTACCCGATTACTGGGTTGTGGAAGTCCGATAGGCAGTCGCTCCATGTAAATAAAATACTGATATTCAGCTGCATTCGGTGTGACTGGAAGCCGACCCCAATATAGTTGGGAAAAGGCTAGGCAGGTGAACCGTGGCCCCGGAATATAAAAGGCTATTAAATTAATTAAAGGATAACCGTGGATCTTAGAGGGCCAAAGCCTGCCTGGGACGCGGGACTATCTTATCAGGTAACCGTGGCCCGGAAGTTAAAGAGCTATTGAAGGATCAAAATGGATCTTAGTCATTACAAGTCTCTCAGTGCCTCCCTCCCCGCCCTAGGTTGGAGAACTCATTTGATAAAAAACCTTATATTATTTATCCATTCTTGTCACACATCCACTGAGAGTGTATATCTGATCCAAGTTAATAGATGTGGCGTTACATATCTAGCAAAATTAATTAACTGTGTCTACATATTCCCGCGAAATTGAAGGTAATCTGATTTGATCGGTGCTTCGTAATTATTTAATGCGTTGGCTCGGATAACTAGTTCATCTTAATAAACATGGTGTTTATGCTTGGCTTACGAGAGACGACTTGGAAACGGAGTTTCTAGTGGCTTTTACCTAAAAGCCACTTGAAACTCCGTTTCTGAAATGATTAAAAAGATAAAATGAAAAAGTTTTAAAATGTAGAAACCCCCCTGGGTTTCTACAGGCGACAACGTAATAAGACATCCAAAGCCTGGGTCAACGAGTAACCGTGCCCCGGTACGTAAAAGGCTATTGAAAGACACGTGGATTTTAGTCAGTAAAAGTCTGACAAACCCCCGCTCTGACCTGGGTGGGAGGACTCATTCTTTATTCTTCGATATTACCATTTTAAAAAAAATCCTTATGGGACCTCATGCTGCTCAGGCATCCGGTACGGATGTATTAGTGATCGAGTGATCTGCTCAGCTTGTAGCAAGTTCGATATCCACACTGAACAAATCTTGTATTTCTTTGCAATTATTTGGGCTATTTACGTAAGTGAATTTAACTTTTTTTTAATGAGATTTTTAATGCAGCCACGCCACAGGATAAATTCCTAGTGTGGGGCAATGTTAATTTATAAAAAAACTTTGTCCAGTACTTTTCAAGATACAACCCAAGCGAAGCCAGGGCTATCCTAGTAGTAAATAAAATACTCAAGTAAACAATAAAATATCCTATCTCCATCCAATTCGATATCAACAAAGTGCTCTACAATCGAAACTTAACGGCACAACTTTTCTTTTATTTGTTGTCTCTATCAACATAATATATTGGAGCAAGACAGGTAGAGTAACCTTGTTACTGACAATACTTTCGAATGGCCGTACTTTTATATCCAGTGTAAGTTGAGCTCTCGTTTGATAACACTTTTTTTCTCTGAGAGATACATACTAGAGACTAAGGGACTTTACTCATGGCGCGATATCGAGCCGATTGCCAATTTAAGTCGCACGTATTCGCTAATAGAGTGATGCGATGCAATTCGACTGTACACTTCAAAAATCCAGCTTACTACTACGACATAAAGGTGCTGCAAACCAAAGACAAAAGATGTCGCCAGAGACGAGTAGTTGCGCAATCGAGTTTCGAACACAGAATCATGTGCATTGTCAATAATACGTACATGCAATTCGATATCGAGCAGATCAGTGAGCGATATCGTCAACCGTGCGACTCCATTAGCAAACACTAGCGATTGTTCATACATTTTCTTCGGCAGGACGCTTGTGTGATATCCGACCGATATCGTCAATCGTTGCAATTCGATATCGCGTCGCGCCATGTGTAATGTCCCTTAGTCAGAGACTCGTGAGAATCACCCAAAATGGACAAAAATCCTGGAAGCAACCCGATACTATCGATTGTCCATTATGTCAATGGACGATAGATTACGAGAAATGGGTGACTCGCCGTCCGACCTCAAAGAGGTGTCAGAAATCTTACTGGGCCCCTTAGAGGGCCATAGTTTGCCGGGGTCGTGGGACTGTCTCATCAGGTTACCTTGACCCCGGAACTTAAAGGGCTATTGAAGGGCACTGTGGATTTTAGTTACTACGAGTCAGACAGTCCCTGCCGTCCTGCCCTGGGCGGGAGGAGTCATTCGCGAACCAAGAAGTGAACCCTAACATAGTCGGATGTTTCTGCACGAAGAGGTCAGCTTATACTGGTCAAATACAGCTTGATATAGAGCCATGCGTACAATATCGTCTTGTTCTACGTTCAACGTAGATGTACCCTTTTATATGTGTCATGTTAGCTTGTAATGTTGCATCCGTTTTAAAGAAATGGATATTTCTTAGTAAGTGTACTTGTTGAATTTATAATGGATTCTTCTTGTTCGATTCTTTGTTTCTAGTTTTCAACTTCTTGGTTGACTTCAAGTTTCTTGTACACAAATCGAATCTATATGAAAGAAAGAGTGTTTTTGACCACGTAGATCTAATGCGGGGTGGTAGATTTATGGTTAAAACAGTTACTGTAATCCTCAAATACAATTGTTATTGTGGATTCTAGTCTCATAAGTGAAAGAGTCTGTTGAAAAAACGGACATAAATGAAGTCTCTTGCCGATGAAAAGTCCAATGATGAATCGGTCTTTTTTATCGTGTAAAAATCATCGAATGAGTCCTCCTACCCAACTGTCAGACTCATACTAACTAAAATCCACGGCGTCCTTCAATAGCCCTTTACGTTCCAGGGTCACGGTAATTGGATAAGTCCCACGACCAATGGTGAATCGGTCGGAGAACTGTTGCTGATTCTTAATTATACCACCTATCCCCTGTAGTTTTACCCCATTACTCGTCTCTTATTAGTCCTAGCGTTATGTTTTCTAGCCATTAGCCTTCCTCGATAGACTATACAGAACAATAAGATTTTTTCTATTCAAACCAGTAGTTTCTGAGATGAGAGCGTTGAACTAAACAAAAAAATTCTTCAGCGTTTTAATATTTGTAGATACCAATTCCCTCACGATGTTTTCCTTCAATATACAGATAACTCACTGAAGTCTTTCTAAGACGTCCTTTGTTCGGAAGTAGAGACCTTATAATTATTAATATACCTACTAAATATCGGATTTCACAGTAAAACTTCAACCTGCATCTCAATTATGTTAAACACAAGTATGTTGGTTTTCGATTACTGTCTAACCTACTAAAGACTTGTGACTTAGGTATATGATGAAAAAACTTTCAAATTGACTTAAATAGATACAGTTGACAATCGAAGCAATTTCCACTGATGGTGCGGTCCTGCGGACAGCGAGAAACGGGTTACTCGCCGTCGGATCATGGATCATACACAGGTCGACGGCGCATCATGTTCCACGCGCACTTCAAAGAGCTATTAGTGACCCCCTGAGAGGGCCAAAGAATGCCAGATTTGCGGGACTATTAGGTAATCGTGGGTCCGCAACGTAAAGGACTATTGAAGGACACTGTTTTTTTATCGTGGTATAATCATCAAATCTGTCCTCCCGTCCACACCGTTTTTTTTTTTGGGACAAACCCACTACACTATTACCAAACCACTGCAACTCCTGACAGCCAGAATCAACAGTGGCAACCACCAGGAAAGCGCCGAGACAATGAAGCTCGACGTGTCCCGGAGAATGAATTTACCTGTCTTGGATCCTGCAACGAAATTATATATTATACATGCCCATACTATCAGACGCGTAACCAAATCCATGGTGGTCTTTCAAAAGCCCTTTACGTTAGTTTAAGTAGATCATGCTATTGATAACCACACCAGAGCCGGCTTGTGTGAGTCCCTGGGTGAGTTTTGCTCTCTTTTTAAAATAATATCAATATCTCCATGAAATAAATTATATCCGTTAAAATATGAGGTCTCTTGACTTTACAGTAATCGTGGCTATAAATTTAATTTAATATCAGATGCAAATTACGAGCAGACGGGCAGTTGTGTTTTTACCTTATTTTCAGGCATTTCTCATACATTTCGACTAAAAGATTGTTTTATTGGAACAAAGTTCCTTATCGCGCGTTGTGAAAGGGGGCTAGACGGAAAAAATTCTTACGAAAAGTTGGCACGACACTTTTCAAACACAATTAAAAAACACAATTCTAACAGTATCAAACACATCAAATCGGTTTAGGCGTTCTGAAGTTATTATGGAATACAAGTAACTCACAAAAATACATACTATGCGACCCAACTTGCAAAAAAAGAAAAAAGTTGAAAGACGTCGTCGTCAACTTTTACTTGAAAATGACGTTATTCGTCCAAGTTAATTTTTATTTTCTAAATCAAAGCATGCCAGCAAAATAGGTCAATTACAGTCACTTTTTATTTACAAATTATTAAAAAAAAACTAGTGAAAAAATTGTGGTGCTACAGTCCCAGTCCCTATGATATAATAACAGACAACGTCATATACTTAATTTTTTTAGCAGTCGTCGAGTAAAAATAAATGGCACAATTATCATAGCATTCACACGAGTTCAAATAAAAGTGCCTTTTAGTATTCTAGCTTCTGAATAAGTCATCTCAAGATTTTTCTAATAGAAGAACTTCAGAAAATATTACGAAAAAATCTTCCAATTTTAGTTCATTTGAAAAATGTTCACGTTCATCCTAATGTTCGCAATTTTCTTTTTAACTTTTAGTTTGCTTTTGACATAGACGATATTATCTGACATTGAAGAGAGAAAATGAGAGGCTTAAGAAAACTAAAATTTTATTTTATTGCGAAATTATCCAAGAGATTTTCACCCAATTATAATGTGAGCGTATGATCTAAGATTTTAACCACTCCTAATTTTTTTTTGGTATACAATGATAATATGTATGTTTACGGTCAGTTCACACCGAGACGCGACGCGAAGCGACGTGACGCAACGATACTTCAAATTTGTGTCTTTTCTTGTAGTAAATAAAGTCAGATTTTGAATCGCTGTCAAGACGCAGCGCGGCGCCGCGCTACGTCGCGTTGCGTTGTATCTTTTCGTGTAGAAAATAGAGTTACATTTTGAATAACTCTTGAAATGTGCGCGCAGCGTCACGTCTCAGTCTGAGCTGACCCTTACGCGGGTTATTGCAACTTCACCACAAATTTTTTTTCACTCGAAAAATAGTTTTGAACCTGTTCTCCTAGTACTTCCTGTTCAGATTCCACATTGTGTCCTCATTTTGGGTAGTTTTGTGCTGGATTTTATAATTTAATTGTATAAATTATTAATTATAATTTTATAATTTAATTAAACTGCTATCACCGTGCGGCAAAAAATGGGTCAAACGTACAATAATCAAAATTAAAAAAAAAAAACTAAAACCTTTGGCTAATTTTATAAATACTTTTTTTACGTGAGGAATTATTTTTGTGGGGAACTTACAACAACCCATTTACGCGAATGGGGACCTAATTGTATTTGAATTTCTGTTAGAAAATAAGCTTATGGGGTCATAATTCTTCGTCAATTGTACCCCCACATTATAAGATTACCAAATACCCTATTTCTAACTAATAGGCTAGACATGTAATACTTGCCAACAAAAGGACTTACCTTCTAACACAATGCCCTATTGTTTGCTTTTCAAGCCCAAAATCCAGGCCAACCAAACGTTCCTATATGATTACTTAGGGCCCTAGAATGTAGTTAGGGACTCCGTGCGCGAGGCCCAGATTTAGACCTCTCTCTATAGGTCTAAATAGAGTTCTGTGCCCGGGAATTGACACTAAATTGTGGGAAAATTGATTGGGGTAACGTTTAGTTATTTTGGAAAGACTTAGGCCCTAAACACACGGTGAAACGCAACTGCAACGAAACTGCAACTTCTAGTTACTGAAGAGTTTCATTTAAGTTTCTGCCATAGACTCTTATGAGTGAACGCACATGATGCAACCCATGAAACTGGTTTGAAACGGTTTCACCGTGTGATTAGGGCCTTAGTTTTGAATAAGTTATCATGTTATAAGCACATCAGCATCACTAATTTACAAGCTAAACTTCCTCTTTCAGAAAGACAGTAAGTGAACAATAAAGGTACTCGAATCTCACAATTTTCAGTTACCAGCATAGGCCACAATGCAAGCCAAAAATTCAATAGGAACAACAAAAAACAAAAGCGAATCATCCGTCACATCAACACCAGGAAAAGTGTCACAATTCACAACCTCATCTCGCGAACACATTCACTGCCCCCAAACATAAACTTAAATACAAAATATACGGAAACTCGTTAACACAGGGCAGCTTTCGCCATTGAGCACTCCGGGAATGTGCCCCGCACCCCCGGGGGCGAGGTCTTGTAAGTGTTGTAAAATAGCTTTCAAACAAAAAAAAACTTAACTTATATCAGAGAGGATTTACAAAAAAATCAATCTCTGTTTGCTTGATTACATTCCTACGATTCTTTTAATTCACTTTTTTTAGAGGTGTATTTTACATCCCCAAAAATTTTAATTTGATGAGTCCACAGAAGAGGCTGTCAGATTCTTAATGGCTCCAAACCACTCTGTTCCATTGACTACTCTTTGCGTACCAGGTCCACGATTCTCTGTTTACATCAAGTTACCCGTTACTAGCCATTTGCAAGCTCAGTACCCTTAGCACGAATTTTCACTCTTTTACTTTACAGTATTTACAGCGTTTCTTGTATGAAAAAATGGAACAGCGCCTCTGGTGCGCGAAGACGGAACTAATTTTTTCCTTGAAAAATGTCAAATTGAAATTGTCAATGTTCCAGTTTACTTTACGTCTCAAATACTGAAAATTCGTGCTAAGGGCACAGGCCCCAAAGTTCTTAAATGCCCCAGGCCGGATAGACTATGCCCGGGCCCCCTTGTCCTAAAATGCCCCATTGAAAAGACGGCCCTGCGCACACACTGTATAATATAAGTTTTTCTTTATAGCCCAAAGGCTCGACCTTTCGAGGGATCGGTCATCTATCACGCTATCAAATCTAGGAGACGGCTAGAAACTATTGCTAGAGCAGTTGTTTGATTGCGTGCGAACGATCTTGGCTTGATATAGGAATGTTTATGGCGCGTCCTCTAAGGTTGGCTATAAACCTTCAAGGAGGCTTGAAATTCGTGTTTTGATAGTTATAGGACGTTTCATGTTTTTGGTGGAATTGTTACGGTTAGTTTTGGTGTGTGTTACTGTTTTTTAACAGGTAAATATAATTCTTGTGTGGTCAGTAATTGTAAAGCTTAGTGTAAGGCAAAAAACCTTGTGAACCATTTGCAATCTGTTGCCACTTTGAGGTGTCGTTTATTTTTTATGTTGATTCTTTGAGTATCCATTCTGTTACTCTGACCTTTTAGTAATAGTGTTTTACACGAAATGACTACTAAAAATATACAACGTGTAACGTTAATAGCGCGAACGTCTCGTGGGGTAAACTCAGCCCATGTTACTGAACAATGTTTGTTCTAAGACTTTTGGAAATTCGCAAAAAAAAATTTGCTTTTTCATGATACAGATGGGCCCGATTAATTACGCATTTTGTATGAAAAAGCAAAATTTTCTTTCGCGAATTTTCCAAAAGTATTGGAACAAACATTGGTCAGTAACATGGGCTGAGGTACCTCAAGAAAGGTTTTGCGCTATTAACGTTACACGTTGTATAGGTATAAAATAAAAGAATAATATCTTAACACGTGGATTGGAGTAGTTGAGCTACAAATTAGTGCTGCTGCTCAGCTGCCGGGGAAGCTACATGTACAGAAGTAACCAATGCCACACGTGTGTGGCATGTCTTCAATGACAATCCTTATTTACGTCTAGGCCGTCTCACCACTTTTTTCTGGGCCGGGACTCGGTACCGCCGTCACTGCCTGTTGTTCTAGTGGTTAGTGACCCTAACTGCTATGCCGGAGGTCCTGGGTTCGATTCCCACTCAGGACAAATGTTTGTGCTATGAGCACGATCATTTGTTCTGTGTCTGGGTGTAATTTATCTATATTTAGAAATATATAAGTACATTATTTTTATCAGTTGTCTAGTACCCATAACACAAGCTCTGCTTAGCTTGGGACTAGATGGCGTTGTGTGATAGTTGTGGAATACATTATATTACATTATCTCCCACCCATAGCGTGGAGACTCGCCCAGAGGTCACACTGCTCGCGTCTAACTTGAAAAAAAAATCCCATGTATCATACCATCAAAATATACTGTTACGCATTGCATAAAATACTCATAATGTCACCAGAAAACCAAGAATTATTCGAAATAACATTGTAAACAAATTACGCATAAGTATGTACGAAGTGAAGTGCTTCTCGAAAGTTTGGAGATCCACTCGTACTTAAGTGAGCGGCATCGAGCACTGGCCTTACCCAACTTGAGAGGATTTTCATTACTTTTTTAGTTATGTCGATAGAAATATCAGGACTTAAAAAAAATCGTTTTATGTATGAACTATTGCCAGTGGATTCGCCCGCGTGTTATTCTTTAATTATAAAATATACAGATAAAAGGAAAAAGGGATAAAAAATATTTTATGTTTTAAACCAGGTTATAAAGAATCTGTGTACCAAATTTCATTCAAATCCGTTCAGCAGTTTTAGTGTAAAATTAAAATAAAAACATCCATCCATCTTCTGTCCACCGGAAAAATTCGTGCGTTTACATTTACTTTGATGAGACCCTCGAGTGGCGACCACGGACCGGAAGACGCATCGTAGGCCTCCCACAAGGTAGACCGACGACATCGTGAGGATCGCGGGCAACCGTTGAATGCAAGTGGCGAATTGTCGTTCGGCGTGGCGGTCTTAGGGAGAGGCCTATGTTCAGCAGTGGACGTCTTCCGGCTGATGATGATGAATGTTGTCTCACGTGCTCAGAAAGTGCGAGGATATTCACAAAGAAGATTGGTTACCTATATAACGTTACGTGTAACGCCGAAAGCCCAAAACCTCTCGTGGGGTAACTCAGCCCATGTTACTGAGCAATGTTCGTTCTAAGACTTTTGGAAATTCGCAAAAAAAATGGTTTTTCATGCAAAATAATAAATTGGTCGGGCACATCTCTAGGCGAATGCGAATTTCCAAAAGTCTTAGAACAAAAATTGTTCAGTAACATATGTTCGTTTTGCGCTTTTGGCATTACACGTTGTATACAAACCTCCGATAACCACGATGGAGCTGATTTACCTGGGCTGAAATCGGTCGGATGACAGTCATCATCATCATCACGTTTAATGAAAACCCCATCTCTTTCTCTTTCTTTCTCGGGGGACAATTTATATTAACTACCTTATGTGTGTCATATTAAATAACGTTGTATTTTTTTTTCACAGGTAAGTAACGCCTTCGTGAGGTTCGGTAAGCTGCCTAATGTACATTTATTTCATTTCTATCCGACAATCCGACAATCTTCTTTATTCTATATTTGTTATTTGTTGGTAATGGAAAATATTTTATTTTTCCCTTTTTCCTTGTAAGGTTCATGTACATACTATTTGACTGAAAAGGTATAATTACTCCTTCAGTTAGTTAGATTTGTAATTAACTGATACTGCCAAATAACTAGCGATAAACCTAAAAGAAATCAAAATTAATCACAAAAAATATAGGAAGTCAGTGACTTTGTTTTATTATTTTATTGATTTTTTTTGCCACAGACTTCTCAAATGAAAATTAATAATACTTTTTGTAGTTGTTTATTGACTCGACCAGTTGTCCAGAAGAGGGTTAAAAATAAAAACAAAAAAGTTTTTTTTAAATAGATGTATTACATAGCTTCCATGTGCGACAGACCTTATATTGAGTTATCCACGTGTAGGAAGTTTGAAGTGTTAGTAACGATTGCTTGTCAGTTCCTAGAGAAGTTTATAGGAGCAAAGTAAGACTGATGCGACCTTAAGAGGTTTTCTGACAAGAAAAAGTTTTATCCTTAATGTATTGTGATTTATTTAAGAACATTGGGTATAAGTACAGACGGCAGCACATCAAGCTACCACAATCTGTCATATTTCTTTAATAGAATTTCAACCTTATCACAAGGGTAGAAGGTTAATGTTTGATTGGTAAAATCTGACAGATTCGGGTAGGTTGACCTGCTGGCGTCTGTAGGTTTGAGAAAGAAAAAAAAGTTTGGATATAATAATGTGTTGTTTCAATGTCTTTTTTATTGATTCTAAAATAAGTTATGAACGAAACATAGATCAATAACTTGTAACTTTCGTATAGACAGAAAATAAACAATATAAAATAATTTTATAAAAATTAGTACACACGCAGGTACATAAAACAATATACAAAGAGACAAAACAATAAAAGCTTACTTTCATCGGCAAAACACATTCTCGCTCCAATTTCAGTGAAAAGCAAAAAAAAAAAACAAAAACAAATTGAACAACAACTTATAATATTGGTTGTATTCAAATGTACATGAAAAGCGCAAAAAAGCCCAATAACAGACGAAACACGTACTCATCGGATCTCATCAATTAATCATAGTGAAATATTGTGCGCACTCCATGCAGAACTGATAAACGATTTAAATAAATATCGCGAAAAGCATTTTTTATGAGCATTGAGCATTTTTTGTGCTTTTTGCTCGGAATTTATGTTGAAGAATAAAGTGCTTCAGAAGGCTCTTACTTTTAGTTTTGCGCATAACTATAGTAATGAAAAGAAGTTGTGTTTTATTTAAAGGTTTAAAAATAAGTTTTTATAGATATTGGAATCGACATATGTTTTTTGCTACGTTTGGGCCAAAATACACTATTTAATGTAAAATGTGTGAATTTATCTATCGCTGCACCAAAATTGGCCCAGCTGTTTAGACATGAAAGCATACATCCGTTTCGTATTTGTAATATAATGGGATGTGACGTTTTCGAATAATGTGAAAGTATACAAACCCCTTTCGTTTTTTTTTGTAATATTATGGGATTTAACGTTTTTGAATAATGCAGACAAAGAAAAGTTGCAAAAGTAATGTTAACGCAATAAAATACTTAAAAAACTTTTGCTTAATGGCTTCATTGCATGGTTATAAATAATACATGCATCATGTCAAAATTAAAATAGCAATGTAAACATGAATAATTTCATCGTTTAATGAACGCTATTATTTCTTTTATTCATTAACTATAACTATTAGCGTTCGTTTTAATTGTTTTGATTTATAAATATGCAAATGCAAAAATAAATAAAATTATTATGATTTTTTTGCATGAACGATAACAGAATTAATTATGTACGGTAAAAAAAACTTTCAAACTAGCTATTGCCAGCGGGTTCACCCGCTACAACTCGAAAATTATCCCACGGGACCATAAAATCGGGATAAAAACTATCCTATGTGTTAATCCAGGTTATAAACTATCTTTGCACTAAATTTTAGCCAAATCCGTTCCGTGGTTTCTGCGTGAAAGAGTAACAAACATATTTACATCCACATACACACACATACATCCTCACAAACTTTCGCATTTATAATATTAGTAGGATAGGATATGAAACTCTGCAACATGAGAATTTTCTAGCCAGGTGACCCGTACCCCTAGCACGAATTTTCAGTATTTGAGACGTAAAGTAAACTGGAAATTTTAATGATTTTCTGCACACCTACGAAAATAAACTACTACAAAATAAAAGAACTATCGTCTTTGGAGATACAAATATCGATTTACTAGGCACAGATAATACAAAACGACGATATAATACCATGCTTACAGAATCCGGCTACAAGATAATCAACAAGATAGATCCAGACCATTGCACTAGGGAAACAGCAACTACAAAAACGATCATAGACCACGTTTCTACTAATTTGAAGAAAAATAATTTTCACATGGCAATAATTGACTCATCTTTATCAGATCACAAGAACATCTACTTGGAAATTAAAAGAACTATACCACCACGTAAACAAAAAGTGCATTATGAAGCAATTGATTACCAAAAACTATATAAACTAGTGGAAGCAAATAAAGATAATTGTGACTACAACACTTTGGATGAACATGTTAAAAATTCAATCTCTCAAGCCAAAACAACAAAATCAAAGGTAATAAACGAACCACAATACGAATGGATAAACCGGGATATAATCTGTGGAATTAATGAAAGAAACATGCTGAGGCGCCAACTACTGCGTGACCCTCTAAACAAAGAATTAGAACATGAATTTAGGGCGAAAAGAAACAATGTGGCTCGAACAATTAAGAACACAAAGGCAAAGTACTTTTATGGGGAATTCACAAAATGCACAAAGAAGCCCAAAAAGATGTGGAAGTTAATTAACAATCTATCAAATAACAAAATTATTACTAAAAGTGCTCCTCCAAAACTTAAGTCTGAAAATAACTCGACAATTACAGATCCAATAGAAGTATGTCAAATCTTTAACAATTTCTTTGCAAATGTAGGGACACAATTAGCAAGCAAAATACCACCACCCCCTCACAACAGTAACTCATACATTTTACCTAACAACGCAATTCATAGCAAACAGCATAAATTATCCCAATTACCTCTATGCACTGCTGACGAAATATCCCAAATTATAGATGACTTAGATCCTAATTCCAGTACTGGAATTGATGGCATTAGCACCAAGGCTGTCAAATGTGTAAAAAATCTTATTTTACAGAACCTAACGGACTGTCTAAACCAACTATTAGACGAAGGAATATTCCCAGATAATTTAAAAGTTGCAAAGGTCACCCCAATTTACAAAGCTGGTACAAAATCAAATCCTGGAAACTACCGCCCAGTTTCAGTTTTACCAGTACTCTCCAAAATATTAGAAAAGGTTATTTTTAAAAGACTAAACAATTACTTAACAGAAATTAACTTTTTATATAAACAGCAATACGGCTTTCGTCCAAAATCTAACACACTAAGCGCAGCCATTGATTTAATAACTACTATAAAAACAAAAATAGATAATAAACAAATCGCACTCGGACTTTTTATAGATTTAAAAAAGGCTTTCGATACCGTCAGTCATTCATTGTTACTAAAAAAATTGGAAAGTATTGGAATAACTGGAACTGCATTAAAAATTTTAAAATCTTATTTGAGTGAGCGCTGCCAGGTAGTCAAAATTGGAGACTATCAAAGCAACGTTATGCCCTTAACATGCGGTGTGCCTCAAGGCTCTATTTTGGGGCCTCTTTTGTTCCTGATATATGTGAATAATATATACCAGACAGACTTGAAAGGTCAACTTACTCTTTATGCGGATGATACATGTTTGTTTTTCTTTGGATCCAACATTAAGGAGGTAGTGAAACAGGCTCAAGATGATTTAAATATATTAAAAACATGGTTCGAATGTAACTTATTAACTATAAACATGTCCAAAACATCCTACATAATATTTAGCGCGAAAAATAAAAAAATACCTGATTATCCGAATTTAACTATAAATGGACAAATATTACAAGTAACGGACCATGAAAAATATTTGGGACTAACCATTGATAGTAAATTGTCGTGGAATGCTCACCTGCAATATATTAAGAACAAATTGTCAAAACTTGTGGGCTCACTACGAAAAATTGCCCATTGTATTCCAAAAAGAATTCGACTCCTCATCTATAATGCTATGGTCAAGCCTCATTTACTATACCTCATCGAAGTATGGGGTAACGCACCTAAAACCAATCTAAAGCCAATCCAAATATTACAAAACAAAATTATAAAAATCTTGCACAATTATGACTTCCTAACACCTACAAAAACTATCTACAAGCAAACTAAATTATTAAATATCAAACAACTTTTTACATACAACACATGCATACTTATTTATAAAATTATTCATAAACTAATTCATTCTAATATTACATTCACAACTAAAGGAGAAACAAGCAAATACTCATCACGCCGAGCCAGCCACATTGTATTACCTAGAATCAGAACAAATTACGGCAAAAATAATTTTACGTATGGTGGAGCAGAGATTTTTAATAAACTTCCAAAATGTGTTAAAGAAGCGACTTCACTTGCTATTTTTAAAAGTAAATTATTAAATTATATTTATAACAATGAAGCACTTTACTGATTTAGTACGATAAAATATAACATAGATCTTTTAACTTGGGCCACCGCCTTCACTTTGGTTGGAATGCAGTGAAGTTGCTCCTTGATACCTACGATGACAACTTAACTTATTTTACGAGTACCCGCACTAGATTTATAATTAGTTTTAAATTTATTTGTTCTCATGTAAGTGATAATGTTAATTGTCTTAATGAGAAATAAAGATCTTTAAACCGAACTTTGACAATTTCAAATTGATAATTTTCAAGCGAAAAATTAGTTCCTTCTTCGCACACCAGAGGCGCTGTTCCATTTTTTCATACAAGAAGCGCTGTAAATACTGGAAAGTAAAAGAGTGAAAATTCGTGCTAAGGGTACGGGTGTCGTAAAAGAATGTAATTACAGTGTGGGAAAGAGGTGGCGCTAGACGACTTGTATAGTTCCGTCTCTTACACACTGGATTCGTCACTGGAATTAGGCCACCTGGGCTGATTAGAGACAGCATGCGTTAATACGACTGCTTCAGTTTAAGGGCTAGTTGCGTAATCAGTACTTTGGCCTGACTTTGGCAAACCATGGTGGACTCTCTTTTCTTCCGTTTCTGTTTTTTTAATTACCTATATATGCATAGAGTGGTCTTTGAGACTGTGTGACGTAGTTTTCTGCTGTAAAACAACTATTATTACTCCAAGGTCCTTCGCTGCATTATTCAGTAATACAACTAAAAATAGTACTGAAATTCCACGATTTTACAGCAGAAAATCACCGTATTTTACCTAGAATACAATAATGCAGCCTACTAATGCATTTTCTAAAGGTCACCTAAGCCTTCGCAGAAGTAATCGTGTTCCTCCATCGTGGCCACCGTGAGCCATTCATTACCATCATGCGCCACTCTTCGACACGACAAATACACATTGGCCGATGTTTATCTCTGTAATAATTACCTGCCTAGACAATTGGTCAAGGTTTTCATAGAATTATTAAATAGGTCAATACGTAGAAATTAAGTAAAGTATTGATCATTAGTTAAATTAACAATTAGTCAAATTCCTGTACATTTACATTTGTTTAAAAAAAAAGATTTTAATTAATAGTTTGTTTCTTAAATACGTGGGGTGGGCGTGTTTACAAACATTAAACTCATTTATATAAACATTCAGACCCGGAACAACAAACTATAGGTCATACAAATGTTTAAAGCTCCGTAAGGCGCAAAATACACAGAAGTGATGAAAGATTCGACAACAAATCCGATCGACATCCGCATCGTATCCGAACGATGCGGATGTGGTTCGGATTTGTTGTCGCTTCAAATTTTATTCGTACAAAATGTATGAAAGAGATGCGTCGGAAATTACACAGAAAGGATGCGGCGCGGATTTATCACTTGAGAATCCGTGCCACCTCGCTTGTAAATTGGAGCACAGCAAACGCATTTTCGTCTTCTGAAGAGGACATGTTTTGCAACAAAGTCAGCCTGTACAATAACGATCTTAAGCAGATCTTTGCCTGTTATATGTAATTTAAGTCGCATCGGTGCCGTATCCGAATCTTTCATCGCTTCTGTGTATTTTGCGCCTAAAGGGCTTCACACACAGCAGCTATAATGTAAAGATGTACATTATAGCACGATACATCTCATTACATCTTTCCATAGAATTCGTCAGGAGACCACACACGACAGCTATCATGTATATTTTTACATCTTCGAATCTCTTTTTTTTTTTTTAGGTGGTAAAATCATCAAATGAGTCCTCCCGCCCTGGGTGGGGCGGAAGGGACTGTCAGACTCTTACTGACTAAAATCCACCCGTGTTCCTTTCTATGCCCTTTACGTTCCGGAGCCACGGTAACCTGGGTTAAGAAAAAACCCGCGACCCCAGCAGGCATTTGGCGCGAAACACGACGCGCCACCGACCCGGGCTTGGTCTTTGGTCGGACGGTGAGCTACCCATCACTCACCGTCCGCAAGCCCGCTCCGCCGCTGTGCCCTCTGCTGATCAGAGGGACACGTGTTGGAGCATCCACACGACAGGCTATTCGCATACGGGCAAAGAGTTCCAAAGGCACACAGTGCCTAAGGAAGAGTTTTTGCCCGCATCCTAGGATGCACCGGCCCGAAAAACTGGTCTTCCCCCCGGACGTATCCGAGAGGGAACTCCAGTCCACGGGCGCACGTGGAGGTTTCCTGTCATAGCACCCCATCTTCGAATCTCTATGGAAAGATGTAATGATATGTATCGTGCTATAATAAACATCTTTACATTATAGCTGCTGTGTGTGAAGTCCATAAGGAAATCGCATCTACGATAAACAGCGCAGTCGATCGCACCGGTTTTTGCACGGCTGTGAGCATGTATTACAATTACATAATATAAACCATCCTCTAGAATCACTGTATCTATTGAAAAAGCCATTATTTTGTTTCGCATTTTAAAAGATCTATGCTTACAATGCTCCAGAATGTTGTTTTAAGGTGTGCGTCCACAGGTCGGCATCGGACGTATCGTACGTAACGGATTTTAGTTTGCCTTGTATGAAAACTCATACAACTGCGTCCACTGATCCGCATTGTACGGACGGCTCATCGGCAATGCCTTAATGCGACGCGTACCGATGACGTCATACGGAATGCCGATCAGTGAAAGTAATGAAGATGGCATCGGCAATCCGATTGCTGATACTCGCGTCGGCAATCCGATCGCTGCCGCCACAGAAATTCGTTTGATGCGATGCGTCCGATACGTACGATGCGGACCTGTGGACGCTTACCATTATACCTCATATTTTGTACAGATATTTTAAAAGCAAGGTTAGTTAACATGTTAATAAAAAGTTCAGTGACCTGAACATAAATAAATCATTGAAGTGCGGACTGGCGATTGAGAGGTCGTAAGTTCGAAACCTTCCTCGCATTGATGTGGAACAAAGGTTTAGTAACTTGAATGAACCCATATGAGCGTTGTAAAATAATCAACAAACATTTTAGCCCAGGGTTTATGATGTTGTATAAAATATTCTACAGTTTCACTCAAGTGGGTGTCTAAAATTATCCCATGGGATTTCACGAGAACAAATTATGTAATAATAACGGAAATTAAAGATATCCGGATTAAAAACTATCTGCGTGTCATAATTTATACAAAAAAATTCGGCCGTTTCACGTGAAAGAGTAACAAACAAACATCCATCCATTCATCTTCAAAGAAAAGTAAAAACAATCCTATGCTATCCAATACACGGCGCATGTAACCCGCGCTAGTAAACGTGCGGGTTTGCAGTTTACCCGCGCGAGTAACATGCGCAAGCTACTTGATTGAGCTACCCGCGGGGTACTTGTTCACGACGCATGTAGCTTGAGCATGTTGAGGCACTTGCGCGGGTTACACGCGCCGTGTACAAGCACCCTAAGTAATTCAGGTTATAAACTACCCGTGTACCAAATTTCATCCAGTCTTTTTGTGTGACTTTTGTATTTTTAATAATAGCAGGTGAATAGTAACAAGAGAATAAGAGAGAGAGACACAAAAACAATTAAAATAATAACTGTTTAAAATAAACAATCAAAAACGTACATTTCACTTGAAACCTTATCCGATAAAAACCGATAACAATGTATTCTTCCATTTGCTTTCTTTCATTGTAGAATGGTCTAAAAAGTTTTTAAAACGATTTCTCTTGCAAAACGATTTATTACCTGCCGATAGAAACGTGATCGATATGCTCTGAATTAGGCTGATTGCATTAGTAAGATTAAGAAGTAATATTAATAAAATTCACGCTGGTTAAGAGGATAGGTATTTGTCAAATCTCAAATCTGTGTGGTTTTTTCTTCAAAAGACCATCTCAGATACTAACCTACATAGTCCTCGTATACGTATCGTAACTACCAATAAAATGTGTGGACCTTAAAAGAGACAGTGACCTCTTAGTTTGTTTCGGCTGTTTCTTCTCAGAGTAGTCAGGTACGAAACACCGGCCTCATCTAGTTTTGAAAAAAAAGATGACGTGTAAAAGTGTTTGTGCATTAACTACCTACTTGCAAAATAAAAATGTTTGAAATAAAATGAAATGATGTTTATTTATGCAAGTAGGTTTTATCAACACTTTTACATGTCTTTTCATAAAACTAGGAGGGGCCGGTGTTTCTTACCTGCCTAGACTGAGAATAAACATCCGGAACAAACTAAGAGGTTACTGTCTCTGTTAAAGTCCAGACATCATAAATGTAGAACTGTTTATACGAGGACCATGCAGGAAATGTCTGAAATGGTCTTTTCACGTAATGGCCTTTTCTTACAAACGCTTTCGCCCTTTTTCTTTCTGGATATTGGCCATAAAGCAGCGAATAAATAATAATAATAGCAGAATAATTAATATATACTTCTTCTAAGCCTGTTTGTATTTTTTTTTCATAATCACTAGAACCCTCAAAAAAAGCTTCATCGTGATCTTTAAGTTTCTTTAATTCAGTATATAACTTAATTATTCTTTACCAATCTTTTGGTTTAGCTGGTCTCATGAATGTATAATTCGACGTCGTCTGTCTGAAAAGACCGAGTCACTTTAAAAATTAAAAGTAACTGTCGTAGTCATCAATTTATTATTCAAACCTTCTGTATGGAATGAGAATTTCTGAAGTAGCTTTTCGGCTTATGAACAAGGTTTCTTCAAATATACAGATATTTCAATTTTTTTTTACGTATTAAAATCCTCAAATGAGTCCTCCTACCCAGGGTAAGTCCCGGTGACTGTTAGACTTAAAAACCAAATGTTAAAATAATTAAATGTTAAAGTAATTAATGCAAAGCTCCTATATTGATGAAATAACCCTAAAGCCCAACCCGAAATTAAGAGCAAATTTTCCCCCGATAATCTCATGAAGCGCACTAAAAAATCGCAAGTTTGTGGCCAGCCTAAACTACCTCATTAGAATGCTTGCCGTACAACGAGGGAGCCACGTAGGCATCCGACAGCGAGTCGATATTTTGTCCGTATCCTGATTTATCGCCACGATTAGCTCGTTTTTGTACTAGCTTCAATAGCAAATGGCGAAAAAATGTATAGAATTGGATATTAGGACTAAGTGTTAGTACCCAGTGACTATTAAGTCGCTAATGTCCACAATTTGTTACAAGAAGTAATAAGGGTTACAATCCCTTGGCTGTTTCTTTTTATTTAAGTGATACAGTATGGGTTTCTCTTGGATTGTTTTAGATGATTGGCTTTTCTGGGTGGGGCAGATGGTTGGTAAGATTAACCGGTATCTTACTGGTTAGACTATCGGCTATTATTACTACAATTTCTCGGAAACCTAAACCGGGAAGCTTTAGAATTACGGATGATGTAACACTATACTTAAATTGCATACGTTGCCTGGAAACTATAATAATTGGTCTGTCTTATAACTAACTAGCTGTGCCCGCGACTTCGTTCACGTTCACAAAGTTTCATACAAACTTTCACCCATTTTATCCCTTTGGGGGTAGAATTGATCAAAACCCTTTCTTATCGGATGTCTACGTCATAACATCTACCTGCATGCCGAATTTCAGCCCGATCCGTCCAGTGGTTTGGGCTGTGCGTTGAAAGATCACTATGTCAGCCAGTCACCTTTTAGGTAAAAGTTAATCGTGTCTACCACACGCTTCGAATGACACCTGTTTCAAATCCGTAGGAGAATATTGCTACAGGTTAGGTTAGGTTGACATTTTCAGATTTTCCAGGTAAACCTTACACATTTGAAGAATGTCGCTATAGTAAAAATAGATAGTATCTACCACACGCTTCGAATGACACCTGTTTCGAATCTTTTAATTGATATCGTCCCAGGTTTTGTCAGGTAAGGGAAAAAAAATTCTATGCTCGAAATCACATTGTTGGCGCTCGAATTCGACTTAGCTGCCATAATAAGAAATGCATAACATCCTCAAAGCTTTCAATTGGCATAGGTGTCATCGCTGTTGAGCGATGGTGCAGCCTCCATACATTGTTGCCCGTGGTCCTTATGAAATATTATTTTATGTGTAGCTCACTCGTTTTATAATACTAGAATGTTACTCGTAGTTTGAAATGCTACTCGGCTCCTGTTGTTGGTAGCGTAATGTTATATATGTCGTAGGATAATTTGATACTTCGAATCTTCGCGGAAATCCTAGGGGTTTTGCGAAAACGCGGATAATTAGACATAGGCGAAAAATTATCAAATCTTACTGGACAAAGTCAGGATTTTTGCGAAAATACTCGTTATTATAGTAAGATTTGATGTGCTCAACACTGATTGGCTACAATTTTGCTGGCTGACTTCTAATTGGTTCCTAGTTTGCCGATGATTAACGTTAATTAAGGGTTGATTCCCTTTATGTCGAGTCCCGTTACGTCGAGCCGAAAACCTTGTCTCGCTTCTATTACCCCTATGTCGAGCTTAGTTGATTTACCACGCTTCTATTACCTTTACGTCGAGTTTAAATAATATATCATATTTTAGAAGTACAGTCACGTCAAATAAGGTACCCCGACAAGGATAGTTTAGTTTTAAGGATATTATTATGAATTTCAATGATGGGTCCTGTGGACTTTGATCCAAGAGCGAGCAAAGCGAGCTCGGGACTCGTGGGCACCCCGACACGGACAGGTTAGGTTCCTTGTGTTACCTTGTGTTAGGTTACTTTAAACCATGTAAGCAGAAATAGAAGCCCCGCGAAGCGGGGCTTCGTTGAACTTCCTTTTTAGGTAATCTTCACCTATACTTGTTTTAAGTATCATCAGAGCATTTTAACATGTTTTTATGCCATTGGCTTTTAATTTACATCCCTGACTGTACTTGTTCACCAAACTCGACATAAAGGTAATAGAAAGCGTAAAATATCAATACTTTGGAGAACAATAGACTTTCAGACTCGACGTAACGGGACTCGACGTAAAGGGAATAAATCAAATTAAGACGTCAACCAATCAGACACGATCTCTTATTGAACGCGCTGACCGACCAATCAGCGTTCTTATTTCATAACAGCCAGCGTTTCGTTTCGCAATATTGCTATAATAACGAGTATTTTCGCAAAAATCCTGACTTTGTCCAGTAAGATTTGATAATTTTTCGCCTATGTCTAATTATCCGCGTTTTCGCAAAACCCCTAGGATTTCCGCGAAGATTCGAAGTATCAAATTATCCTACGACATATATAATCTATTGCCTTCCTCGATAAATCGACATCATTCACAATCGTTAGTAGTCCGGAAAGCTGAAAAGCAGTCTTACCAAGATGTATCCGATTTTTCAGTACTTACTGTGTCGTTTAGGTCAAATAGGCAATCGCTCCATGTAAAATACTGGTATTCAATTGCATCCAGCTACTCGTAAACTGAAAGCCGCGCCGCTACGCTAGGTAGATGAAGTTGCCATACGATTTAGAACCCTCAGTAACCTTGACCTGCCTTACAAATTACCCTCTGCAATTCATTGCGATAAGTCACAAAATCCAAAGACAATTCCAAATGCAAATATAGCGTCGAGATTCCTTGTTTTACATTTTCCTATTTTCGTTTTATTCGACGCAGAAATAATTAAAACTAAGTAATGCGATACTTTAAGAAATACACGATCGAAATCGAGAAGAAACCTTTAATAAATTTTTGTACCTGGCTTCTGTGTTAGCGTTAACACTGGAACTCACTTTTCTCACGTGTATTTTTTCTTTTTTTTCTTCTCCTTTTTTATTTAAAAACGGTACTAGCAATTCTAACTTATCTGGAGCTAACATAGATACAATCATCATCATCTGACTAGCCTTTTCCCAATTATATTGAGGTCGACTTCCAGTCGAAGCAGATGCTGCTGAATATCAGTATTTTACATGGAGCGACTGTCTATCGGACCACCACAATCCAGTAACTGGGTAACATGATACACCATGGTAAGGCTGGTTGTCAGACTTTAGAGTCGGAGTGACAGCCGATACCAACGGTTTTGCGTGCTTTTGCTACGACAGATGGTCACCCATCAGAGCAAACTCGGCAAGCGTCTGTGCGGCTATAATAATATAATTTACCCACGAGCTCATCTGCTCATCAAAGATAAAATCTTAACTAATTAATGTCAACTAAAATCTATATTAATATTAGATAGAGGCAATCTTTAGAGTGTGCTTGTAGGAAACTATTAAACCGCTTTTTTAAATTCTTTCACCAGTATCTATAAATCGATGTACAGCCATCCACTTATAGAAAATAGATCTTTGCGGCTGTTATTATTTTGGTACAAGCTCCAAAATGGAGGTTTTTGAACTACTGACATGATAAAAAAGCTTTATCTAGACCTTTATGCTACCAGAATAGGTGATGGGTATGAATGTTGATGGATGGAGGAGAAGAAGAATGCCAAAGAAAAGATGGATGGATAGTAGGAGGATTGGTTTGAAAGAAAAAGGAGTAAATTATACTGGGACGCCTGATAGGGGAGAATGGAAGAAAAAAAGGTGTTGCGCCGACCCCAAATAAAATGTGATAATGGCAGAAGATGAGATGATGAAACATGCAGACAGAAATGGCATGCGAGGTTGCATGCAAGTTGGATTGCATTGCGGAAAATCAATGGACAATGAATTTTGTTTATCAAACAAATACCTTAAAACGATCGTGTACCGAGCGCTCGTCCATACAAAAAGAGAAAACGTTTTTCTCCCCCTAGATGTTATCCTATCTCAATGATGTTTTAGAATGCATCTGACACAGTAAAAAACTAGGTTTATAGGTTTACTTTTTTTCAAAATTAATAATAGTTTTTTTTATAATACTTGCATGCGACCCGCATGCAATTCTAAATGAATCTCTAACGTTGATCTCACAAATACTCCTCGCTTACCAATAGTACGCCATTTTCTCTTCACGCCTGGAAACCGTTATTTATTGAGACTCATGAATACAAAGCAGAGTCGACTTGTACTTTTTACTTTTCTTTTTTTTTCTTTCTTTCTTTCTTTATTGTTTGTTTGTTTATGTTTCCTTGAGGGGCTACTGTTTGCAGCTGACTGATTTAAATAGGCGTTAAGTGCTATTACTTATGTTGTTTGTTCCAATTGTTTGGTAATTGTGAAAGGGTTGGAAAGGGAGGTTCTTTTGAAGGAATTTTTGTTTTTGACGGTAAAGTGATAGTGGCCGATTTTCAGTTTTAAGTAGACTAGTTCATTAGAATGATGTTTGAGTTTAGCTAACTGAAAAGCTACCAATAGCGAAATTGATTACGATCCTATTTAATGGTATCAACTTAGAATGCAATTATATAAATATTATAGCCGTATGAGACCCTCTACAGTTGTTCGTTGAGGCTCTTGGCTAACAGATTACGATTACTATTAACAACTATAGGTTTAATAATTATTTTAAACGCATTAACGCATGCGATGCGCATCTTAAAGATGATTTTTTGAGGAAAGAAAAATTTCAGATCCCACTTGCAATCTGAAATTTTTCTTTCCTCAAAAAAATCAACTATAGGTTTTTTAAAAGTATAAACAATCAAGCTCTTTTCTTTAAAAACCGACGAGTATTTTGACGGCACGGTTGGCGAGGTAGCTGAACGATTGATTGACTGCTTCGCTGTATGTCGTGGATTGTACGGGCACTGAATAAATATTTTCATCAGGTTTGCCATTAATTTATCATTTCAAAACAATAAAACCCCTGATAACGAACGAATAACTCAAAAACCGAGTATCCACAGTAACATACGACAAAATTCAAACATGTTTGAATCAGAATTGTAAACCTGGCATACAGTCGGTCACAATAGTGCTTTCACGTTAATGATGTACCCGCAGAAGACGGGAATGTGCGTCAAACCGTTTTCTGTATACAGGTGCTGGGTTTAAAATGAGTCTCTGAATGTTTGTAGTTATTTTTTTCTTTTAATAGCTATGTTAATAGAAGAGGTTTAATATGCGACTATTTTATCTAAATTATGTCTCACTAGCTGACCCGGCAAACTTCGTAGCGCCTCAAAATCACCTTTTAAACCTTCCCTGGACTTCCAGAAATTATTTAAAATAATAATTAGCCAAATCTGTACAGCCGTTTTCGAGTTTTAGCGAGATTAACGAACTAACGAGACGAACGAAGACTAACGATCAATTAATTTTTGTATTACAGAGATTGAAAATCTTATTAGTATAAGAACAATAACCTATACAGAAAAATAACCTCCTTTTTTTGTCAAAAAAAACATTGTTGAGTTATAAAATAATGCCACATTAATTATCCAGACAAAATACATTAGTAGATAGTCAAAAAAAAATTCCATAAGCATAATGGACACTGGGTATTTGTCCACTGCTCAGTAGATCGTTCTTTTTGCTTCCGAAACATACACTTCCACCACAAAAGTAAAGCATATCTCCTAACAAATTCCATCTGAAAACTCTCCCTCCCTCTACCTCCGATAAGGTACAATTCGTGTTTATTGGCACAGTTAAGTGGCACATTATAAATCACTGGCAATAGCAATGCCACCGTCCAACTTGTACGCTGCCACCTTGCTACCACGGAACAGATCGCCGCAGAAGGTCGGTTCTACGATATGGTACATACTTTTTCACGTAAAAATGATTTCAAACAAGAGAATAAAATGAAATGCCACATCGCATGTGGAACAACATCATATTTAGATTCATGCGGGCATGGTCCATGATCGGATATCGAGTCTACCATTACTCGCAGTCTGCACGCCCGCCCCTTCGGTGAACAGACATTCTCCTACGTCCGTTGCCGTGGGTGTCTCCCACTGCGGCTGGGCCGTGTTGTGGACGCTGTCCTCTCCGTCACGCGTCTCACCTCCTCCTTTGCTACCATGACTGCTTCGCAGAAGGAAGCGACCGTTTCCCACTCCGTTTACTTCATACTGCGCTGGGCTGTATTGTGTGATTGACCGCACTTCTGATTGGATTTGCATTCGCTGCATCCATTTAAAAAAAATAAAACAGATGTTGCATACATTTTGACGAGTTATACGAACATAAATGTATGAAAACCCGTTTGCTTTTCGAGTGTGGTCACATAGTGACGGCAAAGAAAAGTTTTTCATACTGTTGAGTACAATGAATTCTTAAGAGGTTGTCGGCGATTTTCCAATAACCCTGTTTAATGTCAGAACTAAACTTCTGTATCTATCTACCTTGTGTAACCAGTATGGATTTTATCAGCGACTGCTAATGTTCGCTGGAACCAACTTATGTATCGCTGGAAACTTTTTCAGGTGCGATCGGAAGATTATTTGTCTTGTCTTGTTTTCTTGTGTAGAATCAAATAGGTATTTTATTTTATCATTCTGTAGGTAGAAGTTTGTTGCTCAAAGAGATCTGCTGTGTGAACTATCTGAGAGGAAATTGCTGTTTTCATCAGAAGAAGAGGGTTTAGATGGTTTATCGCAGATTGCATTTTGATTCCTGTAGGTTACGTAGTTTGCCACAGCCGTGAACTATACAATATTAGATTTTCAGTTTGATTTTATTACAATAATTTCAATGTGAAAATTGGGCGCTTTTTTTGGCGGAAAACACCATACTCAATCAATTATTTTTTAACCCTTCCTTTCTTTCTTCTACATACATAAACTCACTGCCTTTACCCATGAGAATAGGAAGAAAACACAGAGTGATCTTTAGGTATCTGCTCGTAGTACTCCTTTCGCCTCGTTCACAAGAAAGTTCATTAAACGAGTAAGTTGGTTGTATATCTTGTATAATATTTAGAAATATATAAGTATGTCTAACAGTTGTCTAGTACCCATAACACAAGCTCTGCTTTGCTTGGGACTAGATGGCGTTGTGATAGTTGTGGAATATTATCTAAATCATTATGATTATTTGCAAGGAGACTTCTGTCTCCGGAGCCCTAACCACTGGTAGCTGGACCCTGCTCCCACATCGACTCACCACTATTTTTGTATTAAACTTAGTTTTTTGTCTTTTAATAAATGTTTAAAAATATAACGAAATACGTACAAAAGATAAATGAAATATAAATATCATAATAGTTATAACTGGCTCTCATATTTCAGTAAATTACCTTACATTATTTCACAAAATACCAATTTGATACTAGTTTTAATGTTGTAATTTATATATACAATACATTGTCATCACCTGGGGTTTAATCTTCTAGAATTTTAAAGGACATTTGTACAATTTATAGTAATCGGTTAAATAACCTTGTTCGTCTTGGCAACTGAAATTATATTTTTTATAAGAACATTTGTCAAGTTTGACGACCTGCAGAATTGATTTCTATTAAATTGTTATTCATACATGTTTTGCAATCACATTTTTTAGAAGTCACATGTTTAATTATACAGAGTGTTTCTTTTGAATTGGCCAAAAGGCGTTTTGGCGTTTTTTTATTTTTGGGTCAACAGTTACTGTGAGGCGGTGTCCTGCGTAAGCGACAAATGCGACACGACGCGATGCGATTCAAACAAATTCAACTACTTTTGTAATATTATTTTCTAATTTACTTCGTGTCGCGTCGCATTCGTTGCTCACGCAGGACACCACGTTAGTTGTCCACAGAAATTAGTGAAATTGGCCAATTTTTTTTAACGTCGTTCGACTCTGTTTCATGTAAGGATCATTTCATTGTACTGGAAGAAAAAAATCGGGACGGCGAAAGTTGGTCAAATTTTGCAAAATATTTTTTCATACAAATTGTATGAAATGACAAAATTACTAATATTTTTTTATAATGTTATTTGATTTTTAGTGTTATGTGAGGATCATTCGTTTGTATGGGAAGGAAAATATCTGGACAGTAGAAGTTGGTCTCAAGCTGTCCATAACGGATTATCTGAACCTTTGTTTTTAGATGAAAAGGTAAAAATGTTAAGGTATAAAATCAGGGAGTCGTCAAATAACATTTAATGTAATGTTATTCGACGAGGGCGTCCGCTTCGGGAGGTGAGTAATCAGAATAAGTACGTTTTTCAACAGTGATGGGAAATGCCGGAACTTGATGTAAAATACGGGACTGTACGGGACTTGTGAGCAAAATAATCAGTCAATGATGAAATAACCAACAACGATACGAACAACACTATAATGTACACATACTACTGCAATTTTACTAGTTAGTAGTTTTTTCACATTTGAATAAGAGTTTTATTATTTTTGCCTTAGCGCAGTTTATAGAATTAGGTTCGCAACTTCGCACTAATGCAGCTCTGCTGAGACTTTTTTTCATAAAGGTGCCTAAAAGATTAAACTTATTTAATCCAGAACAAGCTTAAAACGAAATAAAGCTTTGATTTTTTACTTAGCCAACAGCATAAAAAATCAGCGCATTTATTTATTGTGTATGAATACGTAACATTTTTACAATAAATTAACTTAGGTAAGACCTTTAAACTGGGTAAAGTAAGCCTATTATAAAAGTGTAATCCTGTGAAATAAGAGTACATTATCATTGTTAAAATAAAATTTTGTTCTTGCTTTGAAGTACTTATCATTATGAATTCCAAATATGTTTCTTTTTATTTTTTTAAACAGATTTGTATCTCTCAACATAGATAAAACGTTTTAATTATATTTAATGGATGGACTCTTTTGCCATTAGTTTTTAGTATAGCATGCAATTTAAAAAATTAAGTTGAAACCGCCATTAAAAAAAATGTGGATATCTAATTGAAAAACAAATTGCCTTCGTTAATTCGGAATAGCAACTCATCACTAGATCCGCTTCAAATTATAAATTTATTCTTAACCTTACCATTATTTATAATCTTCAATTCTTATCAAAAGTATTGACTCGAAAATTCCCGGGAAAACTGTATAGCTAACTGTATAATAAATATCATTGCGTCTTAAAATCCATCCATCCAAAATTTTTAGTTAAATTCGCGCCATCACCAAAACCGACATAAAATTATCGACTCGATAAAATCCCGGGAAAATCACGAAGGTCTCCCGTCACTATCTTTACATAACCTCTCCGCTTGCCTACAGATGAGAGCCCTTAACAATCTCACAGCGTTTAATGCATTCTGACTTGTAGTAAACAGATTATAATTTGTTTTTTGCTCCACTCCTGACTTTATCTGAGTCTCTAAAGACTTTGTCTTCTTTTGTCACTTGCTCGACGTTATTCGTAGTGTTGTACTTTTTTTGTGTTTTCGTCTGTCTAGACTGAGAGGTTTTTTTTATGTATAAACAGTGGTTTTCGTGTTCCTACTGAAAAGGGTTTGTGTTGTGTGTCGTATGTATGTCATAATTTTATCCAATTATGCAAGAGTTTGCATGACATCATCATCAGCCTATAAATGTTCCCACTGCTGGGACACAGGCCTCCTCTCTGTGAGAGGAAGTGGTCCATAATCCACCACGCGGGCCCAGTGAGGGTTGATGGATGTCACATGTCTTCGAATTTTTGGTTCTAGGTCATGCCGGTTTCCTCACGATGTTTTCCTTCACCGTTTTGAAAGCAGTGGTGATGAAATAAATCACACAAAGTAATGCGCCTGCATGGGTTCGAACCCACGACCCACAATTTGTAATTCGGGACCGATACCACTGAGCCACCACTGCTCATATGTTGCATGACATAACAGCCTATTTTAATGTAAGTCAAGCATATCGACGATTCCACGCGCGCTTTAAAGAGCTGTCAGCAATATGACAGACCCTCCCCTTAGAGGGCTAGAGCCTGCTGGGGTCGCGGGACTATCGTGTAACCGTGGCCCCAGAAAGTAAAAGGCTATTGAAGGTTTACCGTGGATTTTAGTCAGTACAAGTTTTACAGTCACTCACGTCCTGCCCTGGCTAGGAGGACTAAATTAATGATTTTACCAATCTAAAAATAAAAAATAAACCTACTGACTGAACAGTCAATGTTTCATTTTTCTTTGTTTATCTTATATATCTCAGAAACATTTCATAAAAAATAACAGTAAATTGATTGAACATTCCGTGTTTATTTGTATAGTTCTGTACAAACAACAGCTATCGAAACGAAACAGTTTACTCACAAATCTTTTCGTCCATGTTCGCAAATACGAATTTTAAAATCACGCTGCAGAAAATACGAACACGAATCAACAATTTTCACTACTCTATAAGTCCGTAAAGACGCAGTTCTTCAAAACAAACAAATAAAAAAGAAAAAATAAAATCAGACACGAAAGAACATTCCTTCTCAGAATCCAACTAAAAACTGTTTTTATGACTAAAACTTTTGCAAATCAAAAGCAAAACTCTTGCACTGCTTCCTTATCTTTCCATTTTATTTTCTTTCTTTCTTTCTTTTTTTGACAGATCCGTTGCAGGGCAAAGATAATTCACTTTTAATAAAACTTTCAACCCTTTAAACTGCGTTTTTATTGGGTCGAGTTATGTTTCCGCTTCGCATACTCTTTTTGACGATATAACTCGGGTAATTTGAGATGTCTTTTTTATTTTACTGTCTTGTTTTCGTAGTTTCCGTTTTTATTTTGCGTTTTTGTGTCAGAAAACACAACAAACGTAAGTGGTTTTTGTGGTAATAAGAATTGCTAGTTTTGCTAAAAGCTAAAGGCTGCTATAGATGATCTCATATACTGTCAAATGCGGTGGAAGTTGCGGCGGCAGGTAGTAAACTTGACCGTGTATTAACTATAAGATATTTGAAGAAGAATTGTCATACACACAGTAGCCATAGTAACCGCACACCGCTTGCAAAGTGAATCGTGTAACTAACAGTAACTTACTGCCTTATTCGTCCAGTGTTTGTAAGTGCGACTTTAGAAGATGAAGCCTTTTTTTATCGTGATAAAATCATCTTATGAGTCTTTCTAGTCAAGCCAAGCCTCATAGCGGCTGCACATTAGTGCCGTGAATTCACGCCGCGAATTCTCACCGTGAATTCTCGGCACAATACCGACACTGATCGGGGAACAGGCACGAACGGGCATGAACCCCGCGAAAACCATCCACATTTTCGTTCGCGCCTGTTCACGGGGGTTCACGGCACTAATGTGGAGGCGTCATCACATGGGGAAGCTGTGACGCATCTCCAGCCACTCCTCAAAGAGAAGTCTTACCGCGCGACCTCGGTGTGCCCGAACCTCAGTTCGCGACAGTCGACAGCTTTGCCGGTCGTCTCCGCATGCCCAGGGCCCACACAGAGAACCCGTATAGGACCATGGATCGCACGACACCGGCGTACAGCCTCCGGCAAGGAGAAGGTAAAGCCTAGGATTCGATTTCCAGTTTGCGCGAGATGTTTTTGGGTTTTGCTCAGTAACAGCCACGCGAGTTACAGATATTTTCACTGAAGTATTTTTTTAAAAAGGCTGATGCTTTTCGACAAATTATTTGTGATTTATCTATATAATCGTATCTTTACGTAGACGTATTTTTTTAAGAAATTCCTCTCAACTAATTTCCGTTACAAAATATCCTCAAGGAAAACATTAAATTGTTTATGAAAACAAATGACTTTAGTAAAAAAAAAAAACAAAACGAAAATCATGTTACATTCCTCCTAAAGAAAATAAACCTATTATCTACTTACGTTGAAGTTAAATACAAAAATTATCTAATTTCTCACTCACAGTTGAAAACGAAGAGAAATTACGTTTTCCTAGACAATGTTTCTGTTTAAAGGTAAATTCACATTAGAGCTTTTATATCTAACTGAACATCGCAGACTGGAGAGAAGAAAAGAGAGGGCTACTATGCTAGACAGTTTGGTTTTGTCGTTGGTGTGCGCACACGCTTAAGTGAAATGGACAATCGTAATTCATATTACATAGACAACTTTGATAGACAACTTTATCCATACATAAATATTGTTTGAACTACTTTAGTCAAGTAATAGTCTGAGTAATCGTAATCCACGGTCATAGTACATGATCGGACCACCCATTACTCGCTGTCCGCATGCCCACTCCCTATCCCCATGCCTACTCCCTATCCGCATGCCCAATGGGGATTGCAACTGGGGATCTAATAGCGCTAGTATAGCTTGTTCCAAACATCGTCACTGGTTCATATCTTAAAGGTACTTCAAAATAGTACTACGTCATTGGTCGGATTAGGACTAAGCTATGGTGGCGCCATCTACAATTAGCTTTGACTTGCCTTCCCCATTGCCGTCCGCATGCCCACTTGACGTCCACATGCCCACTTGCCGTCCGCATGCCCTTTATCATTCCCATTACATAGCTTTCGAAGATTCGTATCATTCGTACCCAGTACTATTAACATTACGTGGAAATGTGCACTCACCTTAGCAAAACAGATAGGTATCATTCGATGAAGCTAACTGGCGACCGGAGATACTCGTAAATTTCCAACTTGTTTCAACGAGACTCCTTAGAACCGGTTCCTGAACAAGTTGCCAACTGAAACTACTATATTTTTAAAAGGAACATCTCGTTTTTCGCAAAATACGGTAGATTCTGAAGTTAGTAGGTACTGTTTACGTGTACATGATGTTTTATGAGGCTGTTGGCCTTGGAAAAAATGCTCTGGGTCAAGTTTATTGAGGACACGGAAGTATTTGAAAAGATTGATTACTATTTGGTGGTTGGGAGTTTATGGTAAAGGCCTTGAGTTTTGAGTTGTAGGTCGTTGGTTCAAAGCCAGTCTGGCGTATTACTAAGGTGTTTATTTCATCATCAGTGCTTTTATCGGTGAAGAAAAACGTCGTCAACGACAAAAGGCTATTTTCTTGTTAAGAAAAAAACATTGGGATTTTACTCTATACATAATGTATTATTTCAGATTAATTTCTTCTTGAAATCAATATTATCTGAATTTTCGAAAATCTGCCCACAGAATTTCATTTTGCCACTCAGTGTCAAAATCAGACTTTCAATAGATCACAGAAACAAGGTCAATTCAATTTCAGAATTGAATGAAAGATTTCAGCAGGAAGATCGCTGAAAACTGATCATAATATTGTTGACTAAAGGGTAATAAAAGGTGTTTTTGATGATGAAGCACTTTTGAACGATGAATTATATTCTATGTCTGGACGGCTCGGCAAATAGAATTCTTTCAGGGTTGTTTTTGAAATAGGAAAGCTGTTATGAAAAAAAAAGGTGGAAGATTAAAAAATAAGATTTGATTATGAGGATATTCCTGTTTCTGAAGCCCTAGCCCCTAGCTAGCTTGGACTCTGTACTGTGCCTTAAGCACGAGTTTTCACTATTTTTTTATAGCGTCTTTCTAGTATTTACAGCGTTTCTTGTATGAAAAAATAGAACAGAGCCTCTGGTGAGCAAAGAAGGAACTAATTTTTTCCTTGAAAATAATTTGACAATTTGAAATTGTCAAAGTTCCAGTTTACTTTACGTGTCAAATACTGAAAAGTCGTGCTAAGGCTCGGATATCGGTCTGTCAGTCTTTTTGATTGTGTGTGTTGGTGCTTTTTTTTTCTTGTAAGGAGAAATACGTTAGTGAATAAACAATAGTATGAGGTTCAGGTCAGTAAGCTTTTGAATACGCACTACGTGTAATGAGGAGATTCTCTCTCAAGATTCCCGGCGATCGACAAATTGTACTCTTTCGATACTTATGATATTTTTTAGGTTTTCAATGTTTATATTGGTGTAATAGAGATGAGGCGGGTTAATTTCCACGATATAATACTTCCACCTCATTCTTCAAACTTACCCGTTTACAAATCCAGCCTCATATTTCTCAACATACTCAAAACAATGTCCACAACCCACTATCACTCCCAGTTTTTCCCTCCACATGTTAAAACGCCCCCTTCACCCCTAATCCAGCCTACGTGACCAGCCTTACACCAGCTTTGTAGAGAATCTACAAATTATGCGGAATGTAGCTCAGTCCTCAGAAATGTGGGGGACTGCAAAGTTCCCCGATTTGTCCCCCAGCGAGGATGAAGAGTTGTCTCTAATGTGAATAGTTTACTTTGAATAGTACTGAGTTGAACATTTGAACAAGTCGACTCGGATTCTGAGGATTTTCGCTGGATTACTCTCGTGGCCGTTCTAGGGTTAGTTCTGATGTTTATTGTGTGCTTAATTCTTCATTGTAACTTGTAACTAAACTACCAAGGAATGAAATAGAAGGTATTTGAGCTTAGTAAGGGTCAACTCACACCGAAAGAGTGACGAAGGGAAGCGATGCGGAGCGCAGTTTCAGTGTCATATAAATTTTAACTTTATTTTCATTACTATAATACTTATTATCGCATAAGAAACACGGATGCCTGCGGTTCCAATTCCGGCAAATTTCATAAACAAAGCCGTACGACTCCGCGCTTTCGATAATAACTAATAGAGTATTAAAAATAAAGTTAAAATTCATATGACACAGAAACTGCGCTCCGCTCCGCTGCCCTTCGCTGCTCTGTTGGTTTGTGTTGAGCCTAACATTCTGGCTTTACCAGCCAAACAGGAAACGCTCAGGAGTCTTTTATAGATTATCAAACTTAATGTCTTAAGAGTTAAGGGTAAACCAATTTAAAAAAAATTCTGTATGACGGTGCTATAAAAAACCTACGCTAATTTTTTTTCTAACCGGCTACAATTTTTTAAGATTAATTTCACAACGACATTCTGAAGTACTAGACGACCGGCCTAACCTCTAGAACCTAGAATTTTTAAAACTATTTTAAAGACCCCGGCAGAGAATTTCAATTTAAAAGTATTGCCAAACCCTTAGTACGTACGAGTGGGTTGTATTCTAAGTAGCGATGGGCTATGCCGTACATCTTGTACTCCCCCCTTTTGTGAAGTAGGTTAAAATGGCAGTAACCCCGTTTAAAACCTACCCCACAATGCAAAACCCTTTTTTTTTTGACAAAGCCGGTTTAGTCGATAGATCTACCTTTTACTAATAACTGGTGACGACTACATAAATATTCTACCAATTTTCTATGCCCAATAAAACGAAATGAATAAACAAACAAAACCGCGTCAATTTCTGCGGTTCAGCCATATTGCGTACCTATCAAATGCTTTGTTTTTGATCGATCGAGGCCACACGGTGGTAATAAAATTGGATATGAATACACAAACTAGATAGATAAATAACTGAAAATATGAGGGTCATAAAAGAAAAGTGTTAGAAAATATTGGTGGGTAAGTATAGTTCGTGGGCAGAAGTTAGTAACCGCATAAAAAAATGTAAGCAGTAAGACGGGCAAGGTATACAACATCTAGTTAGTTCAGTATGGGCTAGCTCGCCGCCCAGCAAAGGACAACGCATCGACAGCGCGTCATCGTCCACCCGCGCTTCAAAAACCTGCCTGCAATTTGCCTACTATCTAAAAACAATGAATTTCAGTCTCACAATAGTCTTGCGACTTGTTGATCGGACCCTCTCCCGTCGATATATATTTTTTTTACAACTATCACACAACGCCATCTAGTCCCAAGCTAAGCAGAGCTTGTGTTATGGGTACTAGACTACTGATTAACATACTATATTTCTAAATACATACATATTATTATAGATAAATTACACCCACCTCATCACACAAACATTTGTCCTAGGTGGGAATCGAACCCACCAACTCCGGCATAGCAGTCAGGCTCACTAACCACTAGAGCAACAGGTCTACCTAGCTTTTTTTTTTCAAAATTTCCGATATTTATCATCGATAACTTTTTAAATCACCTTTTCTTTAATAGACACATCTTCTAAAAAACTATCATTTCACAACACCAATCTAACTTCTAAATGTTACAGAACTATTTCCAGTCTCTTTTGAGCTGCCATTGCACAATGGCCGCGCTAGCTATGACGTCATAGCAACCTAGGTCACCTACCGAGGCACAATCAAGCCTGAATAAAGTATTCATGCAGTTTTTACTCGCTTTATGCTGAAAGTTTCACGTATGCGTTTGATTTTGTGGTTTTAGTGACTCAGGTAAAAAAAAAAAACAAAATGTAATCTAATCTAACTCAATATTTTATAAACGCGAAAGTTTATGAGGATGGATGAATATTTTGAATTATGATTTTCGAGTTGCAGCAGGCGAATGCATCATAACATTAATTGTCTTTTTTTTTTCCTGTTGGAATCATCAAATAAGCCCTCCCGCCCTGCCCGGGGCCTTAAAAGGACCACTGTGGATTTTATTCACTACAAGTCTGACAGTATGGGTGGGAGAAGTCATTTGATGATTTTACCACGATAAAAAAGGGTTTTAGTCAGCGCAGGGGACGTACAACAACGTCTTAAAATCAGGCTTATTCCAGTAAGTGAACGAGATGGCGCTAGACGACTTGTATAGCTCTGTTACTTTCACTCGTCGGAACAATTCTGGTTTTAAGACGTTGTAATATCCCCCCAGGTCTGAAAGTCCCTTCCCACACTCTCCAGAAGAGCAAATGCATTCTTTACGGTTGCATAAACTTCATACACCAGACCGATTAACCCCACAAATTCCACCGCAGCCTCAAATCCACTATTTATATCCATTTACGACCATAAATATCCTGAACCAACCCCTCCCATACATTACAACATGGAATCCATTGCAGAGTCGTTGTTTTTTAATTGGCCAGCACAGATCACGATTGGCAGAGTTCCCGGTGACGTCACCGGGTCGGGTCAGAGACCAGCCTATGTAGAGCGGTCATTCCGTTTTGGATTTATTCCAAACTTGTATTGCAATCTCTTTGATAGTGCTGGCGTGTCTTTGAATGGGGGAGTTGATGGGTGTAGTTGATTTGAATGAATTGAATGGAGTGTTTTCAGAGGCTACTGCTCATTTTTGAATCATGGTGGAAAAAATCTTGTTCTCGAGAAGATACAGACGCCTGCAGGTCAATTTACTCCAACCTGTTAAATACCAATCCAACATTAACCTTCCACTGATGAGATAAGGTTGAAAATCTAAATAAAAAAATTGACAGATTAAGATTGGTTGATGTGCTGACGTCTGTACTACCGCTCTGGTTTGAAAATGAAACCTTGTCAACAAACAAAAAGTTCAACTGACGAGATATCGAACCGAAAAGCAATAATGAAACTTTGAGGCGGCGCCAATTGATGAAACTTTACTACATACCTAGCCAGAATTGCCATCAACCGAGGCATTGGACGAGGCCCTGTGGCTGCTACTTTCATATTCCTGATAGAAAAAGTAATAACACTACTCGATCTGGATACCGAACCCAGGTCTTTATGCCCCGCAGTCGTACTTGCGTAGTCGCAAGTACGACTGCGGGGCATAGTAGTCTAGACCAACGAACACAGATAACCCCTCTAGATTCTGCCTCACGTCAGTGCATTTGTCACTACTTAAAGTCGATGTTCTTTTTCGAACCTTGAGTCATGTCAACCAAACGCTAAAACCGTGGTGCTTCTGATCGTTCCTAAAAAATCTACTTTAGACTTGACCCTGACTTGAGAATAAAACTCATTTGTTAGGAATGGTTCTATGATGGCCAGGGCCTGGGACAGCTCAATAAAAACTTAAGTAATGGCAAATGCAATCACATGTATGGCCAAAGTTGCCTTCTATGCAGAATTCGAGAAGGTTGTGCCAACCATGCACCAATCGAACAAAACACAATTATAATTAAATAACTGAGAAACGAACTAAAACAACTACAACACAGAATTCCTACTTACCAACCATGTCAAATGAAAACTAGTTAACACAAATGAACGGAACCACCAACTACTTGTACAAGTACTTAGTTTTCTTAATTGCTTCTAAGATGTAACAACTAGGCAACAACTAAATAATATCACTTGGAATTTGTACTCTGTGCTTCAAAACCTAGAGTTCAAAATCTAACACTGCACTTCAACTTAGGCATGCATTGATTCACATATGGTTAGGACAAGCGTGGTAGAAATGTAACTTGTTGAACTTGCAAGCACTTGCAAAGTTGCAATCTTGAAGCAAGTTTAAGGAATATAGGCTGAAATGATGAACCACTTTTGGATGCCTTTGAATGGTACTTCTCTACTTAGCGTAAAGACTACAACAAAGCAATTTTGAGTGTTTACTCTAACATAGAGCTTGTGAGCTCGTGTCAATATTCAAGTAAAGCCAAGCCCGTCGAAGTTGGTCTGTGGATAAGTGACCATCTACCATACCAAGTTTTCTCCGGTCGAAGCTTTTGGTCCCGACTGTCCGATCTTTGAACAGTGAGAAGGTCGGAAATCTGAAAACTATTCTTATATAGGAGCATTTTGACACCCAGTTACCAGGTTGTGGAGACAATACATTGGTATTCCACTGCATCCAGTTCGACTGGAAGCCAATTCCAACATTGTTTGAAAACACGAACAATCATTTGATCGATATTGTGATAACCGTGGTCATGTGCCACCTGCGGTTGTTTCACAAAATCTTCATTAGGTTAAGGCCTGGATTTGGTGACACGTCACCTAACCTATAACCAGCGGACAACTGAGACGCTTCTAACGACACCTCATTTGTTATGTAATTATAAGTAGTTCAGAAGTTATGAGCGAACAAACAAACATACATACCGGTCAAAATCATAACCCTCCTGCTTGCCTTTGCCGTAGTCGGGTAAAAAATACTAAACAGATGATGATGACTAGATAAACAAACAAACAATCAATCTTGTTACTTTTTAACCGACTTCAAAAAAAGGAGGAGGTTATCAAGTCGACTGTATTTTTTTTTTTTTTTTTTTTATGTTTGTTACCTCATAACTTGCGACTGGGTGAACCGATATTCATGATTCTTTTTTTATTCGAAAGCTGGTGCTTCCCGTGTGGTCCCATTGTCACCATTTCAGGATCTGATGATTGGATCTTGGAGTAATCGAGGGCAACCCTCAAATTTTATTGGCTGACACATAGTTTTTCGCAAATCTTATGAAGTAATTCAAGTACTTGCGTATGGAAATCATCATCTCATGTGGCTGAGCTGATGATGGAAGGTACAACTCCTCAAGTAAGAAAATTATGCTTGTGTTCGCATATCTCCGGAACTACAAGTCCGATTTAAGTAATTTTTTTTTTGTTGTACTAGATATCGTTCAACTTAGGGAATACTGCAAATTTCATAAAAATCGGTTCAGCAGTTTTTGAGATAGGGAATGAATGAAAGAGATGTTAACGATGTTATTACCGGTTCTACGGATTACAAAATTCTAGTGCACATGTAAGAAAATGATGTATTTGACAAGAATTTTGGTTGAATATTTAAACTAAAAAGAGTAAAATAAAAACTTTTTTAAAAAAAATATGACCGCCTTCAAAAAAAACCGCAAAAAAAGGGTAAAATACCTACAAAACTTTTCTTTCGGAAGTCGGTGGCAAAAGAGACAATGTTATTAATAAAAAAGTCACCGACTTCCGAAAGAAAAGTTTTGTAGGTTATTTTACCCTTTTTTTGTGGTTGTTTTTTGTCTTTTAGCTACTTCTGTACCCTTTGCACGAATTTTCAGTATTTGAGACGTAAACTGTAAATTTGACAATTTCAAGTTGACATTTTTCAAGAAAAAAAATTCGTTCCTTCTTCGCACACTAGAGGCGCTGTTCCATTTTTTCATACAAGAAACGCTGTAAATACTGTAAAGTAAAAGAGTGAATATTCGTGCTAAGGGTACTGAGTCTGGTGCAGTATCGGCGCACGTGACTAAAAAAGCATACATAACTGACTGAAATAACTTTAAGTGTCAAACAACATTCGTTTATTTTCTAGTTGCAAATAAAACGCAGTGCATCACAGTGGGGGCACGTAGGACGACTAATGCCTCAATTCAGATGGATTGCGGGGCTTGTGGGGTCCTTAGAGCCGTGCGAAGGGTCGCTATAGCCTTTAAGACTTATTGTGATGCTGTAAGGACGTGGTTGAATATATGTATAGAGGATATTTTTATCAAGACAGTGGGTGGCTAGGGCAGAAGAAGCCCCGTATCAAAATTTGTTTTGGGGCCCTTCTAATCTAAGGTTATACTTAGTTTTGCAAAATAAAACCAATAGCATCCTTACTCGTGCTGTTACTGATGTCAAGAAGGAGCAAATTAACGGAAAGACAATTGAAACGTTTTATAGTCCCCACACATTTCATTACATATTTAAAAAGCTACAAATGTTACAAGGGAAGTAATTGCCATTCATTTCTTATAATATCCCTATTAATTTTAATTAAATAATTATAACCAAAATCGTAACTAGTTGAACGCACATGACAATAGTCCTCCTTATTCAAACAAGATTATTTCCACAAACTGCACAATTAGTAGAAAATCATCTAATTACAACACTTCAATTAATAATAACGCCGCATGTTCTAACTAGGCACTTATGAACTACCTCGGTTTATTCCTGACAATCAAAGTTACCAACTTGCAATGAGAACCGCGCTCACAACTCAAGATAAACTTTACTTACATCAAAGGTTACTTTTGCTTGTGTGCTATAGACATTACAGTTGGCTTTGCTTCTGTTTTGCTTTCTAGGAATTGAATATGCTTTGTTATTGTTTTGTTCAAGTTACTAGTAACTTGCATGTTATTGTGTACGATTTCTTAGTTGCAGACGAGAATCTTGATGTATGCTATGAGTACCTGGTACCAATGCGTGGTGTGAACATTTTGTAATAAGGAGATTCACTGCGAGTTTTAGCCATCAGTATAGAATTTATGAATTTATTTTTTTCTACGATTTTTCACTCTTTTGCTTTACAGCGACTTTCCAGTATTAACAGCGTTTTTCTATGAAAAAATGGAACAGCGCCTCTGGTGTGGGAAGACGGAACTAATTTTTTCCTTGAAAATTGTCAATTTGAAATTGTCAAAGTTCCAGTTTACGTCTCAAATACTGAAAATTCGAGCTAAGGGTACAGTTACGCTACAAGCGCTTAAAGTAAACAACGTCAGTGTAGCTTCGAGTGTGTGTACTGTATCTGAGTCAAGCTTTGCGTGAAACCTTCGATTGTAACAATTTTATAAGTGACTAGAATAGTAACTAAAACTAACCGAAATTAGTTTGTTCAATGGTATTTCTTTTAGCAAAACTATAAAATTCAGTACACTTTATTTTAATTTGGGGGTGCTTTATAATATTTTAATAACAGTCAGTGGCTAGCCTTTCTGGAAAATACAAAAAAAAAGAATTTTTCAACAAGTTTTTTTTTAATGAAAGTTTTCCATTTTTAGAAATTTATAGTCAGAGTCAGTTATAGAGGCCATTCACCAGCCATATGAACCATAAAAGCGATTAACGATGCGCTCGATATTTTATTAACTAAAGATTGCGCAGAGCCCAACGCAAGTAACAATCTTCGCACGTTAGGGTGCTTGTACACGGTGCATGTAACCCGCTCAAGTAAAGGTGCGGGTATGCGGTTTACCCGCGCGAGAAACATGCGCAAGCTACTTGATCAAGCTACCCGCAGGGTGCTTGTACACAGCGCATGTAGCTTGAGCATGTTGAGGCACTTGCGCGGGTTACATGTGCCGTGTACAAGCACCCTTATTCGTTAGCAGCTGTTTTAGAGATGTCCTGAAAGAAGATTGACATTGCCTAGCAAATGGAAACTAACACTAACACAGTAAATGTACACAGACTTAATATTTTGTGAAAATGTTGAATTGAATAATTTTGAAAAACTTTGACGGAACCATTGGCGTAGTGGCTGAACCCTCGACTGCTGACAATTTTTTTTTAATTTTTATTTTATTGTCTTTAATAAAGTATTAACTACTAAATTTTTGCTCAACTTAAACGATTTATGTACTTACCTTTTATCAATAGACTAAAACAATGGGGAAGGCCGGTCAAAGTTAATTGTAGATGGCGCGACCATAGCTAAGTCCTAATCCGACCAATGAGGTAGTACTATTTTGAAATACCTATAAGATTTGAACCAATGACGATGCTTGGAACTAGCTATACTAACGCCACTTGTTTCCCAGTTGCCATACCCATTAAACTAACGTTAAAATATTTCTGCTTATACAAAACTTTTGAAAAACCTTTATGATCGTATCAAGGAGCAAACTAATGTAAATACGGTCTAGATTAAATCGCATCTGTATTTCTTTGATCTATCGTGACTCAACATGTCGTCAATGTCAGGGTTGCCACTTCAAGAAAGATTTTATTGCCATGATAAAAGAGGTATAATAGAAAAAGTTTGATCGGTAATTCAGATTTTTATGGCAAATTGTTAAGTTATTTAGGTGTGGATAATTTTATGGTTTTTATCGTTAGATTGAGGTTAGGTTATTCGCTAAAATTACTAACATTTTTTTTTTATTTAGGCTAATTCATAAATATAGCAATACTACCCACTTTTAATCTAATTTTGCGGTCGATTGGCCATTATAGTCAATAAAAGTAATTTTATTGTAATAATCAAACAGAACTATTAATTATTTTGTAATACAAAAAATATCCTAGCTGTACAACTAATAAGGCTATACTGGAATGAAAATACCAAAATCATTCCTTAGTCAAAATGACTCAAAGGCAGCGATAAAAAGAAACTACCAATTAGGTAATGGATACTACAGATAACGTAAGATTATTGTAATTCCAATAAAGACTATGTTCAATACTGTTGCCAGGTTCAAATTACAAAACAACTTACAGCCTTAACTACTGATTCATGGGAAGTAGAGAGATTCGAATTAGTAGTTTTTTAATAGTCATGAGTCATGAAAGAATTTGCTGTAATGACTATTCTTAATCCCATCTTTTATTTTGCAAAACATGACGAAAGTTTTTGTTTACAATCCGACATTTTTTTGGCCGGTTTTGGCACGATCTGTAGACGATAAATGATGAACTTAGTTTCTTAATGATCACCATAATCATCATTATCATAGTATGGCACAGAAAGGAGGGGTCCCTACTGTGTCATATTTCCCTGATTTGCGCGTGTCTCAACCAGGTTTTATCCGCGATCTTCTTAATGTCGTCATCTAATCTGCTATTAAGACTATCGTCTACCGAGCTTTCGTCCATACAAAAAGAGAAAACGTTTTCCTCCCCCTAAATGTTATCCTATCTCAATGATTTTTTACAATGCATCTGACACAGTAAAAAACTAGGTTTATAGGTTTTCTTTTTTTCAAAATTTATAATAGTTTGAAAGTTACAGGCGCCTAAAAGTTACTATTTTTATGACAAAATCTTCATTGAAGTAAAACCTTTGTATTTAAAAAACAAAGAAGTTTAAGAAAAAAAACAAAACCTACAAACCTAGAATATAATACGCTGAAACGATTGACACCAGAATCTAAGAGATTGGTCGTGATTTAGTATGTGAAAAATGTTTTCTCCCGAGAGACAAATTTCACATAAAAAATACTTACATTCAGTCGCGAGTTGCAACGCTCTCTATCGCACGATCGGGGTTTTTTCAACGCGTGAGAGGGACAGTACGAGTTTTTCTAAATACCTATTTTTTGAAATGGCAGCAGCTATTCTTTCCTCTTAACGATGCTAATTGAAAGAACATTGTCTCTGCAAAAGTCAAGCGAGGTCGCAGGCAACAAGTTGTCCAGAAACCCAAGAAGTTGACAACCCTAGCGTAAAGTCCTCGAATGCGTCACGGAAACGTGCGTGACCTGACCTTTTTTGTTTTTTTTTTTTTTTTTTCAAGAACTTGCAAGGAGTAATGTAATATTTTACTATTAACCACGACTTTATCGGTGAAGGTATAAGAATGGTTATTGTTTAACCTTCCATAAACCCGCATTGCGGCCCCGATCACGAGGTATGACAGAAACTTTAATGGGCAGGCTATACGTAAAAATTAAGGAAAAAATCTTGTACACTGGCGGCCATTTGTATGGTAATGCTGCATTAATTAATTTATTGTTCGTCCTCGAATTTGTTTTGTGCACGATTGCAGGTTTATGTGATTAATTAAGTTAGGTGTTTTGTTGATTTAAATTAAATTATAATTATATGCAATTATTCTTTTTTTCCAATTGCATTCGTGTATCCATGCTGTATTTATAAAAATAGTCATCATATTGCTTTACACTTCCTCGCTGAATTTATCATTAGTACTTAAATAGTTAAAGATTCATAGACATACAACCAAATAAATAATTTGAAAAATAGATATCCATTGATCATTAAGTTTTTTCTAAGCTAGTAAATAAAATTATAGTTTGTTTTACCAATTAATTGCAAAAATAATGAAAAAAACACATGTTAGCACTTGTATGTACACAGTTACAATTTAAAATTATTTTCTAGCAAGACCGTTTACAACATGAGATATTATTTTGATACCTCTAGTCCACTATGATAGACAAACCTTACATGTAAACACTGGCAGCTTACAGAAGCGAGCTGGCAACCTCGAACTAAGCAAGCAATGCGAGCTGGCAACCCTAAACTAAGTCAGCGACCAAACAAGTAGAGATCCCGATTTATGTGCTGTGTTGGCACAGTTACAAAATGTTATCTTCTTGACTGTTGTAAAGTGACTTCTGAAATGAAAAATTCACAGATTTCAGTTGAATATAGATGAGAATCTTCATCATCAGGCCTTTCACTAAAAAAATTGCTGATAGCTTTTTCCAACAAAAAAAGCTCACTTAGTATTGAGTAAAACTGATGTTCCTACGTTGTGAAAGTGAAACTAGTCATCAGAATTTCAGGCCACTGATTACTTGTACCTAATGACTGCCAGAGTTATGGAGGAAACTCAAAATGTTATGGCTAATCTGACATCCTTCTCGAATACTGCTTTCCTATAAATATCGACCAATGCGTCTGTTCTAATATTAAGTCATGAGCTTCTGGATCTGAGGCTAAATTTAGAAAAAAGGGGCAAGATATAAATAAAATAGAAAACTGAGAAAATAATGCACCCTAAAATAAATATACAGGAAAGAATTATCACCTGACGGGCGTATGTCATGACGAATTTACTCGGAAAATGCCAGAAAAGGGTATCCGTGTGTCCTTTTTGCCTATTAAGTAAAGCTTTGAGTACACAGTGAATGTCTGTAAATTATTTGTGTATCAAAATTGTTATTTGCCTTATTTATCTACGACCTTGTATTCTCAAAATACACCTACATACTTTTCCACATTCAGTTGTGTTACTTTTTGTTAAGTACGGGACACGTCAATGATACACGGCTATTCAACGCAGACTGTTTATTGGTTCTTGAATATGGCTTACCCACATACATAACACCTTTCCCCTTTAAATTTCGAATATAAATCTTACTAGAATAATGCTAGACACAGTACGAGTAAATACAGGAAGTTGTAAAAATATATACTCATAAACACAACATAAAGTGAAGTCAAATAATACGTTAGTTTAGTATTATTTCACAATGCTCAGCTAAATAAACATAAATCATAAATAACAAGCCTACAAAGTGTTTACATATTTTTAAGAATTTCTTGGCAACGAATAGCCGCTTTCCTGCGCACGCGACAAGTGTTTTCAGCAGTAGCAGGTGGCGTGGACGGCGGCGGTGAGTTTGAGGGGGACTGCGCCGCGTTCCCTGCCCCTTCTCCCACACTATCAAAGAATTCATCTTTGTCGTCCGTATCGCTCTTAGAAACTAAGTGTTCTGAAGAAACATATTGTTTGCTGATGTTTCGACCAACAGGTGTTACGTCAATTGCCTTACTTAAAGAATGCCGCGATTTTCGAGTTCGAAGCTGATCTATATGTCTCCTATGAGTCTGACCGGCACTAGTTTGCACTGTATAGGACACAGGCCCAGTACGCTCAGTCACAACACCCTCAGTCCATTTACGACCTGATTTTGTGTAATCTCGTAACATGACTGGTTCTTGTTGTGTCAGCGTCCGTAGCGGTCGTTTGTGGCTATCTTCGCGTCGCAACTGTTCGCTGCGCACGCGCTCCGCTGTGTCAGACCGCAGCAGATCAAGACGGCCGCGTAGTCGTCTGCCTATAAGAGCTACCGCCGGTTCAATCCCGGTGGTGCTTTGTTCAGTATTCCTATACATAAACAGAAATCGATTTAATGCGGTATTAAAATCTTCCCGTTCCAATTGTGCCTTTTTGAGAATACGTTTAACGGACCGCACTGCATTTTCTGCGGCTCCATTGCTAGAGGGGTGGTACGGAGGTATTAAAGTATGTTTAATACCATTGCGTTCCAAATATTGAGCAAACTCAAAGGATGAGAAAGGTGGCCCATTGTCGCTCACTACTCGTTTAGGCAATCCGAAGCGTGCAAACAACCGTCTTAAACAGTCTATGACGATATTGGCTGACGTAGTGCTAACTGGTTCCACTTCTATCCATTTAGAGTGAGCGTCAATTAGAACAAAAAAATATTTATTATTAAATGGACCGAGAAAATCTAGGTGCAGACGGGACCACGGTTCTGCTGGCCATGGCCACGAATGTAATGGCGCGGCGGGGGGCGAGGGCCGTAGTTCCCTGCAAGCAACACATTCACGCGCCACACGTTCTATGTCCGCATCAATGTTCTCCCACCATACGTAATTACGAGCGATTTGCTTCATTTTGACGATTCCAGGATGTCCATCGTGAATCTCAGTCAAAACTAACTCTCGTAACGATCTTGGTATGGCAATACGATAACCCCATATTATGCAGCCTTGATCAATATGCAAGCTGTCTCTTCTATTGTAATAGGCATTTTCTATTTTATCAAACAATTTATCGGTAGGCCACCCGTGCATTATAAAACCGTATATTTTACTTAATAACGCGTCCTTTCGAGTCTCAGTTTTAATGTCTTTAAAACTGATAGGAAAATGTTCTTGCGCGTAATTTAAATAGCTACAATCTTCGGCTTTACCTCTTGCTTGACGTTTTGTTAAGTCTAGAGGAAGGCGAGAAAGAGCATCAGCGAAACAGTTTTTAGATGATGTTACGAATTCAATACTGAAGTCGTAAGCAGCCAACTTAACAGCATAACGCTGTAAGCGACTCGCAGCGGTCACGGGTATTCCTTTATTTTTACCAAAAATGTAACTTAAAGGACGATGATCACTGCGAAGTGTGAAATGCCTGCCGTAAACATACTGATGGTGTTTAGTTACCCCGAACACAATAGCCAGCGCCTCTTTATCTAACTGCGAGTAATTGACTTCGGCCGAGTTGAGCGTCCTTGAAGCACAACACACCGGGCGCTCGCAGCCGTCAGCGTGGCGCTGAGTCAGTACCGCTCCCACGCCATATGCGCTGCTGTCAACTGACAGAATTAACGGGAGACTTGCATTATAATGTGCTAAAACAGGAGCGCGGCTTAACAGCTTTTTTATTTTTATAAAAGCCCTATTACACTCGTCAGTCCATTGCCATTCAACATTTTTCTTTAATAAACAGTAAAGTGGCTTAAAAATATCACTCATATTGACACAAAACTTAGAATAAAAATTTACAAGTCCCATAAAGCTCTTGAGCTGTGTAATATTTGTAGGTTCTGGTGCTGCTACAATGGCGTCAATTTTTTTACTATCCGTATGTAACCCTAATTTATCAATTTTATAACCCAAATAGGTGACACTGCTTTTAAAGAAATCGCACTTTGCAAAATTGATTCTCAAGCCATTTTGATTGAGCCTTTGTAGCACCGCCTTTAAATTGGCTAAATGTGTCGTTCTATCTTTACCAGTAACACAAATGTCGTCTGCAAAAACCGCCGTTGACGGCAACCCACTTAAGGTTTCTTCCATAATTTTTTGGAAATTTTCGGGTATGCATTTAATACCAAAGGGTACTCTTCTATAAACAAAAGTGCCTACATGAGTTGTGATTGCCGTCATCGGTTGAGAATCCTCATGCAAGATACATTGTTGGAAAGCGTTAGATAAATCTAATTTACTATATTCCTCTCCCCCACCTAAAGCTGCGAACAGGTCCTCAATGCGGGGCAGCGGGTAGTGATAATCTTTCAAAAGTGGATTTATTGTGATTTTGTAATCCCCGCACAGTCTTATACCGCCGTTAGCTTTAACCACCGGCACTATAGGAGTGCCATAGTCTGATCGTTCCACTTTGTAGATCACCCTTCCCGCTGCTGCCGCTCGAGCTCCTGTTCCACTCGCTGACGTAACGCTAGGGGCAACGACCGAGCTTTTACATAAACTGGCGTTTCATCCTTTAAATATAAGTGAAATTTAGTCTTAAATGTGCCTAAGCCTTCAGCAAAAACATCTGGGAACATTTCTCGTAAAGATGCCGCCAAAGAGTTGTCATCTGTCAAATTGTAACATTCAACAACAGCCAATTTTAAATACTTGATCCAAGTACGGCCCATCAACGGCGGGCCGCCATTATCAATAACATATAGCTTAAGTTTTGCTTGCTGTTTACCACATGCAACGTTAACTACAATGTAACCGATGGTCTCGATGGCGTCACCTGTATAAGATTTTAACGTTAAAAGTTTACTTTCTATTGGTACGTTTGAAAAATTAGTATCGTAAATTTTTTTTGAAATAACAGACATTTTGCTTCCTGTATCAATTTCGAATCTACATTTTACATTTTCAACGATCAAATTTGCGTAGTACGGTCCATCACCATCACTGTTAACCACCAAATTATAAAAATTACAATTGTCCTCTTCAGAGTCCGAATCGTTTAAAAAAAACTGACTTTTAGATTTTTTCTTGTTTTTAACACACACTGCTTTTAAATGGCCTTTTTCACCACACACATCACAACTATATTGCTTGAACCGACATTTGCCTTCGAAATGGCCCGATTTTCCACATCGCGAACATGTGCGCTGCACGTGCGCACGCCCCGAGCCCGCACCGTCTCCACCGGTCCGGCCGCCACGCGACGCGCTCGCGCTCGCTCTAATTCGATGCAAACCGTCGTCATCCTGCTGCACTGGCACAGATGCGCCACCACCGCCGCCGGGCCGCGTGGCTGCCGCGCCGGCGGAAGCACACGCCATAGCTGCATGCCGCTCCGCCGCCTCCAGCGCCAGCGCCAACTCCATGCACGGCGCGCTTATAGCCAATACCACGTTCTGCGAAGATCCTCGACCTCATGTCTTCATCGATCAGCCCCGATACAAATTGATCTCGTAGGCACACTTCCAAACAAGCGCCGAAGTTACACGTTTTAGCTAAATGTTTAAGTGATTGTAGGTACTCGCGAATATTTTCACCTTTCTTTTGTAACCTCTGGCGAAATATGTGCCTCTCAGCGATTTCTGACCTGTCTGGTTCCAGGTGCTCCTTTACAAGCGCAACAACTTGATCAAAAGTTTTTGATTCAGGGGTGTCGGGAGAACACAAATCACACATCAATTCGTAGCACTCCGCGCCAACCACCGTCACTAAAGTTGCTAACTTTAAAGTTGCTCCAATATTGTTCAAAGTAATAAATTGATTTACCCGTCGAACATACGCATCCCAATTGTTACTCGCTAAATCGAACGGTTCTATGCGTCCAATTGGCATTTTTATTGGCAAAATATTCACACGCGTAGGTAATTACTTTTAATATCGGTAACACCGCTCGTCGCCAGTGTTAAGTACGGGACACGTCAATGATACACGGCTATTCAACGCAGACTGTTTATTGGTTCTTGAGTATGGCTTACCCACATACATAACACTTTTAATTTAATTGTGGTTTATTTTTCCTTATTTGAGGTACAATCCAAGTAAATGTGACTCAGTTTTGACAAAATCTTTGCCTTTCGTTTTTCTTCCAAAACTTTCCACTTTCATTATCATTACCATAATAGAAACAATAGGTATTCAATTTAAAAGCAGGAGTTCAAAAACTTTTGCATAATTACTGCTAAACGATTTCCGTGTCTGAAATCTGAATATGAAATCGACCATCAAAATTCCTGTTCGGGAACAAACTTTTAACGATTCTACAGTCAATCACGAACGAATTGTGTTTCTATGCATTTTTAACTAGAGGCCAATTAATTTTGGCCCGAAGTGTAATGTTCCTTGAATTTGTTATTTAATAAAAGTTAGTGTTTAATGGTGATTTTTATTTATTAAATTATGCTTTGGTGTTTGTGCGTGGGGGACTTTTATTAACTTCATAAAATATACTCCAATCTTGGGACAAATACCTTTTGAACTAGGCTACACCGTAATTTTTTATAGGTTGTAGAAACTGTTTTCGCCAGGTGTATAAAGGACGAATAAATATCCAGATTTTCTTAATATGCAATCCACGTTAATTACCTACTAAATGATAATGAACGAATTATGAAAGAGACAAACTCATTATGGTTTAGGTTTTTTATTATAAAACCTTCTTACCAGCTTCTCCGTGTACAAAAGTTTTGTTCCCGTGAGACAAAATACAAAAATGCCAACATCTAAACAGTAATTTATAATTATGCCGCTATTCGGTCATTATTTGTTTTAACAAAAAACGTTCCCCTTAATAGGAATTTCTCCTGTTTTGTATTTGTTTGTGGAATTAACACTACACTATGACTACACCAATATATTAAATTTTAATTGAGAAATTTTAAAAACACTAAAAAGCGACAAACTTTTGTAACACAAAAAGTAATTACAGGAACTTTGTAAGTAGGTACACATCGTATCGAAATTCGCACCAGTAACCGCTTTTAACATAAAAAACTAATCCACTTTGGTTACCGGTACCCACTGCAAAAAGGAAGGAGATTAAAAATTAATTATAAAACGTCCATTATCACTTTTAAACAAAGGTTTTCAAACTGTGAAATTGGCTATAAAAATCCTCATGGCCGTTACATAGGACCCCAACAAATTATTGACTGGCCCTGGTCTGTTCAACGTTAGCTGAGTTTGGACCAAGATGTTGAGGGGTTTGAAATACTGGAAGTGCCAAAAATGGAACGTAGACTACTGCAGAGCTGCTGAAAATGATAGCTGCCAGACCTGACTGTCCCTTTCAGGGTCAATGGGTGGGGATAGTCACTGGTCAACGCAAATAATTTTGTGAAAACCAACAATACTCATAACTACTCGAAAACTAAGGCGTCGTCCTAATTGGGATCGATCGTACGATGGCGCGATGCGTTTTTTATCTCACGATCAAAGTGGTCGTGCGATGACTTAACAGGTGTCCTAATAGATCGCGCGTTGACCATCGTGTGATGCCGTCGCACGATGGCTGGCGTCGCGCTCACGCCACTTTAACGATGACTCTTTACAGAGATGCACAATTATTACTGTCTGGTAATATAGCTTTAAAAATTGCAAATGACATTGAAAAAAGGAAACGTAGACAACATGCGCGGTGAAATTTTCAACCTTTATTTGGATGTATGAAATAACAAAGAAGACTTTTACGATTATTTGTCCATGTCGAAATAAACATATGACTACTGGTGTTGGACCTTGCCCCTCTCGTTTATTTAGTTGACCTTTCTAATCTAAAGAACTATTGCTATCAATAGTTCCTTAGATCAGCGTTTCCCAACCTTTTTCGGTCACGGACCCCTAGGAAATCAAGCACAGTTTTCACGGACCCCCTAATAAAATAATTATTTAATTTTGATCTCAAATCAGATTCGACTTGTAAAGACATTAGCATTTATGTATGGTCCAGAGATGACACCGCGGACCCCCATACATAACTCGCGGACCCCCAGGGGTCCGCGGACCACAGGTTGGGAAACACTGCCTTAGATTAAAGCGTGCGTAATACGAATTGAATATTTCCTGTTCGATAGTCCCTTTATTGAAGCAGGGTGTATATTATAACATCACGCTACGACTAATAGTAGCCGAGCAACGGGAATGAAACCACGGGCAACAATTTTTTTATAGTGGTAAAGGAGCATTTCTTGAGTTTGGCCCCAAAGCTGAACCGTGCAGCAGCCGCCCTCAGGCGACTCCTGCCCAATCTCAGCGGGCCAAACGCTTCCTGCCGTAGGCTGTACGCTGGTGTCGTGCGGTCCATGGCCCTCTACGGGGCCCCTGTGTGGGCCCTGAGCATCCGGACGCGACCACAGAAGCTGGTCGCATGCCAGAGGGTCATGGCTATCCGAATGATCCGGGGATACCGCACGATTGCCGGCGAATCGGCCAACCTGCTTGCCGGATTGCTGCCTTGGGATCTGGAGGCGACTGCCCTCCAGCGCGTCTATGAGTGGCGCGTGGAGGCGCAGCGCCGGGGCGTGACCCCGCTGCCTCGCGAAGTCGAGGCGCGGCGCGAAGACCTCCGGCGCGATCTCAGGGCAGTATGGAAGGAACGACTGTCGCGACCGACGGCCGGGCACGCCGCAATTGCGGCGGTAAGACCCCTCTTTGAGGAGTGGCTGGAGAGAAGTCCTGACCTACCGCTTGACGCAGGTCCTCACCGGACACGGAAGTTTCGGGAGGTACCTGTGTCTGATGCGAAAGGAGGAGACGCCTGGGTGTCACCACTGCGAAGATCGCCCGGAGGACACGGTGGAGCATACGGTGCAAGACTGCCCAGCTTGGGCGGAGCACCGACGTGTCCTCACGGCTGCGATAGGCTCTCGCGCCCGGCATTGGTTGCGGCCATGCTGCGGGGCGAGACGGAGTGGGAAGCGGTCAGCTCCTTCTGCGAGGCAGTAATGCTCGTAAAGGAGGAGGCAGGCCGCGAGCGAGAGAGGACAGCGTCCTCCCTCCGCCCCAGCCGCAGTGGTAGGCGCCCACGGCGACGGACGTCGCTAGATGATCTCCGGCCACCGTAGGCGCGGGCATGCGGGCAGCGAGTAAAGGGCAACTCGCTGCCCGACCAAGGACCATGCCCGGGTCGACGGCGCGTTGTGTCCCACGCGCGCCTCAAAGAGCGTCAGCATAATGACGGGGCCCCCCTCTCAGAGGGCCAAAGCCTGCCGGGGTCGCGGGATTATTCCCTTACCGTAACCCCGGAACTTAACAGGCTATGAAGGACACCGTGGATTTTAGTCAGTAGAAGTCTGACAGTCCCTCCCGCCCTGCCCGGGGTTGGAGGACTCATTTGATGATTTTACCACGCTAAAAAAAAAAAAAAAAAAAAAAAAAAAAAAAAAAAGTGGTAAAATCATCAAATGAGTCCTCCCACCCAGGGCAGGGCGGGAGGGACTGTCAGATTCGTACTGACTAAAATCCACGGTGTCCTTCAATAGTCCTTTACGTTTCGGGGTCACGGTAATTCATAAATCCCGCGACCACGGAGAACAGTATGGGGAGCAGGTAAATAATATTTAAAAAAAAAAACAGTAGATCAGAACAACAATCTAATAAATAAAAGATCTTAAAGTATAAAATATACGTTGTCAAATCATACGATGTGTCAAAAAGTGTTTCAATTGATTTCGCCACTTCCAGTTCCCACTATATCGTTGAACCCAGAATCAATTTTATTAACCATCTGTTTGGGTTCCAGTAATTTAATTAATTCACCTCCCTCCTTTCAGGGTTAGCTGAATCCTATTTTAATTGAATATCAGGTTTGTTTTTAGAGGTACAACGTACTACCCGAAATTTTTGACATGTACCTGTATACCTTATACCCACAGAATTTTGTTTTGTTAATTGATGTTTTTGGACAGTTGGATAAAATTTGATTGAGTATAAATATTTCAACCAATCGGGTTTCATTATACCTTATCTTTAATTGCTCTTTGCGTTCAAGGGCTACGGAAACATTTTAAGACATTTTCAACCCTATCATTTTGACCCATGAGTTTTTTTCCTCGGGTTCGCGGGACTTATTCCATCACCGTGACCCCGGAACAGAAAGAGCTATTGAAGGACACCGTGGATTTTAGTCAGTACAAGTCTGACAGGCCCTCCCGCCCTGCCCGGGGTGGGAGGACTCATTTCATGATTTTACCAAGCTAAAAAAAAAGCAGCGCTTTTATGTTCTTGTGGTACGCAACGCCTTAGGCCTGATCCATATCAGACAGCAAGTAACTCATTTCTCGCCTTCCACCCGCTCCTAAGCGTGACCAGAAAGCGCTTCGCTATTCCCGATGCCCAGGGCATCTACCGTAGCTAGAGCGTGAACAGGAGGATTGCCTCTCCCTCACACATTTCACCGTCTCCTCCACATATGAGACAGCACCAAGACTCCTAGTTACCCAACGTTCAATTATTGTAATACCAGCTCAGGAAATTTTCCAATAACCATAGATATCCACAAAAGTCAGAAAAAAAACTATTAATTCGCTATAAGTAGTCGTTGCGTAGTCGTTCCCTTTTCATCTCGCTCGATTTGCCCTTGTTAAGGGGAGACCCTTCGTATTTTAAAAGAGTAGCATTTTGGTGAAGTTTATGTGTATTGGTATCTTAATATCGTTTTAGCCTACGATGGGATACTTTTTTTTTGCTGAGTGTCTTAAAAATACTGTAATAGTGTCGCAGTTATCCCTTCATCCCATAACGGCGTCAGTAAAACACCATTTGCTTCAGAAAATCTTTAAAACAAGCAGGTTTCCTTTTCTGAAGACTACTTTTGTCATATCTATGCGATCGAGGAGAGCGCAGCATCACGCTGAATTATCCGATTTTGTCGACGCAAGAGTAGACAATATGACAGAATATTGAAAGATTTCCATCGACCTAAGCATGGCGATGTTCAATGGTAAGCGTCCACAGGTCCGCATCGTACGTATCGGATCGTATGTGTCGGCAGCGATCGGATTGCCGACGCGAGTATCACCAATCGGATTGCCGATGCCACCTTCATCGCTTCCACTGATCGGCATTCCGTATGACATCATCGGTAGGCATCGCATTAAGGCATTGCCGATGAGCCGTCCGTACGATGCGGATCAGTGGGTGGACGCAGTTGTATGAGTTTTCATACAAGGTAAATTAAAATCCGTTACGTACGATACGTCCGATACGTCCGATGCCGACCTGTGGGCGCACACCTTAAATTGATATAATTTCGTATTCTTCAGTGTAGAAATTACTTTGTCTACTTATTCTTAGTAGGATAAATAAAGCATTGTTCATGCTACGCCTACTTCCTAAAATGCAAAACTATTCATAATTTTCTTAAAAAATATCAAAACAACCCCGTTTAAATTCTTACTTGTGTTTAATTACCCCAACCCTACAAACACCCACATACGAGTAAACATTTAAAAAAAAACCTAAAACAAATAAACGTCGACGCCCTCCCTTAACACGTCTGTTTACATATGCATGGCTCCGGAATTGGAAACCAATCGAGTTGCGCACTCGTACTTATACGTACTTATTGTGTGTCTGTCTGTCTGAATGATGTCCCATTTAAATGCAATGATATATTAAAAGGGAGTGATGGGGAATTGGAATTAATCTCTTTTTTTTTCGGGGGGAGTGAATTAAATGGTTTATGTAAGTTATGCATAGGTTTTTTTCTCTTCCTATCAGTTTGCTCATAGCTTTTGAGGTATGTGTTGACCCGGGCATGATCGGATGGTGCGTCACCCTTTACTCATCGTCCTCGGTGGGTGGTAGTCGCGTCCGGCGTCTTGGGTTGAAAGGTGGAGGCTGTCCTCTCTCTCACACGTCCCGCTTCTTCCTTCGCTACCATGACTGCTTCGCAGAAGGAGGCGAAAATTATGCATAGGTAGGTTGTGTGTTGGGAACTCTATTATCTGAGTGATACTGGATAAAATGGTATGCAATCGCAAAGCTTAAAGAAGACGCCTTTACAGTCTTCCCAGGAATGTGCTAACTTACGGAGGTTTCAGGATTTAGTTTTCTGATGTGCATGTGTGGGATGGTAATCACGAGAATGATAATGAAGTACAAATAGTTGAACACAAAAACCCACCATTTTATTTTTAGTTTTTAGTTGAAAAACTTATCATATTACCGTGACACCGGAAAACGGGTCGGTTGCAAAAAAAAAGGAAATAAAAAAACAAAGCCACTCAAACAAGCAAACAAACAGTTTTTATAACTAATAGTTTACACTACTGATCAAACAACTGTTCCTAAGTCCAACTCTCTATTAAGCCTTGTTCTACCCCCCCGGGACATGTTCCCGTGAGAGTCCCGGACTCCGGACATAACACGGACATTACAGACGCTAACCGGGACTCTCAATTACCTAATGCTAGACAATGTTGAACATTGATTTAGGTTAATTAATGAAAGGTCTAAAGAATGCTGTAGTTGTGAGAAAATCACACGTATTGAATGATTGGTTGGATAAAGCTGCACTTTCTCAGGTAAAACTTTGATGGGTGAACTTAATTTTCAGTGTATTTGATTGTAGTTGTTTTAATTTCCTGAACATAGGCTATAACAAAATTAATAGATTATAAAAATCTAAAAACCCACGTTTTTAAATGTCCTGAAAATAACTTTAAGGGATTATTTATGGGATATATTTACATGACGTGTATAGATCGTGGGTGTAACTTGCAAAAATACGCCCCCACGTTTTGAGTGGCCCCTCTCTCAGCTACATTTAGGGTTATTTTTTAATGTTTGTGTTTCGTCCTTATGTCATCGGGTTTGAAGCTACCCTGAAAATTTCAGCCATCAGCTAACTTATCGGGAAGTACCTCAAAATTGAGTTGCAAAAATCCAACCGGAACGACAAACAAACAACAAAAGTGGAAATTTAAAAAAAAACGTGGGAATAAAAGGCTCAGTGTTAAGTACTGAGAATCCTAGAAGTATAAACTAAACTTTTTATAGGTGGTAAAATATTAATTGATTCCTCCCGCCGTGGGGCGGAAGGGACTGTCAGACTTAAACTAAAAGCCAACGTGTTTCTGCAACAGCCCTTTTCGTTCCAGGGTCACGATTAGGTACCAGTTTAGAGAATCCTACGATTCTAGGATACGTCGTAACTCCTGGAAAACTACTTACATTTCGAACTGAAACTTTGCATAACGTGTGAAGATAATCCCACCACTTTCACCTTTTATCCACTCTAAAAAATCCAGTAGATTTAGCCAATTATAACTTTGAACTTCAGCGTTCAATTTGATCGTGATAGCAACCAGTTGGTACTTCTAGTTATGTATACGAGCTCATTAGTAGTCGGGACGAACGCTGCATTTGCATAGTCCAATGTTGAATGTGTAGATACTAGAGAGGGGTTGACTAGCCGACGGGCCGACTAGCTTACTGACCGACTTTTGTTTTTTTTTTATGTGGTAAAATCATCAAATGAGTCCGAGCCCTGAGTGGGGCGGAAGGGACTGTCAGACTCTTACTGACTAAAATCCACCCGTGTTCCTTCCTATGCCCTTTACGTTCCGCGGCCACGGTATCCTGGGTTAAGAAAAAACCCGCGACCCCAGTAGGCATTTAGCGCGAAACACGACGCGCCGCTTGGTCCTTGGTTGGACGGCGAACTTCCCATTACTCACCGTCCGCAAGCCCGCTCAGCCGCTGCGCCCTCTGCTAATCAGAGGGACACGCGTTGGAGCGTCCCCACGACAGGCTATTCGCATACGAGCAAAGAGATCCCATAGGCACACAGCGCCTAAGGAAGAGGTTTTGCCCGCATCCCAGGGTGTACCGGCCCGAAAAACTGTTTAAAATTCTGTTGCTGCCATGATAACAAATACTAAAATAAAATAAATATTCAAGGGAGCTCCCATACAATGACACTCATGTGACTAATGCCTGCCACCTTACGATAAATCGCTACGATTAGTCGGTACAGGTCGATACGATTCGTACCTAGCCAGTTCTGATCTAGAGTCCGCCAATAATCACGTTCGGGCGTTCAAAAAGTCGGCTCAACTATTCGAGTTGGTGCCTAGCCGATAGGTACATCACTAGTGGATACCTATAACAGCTATAACCAGTAACTGGTAACTAGTTACTCTGTCGCCGATGTTCTGATGGCAGTAATAATAGCGGCAATAGCTTGTATTGGAGCTGTTCGAGCTGTAGCTTGAATTTGCATGTGTTTGCTGGGTTTGTGGTAAGAGGAGGAGGAATTTTGGTTAATGGTGTTGTTATTAAGTTATGTTCTTTCAATAACTTTGGATGATATCCGCATGTTAACCAACTTGTTTACGCTTGTAATTTTGTCCCACTGAAACATACTACAAGTTTAAAATCCCTATCTGTTTAAGTTCAGGTTATAAACAATCTAAGTACCAAATTTCAACCAAATCCGTTCAGTGGTTAGTGCGTGAAAGAGGAACAAACATCCATCAATAATAATAATAAGGAGGTTCCTCTCTCAAGAGCCCTGACCACCAGTAGCCCGGACCCTATTCCCGATGCTGGTGGACTGCTATTTTTTATATATTTTTATTTCTTTTTTATAACAGTATTTAAAAATGTAATCGATGACTAAAGAATGAATAAAGAAATCATAATAATAATATTTTATTCAGCATTCAAAGTGGCACAATACAGTAAAAGTGTCTATAAAACAAACTTTCACGTTTATAATATCAGTAGGATAGGATAAATGGGATCACGAGTAAATATCACCAGTTCTTTAAAACCAATCCGCTAAAATTAGATCTTGCCCAACACAATTCTCTATTACAATCCAAAGCCGATAGAAAAACGCATAAAAACTAGCTAAATATATATATCTTTTGAGAACGTAACTTACATTCAGCGTAAAACAGACCTATTTGGGGCTACAGCGAATTTAATCCAGAGAAAAATAGGAATCTAGACAATATATACGGAACTAGAAGTCTAGAAAAAGAACAATACAATTATCTAGACTGAATTTAATTTTAGTTTAGTGTCGGTTTTCTAAATGTGGTTTTACAGTCCATGTGGATTTTGGAGTTGAAGTTGTGGTTTTATTTTAGTGGAAGATCCAGCAGTCTTATTTTGGTGTGTTTTATTTTTTAAACGTGTGTTACTAGTTTTATGTTTCAAAATAATGAGAAGACGTCCATTTTCTTATAAACTTTTCGGAGCTTTTCAGATGTAGTCACGTAGGAGAATAACCCTTTTGTCTTTAAAATCATTATTATGTTACTAAAGTTTGTACTCGCTATGTCAGAAACCAAATAATTAATTTCAATGAAATTTTGTGGATAATGTTTTGTGATAGAATGGAGAATGAAGAGAAGGTTGATGAAGATTTGAATCCAATTTTGTTGGCCCTATTTTTAGTAAATTGCACCTGTTCAAAGCTGGGGTCGACAATAGTACCAATACTTATTATAATTATTATCTTCTCAGCAGTCAGTCTAACTCCGTGCATTAAACTCTATTAAACTGATCAAATTATCTACTTCTGATACCATCGCAATATCCAATAAAACATAAAAAAATACTCACCGAGGCCGAGGGCCCGACGACGTAAAACAAACCCCCAAATCGGTCCAAAATTATACCCCAGAATTATCTTACGATTTCCGAACCTTCTACATTAGAAACTCGATTTTTCCCACCCCCTCCCTCCCCCATTCTTCACCCAAATCAGACAAAAGGCAGTGAACCCTGAGCGATAAGCAAACAGTCCACAATCACCTGGCCTTCCCCACTCCCCCCTCGATGTAAATCCTGCTATTCTCGGTAAATATTTGAATTGAACCTGTCCTCGTATTGTAACGAATTTGAAATGTATGTTTGTTGAGCACAGCGCCATCTGTTAACGAGTTCGGTAAATAAGTTTCCTGTTTTTTATTATAGATGGCAGTAAATATTGTTTTGAACAACGCATAATAACAATCTGGGGACACGGCAGTGTCTCCGCCAAGTCGAGCACAGCCGTGTCGTGTTTTATTCTCAAAGCAAATTACTATTCTTTTGCCTCATGTAACTTCTTTGTTTATGAGCATAAAGTTTGAATGTTCAGATATGCATACTATGTTTATTGCTATAAACTAATATTAATTCAATAAAACTCGTGCAGTTGCAAGGAAAAAAAAATTCTGTACATTAAACTAAATAATTATCTATGTAAATCCATCACTGTAATCAATTTGATAATGCTGAATGTCATGCGTGAACCGAATCAGGCTGTAATCCCTAATGAATGGCCTAATCACAGTGAACTATAATTAGAACCATGCACCAGTAACTAAAACAGGTTAAGCATAGGTTAGCAGGTGATTAAATCGTGATGGTTATTAATCTGGCTTTAAACGAATCTATTTTGCACTAAATGCAACTTTTGGATTTCTATACTGTGTTTTGGCTATGAGTTTTTTTGGGTCTACACAAAATACGAAGAAAAATATTTATTTTGTCACAGACACGCAAATACATACAAAAAGAAAAAACAAGAATTTTGAGGCCTTTTGGGTTATTGAGTCTTCGTCGCGACTACACAAAAAAAATATTTTGTCACAGACACGCACACACATACAACAAAAACAAAATAATAAAAAACAGAGAAATGAACCAACGAGCCAAGTCTCAATATGAAAACACAAAAAATACTAAACAGAATCGGCTGCTATACATCATGACTGTGATAAGAAAGTCTTTCTATTCAGCATAATGCTGTACTATGGGGGACCCACAGTACAGCACCGAATTTCATTGATAACTCGAAAAACAGGTATGACGTCACTTAATTAGATATTGAGCTCATTAATCGATGGTCCACCACTTATCCTGCCCTCTTAGCCCAAAAACATGAAGACAAAATGACTTCTGTGCTGCCAACGTAGATATGGCGTAGTTTTTGACTAACAAAGTATAAAAACTGTCGTGCCAGTGCAACAAAGTAAATGAAGAGTAGCATTCCAATCTTCGTCTGCCATCATCCTGATCAAGGTTTTCCTAAAATCCTGTAATAAAAAACTTGAGAGGTGTCAAGGGACACCCGAATGGAACGAAGTTAACAAAAATAATCGTCGCAACACCACACTGTTCAATGCGAAATAGAAAGACGAAACGAAAATATCTGGCTTGCTTTCTATTAGAGAGAGAGAGACAGAGAAACATGTGCACGCCGCAATACGACAAGAGTCACGAGGAACGGGGGTTGAGTGGGGTACGGGGCGCGGGGTGCTGGGCGAAGCAAAAAAGTGTCGTGCCAACTTTTCGTAAGATTTTTTTCCGTCTAGCCCCCTTTCACAACGCGCGATAAGGAACTTCGTTCCAATGAGTTTCTATTAAAATTCTTTTTTACGCCATAAACGATCAATTTAAAAAAAATGGTAAAAGAAAAGTAAAATACACACACATCCACTAAAACTAATAACATTTTCACCTTCAAAAAACTTCAGAACCAGTATAAACCAGCCAGTTCCTAAGTAGATAGTTGTGGAACTACTTAACAACAAGACGGGTGGCCCTTGCCTTGCTCCTGACGTAAGTCTCAGTTGCTAGGATACCTAAAATATCTGCAACTAGGTCGTTCGGTGCCTAAGTGTATAGACGCTGCAATTTGGCTTGAAACCTCCGAGCTGTAAGCTGGACCGCTGCTCCTGTGGTCCAAGTTAAGAGAAGTTAGAGGATTGTCTTTGAGTAGGGATTGATTAGTCCGATGTGCTTAGATTTTGGTGGCAACACTACTTATTCTTCTTCAAAGTAGGCACAGTTGATCTTACTTTTTACTTATCTGCCTAGCCTTTTCTCAGCTATGTGTGGGTCGGCTTCCAGTGGAACCAGACGCAGCTGAATTCTGTATTTTACATGGAGCAACTGCTTATCGGACCTCCACAACCCCGTAAGTGGGCTATACGATATACCCCATGGTAAGACTGGTAGTCAGACTTATGAGCTTCTGACTAACAGTAACAACTGTCAAACATCTACAAATGACAGTCGGGACAAAAGCTTTACGTGGTTTCCGAGGCACGGAGAAACTCGCTATGACAGATGGTCACCTATCCACAAACCAACCTCGGCAAGCGCGGATTAACTCGGAAGATCGGCCTGTGCGGCTTAATTATTTAGCCATGAGCTCCTCACTTTTTACTAATATTATAAAATTCGAAAGTAACAATGTTTGGATTTTGGATGGATGGATGAATGTTCGTTACCTACTCGATTACGTCAGAACCGCTCTGAAGATGCTTATGAAATTTTGCTCAGAGATAAAGATAGTCTGGAATATGAGTTAGAATACAGCTTATCCCTGTGGCATAAAGTTCGATTTACACATCATCGTCTCGTACGGTGCATGAAGTTTCTATTGAGAAATCTCACGGTATCTCTTTAATCAGTCTAGCCAAGCGTTTTTCAATTATTCCAGTATATTATTATAATTATACTAGCCTCGTTTCATTAATCAACTGAAATATAATGTAGACTGTTTCTTCCTGTTTTGATAGAACAGTAACTTAAAAAACCCAAGACCGAATTTGACTGAAACCACAGAAATTGTGACTTCTATTATTTACTTTGTCTAGGAAAACATCATAAATCTTATCAGACCTATTTCTCATAACTTACACCACAAGCTGGTTCACAGTTGAAATTCTATTCTAGACTAGATTCCGCAAACTATAAAATGCACCTAAATTTATAATATAACCAGGCAGGAAGCGGTGTTTAGCTATGAGTTTGTGTATTATTTATGGGCATTTTATGTTGTGTACTGTAAGTGTATGCGATATGAAAAACACGTTATTTATTTTAGTAAAACTATGTTTTTTTTTAATGAGCTTTTATTGTTGACAAAATACTTTTTTTTATGTAAAATCATCAAATGTATCCTCCCACCCCATGCCTGCCCTGCTCAGGGGGCTGTCCGTTATGCCTATTGTATGGAAGTGTTTGTTTAGGGAGCAGTGTCCCGTTATGGTCCCTGTCAGCAGATGCATGGTCCTGAGGAAACCGTCGCGCATGTGCTCTTCGAGTGCACAGGTGTCACACAGATCAGGACAGAAACCCTCGGGACACCCAGGACTTACACAGATGTTCTCCACAGACCAAAGAACCTGATCAACTTCTGGAGGGAGGTGGGCTGGTTGGAATAAGCCACCAAGGCCACTATGGCCCACGCACAATGGTCCACAAAACCCCTAACATAGAACATAGATAGATGATCATTTGTTCTGTGTCTGGGTGTAATTTATCCATAATTTATCCATAATCCTCCCACCCCGGGCAGGGCGGGAGGGACAGTCAGACTTGAACTGACTTAAATCCACGGTGTTCTTCAATAGACCTTTATGTTCCGGGGTCACTGTAAGGAAATAAGTCCCGCGACCCCGGCAGAAAAGAATTCCTTCGAGCCACATTGTACGTACTTAGAAGATCTTTGTACTGTCAGCCTGAATCGTTCCACTTGGCAAACGCCTTTACCCTAGCTGTCTCTACCAAGGGCATGTTTAGTTGTGTAGGTAAACCTTTTTTATTACTAGTACATGTATGTACCAAGCTAAAATAGATACCCAGCCAAAATCTAAATTCTAAAACCAAACAATTCGGACCGCAATAAAATCATAACTCCGACAATCAGATCGCAAATAGAACCCAGTCTTCGGTAATCGGTTCATCGGTTACCGTTCAGTCGTTCGTTCACATCCATTCATTCATTCGTTCTATATCGTACAGCAAACCGCATTGTTTCGCGGTTCTCTCGAATAAAGTTCCTGTAAGTAATTTCATTGCAGTAAAAACGATATTATTGCTATTTTATTTCTCAGTGGTTTGGGATTATGGCCAAATTGGATGTGTTAACTTTAGACTGGGTTTATTGGCTATAAGGCTAAAGCGCTAAAACGTCTGGAATATCATTCGATTGTTGGATTATTTGATTTTTTATGAGAATCGAATTGAGATAGCATAACTATTCAAGTCCATTTAGGACCTTATCGATTTAAAAGCATAACTAGACATATCTAATGTTCTCACTATTGGCTCACATAAACACTATAACGTCAGTGCTGCCATACAATTTGGAATACAAAATCGGTTAAGTTTAAAATGCCCTTTTGTCCCTATTAGCCTTGTTTTTTTCTGTCTCCTGCTTGACATGAAAGGAAGTGGAAACTACGTATGTAGTTTCCTACTCCTCTACTATTTTCTTCTGATAAATTTCGTTGTAGGATCCAAGATAGTTACGTAGACAAGTCGAGCTTCATTGGCTAGTGGTTAGTGACCCTGACTGCTATGCCCCGGGTCGTGGGTTCGATTCCCACCCAGGACAATTGTTTGTGTGATGAGTATGATCATTTGTTCTGGGTGTAATTTATCTATAATATTTATATATTTTGAAATATACACCGTGACTTTTTAGTCGTCTTACAAAAGCAGCCCAGTTCATGTATCCAATGACTAGAACACGTTTTTAATAAAAAAAAAGCTATTTAAAGAGATTTGAAAATTTTAATAATAAAATTTTAATATGTTATTATGACGCAAGGCGTCGCTAGAAACACCCTTGCCTCATAGAAGATGGGAATGGAATGATATGCCCGACTATAGCGCTGGGTAGGCATACTCTACAGCTTGATACGTAAACATTTTAACAGGATGTTTCATATTTATAATGTACCTAAATATTAAAAATAAAAATTATTATTAGGATTAAAAAAAAAAAAAACTCACCTAGAGGTATTATAAGTCGGATACATTATGTGGACCACTTTTGTAAGACGACTAAAAAGTCACGGTGTATAAGTATGTTTATCAGTTGTCTAGTACCCATAACAGAACCTCTGCTTAGCATGGGACTAGATGGCGTTGTGTGACAGAAAAAATTAAAAACTAACCAATGGGAAAATAAATAATGAATTATTCCATTATTGAGCTGAGCTAAGGCTGTAAAACACAAAATTTTGTCATTCAAGATTTCTAAACCCTCAAACTTCAATTAAAAATACAATACTTCAAAAATAATATTATAATTGTTAAACCGTCCAAAGCAAATACATTCCCTGTAATAATAAATCAAAATATTACACTTACAAGTACAATTTGATTGATAATCGTAATTATTGTTTGCTCCTGATCCGATGGGGGTTGATAACCCTAATGTCATGATGGCGTGCCGAGGGTTATGTGCTTTGACGCACACCTTTATAGGCCTAAGCATTTGAGGGTTAACGTTTCCGAGTTTAATTTTTATAGCATTTATTATTTTTATCGGCATGAAAAGGGCAAGTAATTTAGGTAAAATTTAGTGATTCTCTAGCCGTATGCCATACAACAAATTGAAGATTTACACATATACCAGCCTGTCGTGTAGTCCACTGGTGCACATTACAGGCCACTATCTATCACCCATCACTATCTATCCATTATATATATTATATCTATCCATCACCCTTTTTTTTACGTGAAAAATCATCAAAATATGAGTCCAAGGCGGGACGGAAGGGCAGGTATTGGCCTTCTAAGAAGGGCGCAGTCAAATTGCATCAGAGTACACGGCGTGCCATCGACCCGGGCATGTTTCATGATCAGACGGTGAGTCAACCATTACTCAGCGTCCGCATGCCTGCGCCTACGGTGGCCGGAAATCGTCTCGCGATGTGCGATGCCATGGGCGACTGGGCGTCTCTCGCGGCGGCTCACCATCACCCTGTCCTCAGTCTTCGGCATCCATCCTGACCCAGCTACTTTTTAGGATTCCGTAGCTAAATGGCAGAAAACGGAACCCTTATAGATTCGTCATGTCTGTCTGTCCGTCCCATGTCACAGCCCTTTTTGACGAAAGAGCTATCCTGTTGAAACTTGGTAAGCAGATGTATTATGTGAACCGCATTAGGATTTTCACACAAAAATAAAACAAAAACCAATTTTGGGGGTACACTTAGAATTGAAATTCAAAAAAAAAAATCACCTGACCCATACGTGTGTATCTATAAATAGGTCTTAAAAATTATATTGGGGTTACTAACATCATTTTTTCTAAACTGAACAGTTTGCGCGAGAGACACTTCCAAATTGGGAAAATGTGTGTCGGGCCCTGTAACTTCTAAAATAAGAGAATTACCATGCAAAACTTCAATTGAAAATTGGTTTGAACAAGATCGAGTAGGTAATTCGTTTTAAATTATGTTACTTGCTGCTACGGAACCCTTTATGGGCGAGTCCGTCGCACGTCGTTGGTCCATCTAGTTGGGCGTCCCACACTACGCTTGCCGACACGCTGTCTCCATACCAGTACTCGTTTGCTCCAACGGCCATCGATCCTTCAACAAACATAGCCGGCCGTCTACCACTTCAGTTTTCAGTTCAAAGCGTACCAAAATAAACCAAATAAAAGCCCGCACCATACATACATATATCTTTGATACAGAATACCCATGTAAAACGCATTAGCCGAATTGATCTGATAACCCTTAGCACAATCAGGTACCATGCCTATCTGCCCCCCCCCCCCCCTCACAGAACCTTAATTTGAGTGCATTCATTTGTTAATCCATGTGGGTTTACAATGTATAGTGTGAAAGGATGGAGTGTTGCCAAGCCATTTTGGCGGTTTGTTGGTGTTTTTTGACGAGCTTTGAATTTTTCTAGTTGAATTGAATTTGTGTTTTAGAAGGTCTAAGTAATACATACAACGTGTAATGTCAAATGCGCAAAACCTCTCGTGGGGTAACTCAGTCCATGTTACTGAACAGTGTTTGTTCTAAGACATTGGAAATTCGCAAAAAAAATGGTTTTTCATACAAAATGAGAAATTGATCGGACCCATCAGAATGTTTTTTTTTTGTGAATTTCTAATAGTTTTACATTTATTGTTTGTTCATTAACATGGGCTGAGTTACCCCAAGAGAGGTTTTGCGCATTTAACGTTACACGTTGTATATTTTTCTTTTATTCTAGTTATCTTCATTGTGTCCCACTGCTGGGTATAGGCCTCCCATTTCTTCTTCCAAACTTCACTGTTTTTGGCAATTTCTAACCATCATGAACCCTACGTTCATCATCAGATCGTGTGCATAAATGTTCGGAAAAAACATTACACAAAAGCAACAGACTGAATTTCTTGGTCACCTCCATCTTTTCTATTTTTCTTTTCGGATGTAAAAATCATCAAACGAGTCCTACCGCCGTGGGTGATCCTTGAATCCTGCTTCTATTATTTCTGCGAGTCTACCGTCTACCGATGATAGTGATGTAGAGCAGTGTTTCCCAACCTGTGGTCCGCGGACCCCTGGGGGTCCGCGAGTATATGTATGGGGGTCCGCGGTGTCATCTCTGGATGCATATAAATGCTAATGTCTCGTAATCGCTGCGCATAGTTAGCACGGCGAACGTACGGTGAGCGAGACTGAATGTATGATGTGAGTGAAATAAGTGCGTGCGTATATACAAAAACAAATACAGAAACAGATTACAAGTCGAATCTGATTTGAGATTACAAATGAATAATTAGTTTATTAAGGGGGTCCGTGAAAACTGAGCTTGATTTCCTAGGGGTCCGTGGCTGAAAAAGGTTGGGAACCGCTGATGTAGAGTACTAATCATTGTACAGTTAAGAGCAAAAGTAGGTAATCAAAATCAGAAATTTTATTCACTTTCAAGTCACTCCTGACACTGGCAGAATAGTCGACATCGCCTTGAATTTACCGTTTGAGAAAAATAGAATAGAATAAGTACTACTAGTTCTTATACACAGTTCTAGCGCAAATTCCGTTCAATGTATTGAATTTGTGATTTTGTTCATCTTCTTTTGCTGTTGACTGTACATGTGGTATAACACTTTTGATTTTTTTAAGTGGCAAAAACATCAAATGATTTCTCCCACCCCGAGCAGGGCAGGAGGGACTGTCAGACTCATACTGATTAAAATCCACGATGTCCTTCAATAACCCTTTATTTATGTTAAATAAATAAATAAATAAAAATAAAAAAATGTTCCGTTGTCACGGCAATGAGATAAGTCTCGCGACGATGTAAAAAACTTGAAAAATATATAAAATCATAAAGCCTCCTGCAGACAGACGCGATTAACCGCGCGTGGCGACATCACCGATACCGCGCGCGTTTCCTTGCCGCATTGTTGTTCACATTAAGAGCGCGCTACGCGGCGACAGGACGGGACACGATTATAACATGACGCGGCGCGGCACTGCAGAGCCAAGCACTGCGAAGAGAAATGAACCGAATCATAACACATTTAGAGTTTAAATTACATTGGCAACCAGCGCCAGCGCGCGCGGAACGCGGCGTCTCCCGCTGCGACAAATTGCCACAGAAATATAAACTCTAAATTCACTACGGTAAGGACACGACGACGCGGCGCGGCAAGGCGCGCGCGCCGCGCGACAAGGCGAGCGCCGCGCGGCACCGCAGAGCCACGCCCTGCAAAGAGAAGTGAACCCAATCGTAGTACATTTAGAGTGGAAATTACATTGGCAACCAGCGCCAGCGCGCGACAACGCGGCACCGACGCACTTGTCGCGCGTCAATCTTGTCGCAAGCCGTCGCAATAATAATATTAGAAACGCGATACGCCGCGCCGCTTCAGTGTGAACAGATATGGGTGTTTTCATAGAAAATGGACTAAGTAGGTTTTTCCAACAATCGCCACGCGCGGTTAATCGCGTCTGTCTGCAGGAGGCTTAATACCATTTTTACAATAATTCTGGTTATATTATGTGGGGTACTTATGCCTGAAATAAATATGTAAATATCTATTATAATATACTATAATATGTTATATCAAATAATACAGTATTAAAACCAGCTCATTTGACAGCAAATATTTGAACCCTCATTTCCGACAATGCATTGCACTTCCACCTCGAAACCTACTCATCCTACAAATATATTAACACCACACATGCTAACAATTTAATATCCTCCACCACTTTACATTTTCCTCACCACTTTTAGCTGGATATAAATTTAATCCTACCTAACATCGCTGTAATCCCCTTAAAGTTGGAGAGATAAAATTTTGTACAAAGCTAAAGTTCAGGACTGGGTTTTTTGAGGATCCAAATGTGGTATGGAGTGTCGAAATAGCAGATGTTAATATTTTAAGTAGGTACATTCAAATCAGTGTTTTACATAGAGACGACTGCCTATCGGGTCTCCACAACCCAGTAACTGGGTAATACGATACCCCACGGTAAGATTAGTTGTCAGACTTTCGAGCTTCTGACTAATGGCTGCTACAAACCTTACGATAAATCGAACATACTGTAGTTTTTCTCGTACACACTTGTCGATTTATCGTTGCAGTTTGAACTGTACCGACTAATCGTAACGATTTATCGTAAGGTGTGTAGCAGCCATAACACTAACGACTGATAAAGATCTACAAATGACAGAAGACCAACGGCTTTACATGCTTTCCGAGTCACGAGGAAAACTCGCTATGACAGATGGTCACCCATCCACAAACCAACCTCGGCAAGCGGCTTAAACCGGAAGATCGACTTGATTGAATTGAGGCTGAAAAATGTTCAATGTGCCTATGTCTCTCCAAACAAAAGGTTTTTGTAGTTACATAATTTTGTTGTGATTTGTAACGTTGTTCAGTGTAATATCTTATAACGGACCTTATGTATGCGGCGACCCGGTGACTTCATAAAAATAAGAAGGCAAAATACCAAAACACCGTAAAAACAGTCTAATTGGCTGATTACTCACGTCGTAATAATTCTCATCTCAACTCATAAACAAGCGAATCTAGTTATTAAAAGTTATAACATTAAACGTTACATATTAAAGTCAGAATCAACTGCAGAAATAATTAGGACAGTTTTACAAACGGGAACTCAAAACGAATTAGAGCAACATTTTGAAACCAAAAAGTTAATATCACATTCCTAGAAGAGCTATTACAGTTACTTTCAGGGTTCCGCACCCAAAAGGGTAAATGGGACCTTATTTAGGTGTACGTCCACAGGTCGGGATCGCACGTATCAGACGTATCGTACGTAACGGATTTTAGTTTGCCTTGTATGAAAACTCATACAACTGCGTCCACTGATCCGCATCGTACGGATGGCTCATCGGCAATGCCTACATGCGATGCGTTCCGATGACGTCATACGGAATGCCGATCAGTGGAAGCGATGAAGGTGGCTCTTATCTACACAACAGACATTATGTTCTTGCCGTTATTATAACTAGCTTTTGCCAGCGACTTCGCCCGCTCACTCCCCCCCCCCCCTCTCTCTCCTTATTGCCTGTGTCATTCGGACCAAAGCAGCTTGCTTACTGGTGAAAGAATTTTTGCAATCGGTCCTGTTGTTTTTGAATTTATTCATTACAAAAGTGTGTATGACACGTACAAAAATACAAATCTGTCCTCTTTATAATATTAGTGAAGATGGTGAGGACCCCTTCATTCGCGAATCCGTCTCGCCCTTGCCCGGTTTTACAATTGAACTAAAGGATTTTCTGTAACACGCTGTATAATTCATTATAACACACCCTGTGTAAAAGGTCATGAAGAGCGTGGGAATGGGATGGGTATATCTGAGACAGTGTGTGTGGGAGAGGGTGGCAAATCATTTACACATCACATGACTGGTTTTGTGCGAACCTCTGGCTGACTTTCAGCCTCCTGAAATTGCCCACTCGAGTAATTGAGGATATGTATGGAGGTGTTAATTGCTTTATTTTAACATTTTAACTTTTTGAAGTGAAAACTTCTTTAGCGGCGTTGTACACTTTTTCTGTAATGGGTAAAAAATTTAAAACTCGCGTCAGGGTCACGTGACCAAAACTCGCGTCAGGGTCACGTGACCCTGATCGAAAATGAGTAAGACGTCATTCAAATTAAAAATAAAACATAGTAACAAAAAAGTTTTCACTTCTACCGGCACTCCTGGAGTGCAACCTTTTTTTTTATTTTACTTTCTGTGTTTGTTTTTTTAAAGTAGACTGTTTTGCTGATGATGGGTTGAAATTTAAATGCTTTTGTGCATGCATTCTAATCGGTATCTTCCCATATATTATTATACTAGCGGCCCGGTACCTACTTCGATACCTAGACAGCAAAATCCCCACTAATAAAATGATCTGCCATTTATTGAATTCATTTGTTATAAAAAAGTAATAAATGAAGAACCGCTCAACCGATTTTGTGCAAATTTGACATAAACCATCTGCTAAATAGTCCTGTTTTGGATAGGCGAGCCCGTTCTTGAGTTATAAAATTACAACGGAAAGTGGCATTGATTTTTATATTTATTGATTGACAGGTATTAAATCTAAAGTGTATATTTTTTTTAGTTGAAACAAATCCACCACACTATTTCAAAACCACTGCAACTCCTGAAAGCTAGAATCAACAGTGACAACCACTGGAAAAGCGCTGAGACAATGAAGCTCGACGTATCCCAGAGAATGAATATACCTGCCTTGGATCCTGCAACGAATTTAATCAGATAAGAATAGTGGAGGAGTAGGAAAAAAATCTAACTCTAAAGTGTATCTAACTAGCAGTTTTGACCGCGTGCAACTTGAAAATATTACAACGATTCTTTGCATCAAAATTCCGTTCGCCCTACTACCAACCTTTCGAATTTACTACAGAGAGAAAACCAGTATGTCTTTGAACCACCAAACAACCTGTAATGTGCCCGTATGCCCGATCACGGCCTCTTAAATAAGAAACAGTCTGTATCCCAGCAGTGGAAACGCCAGAAAACAAGCCTAAATAAGTACTTATAAGCTGATTGTGTAACGTTATGCTTACGCAAAATATAGGGAAAAAATATTGCTAAAATAATATGGATCGGACTTGATTCTGTTTCCAGTGAAACTTTGAACAGTTTGAAGGGTTTCAAAGTCCTACAAACTCAGAGTTTGCTTGTTAACCCAAGTAACAGTAACAATTATACTGGCAAACCGAAATCATAAGGTTTGACTTCTTAATTCTTTGCTAACTTATGAAATTCTTATTGATTTTACAATATGAAATATGAGAATGTATGTAGTTGGAAGAAACAGAGTGGAATTTTAATTTTTTCCCTTTCGCTCCACCCAGGAATCAAATGAGTCCTCCCTGGACTCATTTGATACTATTATCACCCCAAGAAAAACAGTTAAACATTGATCTGTGAACGCGAACAAAGCCGCGGGTAAAAGATATTTCCTAAAGCTTTAGGTACATTTAATGTTAGTAGTACCCATTTCAGGTCTCAACTACCAATTCTCTAAATGTTGAAAAACATCTCAACTATCATTCCTTTCAACTGGCCCTTTCCATCTTCGGATTACAAGACGTACGGCAATGCGCCATCGTTGCATTGTGAACATCTCTCCGGTACATACAAAGCATTTTGCCAATACTTTTATTGTGCGTATAGCTAAGGAGTGACATTACCTGCCAGGCGTCTCGAAGAGCTGTCAGCAAAATGACGGGGCCTCCCTTTAGAGGGCCGAAGCCTGCCGGTGTCGTGGGAATGTCTTATCAGCTAACTGCGCCCCCAAACGTAAAGGGCTATTGAAGGACACCGTGGATTAAAATCCACGGTGTCCTTCAATAGCCCTTTACGTTTACTGTCACTGACGGACTGTCAGACTTGTACTGACTAAAGTCTGTACAAGTCTGACAGTCCTTACCGTCCTGACCTGGGTTTGAGGACTCATTTTAAGATTTTATCACATAAATTGTAATAGTACATTACTGCCGCGGCCTATAATGGCTACTTTGCTGGTCGCACTGATGATGGCCGACAGCGCAGCCTGGCGCAGCTCCAGGCCGACACAGCGCGGTCAGCATGCACCACTTGATGGACGAGCTGAGATAAAGGCCGAGGCCGGAGGCCGAGGCCTTTACAGCGAGGACAGCAAGGGCTGCATGATGGCCAAGCTGGAAGGCCTAGAGCGTAGCTAAGCTAGCTGGAGGCAATCATAGCGTGACCAGCGAAGAGTCATAATGGGCCAAGGCTTGTATAGTGCTTTACTCAAAAATGCAAGTCAAGTACCTAACCTAAATAAAACCAGCAAGTGATTTAAATAAAATACATATAGGTATTAACTAGAAAATTAATTAAAATAACAATATGAAAAGTACAGTTACTAAAATTCAACACCGGGTTTCCGGGTTTCATATTACTTACTAATAGTTTGCGATAATTTTAATGCGGTGTTTGACTGTTAGGTATATTTTCTTCACTTACTTAAAGCAAAAAAAAGTCACTAAATAAAAATTAAAATTTCGCTGAACCGCGCTTTTGTTACTTCTTTGTATTTTTTTTTAAATATGGAATACAATCTTTTTGTGCCTACCTCTTTATATACAAACAGCTGCGTTTTAAATAAAATCTTTTTGCATTTGTTTTTTTAAAACGTTGAAACGTCAAAATAGCGGCCGGCAATGTATTGCCGACCTGTAGAGCGGCCAGCAAAAACATTACTGGCCGCTCCTTGAAACACTCCGGCAAAGGCGACTTTGCTCAAACAAGGTTGTCAAAATAATGACCACATTACATGCATTTTTGAGTAAATATTCTTATGCTGCTTTGTGCGGTGGTTATGCTGATCCAAATAATTGCATCATCATATTCGACGAATAAATGTCTAAAAAAACAAAGGGGTCTGTGTTTCCTGACAATTTCGGGCCTTCAAGTCAAGAGTGATAAGGCTACTTCTAGGCCAGCCTACTTCACCGTCGACCACATCATCGCTTACCGTCAGGTGAGATAATGGTCAAACGCGAACCTATCGTCAAATTAAATGGAAACTATCCTGATTCCGACTAACATTTAGACAACTCTAAAGTAGGGATGAGCGTTGAATCAACGAACTAGTTGAATCAACCGTTGATCTCCTGTCAACGTATTAACGTTAACTGAATATGAATCAACTAGTTGAATTCGTCAACGACGTTTATGAGTTGAACTCGTTCGTTCGTTCGTTCTCGATAATTCAACTCGTTGAATTAACGAGAACGCAAACGTTATCTTCAACGTTGAGTTTTATGGTTCGAAATTTTTAAAGTCATAGATTGCGAGCGGTTGAATGAGTTGATTTTCGAATTATTTATTTTAAGAATAGTATATAAATATTGGTGGAGTTTATTTAATTATCCCAATGTATTATTGGAAATGTACTATTTTTTGAGACGCACGAGGTATAGCGAACAGCCCTCTGTGAAAAATGTAATAATAATATTTTTATTTCACACAATTTAAGATGTTAGTTTGTACATAAAACGTTTCCAATACAAAATTTGAATCAAATTGTTTCTTAAATTAAACGCACAATCGTTGATTTTAATGAATCAACGGTTTACGTTGCAAGTTGACAGTTAAATTCGTCAACGAGATGAATACGTTAACTCATTCAACTCGTTGACGAATTCAACTAGTTGATTAACTAGTTGACAAACGTGAATCAACGTTAACGTTTCGTTGACGGAAAAACCGTCAACGACCCATCGCTACTCTAAAGCCTACTAAAGTCCCGTCACAAAACAGGAGGAATTTCGTACGTGATAGACGGATGTGAGAAGATGAATGAGAGCAAGCGAGACTCATTAATACGTATTTACGCGGGAGAGACAGAGACAGGTAATTTATAGGTCAATGTACGAAATCCCTCCTATTTTGTGAACGGACTTGAACTATATTTTTTTAGTGTTACGTTACGGGTGGTAATAACCACTCTATAAACATACGTCACGACCAGCTAAGTCAAAAGGCCGACCGGTCCGGACACTCATACACTATTCAAAGACGCCGCGCCTACTGCGACTAATTCACTGAAAAATTTACACTGACATGTCTAAAAAGGAACCTTATGTTATTTTAGATAAGGTCTGTTTTGACAGTACGTCATACAATATTATATAGGTGACACGGAAGAAAAACGGAACATTATGAAAGTTATAAGTACTTCCTTTATCTCGTCTTTATATAAATAAAACTTAAAAACTAACCCGCATACATTCACATCAGTAAGTTAACCTGTCCAACCCTTCAGGGACCCGTGCACTACGTGATCACTACGTACCCACTACGTGACGGCTACGTGACGTCAAGTACATGAATTCCGTATCTTTCCGCGTTCTTCTAAAAGGCAAACGAGGGTAGTGGGTCACGATGACGCTCTCAAACTGGAGCTACTTATGGAGTAATGCAGGTCGCGGGAATATTTGAGTTCTTTGGAGAAAAAAAACTCCATATTAGAGAAAACCTAAATAAAAAAAAAAGATGAGTAAACTTAATGTGGAAAGGAAATTGTTTTGTAAGTCGTTGAGATAAAAACAAGATTTAATTTATTATTTGATCATGTATGTAACTGCTCTCTTTGTTTCGATTGTATTAGTTACTGTTAGGCCCTTCGTACACAAGTCGACTCAAGTTTCCGATAACTTACTTACTTCGGTATCCAAGCGGCTATCGCAATACAAACCCATTGAGGTTTGAACACAAGCACGTGTCAATGAATACCAAAATCGTAAGGTATCGGAGACTTGAGTCGCCTAGTGTACGAATGGGGCTTAGTGTTAGCTTATATCATTTTAAAAAAGGTTTATCCGATTTTGGCCACGGAAGAAACATAATATCCGCGAACGAGTGACATGTACCTGGACAAAACGAATATTTTTCTATAGTTACTTATAACCTATCGAAAAATAGTATAAATAAAAAGGAAATAATCCATTCAATAATGATACAAAACAACACAATATCGATGCATTAATAAACAAAGCTTTTACGAATAGAATAACGTATCAAATGTGGGTTGAAATTCATTAAAACGAGGGTGAAATGAGGCATATATTGGACGCTACGTTGCACGTGTCTGGTTTATGCCACAAATTCCCCTGTGCGCCGATTATTCGACTGAGTTTAGAGGAAAATACGTTATAATGTAGCTACAATGATCTGCTTTTATCGGCTTTTAAGTATTTTCGTGATAAAGTTTTTTATGTACATAGGTAGTTTTTTTAATACTTTTTATTATTTGTCACGTGCTGATAGGGTTGCCATACGTCCAGAAGTTTCCGGATATGTCCGATAGTATGCTTTGTCGGGAATGCCCGGAAATCCTAAGCCGCCAATAATTTCTACAATCCAAGATAAAAACCTTAAGAAATCAATAAAAAGTCAACTCAAAATGACTGTTGAAAAATTTCAAAAGTTTGTTTCGCTTTACACATGCACGATTTATTGCGAAGAAATCCGGAAATTTCATTCAATGTTCGGAATTTGCTCCGGAATTTCGATTTTTCGGTCTAGGAACCCTAAGTGCTGATGACATATGACACTTGTTTTCCCGAATGCGCATGATACGTAATTATGGCAGCTGGCTTTGCTGTACTTCCCGTCCTGGAATCTGGTACTGGAATCCAAGGGCAACTGAAAAAACTGTTTTTTAAGCCAATCAAGTTTCTTCCGGTCCACCCAGTGGGAGGACACAATTATGACGGTTTTTAATAAAAAAAAACTTTCGCAGTTTATCTGCACAATACAAAAAAATACATCTATGTATGTGTTAAAAAATAAATATTACGCCCCCAGCTAAGCTGGATTTGGCAATTTACAAATAAATATAATTGAAAATCAACAAGTCCAATACTAAACGTCCGGGTCCTTTCTATCATGATGTTTTCATTTCAATGTCAAATATTAATTCACTTCGCTTCCCTTTCATCCCATGACATTTCAAACCCAAAGGCAGCTTAAAAGGTATTACATAAACAGAAACGAACCCACTATAAACTATTATGTGAAGTCAAATAAAACGTTTTAAATTAAACATAAGTTTTGGTTGCCTTTTTGATTTATACTGGGTTTAATTCCTAGGTTACGTATAATGATATATTTCAGGCCACTGAACTGTATAAACGGTTTACCGTGACCCTGAAACGTACAATTGAATTAGATTTTAGTCATTACGACGCTGACAGTCCCTTTCTCCACACAGGACGCGGGAGAACTCATTTGATGATCCTTAAATCATCAAATGTCATCAAAATCAGACAGCCAAGAACAAGTTAGATCCGCACGCGTAGGGTTCCGTACCATTATCTATTAAAAACGGGAAAAACTTCACGTTTGTTGTATGTGAGCCCCTGAAATATTTATTTTATTCTGTATCTTAGTATGTTTTGTTATAGCGGCAACAGAAATACATAATAATATGTGAAATTTTCAACTGTCCAACTAACAAGGTTCATGAGAAATAGCCTGGTGTCAGACAGACAGACAACAGTCGTAATGGGGGTCCATAAATTAAAGTAGAAAACTTCTACCCAATACTATATAATTTAATGATGAGAATTAAAAATTTGGAATGGGCATCTGCAGTACTTTCACTATTATTATGTTTTACGATTAATCATATTCTTTATGATTGACAATTCAAAATTACCTGTAACTGTCTATGAAATAAATGCTCAGTACCCTTAGTACGAATTTTCACTCTTTTACTTTACAGCGTCTTTCCAGTATTTACAGCGTTTTTGTATGAAGAAATGGAACAGCGCCTCTGGTGTGCGGAGAAAGAACTAATTTTTTCCTTCAAAATTGACAATTTGAAATTGTCAAAGTTCCGGTTTATGTCTCAAATACTGAAAATTCGTGCTAAGGGTACTGATTTGATTTTACTGACTCGATATTATATATGAATAGTAAATAGGAACACAGAGAAATGTGGAACAAAATTAGGATGAAAATACAACCTCCTGTAACACAGATTTCAAGTAATTCCAGAGTCTTGACTGCATACTGAATCGTGGCCTCTGAGTGCGTCCCTGGCCCAGATTCACAAATGCAAAATTCCTATGCGAGCGAAGTTATATAAGATTGAGTACCAGCATAACTTTATTGGAATGAATGAATATCAAATCTTCTAGCTTCTTTGAGCTTGTTAAATAGCTGCTTCGAGATGTAGAAGCTAAAATTGATCGAGCAGGCATTCAATTTTATAAGGAAACTTGAGCTGAATTTGTATAAAGAAATTGGTTTATTTGGCAGATAATTATTTGCATTTGTCTAAAAAATGTGAAGACAAATATTTTTTCAATGGATTTGGATAAGAGCCTATGCACACCACGTTTTTTAAACGCGCCAGTGCAGCGCGTTTCTAAAACGCGCTGCACCGGCGCGTCGACGCTACGGCTACGGCGCCTTTTCATCAGAGGAGTTTGTTCTCATTTGTTCTAGGCTGCGTCTGAGTTGCGTGCGTATCGTGTCTGCATCGCGTGAAACGCGCTGCACCGGCGCGTTTAAAACACGAGGTGTGCATACGCTCTAAGATACGATTGTCTAATCTCACTGATTCAGCTATTTACAAGAAAGTACCTTACGTCCGTAGGCCCGCGCCGATTTTAGTTTGCAAAATCAAAAGTCAAAGCATTTATTTCAAGTAGACCATTACAGGCACATTTAAACTGGCAAAAGACAATTATAAAACTATAATTTTAAAATGATTATGGTGCTACAGTCCCAGTCACAAGACATTAACTTTTGCATGAGCATTTGCTTTGTACGATTCCTTTTTTTTTTAGCGTGGTAAAATCATCAAATGAGTCCTCCCACCCCAGGCAGGGCGAGAGAGACTGTCAGACTTGTACTGACTAAAATCCACGGTGTCCTTCAATAGCCCTTTATGTTCCGGGGTCACGGTAAGGAAATAATTCCGCGACCAGTACTATACCAATAGCAAAACTTTTTCCAACAATACTCCTCTCGAACAAAAAAGGTTTCGAACCAAAAAAAAATACACTGGCTGAAAAAATAAAATATCATCGTTTGAAATCTGACGTCGACAGTTTCGAACAGCGCATTTGTTTTAAGGTGGTTGTTCTAGTAGGTCACACAGGTCATAGTAAACGGTCGGTGTGCATTGAAAGTTCTTTGTTCTAAGTTTTAATAATAATATGAGGGAAATAGTTCATATACAGGCTGGCCAATGCGGCAACCAAATCGGTGCTAAGGTAAGAAACTCTGAACTTTAACAACTTTCGTAGAGATTTTTCAAGATAGTCCATTTTCCTGTCACATAAGATTACGTAATATTGCTATGTGCGTAGCCCAACTTTGTAGGTACCGTTCCTTATTTTCCAAAAACTAGAAAAAAAATGATGGCCCACTGACCAAATCTCCAATTTAAATTCCACAATAAAAACCATCAAAATTCATCTCCAAACAAAACTATCGCGTAGGTACCTAATCTCGTCGGCAACAAAAATCTAGTGAACACTGCGTTTGACACTGACATCTATCACCTCTTTCAGTTCTGGGAGGTGATCTCCGATGAGCACGGTATCGACCCCACCGGGACATACCACGGAGACTCGGATCTGCAGCTGGAGCGTATCAACGTGTACTACAATGAGGCAACGGGCGGCAAGTACGTGCCTAGAGCCATCCTCGTCGACCTGGAGCCCGGAACCATGGACTCCGTGCGCTCAGGACCCTTCGGGCAGATCTTCCGACCTGACAACTTCGTCTTCGGGCAGTCGGGCGCAGGAAACAACTGGGCCAAAGGACATTACACGGAAGGCGCTGAATTAGTCGACTCTGTTCTTGACGTAGTCCGGAAAGAAGCAGAAGGATGCGACTGTCTCCAAGGCTTCCAGCTAACACATTCCCTTGGAGGAGGCACAGGCGCCGGCTTGGGAACCCTTCTCATCTCAAAAATTCGAGAAGAGTACCCTGACCGTATCATGAATACCTTTAGCGTAGTACCGTCACCCAAAGTGTCAGATACTGTAGTAGAACCATACAACGCAACCTTGTCTGTGCATCAGCTGGTGGAAAACACCGATGAATCTTACTGCATTGACAATGAAGCTCTTTATGACATTTGTTTCCGTACTCTGAAGTTGACCACACCGACCTATGGAGATTTGAACCATCTGGTATCGGCAACCATGTCTGGCGTCACCACTTGTCTACGATTCCCTGGCCAATTAAATGCTGATCTGAGGAAACTGGCCGTGAATATGGTGCCTTTCCCTCGTCTGCACTTTTTCATCCCAGGATTTGCTCCATTGACGTCTAGAGGAAGCCAGCAGTACCGAGCTCTGACTGTGCCAGAGTTGACGCAACAGATGTTTGATGCTAAGAACATGATGGCGGCTTGTGACCCTCGCCACGGAAGATACTTGACTGTGGCGGCTGTCTTCAGAGGCCGTATGTCAATGAAGGAAGTGGATGAGCAGATGATGAATATTCAGAACAAGAATTCATCATACTTCGTGGAGTGGATCCCGAATAATGTGAAGACCGCCGTGTGTGACATTCCACCACGAGGTTTGAAGATGTCTGCGACATTCATTGGGAACTCTACAGCAATCCAGGAGTTGTTCAAGCGTATCTCTGAGCAGTTCACTGCTATGTTCAGACGTAAGGCGTTCTTACATTGGTACACCGGCGAGGGGATGGATGAGATGGAGTTTACTGAAGCTGAGAGCAACATGAATGACCTGGTGTCAGAATACCAGCAGTACCAGGATGCCACTGCTGAGGAAGAAGGAGAATTTGATGAAGAAGAGGAGGGTGGTGACGAGGGAGACTAGATGTATGTGTTTTGTTAAGAATTGCATTATATCTTTACATTTTGTTATTCAAGAATACATTTAATGAGAGTTTACGTTTGTTTTTTTCCATACACAAACCGAAGTTGGTTATTCTCATCAATCAAAGCCATGGCTTTCGACTATTGACAAGACTTTGATGTATGATTGCAAGTTACAATCAAACTGCATTAGCGAACACATAGGTACACTGACTGCGTAGTCATGTTCCTGCCTACACTGCACAAATAGCTATGCATATGCATGAGCTGTATGCTGTCACTCACTAGTTTTTACTGATGTCATAAAAGTATAAGGCAGGCGACAGGCTTTTATGTAAATTGTTTGTATCGTACCTGTGATTACGAGCAGGCTTAAAATGTTACTGCGGCCCTGGAAAGCAAAGGGCAAATGCAAGAGGTTGTTTCTTTAGTTTGGGTCAAGTCTGACTTTTTCCTCTTTCGCTTCGTTTGGACGCGACTTCAGCCAGATATAGCCACATTTTTCAGCTTTAGTATTAGGGTTGTTTCACATTGAGCGTCAAAATAAAGGGACCATAGTCCTGGGAAAAAAAGATCCCGTTAGTTCTATCGTAGAACTGTTCAGTAAAACTAGTGGGAACAAACCAAGTTTCCAATCTCTATCATTCATTTTAAACAAAAAATACCATAAATCTACCATTTGCTATCTCTGCTCTAATTTTAGCTACCTCATCATACACATAAATATTTTAACAACATGCTGTGACCAAGCACAGACCGATGTTCCAGGTTAAGTTGCTCTTGCCAAGGATGGTCTATGGATGGATAGGTGGTCATAGCGAGTCATCCGTGTCTCGGAAAGCACGTAAAGCCGTTAGTCCCGGATGTCATTATTTTGTAGATCTTTGATAGTCGTTACTGTTATAAGCTCCAAAGTCCGACCAGTCTTACTATCGTATTATCCAGTTACAGGGTCATGGAGGTCCAATAGGCAGTCACTCCATACAAATACTGATATTTAGCTGCATCTGGTAAAGACGTCATGGACACGTCAGCGTTGCGCCCCGCCGAACTCCCTGTTTGACAAAGCCATGATTTTCCCATGACAATAAGATAGTAATTAATTCATAATTAACATTATAAGCCCCCATTAGATTATACTTAGTTACAAAACCACTACTCTACCATCTAAATATTAAGCGCGGCGTCTGATCACAAATAGCTGAACTAAATTATTCATTCGTCCTGTGCGCGGTACTAGAAATAAAGTAGCTTATTTCGAGAGCCCGTGAATGAGTTTGAATGCTTTTTTTTTTTTTTAGCGTGGTAAAATCATCAAATGAGTCCTCCAACCCCGGGCAGGGCGGGAGGGACTGTCAGACTTCTACTGACTAAAATCCACGGTGTCCTTCATAGCCTGTTAAGTTCCGGGGTTACGGTAAGGGAATAATCCCGCGACCCCGGCAGGCTTTGGCCCTCCGAGAGGGGGGCCCCGTCATTATGCTGACGCTCTTTGAGGCGCGCGTGGGACACAACGCGCCGTCGACCCGGGCATGGTCCTTGGTCGGGCAGCGAGTTGCCCTTTACTCGCTGCCCGCATGCCCGCGCCTACGGTGGCCGGAGATCATCGAGCGACGTCCGTCGCCGTGGGCGCCTACCACTGCGGTTGGGGCGGAGGGAGGACGCTGTCCTCTCTCGCTCGCGGCCTGCCTCCTCCTTTACGAGCATTACTGCCTCGCAGAAGGAGCTGACCGCTTCCCACTCCGTCTCGCCCCGCAGCATGGCCGCAACCAATGCCGGGCGCGAGAGGTCTCCGCCTATCGCAGTCGTGAGGACACGTCGGTGCTCCGCCCAAGCTGGGCAGTCTTGCACCGTATGCTCCACCGTGTCCTCCGGGCGATCTTCGCAGTGGTGACACCCAGGCGTCTCCTCCTTTCGCATCAGACACAGGTACCTCCCGAAACTTCCGTGTCCGGTTAGGACCTGCGTCAAGCGGTAGGTCAGGACGCCATGACTTCTCTCCAGCCACTCCTCAAAGAGGGGTCTTACCGCCGCAATTGCGGCGTGCCCGATGAGTTTGAATGCTAGGATTTATGTGCGAATACGTGGTTTTATTTGTCTTAAAGAACTATCTAAATTGTCATATAAAACGATATTTTTTTAATAACTTACTCTCAGTCGTTTTTGCGTGAATGAGTAGGTAACAAATGTCCATCCATATGTCCTCATAAAGGGCTTCACACACAGCAGCTATAATGTAAAAATGTACATTATAGCACGATACATCTCATTACATGTTTCCATAGAAATCGTCAGGAGACCACGACAGCTATAATGTTTATTTTTACATCTTCGAATCTCTATGGAAAGATGTAATGAGATGTATCGTGCTATAATGTACATCTATACATTATAGCTACTGTGTGTGGAGCCCTCGTTATCTGCCTAGCCTTTTCCCAACTATATTGGGGTCGAATCAGTGAAGTATTTTACATGGAGCGATCGCCTATCGGACTTCCACAACCCAGTAACGAGACTGGTTGCAGACTTTTAGAGCTTCTGAGTAATAGGAAGTAACGACTGTCAAAGATCTACAAAATGTGAAAGACGAGACCAACAGCTTTGCGAGCTTTCCGAAACACGGAGGAAACCTGCTATAACAGAGGGTCACCCATCCATATACTAACCTTCAGACGAGATGCTTATCAAACACGAAACAATCGTTAAAAAAGAGGGATATTTAAGGTGAAGGGTGGTTATTTTGTGAGACAGGCAACTCAGTGATAGTCTCAAAAGTCTCTCAAAACGTTACATATGCATGTTGTAATGCGAAATGATACAATGAGACACTACGTCTTGTCCACGTGAACTAGTTGCATCATTTTGCATTACTGCATGCATAGGTAACGTTTTGAGAGACTTAAGACTCTATCACTGAGTTGCCTGGCTCACAAAATAACCTACCTATAACCTATAAGTATAGCACTCGATTATTAAAGACGCAACTGTCTCATAACTATGAACACACCGTTATTTTATTGATAGTCTGTATAAGTTTATATCAAATCATTTTTATTAAATCAAAACTAAAATGAAACGCAATGCACTCAAAGCCTGACCTGTTCGGGCACGCCGCAATTGCGGCGGTAAGACCCCTCTTTGAGGAGTGGCTGGAGAGAAGTCATGGCGTCCTGACCTACCGCTTGACGCAGGTCCTCACCGGACACGGAAGTTTCGGGAGTTACCTGTGTCTGATGCGAAAGGAGGAGACGCCTGGGTGTCACCACTGCGAAGATCGCCCGGAGGACACAGTGGAGCATACGGTGCAAGACTGCCCAGCTTGGGCGGAGCACCGACGTGTCCTCACGGCTGCGATAGGCGGAGACCTCTCGCGCCCGGCATTGGTTGCGGCCATGCTGCGGGGCGAGACGGAGTGGGAAGCAGTCAGCTCCTTCTGCGAGGCAGTAATGCTCGTAAAGGAGGAGGCAGGCCGCGAGCGAGAGAGGACAGCGTCCTCCCTCCGCCCCAGCCGCAGTGGTAGGCGCCCACGGCGACGGACGTCGCTTGATGATCTCCGGCCACCGTAGGCGCGGGCATGCGGGCAGCGAGTAAAGGGCAACTCGCTGCCCGACCAAGGACCATGCCCGGGTCGACGGCGCGTTGTGTCCTACGCGCGCCTCAAAGAGCGTCAGCATAATGACGGGGCCCCCCTCTCAGAGGGCCAAAGCCTGCCGGGGTCGCGGGATTATTCCCTTACCGTAACCCCGGAACGTAACAGGCTATGAAGGACACCGTGGATTTTAGTCAGTAGCAGTAGAAGTCTGCCAGTCCCTCCCGCCCTGCCCGGGGTTGGAGGACTCATTTGATGATTTTACCACGCTAAAAAAAAAAAAAAAAAAAAAAGCCTGACCTGTTGGTCTAGTGGTCAGTGACCCTGACTGCTATGCCGGAGGTCGTGGGCTCGATTCCCACCCAGGACAAATGTTTGTGTGATGAGCACGATCGTTTGTTCTGTGTCTGGGTGTAATTTATGTATAATAATGTATGTATTTAGAAATATATAAGTATGTTTATCAGTTGTATAGTACCCATAACACAAGCTCTGCTTAGCTTGGGACTATAGATGGCGTTGTGGAATATTATTATTGTGGAATATTATTAAAGCTTCATAAGCCGATCATCTTAAATTCAATTAGATTAATAAAGTAAAAGTATTTCAGAATGATTCACTTATTTCTAGCGAAACTTTTAACATATGTTTGACAGATGAGCACTTTGGGATTTCATATCAGTATTTATTAGTTTAGAGTGTTGGAGTTTTATTTTTGTTCGGAATCAATATCGTTTTGTAAGTTATCTCTGGAGATGTTTAATTGTTATTTATAAGTCTAGAGGTTGAAGAGGTTCTTCAGAAATGACCTGCCCTTTCTGGAGAACATCTATTTAGTGGGAGAGGAAAAACATTACAATGCGCACCTTGTAATCATACTATACGCACCGTGTAATGATACAATACGCCTCAATTGTTAAACGTTACTGCATACGTTACATGCGAATTCTCGTCGGTTAGTGAGGTTGTGTTGTAATGTAATGCTCAAAGTAGAATCTGTAATGTTACCTACATTACACGCGAATATTCCTGGTGAGGGAGCACCTTAAAGACATTACTCATGGCGCAATGCGTCGACAAGTAAAAATCAACTAAAGACTTGACGTTGTCATGGCCATCGTGTTTTGTTTTTCATCTACCCATAGATAACAACGTGTTTTATGTCTTATGTCATAGTGGCAAGATTGATTTCCACTTTTAGTTGGAATTCGTTTGCATCGCGCCATGGTTAAAACCGGACACAGTTAATTACAAGTGGAGCGCATTGTAATACTCGACTTTCCTGCCTCAATGATGTAATCATCTTATGCTCGAATATGCAACGTTACATTATATGCGAATGTTCTTGATGAGATAAATATAATAATCTTCTTTGGAGTTGCAAGTTGAATTACATTATTAGTATTTGAAATAATATTGACACGCCATAAGGGTGTTTTTAATATCGTGCGGATTTCATCACGATGCCCCGCATGCGGGACACCCGCAAGTGTCTTCTTCATACAAGTATTTTTATTGTAATGCGTGGATCCCCGTGCGCCCAACAGCCCCGCGCGGTGTCCCCGCGTGAGCACTTCTATGAAAATCAGTGTGCATTTTACTGTCACAACCACAATGCGTGGCAGCCCGCAGAAAACTAAAACGTGGGCGTGTGTGTCTCACGCTGTGATCCGCATGATATTAAAAACACCCTAAAAGAATAAAATATCACCTCCAAATCCCCAAAAAATTATCCTACCGTGTCAAAAACCGACAAAATCAGATACAATATCGAATGCATATATGTTTTAGTTACAACGACCGACGATAGATGTCGCCTGCACCGACCACAGATGCCGCAATGAGACAGAATATTAAAACATTAATATGGCAGCAAACGTGTTTATTTTTACTATGCAAATATTCGCTGTGGCGTGGTCGCCTCTGGGTCTACGTTACTCTGTGTTTGTGTGCTTGGAAACGAATGAAGTTGAATTTCGTGTCACGGGTCTGTTTAAACTTAGTACTGCGGCCTTGGAACGCAAAGAGGAATCTAAGGAATAGAGAGGTTATTAGTCAGTACGAGTCTGAGAATCTCTTTCACTCCACCCAGGGCGGGAGGACTCGATTGATGACTTTACCACCAAATGAAAGGAAAAGCCATCTTATTGTCGATAATTGGAGAAAAATCTGACTTAATCTTGTGAAAAACCCAATAACACTTTTCTGAATCAGAACCAGGATTTCAGAAACGCTGCCCATTGACCAAAAAGGCGCTCTTCATTAAGTACCGAAGTCGTAAGGCATCGGAGACTTGCTTCGCCTAGGAGAATATATACGAAGGGGCTAAGACATCAACGTAGGCCACCAGAGCATGCTTATGCTCTCCAATGTCGAATCCATTCTGATTAAATATAAATGCGAAAGTTACATTACAAGTCAGTTTATTTCCTTAACACCCTAATGGACTTCACACGTTACTAAACTCTCAAAGAATAATTCAAACAAAACAAAAAACACATTAATAGCCATTCCTCGCCAATCACGAAAACAACTCGGAAATTCAGAGAGAGCCAATAAATACGAAATAGGAAATAGAACTATGAAAGACGACCATTTCCCGTAACATTTAGCGTGCTTTTCCACACAAGATATGCAGCTATACTGCGAAAATATCAAAGCTAAGCTACCTACAAAACCATGTTACCGTTTCCACTGATACTTAGATATTTAGTGGAGCAAGTAAGACATGTTATGAAGATGCGCCGCCTCAAGACAGCTATGCGAGGCCATGCGGACGACGAGTAATGGTAGACTCACCGTCCGATCATGGGCCATGCCCGGGTTGTTTTCCACGCACGCCTCAAAGAGCTACCTAACGGAACCCCCCTGCCTGCCGGGGTCGCGAGACTGTCTCATTCGTGTAACTGTAACCCTGGAACGTAAACGTCATTTTAATTATTTCAGCTTGTCAAATTTAACGTACCAACCTAGATTATAAGTGAATGATGTGGTCTCCAATAATTGGAAGCGCACACTAGTATTGTCTTCTGTTTGAATCAAAATTGCATGAAATTGTGTAGCCTCTGTTGGAGATCCAATAAATAAATAATCAATAATAAATTAAGTGTATTGAAGGAACACCATGGATTTTAGTTAGTACAAGTCTGGCAGTACCTCCTGTCCTGCCCTGGGTCGGACAAATTTGATGATTATAACACGATAAAAAAACGCATCTTTCCATGCAGAAAAACGTAGCTTTGTTAAACCCGTTTACACCAGAGCAATGTAGATCAAGGAATATGATAGGTGGATATCAAACGCATCCATAGCAACGTAGCACATCTTAGGTGGAGAAGTATCCTTAGAGCATTAGGAAGCTTTAAAATTGCAACCGTTCGGGAATCGATCGGGAATCTCCGCCAGCTATTTCGGCGTCCCGGATGCGTAAATAGAAAGTCTGCTTCTGTAGTGAAGGCGTGGCACTGAACGGGGATGAAATGAATTAGGGTTTGCAATTTTGTCTTTGAGAACATGGCCTTTTGCTGCTTCAGAAAATAAAAAATTGTTTTAAAAATTTACCTTGATTTCTTATCAAGTACTAATACTATTATGTAAGTCTACATCTACCGGGGTCGCGGGACTCACAAACTACCGTGACCCCGGAACGTAAAGGACTATAGAAGGACGGTGTCCTCCCGTGAATGTGAGTCAGGATAAGTCTGACAGTCCCTCCTGCCCTGCCCTGGGCAGGAGGACTCATTTGATGATTTTACCACACTATAAAAGAAATGACTACACACTTTGTGATTTCGGATCTCTCTCCGCGATTTCGAGTGGATTACTGGTCATTAGTTTTATACAGCCCATACCGTCTTCTATGAGGTCTGCCTGAAACGCCTTCTATCTGCATCAAACTGAATTCATATTCATCATCTGCCTATCATTTTCACATCTATATTGGGGTCGGCTTCCAGTCGAACCAGATACAGCTGGATATCTACATTTTACATGGAGCGATTGCATATCAGACCTCCACAACCCAGTTACTGGGTAATACGATACCCTATGGTAAGACTGGTTGTCAAACATTAGATCTTCTGACTAACAGTAATGACTGTCAAAGATCTACAAATGACAGCCGGGACCCACAGCTTTACCTGCTTTCCGAGACACGGAGGAAACTCGCTTTGACAGATGGTCACCAATCCACAGCCTAACCTCAGCAAGCGCGGCGTAACTCAAAAGATCGGCCTATGCGGCTGTAATTATTTAGTCGCCAGCTACTCCACACCGACTTCATACTCGTATTATGAAAATATTTACTAACATTAACTCTAGCTCTAGGCTATGTCATTGCTATTTGCATTTAGAGGCCTGAAAGTCTGACAGCAAGTCTAACAGCTAGTGGGATACTTGTTGATAGGTTGAACTACAAGTACAAGGGGTATCGTATTACTCAGTTACCGGAGTAGAGGAGGTCTGATAGGCAGTCGCTCCAAATGAAATCCGGTTCAACTGCCAAGCCAACCCCAAAATACGTAGTTGAAATAGGCAAAACAAATCATGATGCATTCTAATTTGATAACAATGCATTTAAACATAACGCAGAAATATCACTTCTTCACATTTCAAATAAGAAAAACAAATACCTACATTGCCATATATGAATTTTCCTACAAAAACGTAGATAATAATAGAGATTCTACCTCGTTGTACGCGTATAAAATGTTGAACTAGCATTCCTAAATACGCGACTTGGTTATATTTCCGATTCGCCCCGTTTTCTCCAATTACCATGTTTTCTACTACTTTAAGTTTAAAATTGTAGTATTTTAGAAAACAATTTTAGTTTCTATTTTCTATTCTAAAGTTTATTTTATGAGAAACTGCTGAGTGATCTAATTGAAGTTTTAATCTACCCAATAATTTGAATTCAAATTGGAATTAAATATTGTATTTTCAATTTATTTTTCTTTATAAAGCAGACTATTTTAATTTGCTTAACTAAGTTAAATTAAGACAATAATTCTCAGGCGTACGATTTTTTGCGAAAATAATTATGAAAAAGAAAATTGCATTTAGCAAGTCGTTGGATTACAATTGCCTATTATTTATTTTTCTATCGTTATTTGATTAAATTGCTAAGTTTATGAAGGCCTCAGATAAACTACCAATTGAAGCTTGCGCGGTTAGAACTGTGGTGAAGCTTGCGCGTATGATAGGCCCATAACAAGATTACTATGAAACACCTGTCGAATGAACTGACCTTTTGTTATGAGGGCTCCCATTTCCGCATCAAGCAATCAAAGGCGCTCCGCTATGCGTGAGGTAGGACGGTTAACTATATGAACCCAGCTCCTTCCAGAAGCTCAGTCTCCTGGAACGTTCACTGGGTTCTTGGAGCAACCTAGATTTGTGCCCATTGGTTAGGAACACCGTCGCATTCCAGAATTACGGGCAGCCTCTGCACAGCAGGCTGTCTGTTGCGTTGATGGTGAACAATACATTAAGTGGGCAGTCTGCGGGCAGTGAGCATAACCCACTACAACTCGTATGTCCATTCGTTGGAGACTGAGAAGTCTACGGGTCAGTCATGGTTTTAGTGCTGGTACCGCCTCTTTAGACTATTTACAGTCAGCCATCGGGCTTAGTGTTTAATTTGCGTTAGCCCGCATCCAGGTCCTGAAATGGAATGGCCTGTATCGAATAGACCAACTTTGGTAGTCTAACCGGTAACCGATAAACCAACCCATGTCTAACCTAATACCTTTTCCTCTTCCGCAGGGCCCGGGCTAAAGGGTACAATGGCGATCCTCAACTGTCTCCTCGCGAGGCAGCTCTGCTTCGAAGACGCTTCGTGTTCTGCCATCCTGGAGATCATCCCGCGTGTCTGTGGATCTGAACTTGGTAAGTACTTTCAAGAGATGTCTTTTTTTATTTTTTTGGGATACGTGTCTCTGCCATAGACTTTCTCATCTCTTTGTCCGGAAAATATGTATCTATGTAGCCTCAATTGCGCCTCCTAGTTGAATGAAGTATTAAAAACATCGGGAGAAAACCTAATCTTGAGCAAGAGCCTTAAATGAAGTGTTAAATCTGGCATTTTTTATTACTATGCTACTGCATTACCCCTCTCAGAGGGCCAAAGCCTGCCGGGGTCGCGGGATTATTCCCTTACCGTAACCCCGGAACATAACAGGCTATGAAGGACACCGTGGATTTTAGTCAGTAGAAGTCTGACAGTCCCTCCCGCTCTGCCCGGGGTTGGAGGACTCATTTGATGATTTTACCACGCTAAAAAAAAAAATGCTACTGCATTAAGAACAAAATAGTCAATGACTTCTATCTACCAACTCACTTGAACATTACGTTTAGTGAAACATGCTATATGCAAATTAATTTCCTTGCTCAGAGTTTCTCTGCGTGATCGAATCAGAAATTCGGAGATTCGCAGACGAACTAAAGTAGCTGACATAGCCTAACGAATTAGCTAGATACAGTAAAACTGGGCAGGTCACATAGCACGCAGAACTGATGGCAGATGGGGCCGTAAGGTTTTTGAATGGAGACTACGCACTGGCAAACGCAGCGTGTGACGTCCACCTGCAAGGTGGACAGTCAATCTGATGAAAATCACAGGATCGCGTTGGATGCAAGCCACTTTTAACCGGTCTATTGCAAATATATGGGGGAGGACTAAGTTCAGCAGTGGACGTCCAACAGCTGATAATTATGATGATGATGATGTTCAAGTTATTTTTACCTGATCATTGTTATCTTATTTAGAGCATGCAAGTTAATAGATAACATTACAATACGGCGTAATCACAGTTTTGTACAGTCAGCATCAAAAGTTGCTGAACACATTCAGATTTTCGAAATCGCTGTACACCGTATTAATGCGGAGTACAGCGATTTTGAATATATGAATCTGGTCAGCAACTTTTGATGCTGACTGTACCACAATCGCATAGTTTTTTTCAGTTTCAATCTCAGCAGATAACGCTAAAATTAGAAATAAATGGGTCACGTACCTAATATTTATCTCTATCGTTTCGACCACAAACCGTCTCTAAAATTCTATTTTTACCTCCAGGAAGGAAACTAGGTCAACCAATAAACACTGCCACGTCTGACATTAAAGAAAAAAAAAGAATAAATATTTACTAACCTCTTAACAATAGGTAAACTTTCTAAGCCTCGTCGGTAAGAAGATCTCTCCCGATCTTTTGTTAAAAGCGCCGCCATTATGTTAAAGAACATACAAGCTGACAACCGCGGCATCCTTTCAGTAGATGAAGGGATATTTGTTACACCGAAACGTAACGGGCTTTTGTTGAGCGTTGTAAAATTATTAAATGAGTCCTCCCACCCAGGGCAGGGCAGAAGTGACTTTTATGGGACAAACCCACCACACTATTCCCAACCACTGCAACTCCTGAAAGCCAGAATCAACAGTGGCAACCACCAGAAAAGCGCCGAGACAATTAAGCTCGACGTGTCCCGGAGAATGAATTTACCTGTCTTGGATCCTGCAACGAAATTAATCAGAAAAGAATAGTGGAGGAGTAGGAAAAAAATATATGTTCCCACTTCAAAAATCTCTCTTCAAAAATCCACGGTATCCTTCAATATCCCTTTACGTTCTGGGGTCACGGTAATGAGATAAGGCTTTCGCCCTCTAGAGAAGGGCCCCGTCATTATGCTGACGCTCTTTGAGGTGCGAGTGGAACACAACGCGCCGTCGACCCGGGCATGGTCCATGGTCGGACAGCGAGTTGCCCTTTACTCGCTGGCCGCATGCCCGCGCCTACGGTGGCCGGAGATCGTCTAGCGACGTCCGACGCCGTGGGCGTCTACTACCGCGGGTGGGGCGGAGGGAGGACACTGTCCTCTCTTGCACGCGGCCCGCCTCCTCCTTCGCGAGCATTACTGCTTCGCAGAAGGACGCGACCGCTTCCCACTCCGTCTCGCCCCGCAGCATGGCCGCGGCCAATGCTGGGCGCGAGAGGTCTCCGCCTATCGCAGCCGTGAGGACACGTCGGTGCTCTGCCCAAGCTGGCAGTCTTGCACCGTATGCTCCACCGACGTCTACGCGGCTAAGGCGTAAAGTGGAGGATGTCCTCTCCCTCACTCGTTCCGCCTTCTCCTTTCCTGCTACGCTGCAGGAGATTCTGATGCTGTAAAAATACACACAAACACACATCGGTGTAACACACAGCCGTAGCATTTTGACCTTTCACCACAGTCACTCCTGGGAGGAGAGAATAAAATATCAGAGGGAAGGTTGCTAAGTGATGCGTCATCAAATAATCAGTGGCTTGACAAATGGATGGCCTCCGCAGTCCTTACTCAACATGTTCACATAAAATGTATGAGAAAAACACATGTTTGTACGGAAATTATTCTGTTCTTCATATAAAACATATTTTAACGCGCAAATGGGTCTAATTTTTACTTTGAAAATTGTGTTTCTATTCGTACGTCTACGTCTCATCAGGAATGAACCTGGAACGTAAAGGTGAAGAATAACCGTCGATTTTAGTCAGTACAAAGTCTGAAAGACCCTCCCATTCTGCCTTTTGTGGTAGAACTCTTTTATGATGACCTAATTCCTAAAGCCTCAATGTACATGTATAAACAATATCCAGGAAAGTGAAATGTAGTCACGTTTCAGTACTTAACTTACGGCCAAGTTACGGAGGCCCTGAAACACAAATAGGAACAGAAGAAACTGATTATAGTCTAGGATACATTGAAGAAATATATACCCTCATCTGTTATTTGAAAATGGCATCTAATACACGCTAGATACTCTAAACGACAATATTTTGGTGATAGGTTGTCGGCCTGAATCGCGTACCGTCTATGTTAATTCATAAAAATTGTCTTCAATTCGTTCCAAGTTGCTTCGGAATTATGAAAATTAGAGACAGAGTAGTTAGGAAACGTGATTGTTAGGATGAAAAATGTTAGGAAGAACATTTTCAGGTTCCCAATTATCAGAGTTTAAATTTTAGGTGAACTTTGGCGCGCCCCTTCGTAACAATTTTCGACCTGTCTGTACGGTTTCGCGCACAACACTTAATACTATTGCCGCGACCTTAGTAGGAAGTGAAACTAGTCTTCCAAACACTTTTCGACCTGTCTGGGTGCAGAACTGCACACCTGCATCATTATCTTGTTTTTTGTTGTTCAACGCTTAGGCCAATTTTTACGATTAAAATTTAGACAACCGAAATTCAGCCACAGTTTTGCTTCGACAGCTAAATACTGTTGGATTCACAATGAAATAATCTATCATTTGATATCTGATTCGACTAAATAACAGATGAATATTATCTAGGTAACTCACCTGTTTAAACCCGACAACTAATTAGAAGGACAGGGTTAGACACCGACAACCTATATTTTTTAGATTCCTTGGGGTATATTCTATCAGCTAATGCTTGATTTTTCTAAATAACAGATAAGGGAAGTGGAACGAAAATTTTTGAAGACAATTTTTATGAATTAACAGTGACGGTACGCGATTCAGGCCGACAACCTATCACCAAAATATTGTCGTTTAGAGTATCTAGCGTGTATCATATGCCATTTTCAAATAACAGATGAGGGTATATATTTCTTCTACCGGATCTCGTACTATTAGTTTTTAGTCAATCATGTCTGATGGTTTCCGCTACCAAGCGGTAAAGCCAAGGCGCCCAAGGTGAGAGAACTCATTTGATGATTTTCCAATTTTAGTTAAATTTTTTTATACATCATCATTAGCAGAGACGGAGTGGGTCATAATACACCGCACGGGCCCAGTGAGGGTTGGTAGATGTCACATATCTTCGAATTTTTGGTTCTAAGACATGCCGGTTTCCTCACGATGTTTTCCTTCACCGTTTTGAGTAATGCGCCTGGCGGGGTTCAAACCCACGACCCGACTCGTAAGTCGGGGCCGATACCACTAGGCCACCACTGCCTTAATTTTTTGCACAACTTTAAATAATTATAAAACATGAATATAGTTATAAATCAACGGACTAAGTCTTAATAATGAGACGAAACTAAATATTACAACGTCACGAAACCGTATCCCTAAAATTTTCCTTTATTAAAAATTCATACCAAGGTCTGTATCTACATTACCTTATTTAATTTACTTTAGTATTTGTTCAAAAGTCCAGTCCGTATTATCATTTAGTATTAATCGTCGTCAACAGTGGAGACTGAAGCAATTTTGTCTGCGATAAATAAATAAAATATTGTTGGTCGACAGCACTTCAATAGGAATTCATTCGTCCTTCGGTATAGTAAATAAGGATTTCTAGTTACTATATAAAATATAGAAAACAAGTTTCTGAACAAATATAATTTTGTTTACTCTAGTATTCTGCCGTCCTTTAACTAGAGTGCCGTTAAGTACAAAAATCACTTTTTGAGATACGGGGGAAAAACGGTAGAAAAAAATTAAATTGATGCTACTTCCTAACCAGGAGTCGTATTCGAAACTTTTAAATACCAAAAAATGTATTTTAAAAAGCTCTTTTAGACTGTTCAGCTGACTGTAAAAAACGTTCCCGTAAATTAGGGAAAACAAAGATTTATCATTTTGTTAAAGTAATCTTTAAAATATCTAGCCATAACTATACTGCCGTTATGCATACCTTAACGGCATTTTTGCTAATGGATTTGAACTAATACTTTAGTTATTTACCACACTTAAAAAAGTTATAATAATACTAACTTTAAAAGCCGCTAAAAACGCTTAATGGCAATGTAGGTTAGCATTAATTGTCTAAACAAGTAGAATCGTACCATGCTATATTGCCGCTAAGATACTTAACGGCAATCAAGAGAAGTAAATTTCAATAATTATTTAATCAATTTTTTGCCGTAGATATTTTTTTTGTTTATTACATAACTTAATTGTCGCTAAATACAAAACATTTCATGATAACGGCATTTTAGATTTGCATTACGTTTCAAAAATTGATAGAGAATCAACAAAATTTAAGTCAAACGGGACGTGAGGGACTGTCAGACTTGTACTGACTGAAATCCACGGTGATTTTTCAATAGCAATTTACGTTCCAAAGTCGCGGTTACCTGGAGAGATAGTCCTGCGACAGGTGGCAGGCCTTGGCCCTCTAAGGGCAACGTCAGTTTGCTGACAGCTCTTTGAAGCGCCCGTGAAACACGACGCGCCATTGACCCGGACATTGGAAATCAGTCACGACGTCAGTTGTCATAGGCGTTTCCGCCTTGGATTGTTTATGAAGTGGAGACGGTTCTCTCCCGCACGCGTCCCGCCTCCTTCTTCGCTAGCATGACTGCTTTGCAGAAGGGGACAACTGCTTCCTTTTTCATTTCATGAGGTTGACTGATTCACCGGCGATCGTGCGGTATCCCCAGATCGTCCGGATGGCAATGACCCTCAGACCAGCCGTGCCGGTCGACAGGAGCCCTGTGGAGGGCCATGAGCCGCACGATACCGGCGTACAGTCTACGGCAGGAGGCATTTGGCTCACCGAGATTAGGCAGGAGTCACTTGGAGGCCTCAGCCTGATTCTGTTTTGGGGCTAAACGTCGGAAATGCTCGTTGAAGTTCCATCGGCTGTCGAAGACGAGTCCTAGGTACTTCATCGTCAATTCAACGCCGACCCTTTCTACTGTATTTGGGACTCCGTAAAGCACCACCAAGACACCGTAAAGTGGCACATTCAGACAGCCATAAGCAAAGTAAAGCACACGTTCTCTGTCTTGTGCAGCGCCAGCTCAAGCCCCAACTGCTGCATCTACGACTACCACGCCTGCATTGCCAGGTCGTCGGTCACCTGATGTGATTATCCCTGCGCTAGGACAAGCGTCTGGTCAGCGTAGCACACGCTGAGGTCACTAGATAGGTCACTTGCAGCAGTCAGTCGTACCCGATGTTCCACAAGAGCGGCCCCAGGGCTGATCTCGATGACTAGAGTAGTTGACGGCTCTATCCGTTAGGTATGCTTTGCCAACGCGATTGAGGTAGGTTTGCACCTGGTGTAACTCCATGGCAAGGTGTTGAAGGCGTTGGTGATGTTTAGTAGATGTGTAGAGATGACTCTGCTCAGGGATACTGTCCCCGTTGTGAGGTTTCTTGCGCATGATGGCATTCATAGTCGAGCGCTCCTAAAATCAAACTGGCTCTCATGCATTAGAACCCGACAAGGCTATCCGCAATCACTCTTCCAAAGAACTTAGCCACCTATTCGAGCAGCACTATGGGCCGAGATTCGGTTTAAAGAATTTACGTTCCAAGGTCGCGGTTACCTAGAGAGATAGTCCTGCGACAGGTGGCAGGCCTTGGCCCTCTAAGGGCCCCGGCAGATTCGGGTTAATTTAATATGTAAAATGTTATGTCGTTCAAACAATCGAGTACAAAATGTAGGTAGTGATACATTATTATTGGTTATCTAAATACAACTTTAACCTATTCTTAAAGACACCAATAGATGTAGAATCCCTTATTTCTTTTGGTAGTTTGTTTGATTAAGTAGGGCGCCCGTGCTTTTTGATGAGGATCAGTTTCTCCGTCTTCCAATGACGCGGGAACGAGTGCAGAGTGCCGCGCGTCCATCCCGCACCGGACCTCGGTCCTCGCTCCGCTGCCGTGGGAGCAGAATCACCCAAACTTTTACTCTCCCAAGAACATTTTTTTTTGTTTTGGGGGAAAATCTTCAAAAGGCGCCCGGTTTTTTGGGGATAAGCCCGGGAAGTGTGGGGTTTGTTCCTCACTAAAACCCCGGTGATCACCATCAGCAGAAGGAGGAGGGAGCCGGGACCTCTTAAAAGACCAACTCCAAAACCCTCTTGTGCAACGACGCAAGAACACTTAGCGGCATTTTAGATTAGTCATGTTGGGTAGCGGCAATTTAGTATTTTACAAAAATTCAAATGTTTTACTAGATTTTTAAATAACTGCCGCTATTATGAATTTTAACTGTACTATACAATTCTTAAATGCAGCAAAGGGCTTTTAGCGGCATTTATGAATGAGAATCTTAAATAACGGCAATTTAGCTAGGTAAAAAATCACAAATTTATTGTCAAAATCTATAGTTATGAAGCCTTAGCTGCGTTTTAGCTTTGCAATGTCACATAACTACGTTTTAGCGTAGGTTTACTATATGCTTTGTGCATTTAACGGCATTTCTTTTTTTCATATCTCGAAAACTATAAAAGCTATTAAAACCGTAATTAGACAGATCGATAGAGCTTTTTTTTCTGATAAAAATGGCATCAGAAAGTCAAAAATGCCAAAATGTCACTTAACGGCATTCTTGCTAAAGGACGGCAGTATTTCTTGATAACAGTGACAGAAGTGGTTGCCCAGTGGTATCGGTTCCGACTTACAAGCTCGTGGGTTCGAACCCCGCCGGGCGCATTACTTTGTGTAATTTATTTCATCACAACTGCTCTTAAAACGGTGAAGGAAAACATCGTGAGGAAACCGGCATGTCCTAGAACCAAAATATGCGAAGACATGTGACATCTACCAACCCGCACTATAAATATAATATTCATATACAGGTTGATTTTTTAGTCACCATCCAAATTTTAATATATTAATCTTTGGCGAAAATCATTGAATACGTGTTTTTTCTTTTTGTATCACTCAATACAAAAATATCGAGATATCACGTCTCAATGTTATTTAAGTATAAAAAGTTGATGAATCTGGACACCGCGCTGTGATGTGTCGCTCAGGTGTAGCGGGGCGGGGCGGGGGGTCAGCGGGGTGAGCTCTGCCCGTTTCATGCGTCGGCAAGTGTATATTATTTACGTTTAGCCTAGTGACCACACAGAGCGGATGAGAAAATGATTTAATATGATAATTTGACGTATCGTTTTTTTTTTTTCAAAAATGGGTATAGTGATTGATACCTAATGCATAGAAAAATTTTGGACGGTGGTAAAAAAGTCACCCTGTATTTAAAAACGTTAAAAGTTTTAGGGTCGGCACAGCGCGTTACGCTACCTCAAGTGTCGTCCACAATAGGCTACAATGACTGCTTTCCATCGAGCGGTCAGTTGTCACTTACATGACATAAAAAAATCAGCTCTTCGTAGTCAATAGTTCCACATAGTAAAGGATGATTCACGCTACACCGTGCCGTGTCCGGGCCGTGTCCGGGCCCCGGCCACGGTCACAGTTTCGGTCACGGGCACGGTAGAACATTGTGGTTTACTTTTTGTATGACAGCGGGTACGGCACGTTGTAGCGTGAATCATCCTTCCTTGTTTTTGGGACAAACCGACCACACTATTCCTAAACCACTGCGACTCCTAAAAGCCAGAATCAACAGTGGCAACCACCAGAAAAGCGCCGAGACAATGAAGCTCGACGTGAATCCGCACGAAATTAATCAGTAAATACCACAGGAGGAGCAGGAAAATTAAATTTACACTTCCGTCATCCTTGACTCTCTGCAAAACTCCAATCCCTTATCTTCCTATTTCTTACTTCCCGGAAGCGAGGACAATCTTTACCTAAAATCATCTAACAAAGAAACAACTAGTCCATCCTAAACATACACAGTTACAAATTCCTTTTCCACAAAAAAAGAAAAAAAAACTCAAGCAGGCATAAAATTTGTTTCGTTTCTCTTATAAAAGCAAAACACTCTGTAACTTTATTCTTTACTTCAGAGTAATCTACGAGACTTCCAAACTACATACGATTACAATTTAAAAGCTTCTCCACATTTTTGACGTGTTCCTTTAATAGCTTTGAGTTTCTGACGTCTCTGGAGGCGAGGTTTTATGGTGAGCTGAGCGAGCAATGAGTCTCTGAAGATCATATGATGAAATGAACGTAAAACGAGCCGTAAAGAGTTGTAATGAATAACAAGGGATTGTTTTAATCATTTTTGAACCATCATCTTATGAAATGAAATTGAAGTAGTTAAAAAATATATGGGATAGAGTGGCCTGTATACACAAGGCTAGTATGATGGGTTAGAACATTGAAATAAATAAAATATCCAGTCTGCTCAACCAACTGTCTGCTTCTACTATCTTATACCAGTCCCTAGGGTCCCATCTATCCATGTACTAAAGTTCATTTAAATGGGTTCAGACATTTTGACGTAAATACGGCACATACATGTGTACAAAGTGTGTACTTTTGGATTTATAATTCTCATTAGATATTTCTAGATGTCAAGTTTTGGTACAGAGAAACACGGTGCCCTTGAAATCGCTCAGGCTCAAAATGTCCACTTCCCAAAATGTCCACCGGTTGCAAAACGTCCATTTCCCAAAATGTCCACTTCCCATAATGTCCACTTCCCAGAATGTCCATTTCCCAAAATGTCTATTTCCCAAAATGTCCACTTCCCGAAACGTCCATTTCCCAAAATGTCCACTTCCCTACGGCAGCGCCTAACTGCTACTACTTAAAACTGAGAATATGAGTACTACATTTTTTTTTTAACTTTACAAAACATTTTTGCAGTGCGTCTTTTTTTTTTAATTTCAAAGTCAAATATATTATTATTTATTAATATTAAATTTGAATAGATATTAAATAACAACTTAACTTTTGGTTATAGGCTATTCAGAGAGCGCAAGTGAAGCCGTAGGCAATAACAAGTACATGATAATAATAAAATGAACTGATAAATAATATACAAAATCGTGCACTTACAAACAGTACACCAACACAAAAGCTAAGCGAGAAATGACTCAGCTCAGCTTTCACTGCGACCTGCCCCCCAACAATCCTATTAAACTTTTCACGTAATACAACTTTCGTTTCAAGTCTATAGTAATAAATTATTTAAATAAAAAGGTTCTGTAATTCAGTTGGCCCCTGAAGGTTGAGGTGACCTGAATCCAACTCGCCACAAATCACCACTGAATATTTAAACTTTATAATGGTGATGGGGATATATTTAATTGTAGACAGTGAAAAAAATGTCTGTTGGCTTTGTCCTTCAAATATTTTATTTTTGTATTTACTTTAGATTTTATACATAAATGAGCAGTAACTGAGGAGCTCGTGGCTAAATAATTACAGCTGCACAGGCCGATCATTATTTTTAAGCCGCGCTTGCCGAGATTGGTCTGTGGATGGGTGACTATCTGTCATTAGGAGTTTCTTCCGTGCCGTTGGTCCCGGCTGTCACCGGTGCGCTGTTCGCGCGCGAGACCGCGACAGGACTTAACACTAGTTTTTTTTAAGACCATTGTTACTAACATGGGTGCGGCCTGGAATGAATGTTTAATAATAATAATTCATAGGTAATCCTATTACCGACCAACCCCTAATATCGGCAACTAGGAATCATAACAATGATTTATGCCCCTCCCGAAATACTCGGTTGAGTTTAGTCAGGGACAATACGTCAAAAAATATATTAATAACGCAGCACTTGATAACAAAGGTGGGGGTACAATAGGTAGCCGATATCGAGGGTAAATAGGGTGACGTTACTGTGTGCAGGTATTTGAGGATATGTCCGGTTTTAAATTGAACTGAAAAATTACTTTGTATAAGACTTTTTATCGAGTTAGCAAACGTCCCCGTTTGTTTCAGGGTACTATTTTGTTTCTTCTTGATTGTCGTTTTAAAATTGTCTATTTCAAATGAAAGTATTAATAATCAACCTATTTAGATGTTTAACTTTATTTATTTATTTATTTATTTATTTATTTATTTATTATTATTTATTATTTATTATTTTTTTTTTATTTTTTTTTTTATTTTTTTTATTTTTATTATCACTGTAATTATAATCGGTTACATCTCACTTCCCGCCCTAGTCACCACTTTCTGCGAAGCAAAAATGAGAGCGAAAAAGGAAACTGATAGCGTTAGAGAGAGGTAGTTCTTCTCTTCATGCCCCCAAGCTGCTGCGGGAGAAGCCTATAAGTTCCCGGCTCGCGAGGTGACTTTTGGCGACTTACAAATCGACGAACAAATGTTAATGATTTTACACTTCAAAAATATACTACACAACTTCTCTCATTGAGATAACATGACAAATATTTCAATGGTGTTCATTTTTCTGAACTGATAATATAAATATATTTATGATAAACCCGCGGCCCGTATCGGCTTCGCTCGGGTGGACATGATGATTTTATATATGGTCCTCTATAACCTGGTCCTGATGGTTACAAACACAACAAAAAAAGAATTGTGCGAATTGGTCAAGCCGTTTGAAAGTTATGGGCTTAGCAACACATTTAGCGATCCATTTTTATATTATAGAAGATATAGACAGAAGAAGTTAGAAGATAGATAGAATAAGAAGAAGATTCTGCTCACAGGTCTACCATGTTTTATCATTTAATAACATTTTTAAAGTCTCCCAAAAATATCCCTAAAAACCAACAAAACCATGGCCCCTCCACCTCATATCTGTACATAAAATACATATGGCGGTACGACCGCGGCAGACAATGGAAGGAGGTCACTGGCGCGATAAGCACTTCACTTTCCTTAACTCGACTATCGATTCTCTACTTTACTCCTATATTATTAAAGGTATAAGTAGATTTAACACCGTATCCATCGGAAATATGCCTTTGGGAACCATATTTGGGAACTTTAATTTTAGTTCGGTAATTCTTGTTTAACTTTGTCTAAAGTTATAATTTAGGTGGTGTTGTAGAAAGGAAAATCAAGGTCATAAGTTGTTTCTATGCTGGCTACATACTAAGTTCATACTAAGTTAAATTGTAGGTAAGTATTTTGTCGCAAATATTCGTAGCGCAGTCTGCTACGCTTATCTCGTAGACAGGTGCTACGAGCCTACGACGTCTACAAGCTACGAGAATCTAAAATGTGCTTGGACTGTCTTAAAATGGTACTCCCGTCGTAAAACTCTAAAGGAAAGGGTTTATTTTTAGTCAGTGAAGTTCAACAGTCCTTTCTACTTGACCAAGAATCAGGACTAGGAGGACTCTTTTGGTGACATTGCAACCTAAAAAAATTAAATAGATATCTCTGAGACTATATCATATTTCTCTGTACAAAAAAAGATGTATCAGATATAAACTTCAACTAATCTTATTAATTTATAAACACGAATCCAAGGGATTATCAATGCCATTTTCCTCGATAATCAGAAAGACAAAGTTGATTAAAAAAACTGCAAAAGAGATTCATGCAAATTAAACAAATAATACCAAAGTAATATAGTACATACAGTAATACAGTCAAATAAGGAACAAAAATTCTCCAGTAAGATAAGTAGCTATTAGTCACAACTTAAAAAAACGCTTTCGCAAAACAAATTGCGTTACAATCTAAATTAGTTGAAAAGTAATAAAAAAACTGCTAAGTCTGTGTTGAATTCGGGTTCCGTAATGCCAGCTTTACAGGATTCAGGATACCAACAATTTTGTAATGCGATGCAAGCGGCGTAGTCCGATGAAGGAATCTGTATCAATAGAATTATTTTATTACACAGAAAATCAGTTCATAAATAACATTACAAGGCTCCATTTCAAGAATATTGTTCGCTCATTTATCGCTTTTTCATTGATCGCTCATACACATGAGTGATAATAGGGAGTAGTTGGAAGGGGTAGTTCAAGTCTATATTAATCAAGTCGACAGTATAGAACTTCAATTCTTGCGTTAAGCAGACTTGTCATGCACACTAATAATAATAATGTTCCACAACTATCACACAACGCCATATAGTCCCAAGCTAAGCAGAGCTTGTGTTATGGGTACTAGACAACTGATAAACATACTTATACATTTCTAAATACAAACATATTATAGATAAATCACACCTAGACGCAGAACAAATGATCGTGCTCATCACACAAACATTTGTCCTGGATGGGAATCGAACCCACGACCTAATAACCAGACAACATGAAGCACAGATAAACTTTTATAGATTCCGCGTTGCAAGTCAGCCTATGCGTGCCACACATCAGCGCATATGCCTGATAAACACTTTTTTACCCGACTGCGCCAGAAGGGTTATGTTTTTCGAGTGTATGTACTCGTATGTATGTATGTATGTTTCGTTGTGTTGCTCTGCAGCCTAAACGGCTTGATGGATTTTAACTTGAGAGGTGTCGTTAGATTCGTCTTAAACGTGAGAGTGTCACTGGGTACATAAAGCTGGCCAAGTGCGAGTCGAGCTCGTGTGCAAAGGGTTCCGAACTAAAAATATTTTTTTGAAAATCTCTCACATTCTATCAAATTAAAGGATTTTAAAAATGGTTAACCAAAACATATTTGACTTATATGTTTCAATTTAATTTGGACTTATAAATGCTAACAAAAACGCTACTTTTACTGCGTAAATTCCCTTTCAGTCCGATCCATGACGGAACCCAAAAACCACGCGATATCCGTACATCAAATCTGGCTAAAATCTTGTACTTAAATAACATGAGGAGGTTCTTCGGAGGTTCAAGAGGGCTCTATGTGTCGAGGGTCCTCGGATCAGATTGATCCGTGGATTTCGAGGGTCAAGCAAGACGAATTTGTGCTGATTGTCATATTTTTGGATCAAAGTTTTTCTTGTGTTTAGTAATGTATTGGTTTTATGGGTTGACTGTAATGATACAACCATATTCCTCTAGATATGTTATGTTTCAAAATTGAGACTTTGAGATGTATGAAAAATTCTTGATTAAAAGCTCAATAACACATTACCCGTCCTGGAAATCAAACCCTGCCGGGGTTGCGGGACTAACGAGCTATCGTGAACCGTGGTAAAATCATCAAATGGGTCCTCTCACCCTGGATAGGGCATCACGGACTACCAGACTTGTACTGTCAGTACAAGTCCCAGTCCAATCCAAGTCGCGAAATAGCCCTTGACGTTCCGGGGTCACGGTAATTCGTTACTCCCACCACCGTTTCAGGCTTTGACTCTCTAAAGGCCTCCATAAAAAAAATATTTAAAAAACAAAATCAAAAAGGTGAACCTGATTACCAATGTACTGAGTTCGAACGCGGAAGAGGGTAGAAACTCTTAGGGGTTGAACGCGGAATAAACCCCTGTAACACAACAAGTTTCAATAATATATACAAAACCGTTTCCTATGACAAAAGCCGCAAACTAAAGAGTACTCATACAAAATACAACGCGAAAATCGCTCGTCCAAAAAGGCAAAACCTGGAATTAATTAGAAACTTAAATAAGCCAGTGGAACATGTTAATTAAACATACTACGGAGAATAGAGTCACGGGGCAAAATAGTTCAGAAGGTCAACGCAACACAAACAACGAAAAGAGATACTGCGATGTCTTTTTTTTTGGGTAGCCTAGCTCTGGAAGGAGCAGAAGGATTAAGTCAGACTTGAACGTCATAAAACTGACCTTGTTGTTATTTTACCTTTTTGGAACGAAGTTCCTTATCGCGCGTTGTGAAAGGGGGCTAGACGGAAAAAAATCTTACGAAAAGTTGGCACGACACTCTTTTGCCGCGCCCTGTACCCCTCACTCAACCCCCGTTCCTCGTGACTCTTGTCGTATTGCGGCGTGCACAATTGCACATGTTTCTTTGTCTCTCTATCTCTAATAGAAAGCAAGCCAGATATTTTCGTTTCGTCTTTCTATTTCGCATTGAACAGTGTGGTGTTGCGACAATTATTTTTGTTAACTTTCCTTCCATCCGTTTTCTATTGGGCAACGGACATTCTCGGGATACGTCGAGACAAAAAAAAACATCTCTACGTCATCATGCTACGCGTGCTTCTCCTTATCGGACATCGAGCATTTTATTGAGCATCGCTGTCACAATCACAGTGGTTTGTATCATGCCTTTTTCAATGTGCATCCAACCTCTTTTATCGTAGTAGGTATAAATCAAATGAGTCCCCCCACCCAGGGCGGCACGAGAGGGACTGACAGACTTGAGCCTGTAGCCAAAGGGCAAGCGACAATCGTTAACGTTCAGCAGTCGCTAATACATTTTCATCGTTATACCTCATCACATAAAGTTGAAAATCTAGTAAAGACTGCTGAGCGATAGTGAACGAAACAAACGAAAACGATCTGTTATCTTCAATAGATTTTCAACTTTATGCAATGGGGTATAAAGTTGAAAATGTATTAACGACTGTTGAACGTTGGCGATTGTCGTTTGGCTATAGGGCCTTTGTACTGACTAAAATCCAAGGTGCTCTTTTTAGCTCTTTACGTTCCAGGTTCATGGTTACGTGATGAGTCAGTCCCACGAATGTGCATCCAACCTTCTGTTCATTTCCATGGAGACGGGTAGTTACGATAGTTTTACTATCCTAGAAGGGGGGGGGGGGGTAAAGGGGGGAGTTGGTTACAACAATACGCATTTAAATTTTACACCCCTTTGTGTATGGATTGTTATGCTAGTTCCTAGCTATGGGAGGGGAGGGGTATTGTTGAATTCTGTTATTTATTTGGAAATAAGAGCAGTGGTGGCCCAGTGTGGTCGTGGTTTCGAACCCCGCCAGGCGCATTACTTTGTGTTATTTAATTCATCACCACTGCTCTCAAAACGGTGTAGGAAAACATCGTGAGGAAACCGGCATGTCCTAGAACCAAAAATTTGAAGACATGTGACATCTACCAAACTGTACTGGGCTCGCGTGGTGGATTATGACCCACTCCCTCTCACAGAGAGAAGGCCTGTGTCCCAGCAGTGGGAACATTCTAGGCTGACGAAGAAGGACTTTTTGACAAAACATAAATTTTATCAAGTCTGTGTTCTCCGAAAGTAGACTGAAGAAATCTGTAATACACTGAAACAAAAAAAAGAGTCTTTTGCCATCCTAGTATGCAGTCTTCTCTAATATTATTATGCAAAGAAATTCTTGAAGAAAAGTTTTCCTATAATCACCACATTAATATTTTAATAAAAATCTCTTAGAAAAATGAACGCTAATATAATATTACTCCTTGAAAGCCCATTTTAATTGTTGGCAACCCCACAATAAACCGGAAGCAACCTTGATTTCAATGTTAGAGACACAATGGATCTTCTAACAAAAGAATGACGCGTGGGATGAACAGACTATCTTCAAGCTTTATCGGAGGATCAGCAGAGTTCTAACTTCGGCGGGTAAAAACTCTAAGATTTGGTACTTGGTTAGAGAAGTCATAACTAATAATATAAATGTGAAAGTAATAGTCCGGTCAATTTAGACAAAAAAATGTGAGTGAAATTACATAAAGTCCCAGCAAGCTGAATTTTTGTGAAGTTGTTCAAAACATAATTATAAACAATGTCTAGAAGTTCCCCATCATTCCCCTGTAAGGAAAAAAAAATATTCAGGGTCAAAGGTAAAAAAAATGAGTTTTTCGCGATTTTCAGCAAAACGGTAAGTTTTATCATACAAGTACCTCAGACAAAATTGTAGATCATAAAATTATCTATAAAAATGTGTTAATACTTTTTTTCTTACGAGCCACCGTTTCAGAGATATAACGATTCAAAAAGTTATAAAAGTTGTTATCGTCATATGCATCTAATGAGGTAGTGTACTTAGCGCGTTTTTTTTAGCGTGGTTTCCCCAGTAGGCCTACTCCACGGGTCAGTTGTGATCCTGTTTATTGTAAAACTATTGCAAAATAACGGAAATTTTCAAAGATTGGGAAAGATAAAAGCGTGCCTGTCCCTGTGTTCAATTTACTTGCATCCAAAATGAAGATGATGAAGAAGCAGGAGAAGAAGATCGAGAAGAAGAACAAGAATTTGAAACTTACGAATGAGACGAATAAACTTCAACACTTTTTTTTTCATTTACATCGCTTTTATCTTTCCCAATCTTTGAACATTTCCGTCATTTTGCAATAGTTTTACAATAAACAGGATCACAACTGACCCGTGGAGTAGGCCTACTGGGGAAACCACGTTAAAAAAAACGCGCTAAGTACACTACCTCATTAGATGCATATGACGATAACAACTTTAATAACTTTTTGAATCGTTATATCTCTGAAACGGTGGCTCGTAAGAAAAAAAATATTAGTACATTTTTATAGATCATTTTATGATCTACAATTTCTGTCTGAGGTACTTGTATGATAAAACTTACCGTTTTGCTGAAAATCGCGAAAAACTCATTTTTTTTACCTTTGACCTTGAATATTTTTTTTTCCTTACAGGGGAATGATGGGGAACTTTTAGACATTGTTTATAATTATGTTTTGAACAACTTCACAGAAATTCAGCTTGCTGGGACTTTATGTAACCTCGAATGTCTAAATTGACCGGACTATAAGGTTATTTGATGATTTTTCACGCCTAAGCCACTTAACTGATTACACTGTTTTTTTTTTTTAAATACGCCATTAGCCTCTTCGTAAACAAGGCGACACAAGTCTCCAATATCAGTCTCCTCTCGCGGTCTCCGGCGCAAAAGCACCTTTACGACTGTCGTATCCATACCAGGCGAGTATCGCAATACAAATCTATAGAGGTTCGTTTACTGCAGTCACGCGTCAATAGATACCAAAATCGTAAGGTATCGGATACACCTTGTACACGAAGGGAATTAGCGTAGCGCAACGTAGGCAGGTCACCTACTAGGTAGGCTGACGACATCGTTAACGTCGCGGGCAACCGATGCATGCAAGTGGCGAATTGTAGTTCGACGCGGCAGTGTCGGGCCTCCTCTTTAAATCGCCATGCCGAACCCTTTCGTCTTCCGGCTGATGATGATGATCAAAGTCAAATTCACATGAAGAGTATCCTCAAATTGTCCTTTGCAATCTCGGTTTCTTGCAATCAAGGTGAAACAAAGATTTTGTCATAAAAATCACTACAAAGTAAACTAAAACAAACACAAAAATAAAGGCGAAAACAATCACAAAAGTCACACTAAAATCAAGCAATTTATCTATTTCAAACAAATCCCGAAATATCGGTTCTCCAATTTAGAGCTGACAGTGATAAGTCGGCGCAAATAATTAAGACGAATTCTTTAAGCTGGTAACACACAGTATTGTTTCGGACTTTCGGATACTTTATCGGATTTTCGGATAAAAGTGCGGCGGTGGGCGGCGTGAATTTTCAACGCATTAAGTTGACAAAACGGCTCGGTGTCAAAGGTCGTCCCTCATCACGGGTGGGTTTATTGTGTGCCCTCGTGACGCGGATACGCCTGTGGACACCTACCTTTATACTTGTGTGAATTACGTGGATTTTTCTCTGGGAGGACATCTTTTTTTAAAGTGCTTTTGAAACTGGTTCTGGAGACTTTTGAAACAGGTTTTATATATGCAAAGCGTTATCATTTTCTTGCCTTTCTTAATGTCGATTTCTAGTATCGATATTAGTGGTAAAGTTTGGTGTGACAGCCATATTTATTATTTATGTCTCCTTTACGCTTTGGGAATTATGATAAGATATCTCTAACACTGTCAGATTTTCGGTCGCCCGACTCTCTTTAACCAGTGTTATACATTAATATTAATATGTGTCACAGTAATTATAAGACCCAAACTGAAAATTGAATTCTCTTGAGAACCGAGAAGACACACGTTCTGAATGATCATAAATCTTCGAAGTTGCCCTTAACAATTGTAACCTAACCAAATATTTTAGTTTAGAAGTTTTCTGTGTCTCATGATTCTAAGATAAATAATAATATTTGAATGATAACTAAATAATAAGAGAGCAGTGGTGGCCCAGTGGTATCGGCCCCGATTTACGAACTGTAGGTCGTGGGTTCGAACCCCGCTAGGCGTATTACTTTGTGTAATTTATTTCATCACCACTGCTCTCAAAACGGTGAAGGAAAACATCGTGAAGAAACCGGCATGTCCTAGAACCAAAAATTCAAAGATATGTGACATCTACCAACCCGCACTGGGCCCGCGTGGTGGATTAGGCCCACGGGCTCACAGAGAGGAGGCCTGTGTCCCAGCAGTGGAAACATTATAGGCTGATGATGATGAACTAAATAATAAAAAGATGTTATGTGTGTTACGACCATAAATTGTTAGTATAGCACATATCGGTTAGCAAATGGCATCAATTAATTTAAACCCAATACGATAATACTGCCAATTTCAAACCGAGGATATATGTTCCAGTTAACTGATTGTTCAATGCCTGGTTACCGGTAAACGGAGTTCTAACTATTCAGTTAAACTGTGGGTAAGTTTATGAAAGCTACACGTAGTTGACGATGAAATAATTTGCATTTTACTTATAAAAATATTCTTGAATACACGGTTGCACAGTGGCTGAACGATTGATTGTTCGCTGCATATCCCGGGTGCGAATCCCCAACGGAAAAAAATATTTGTATAATCTACAAGTAGTTAGCTGAATCTGGGTGTTTGTGTGCATGTTTCAATGTTTATTCGGAAAAAAGAAACAATTAAGCGCTTCTTTGGTCTAGTGATCGCAAACGCAACTTTTGAGTTGTACGAGTTCCTAGATTCGATTTCCTAGTCAAACAAAGTGTTGTTCTGATTTCCATCTGAATCTCTGAATTACAAAGTCAGTATTTGTGCTTGAAACGGCGTGAATACTTCTTTGATCTCTCAATCAAATCAAATCAATGTCTTACCTGTTACTGAATAGATCCAAATTGACATGACTTGATTAGTCAGTAATCACACTTAATGAATCACTCTCTAAATTAAATCTAAAGTGGAGAAACAATAAGGTAGCTATTCCACCGCCAGAGAGAAATCGACTAAAGAAAAACAAAATGATGTAAGAAAACCATCAAAAAATTTAATAAAAACAAACTTTTTTTGAAGTTAGAACTTCTATAACACATTTGTGATTTGACAGTCCCATTGACTAATACGTCCACATCCACACTGAGCGAGCAGCCTCGCGAGGCATTTGCCGCGCAAGGAAACTGCCTCGCGAGGCTGCATACTCTTTGTGGACGCGCCTATTGTTACTAGACCGAGGCATGAAACAATAATTATACGCAAGCAAAACTAAAAGCCGTCACTGGATGGCTCGTGCGTTCGGTCGCTCGCCTGCGGCAGCACGCGCGGCAAATGCCTCGCGAGCTTGCTCGTTCTGTGTGGACGCACTTTATGAAACGAAAAAGCGGCAGTAAAAAGAGATAAAAACATGAAATCAAAAGAATTTACACGGGAGAAAATGAAATAGAAAGTATTATGCATATAGTGTTTCTTATGTTCGTGATTCTGTCATTATCTTGAAGCCAAAATTTTTTAAAGTTTCACTTCTAAAGTCCGGTCAGAAAGCAGGAGGAATTTTTCGCTTGCACAGATGGCGGCCATTGCATCTGCCAAACTCATTATGTTTACGCGGGAGTGACAAAGACAGGTAATAATAATAGGTCAATGTACGAAATTCCTCCTACAAGGAAATACTTTACTACGGGTTAAGTGCACATAATTATGTTATTGTTTTTAGGGTACTTGTACACGGTGCATGTAACCCGCGCGAGTAGAGATGCAGGTTACCCGCGCGAGTAACATGCGCAAGCTACTTGATCAAGCTACCCGCGTGGGGTGCCGTGCGCCTTGCGCCGTGTACAAGGACCTATTTTTTTTTTTAGCGTGGTAAAATCATCAAATGAGTCCTCCCACCCCGGGCAGGGCGGGAGGGACTGTCAGACTTCTACTGACTAAAATCCACGGTGTCCTTTAATAGCCCTTTCTGTTCCGGGGTCACGGTAAGGAAATAATCCCGCGACCCCGCCAGGCGTGTACAAGGATATATAAAATAATTTTAAAAATATTGACTCATAAAAAAGATCCTTTATAGAAATTCGTACAACTGATATAAGTGCACTTTAAAGCTGGATATTGTTTTTATTTAATATTCATGCAACAGGAGATGCATCGGAAATTGATATTCGTTTTCCACAAAATCACTCGTGAATTATGAATGCTTTTTTTGTTTACCTATACGGGAAAGTTTAAGGATAAAATCATCTAATAAGTCCTCCCTCCCTTTGTGGAGCGAAAGGGATTGTCAGACTGCGCGGGCATGGCGGGCGGCGAGTTATGGGCGACTAGCAGACCGACCATGGATCATGCCCGGATCGATGGCGCTTTGTGTTCCACGCGCGCCTCAAATAGCATCAGCACGATGATGGGGTCAAAGCCTGCCGGAGTCGTGGGACTTATTTCATTACCGTGACCCTGGAATGTAAAGAGCTATCGAAGGACACAGTGGATTTTAGTCAGTACGAGTCTGACAGTGCCTCCCGCTCTGCTCTGGGTGGGAGGACACATTTGATGATTTTACCACGCTAAAAAAAAGGGATTGTCAGACTCGTACTGACTGAAATCTGTCAATCTGCTTGGGTGTTCTTTTTTATATAAATCCAAGCTTTTATAGAAAGTTACACTGTGACTGTGTATTTTTTTTTCTTTTTTGTTTTGTTTACCCTCTGACATGTATGATTATTTTTTTTTATATACAAACTGACATTCACAATTATTTTTATATACATTTTGACATGTAATGTTCTTGACCTGAATGTTCTAATTCCTTTTACAGGTTTTGTTTTTTTTTTTCTTGAACATTACTTTTAATTCTGTTTGTTGTGAATGTGAGGATCTTTGCGAGTCACGCTTTCTATTTTTCGTCCGGTTCATTTTTGATTGTCTGACAGTTTGAGTTGTTTATGTGGCCTACCCAAATATCCTCTCTTTGGTACTGTCCGTCGTTACGTTGAGCTCCTTGAGTTACGAGTCGAGCTTCACGATAACTGACAAATGCTTGCACTGACTGGACAGGTCCACTCAAATTCGTATGACTCTTTCTTCAAAAGACCATCTCGGACACAAACCTGCAGGGTCCTCGCATGGCTTAACTAACCAATTTAATGTCTGGACTTTAAAAGAGACGATGAACTCTGAGTTTGTTTCGGATGTTTCTTCTCAGAGTAGTCAGGTACAAAACACCGGCCTCATCTAGCTATAAAAAAAGTGTTTTAACTTGTAAAAGTGTTTGTGAAATAGTAGATTGTTATACAAGGGTGGAAAGAAATCAATTCCCATACGAGGTATTTAGACGCACGAGCGAAGCGAGGGCGGCTATAGTCCGAGTGGGAATTGATGACTTTCACCCGTGTTAAACACTCTACTTTTCATTTCAAATATAAGGAAAGTAAAAAAATAGTAGTTTTTCTAAAATATTTATTGATAGTAATAACATGAGTAGTTCCTATAGTCTTTTTTAATTTAAATTTCAAACATGGAACACACCGCCCGCGTCACCGCCGCGGGCCATCCCACTTTAATAGGTATTTTTTTTAATTCACATTGGCCGTATACACTCACAAGACCGCAGCATTTTTTTTAATCGATATTTTTCTTAATTATGTAAAAAAAATTATAGCCGACTAAATAACCAATTTTAGTTCTATTTTTAAAATTCATTCCCGCCCTAGGGAGGGAAGCAATTACTATGAGTCTTTCCCGCCCAAGGGAGGGAAGCATCGTTTTCGACCCGCTGCTCTGATCAAACAAACACTACTTTCCGAGTATGAGAAATGAAAACCTATTTGCAAAATAAATATCATTTATCATTCACTGTAATACATAAAAAATCTTCTTGAATTGAGAACCTTTCTACTTTGCCTAACCTGAGAATCGACTCCAGGCAATCACTTACAAGTTACAACTACTTTTGTAACTGTATCTGTAAGCCCCTCAATAATAAATCTCTTAAAGTTAATTGCATCGCACCCCATTCGATGAGCGATATTGTAATTAGTTATATTTATTGCTTGAAAGGCAAAGATTAATTGGCATTTTAATGTGAGAGATCGGTTTGCGACGGTGAAAGATTTTCTCCTATTGTATCTTATTGTTCGTTGTTTACAAATGAATACTTAGAAGATGTTTTTTTGTGATATTACGTTACAAATAAAATTGTTTAATTCAAGTAACAGAACAAATATACAAACAGATTCATGGTAATGTTTTTTTTTTCTTTCAATTACAAAGAGTACGTAAAATAAAATCAAAATAAAAAAAAATTACTGTCTTAAAAAAAAACCATAAAAAAGGATAAAATAACCTACAAAATAACATTTCTTGCGGAAGTCGGTGGCTTTGTGTTATTATTTCGTTGTCTTTTTTGCCATCGACTTCCGAAAGAAAAGTTATTTCGAAGCCCAAAAACCTTGGAGAATCGATGTAAAATACCGACCGAATTGATAACCTCCTCCTTTTTTAAAGTCGCTTAAAAAAACCCGAAAAAATCATGTCTCATATTTTCAACTCTATTATTGCCTCTAACAAAATCAATTTATATATGAGTGAACAAAATTACTAATAATAAGGCAAGTACGAACATACAAAATAACTACTATTAATAAGGCAAGGCAAGCACTCTAAGTTTGTCAGGCAAGCTCTAGCATGACAGAAATAATTGATGTTGTATTGACTAAAACGACTTCCCACGCCATATTCCTGGTCACGAATAATTTATTACATTTCTGACTACGGTAGCAAAGCTGATTAAAGTGGAAGATATAAATATACTACGTGAATATTCTTAAGTTATTGACGACTAGGTTTTACCCACTATCCTTTTTTTTACGTGGTAAAATGATCGAATAAGTCCTCAACCCAAGACAATCTGACTGTCATACTACTGACTATAACCCACGGTGTCCCTCAATAGCCCTTTACATTCTGGGGCCACGGTTACCCGATGGACCCGAGTGGGATAGGTAAGATCTATGTTGAATGGAAAGAAAATATGATGTTTTATTCTTCCTTTGTAAATGACCTTTGTAAATGAATTACGTTCCGGACCCACGGTTATCTAATAGTCCCGCGGCCCCGACAGGCTTTGGTCCTCTAAGGGGGGCCTCTCATGTTGCTGAAAGTTTTTTGAGGCGCACGTGAAAACATGACGCGCTGTCAACCCATGACCGGAAGATAGTCGCCCATACCCACCATTCTTTATGATCGATTTTTACACGGTCACACTTTACCCACTGGGCCGTTTTTCATAGAGAAGGGTAGGTATGGGTATAGAAATAGAAAAGACCTTGGTTGCAGGCTTAGAAACGGGTTATGTCAACTTATGAATAGATAAAACGAAATACATATAAGAGAAAGATTAACAATGTTTCTATGTTTATCTTGATCTTAATCTTTTCCTATCGCTGTAAAAAAAAATGTTTTTTAATTCTTCAGGCGTCTTTGGGTGAGATTCTCATGGTCACACTCTTGTATAAAAGTTACTTTGTCTGTTCTTCGTAGAAGAGAGAAATATTTAGTCTTCTCTCTCTCTTCGTGTACTGAAAATGATGACAAAAGTCAAAAGACCGAAATTGTGGTAATATCATCATTAGCCGGAAGACGTCCACTGCTGAACATAGGCATCCCCCTTAGACCGCCACGCCGAACGACAATTCGCCACTTGCATCCATCGGTTTCCCGCAACCCTCACGATGTCATCGGTCCACCTAGTGGGAGGCCGGCCTACATTGCGTCTTCCGGTCCGTGGTCGCCACTCGAGAACTTTTCTTCCCCATCGGTTTTCAGTTCTACCAGAGATGTGCTCTGGCCATTGCCACTTCAAGTTGCAAATTTTACAAGCTATGTCGGTGACTCTGGTTCTTCGTTATTATATTTTAATAGCTAGTATCAAAATAGAATTAGTCATCTTGTAATAGTTCACCGTTCTAATCGATAATAACCATTTGATCAAACGTGAAAGACCAATTTTTATCCACCACCAATTACCACCATCTTCGATTCTTGCCGCCATCATTTGCTACGATTTCTAAAGATAAAGAACAATGTAAGTGTCTGTCATGGTGCACAACGGCAGCCATTGTACGCCATGGTGAACAATTAGATGTGATTAATGAGATCAGCTTTATAGCTTCATGGGGTTTGATGGCAAGATTGTGTTTTATTTTTAACTTTTCAGCTTGAATTAGTTCGTGATTTTGAATACAAGGACCATGGAATCCAAGTTTTTAACTTGCCAAGCTCAGATCAAATAAATAGGCAGATAGAGCGCTCAGAACACGCGAGTGGTTCCACCAAAGGTAATGCAAAATCAAAATCGAATACAAAGTCGCGACAATACCACGCTAAGCATCGTACCAAGCTGCGCGTCGTTGTTCTTGTTTGCCAAAATATGCCGTCACGTGTCTTTAACCATTGTAAAAGGTGTTCTCAAAAACAAAGAAAACCTTATGGAACGTAATTCGATTTGATTTTGTATTAACTTTGGTGGACCCACTCGCGTGTTCTGAGCGTTCTATCTGCCTATTTCTTTGATCTGAGTTGCCAAGCGTCTTGGCGATTCTTGGCATGATCAGAGACAGCCTTTCTAATCCAAGAAGGATCCAAGACTGGTAAATTCATTCTCCGGGACAAGTCGAGCTTCATTGTCTCGGCGCTTTTCTGGTGGTTGCCACTGATGATCCTGGCTTTCAGGAGTTGCAGTGGTTTGGGAATAGTGTGGGGTTGGCCAAAACCTGGGTTTATTTCTTCAAAATTGGGCGTTAAACGCAATTCTAACACCATTAATATAAGGACTACCAATACTACCATCTGTAAACTGCTTTCAATTCCCTTGTCTCTGGAGTTTAGTCAAACTTGGCAAAGTAAACCTGAGAAATGTTATAGTTTAACTTTCTAGTTTCTGATGTTATAAGAAGACTAGCATTTAACCGGTATTTGCTTGCATATTATTTAAGTTAACCTTTTAATATTTCATTCCATAATATTTTTGCTTTTCATTTCAGTCTGTATACAGTTGTCAGCGCTATCCATAAGCAAGAAGTCCCGAGATTAAGAGCTGAAAAATAGATTTCAAAATTTTAACATCGAAAAGAATGAAAGAACATAATATCTTTAAGAGATACAAATGAAACCCATGTTGTTTTAAAATTATTATTTCTAGAAATTCGTTACACATATACATTTCATCGCTCAAATTTCGAAATATTGTAAGACAAATATTGAATTAAGGCGACTCCCACACGATAACGATCATCGTCCGCTCGTCCGCGCGGTCGTGGCGTCCTATGTAGGTCGAAAGAAATGTATGCGTGGTAGTACGCCACTTGGAAAGGCGGTGAAATACAATAAGTATTTTAAACAAAATATTCAAGTAGGTACACAAAACATTCTCAACTAAGGGTGCTTGTACAGTCACGAGCAATAACATGTAAACACTTAACAAAATTCAAACGCAAATTGCTCGTGAAATACTGATTTCCACTTTGAAATAAGACCTAGCTTGTAATAGTATGGCTTCCGAAGTAGAAGTCTAATCAAACGTTTAATAAATATGGTAGCAGAACATCGCTTTTGAATACTGCTGAGTGTATATTTACATACTATTGCTCGTGACTGTATATGTCGCATGTAACCCGCGCAAGTGCCTCAACATGCTCAAGCTACATGCGCCGTGTACACGCCCCACGAGGGTAGCTTGATCAAGTAGCTTGCGCATGTTACCCGCGCGGGTAAACCGCAAACCCGCACCATTACTTGCACGAGTAGCATGCACCGTGTACAAGCACCCTAAGTAAAAACATTACAGCTATTTCCTAATCTCCAATTTTGAAGGAACCTTTGATCTCATTGTGGTACAAAAGAAATATCACATCACTCTCCCGGCATAGGGAAAACTATTCGAAGAACGTAAAAACTAGACCCTGACATTTTCCCCAAAACTTATTCCTTTGCATTTCACCGTGACTTGTGATTGAATGACAGACGGACCCACTTACATTACCCACGCATTGTTTGTTTTTCTTTCGTTAGAGGAGCCTCGTCGCATTGGCTGAGTTAGGCTGCGTTTCCATCAGAGATGTGCGATGGAAATGTGTCGTGGGAGGATGTCTAGCTGTGCTGTGAAAATCTGTGGGGATTTCCACCAAAGCTGTGCGATGAAAATGTTCCTACGAGGGTGTGTAGCATAGCTGTGAAAATGAGCATTAATGTGTGGTGCGAGGATGCGTTGCGAAGCTCGCCACACACATTACTCGCAACACATCCCACTCACACATCCCTCGTACACATCCCTCGCAACACATCCCTCGCACAAATCCCTAGCTTAGTTTTGTATGCGCAAAAATCAAGCTTCGCTGAGCCGTTTCCACCCGAGCTGTGCTGACCGCTCGAGGCGAGGTAAATGAAGCGATTCTATTGGTTCTTTACAAATACATCCCTTGCTACGCATCCTCACACATCTTTGGTTGAAACGCAGCCTTAGTGACTGTTGCGCTGCGTGTGGTAAGTTCTATTACTACACCGATATATTGTTTTATTGCCTATGGGTAGTTCTTCTATATTTCTGTTTGTGTGTTTTAATGTTTGTAAACGATCCCTTGAGACATGAGATATTCGATATTAATATGTACTTGTATTCGGAGGTCGGCGGAGGTTCAAATCCTGATCGAGGTTCCCATATTTTTTTTGTCCATTCACAATCTTTTTTTTTTATTAATGATAGGTTCGCGTTTGACCACTATCTCGCCTGGTAAGTGAAGATGTGGTCGACGGTGAAGCACGCTTGCCTAGAAATAACCTGTTCACTCTTGACTTGAAGACCCCAAGGTTATAGCTTTATAACGTTAATCTTTACATTTTTAATTACTCCCAGTACAGTAAAATAAGTACAATTTTAGATTTAACATTCTATATGGATAGTAATTGAAACTAGACTATTTGCAGTTACTGGGTTTCGACAATTGAATACGATCCTTGTTTAAACTACGTACCAGGGGATTTCTGAACGAACCAATTACCTAGCCAATAGTTTTAACTGTTCACTAATTACTAGGAATTGTTTAAGTTCAGTATTATTAATTCCTTACACCGTCATTATGATCATTATCATAGCAGCAGTCCTACGACTGACATGATGGTTCTATTGGATATCCATGGGGGAGGCCTATGGCCACTGCTGAACATAGGCCTTCCCCATAGATATCCCATAGTATATAAACACGTCATGAACGAACATCGCGGCGCTTAAAAACGGCGACAATACTAGAACTAATACACGTGAAGAAAGAGAAAAAAAAAATGAAACCGTACGGCGCGGGCGGGAGGTAGACGCAACTAAGCGCAATGGGGCCAATTGGCTTCATATTTTGTTGCCATTTTAGCGTGTGGACAACGTATCTATACTTAACAACACTCGTTTTGGCGAAGCGGAGTTCTCGCCCGCTTTTTGACTGAAATTAAAACTGTGGCTTAATCAATTTTTTGGCGAAAACTGCGACTAATATCTTATTTTTTAGCCGACCCTGTAACCAAGGTCATTACTCATTACATTCAACAAACACATGATCATTCAACACTCCCTATAATGCCAAACTGCGTCTCCTCCAATATTTTAACTAGGAAGAAGAAACAAACTCTCAAATTACAGTCCCTACAAAACCAAATCACGAAAAATCTATCCCCGTCCCAAGCTCCTGACAACGTCCCCTAAATTTCCACTAAAGCAGTATCTACACCGATGCAAACGAAGTTAAAACGAGAACCGGGAATGAAAAATTACGGGCTATAACTCACTGGCTTGAAAAGAGTAAATGGCAAATTAGGTACGTAACGTTCCAAGGGGGAATTTTTAAGCATTCACGTCGATAAAGAGGCCTTGAAAGCTGTCTACCCTTGTCATCGGTAATGACACTGATGTTAGAAAGAAGGAAAGAAAGAAAATAAGTTTTCCAAGTTACTCTGGCCTCAAGTACACATAGTATAAGACAAAACACTTAGAACTAAATAAAACATTGTGTGAGACACATATTGTTGGTGACTGTGCCAAAACGCAGTTCAACAAAATGTCTGACACGCTCGTCTGTCTCTATTTTACTGTAGTCATTCTATGTAGACACAGTCTTATTTTTATTATCGCAATAAAATCATCAAATGAGTCATCCCACCCATGACGGGACGAGAGGGACTGTCAGACTTGTATTGACTAAAATGGTCATCCTTCAATAGAGGTGTCCTTCACCGTGGATTTTAGTCAGTACAAGTCTGACAGTCCCTCCAGCCCTGCCCGGGATGGGAGGACTCATTTAATGACTTTACCACCATACAAAAGGCGATCCGTTATGCGCCCTTCCAGAAGCTCAGAAGTCTTCTGGTACGTTTGCAGGCTTCTTGTATTGCAGCGACCTCAGAGTGCCGATAAATGTGTGCCTGTTGGTCAGCTGATTTACCAAACCACGAGCGCAGTCAATGGCAGCAACCAGTAAACATGATTTGCATTAATATAAATTCCTTATACAAGTTTGTTTGCTTGATCACAGTCGCTTGTAGAAAAATGATCACTAACATCATTAATATAAAATATATTTTCGGCTAAAACTCAGCTGAGCTGAGTTTGAGTTAAGTTAAAGTTCAATCTATAGGTCTCAGTTTATCCTTGTTTATGCGTCATGGCAACGAATGTCCACTGAAGTGAATCTTTTTTGTTTGTTACTGGCAGTTTTTCGATTTCCATTCCCTGTTTTCTTTTTTTTTAAAACGGTGAATGTATTTTTGTGAGCTATACAACATTATTTTTAGTATATGCGAAACCTGAATATAGTTTGTTCAGAATCAGTAACTGATTCGATTCCAATAATTTTTACACCATGTTATATTTTTTTTCAAAAATATTTTAATTACTTTTTTTACCAATTAAATACAATACAATCACCGTACGGTTAGGTATCTATTGCCAAACTATTATCACGAGCGTATAACACAGGAGACGCGGTTTACGCGGGTGTACCACGAAATGAGTATATTTTTGAACGGAAAATCAGGTGATATACAAGCTTATAACTTAGTGATTTTTTATGATACGGTTTTAAAATTTTGTACATAGATTCTTTACACAAAAATATTGGACAGGTGTATCGGGTTTCGCATAAACAAAAAATAATGTTGTATAAAACACACAGAGTAGTTGCAGAGCATATTTTTTGAGCTTTTAAGTTGAATTTAATGGACACACATTAGTTTCTTTTTTTTTTGTGGCTCATGTTTTCACGTGTAAATCAATTCCAGCTCTAATCGCAGCGTAATCAGTGCTAGTTCAATGTTCTGCATTTCTGCATAGCCATTTTTTTTGGCTAATTCCGACATTGCATTTAAAATTGCACATAAATAACTTTAAAATATAATCATCCGACTAATACTTCTATGTATGGAAATATTATGGAATACAATTGTTATTTATTATATGTATACAGGCATAAATACCTATTATTCAACAATTAAAATTAAAATAAACTTTATACTAAATTAAAAACGCCATAATGTTACCGTGTATCAATATTTATAATGTTCTATTGATATAACAACGGCTATCCAGAAATGATTAACATTAAAATTAAATCATAATTACAGAATCCATTTCGCCATTTCATTGTATATTATTAATTCGGTATTAAAATACACAAATATCTTACTAATAACAGGGTACCTATAGTACAATTAAATCTGAAACACCTGAATCAGTTCACATGAAATTGTCATTATTGATTCCACTGAAAACTGAAATCTACGTAGAGACTGAAATAACTGAGAGCAACAAAACTATGAAAATAGATATCCAATCAATCAGACTAGTACTATCAGCAAAATAAATATGTTGTTGGCAACTGTAACGAGTGGCTTTTGACCGAGAGTTCTCAACATTATTTCTTCTCGTTTCTCTGCAGAATAGAGCATTATAGCTTTCATTCCAGTAAGTGTAGTATGACACCGTAGAAAAGGGTTTTTTAGTTAAGGGTTAAAGAGAAAAAAAACAAAATAATAGAATGTGGAAAGGTTTCTGTCACCCTAGGAGTAAGTATAAAAAAAAACAATTATTCTATTCTTCAGTCGTCTACGGATCGTGCGAATTATATGTATAGAATAACTCTATTCTGTAATTATTTCGTCTATTCTTAGTAGAATAGAGATTGAATTGGCATCCATCTTCCTCTCACATTATGATGAAAGTAACAGGTTACTGCTTTAAAACATGGCCCAAATCTGAAAAGCCCAAATGTTTAAAAAAAAGCGGACACGAAAAAAGAATACATTGACATTTTGTTTGTATTTTATTAGTCGGAGATTTGAGGCCGTGAGGCCTAACCGTACGTCTAAACTGGCCATTACTGCCTGCACATCAAACTCTTTCATTGACTGTACAGATATCCAGTCCGTAAATCCAGTACCTTGTAGTTGTTATGGTTTCGACGAATTAATATTGTTCTTTGTATTCATTTTGCTAGCATTTTGGAAACGTAATGGAAGCTGGATTGATTGAACAATGGAACCGGTGTAACATTCTGCCTTTTTCAGTTAGGTATTATTCCTTTATAAATGCACAAAGAAAACCCCCTTTAAACCTGATACTCGCCTTTGCAACTATTCGTAGAAGTAGGATTTTTGGTCTTGTCTCATATTGGTCTCTACAAGTATATACAGGGTGGAATTTTGTAATGCCACCCGGAAAAGTACTCTTAATACTGTAGAAAGAAAATTTTACTCAAAGAAAACATTCCTTTATTTTTGAATAGAAAGCAAACTGTATTCAAAGATTATCGAAAACTCTCTTCTCCTCACACCCGGGAATCGAACCGGCTAAAATCTGAAAAAATTATACCCTGTACTTTTATTGCATCGATCGTTAGGGTATATGGATGAAATCTCTCTAACAAACATGATAAAATAAATGAAAGGACTCAAGGGGGGGCGTCATAATGCTGACACTCTTTGAGTAGTAGACTCGGGCAGGGTCCATGGTCGGACGGCGAGTCACCCATTACTCACCGTCCGCGCCTACGGTGGCCGGAATCTAGCAACGTCCGTCGCCGCGCCGTGGACAAATCAAAGATTCACTAGACAAATTCAATGAAGGAGTAAGATAAGAAATAAAAACTAATACAGTTAGCCACCCCCTAATGGACCAGATCTCGCAAAAACTTCTAATTCCCGAGATAGAGCTTTTTGCTGGGTTCCGTAGCTTGTTAGGGCGGGGCTAGACCCTTCGTTAGCCCCTTAACCTTAGATTTAGGGGTCGTTTACCGATTTCTTGGGGTTGGCCATAAATCTTTTGAGTGTATGCAGTTGAATAAGTTTTTAAATTGTTGTGTAATCGGCTATTTAACCGTGTGTTTAACAAATATAATTAATCCGTCATTTTAGAGTTTTGGATAACTCTAAAATGACGGATTAATTTAAATAACTCTAAAATGACGGATAACTATAAAATGACGGATTAAAAATAACAAATAATTACCAATCAAATCAATGAATATTTTCATTGATTTGATTGGTAATTTTTAAAATCAGGAGCTCGTAACGTGAGAAAAAAAAAATCGATCACTTTGAAAAAACGTATTTTTTTACAGATTTATTACACTACAATTTCTTTTTCTTTTCAGGCCTTCGGGCCCCGTCAGGCATGCGCCTGAAATAAATTGCACAAAGTAATGCTACTTTGTGCAATTTATTTCATCACAACGGCTCTCAAAACGGTGATGGAAAACATCGTGAGGAATCCTAGAACCAAAAATTCGAAGACATGACTGTGACATCTGCCAAGCTGCACTGGGCCAGTGTGGTAGATCATGGCCAACTCCCTCTCACAGAAAGGGTCTCCTCTCTGTGAGTCCCAGCAGTGGGAACATTATAGCCTGATGATGATGAGTTGGGACAAAGACTAGGCACATGATAATGAATTGCCCATAATCACTTCGCCAGAATAAACCATTTTCATCTTTGTTCCAGTGGCTTGCTCAACGGTGACTGTGACGAAGTGCCAGGCTGCTCTGAGGACCCTGCAGGCCTTCCCGTTCTTCAAGCCGACCTGCCTCTGTCGAGAACCGAACGTGGACCCCGAATGTAACTCCTTCCGCGACTTCCTGTTTGACCATCCCTGCGTGTTCGTCATGAAGAAGGGTATGATTTTATTTTTTATATGATGTTGAAATCTGTCAGTTACGATACGTTTTGTTCTATGGGCATCGCTGGTAGAACTGATAACCGATGGGGAAGAAAAGTTCTTGAGTGGCAACCACGGACCGGAAGACGCAGCGTAGGCAGGCCTCCCACTAGGTGGACCGACGACAGCTTGAGGGTCGCGGGCAACCGATGGATGCAAGTGGCGAATTGTCGTTCGGCGTGGCGGTCTAAGGGGTAGGCCCATGTTCAGCAGTGAACGTTTTCCGGCTGATGATGATGATGATGATGAACGTTACGTTTGGCGTGGGCATATGGAAGGCGAGTAATAGGTGACTCGCCGTCCGATCACGGACCATGCCAGGTTGGCATGTCGTGGTCCACGCGCTCATAGAGCTGTCAGCAATCAGTCTGGGCCTCTCTTAGAGGGCCAAAGCCTGCCGTGGTCGCGAACTGTCTCGTCAGGTATCCTTGACCCCGGAATGTAAAGAGCTATCGAAGGATCAACGTGAATTTTAGCCAGTACAAGTCAGACAGTCCCTCGCGCCCTGAGTGGACTCATTTGATGATTTTTAACGATGAAAAAGGCACATAGTGGCCTAGCTTTTATGCTGAACAGAACCATATTTGACACACCACACTACGGACCGGAAGTGGCGACCACGGACTGGAAGACGCAGTGTAGGCAGGCGTCCCACTAGGTGGACCGACGAAATCGTGAGGGTCGCGGGCAACCGATGGATGCAAGTGGCGAATTGTCTTTCGGCGTGGCGGTCTAAGGGGTAGGCCTATATACAGCAGTGGACTTCTTCCGGCTGATGATGACGTTATGTCTTTATAGATTTCAACTTTGTCACAAAAGAAGGAGGTTCATATTCGTTTCGGTTTGACTGATTGGATTAGGTTGATGTGCAGGCGTCTGTACTAATGGAGCACACCTACACAGCTGTCATAATTTAATTGTTTTAGAAACTAGAGCTATCTTTAATTTAATACTTAAAATATTATTCAGCTGAAAGTTCAGATAATTTCATGAAGATCGGTAGGAAAACCAAGCCGTGTTACTAAAAGAAACTAAGTTAAGTAAGTATTGCCAAGTTATGATATGCTTGTAAGAACTTGGTCCTCATTATGTGCATTTCCGTATTGTAAAGAAACTTTGACTGTAAGTTTACTATCCGTAAGTTGAGTTCGGAGAATTTTATTAGAATACTAGCGGCCCGTTCCGGCTTCGCACGGATGGACATGATGATTTTCGTCCTCTAAAAACTGGCGCTGATGATAAACACAACAAAAAAAGAAGTAGCCGAATCGGTCCAGCCGTTTTCGAGTTACGAGCTTTTTTTTTTTCTTTTTTAGGTGGTAAAATCATCAAATGAGTCCTCCCGTCCTGGGTGGGGCGGAAGGGACTGTCAGACTCTTACTGACTAAAATCCACCCGTGTTCCTTCCTATGCCCTTTACGTTCCGGGGCCACGGTAACCTTAAGAAAAAACCCGCGACCCCTGCAGGCATTTGGCGCGAAACACGACGCGCCACCGACCCGGGCTTGGTCCTTGGTCGGACGGCGAGCTACCCATCACTCATCGTCCGCAAGCCCGCTCCGCCGCTGTGCCCTCTGCTGATCAGAGGGACACGCGTTGGAGTATCCACACGACAGGCTATTCGCATACGGGCAAAGAGACCACTTGGGCACACAGTGCCCAAGGAAGAGTTTTTGCCCGCATCCCAGGGTGCACCGGCCCGAAAAACTGGTCTTCCCCCTGGACGTATCCGAGAGGGAACTCCAGTCCACGGGCGCACGTGGAGGTTTCCTGTCATAGCACCCCTTCGAGTTATGAGCTTAGCAATACATTTTGGCGATCCATTTTTATATTATAGACTACCAATACCTACATTTGGAGATTGCTGATCTGTTTAACCCACACAATTGTAAGAATTTGTTAGTTAACATTTAAGCCAGATAACCAGCTTATTTTTGGCTACCAAAGTTTAATTTTAATATCTGGTTGACCGAGCTTCGCTCGGTTTTTAAAATGTCTATAACTTGGGAACCGAGCTTTTCTCGAACCTGGGACCGAAACTGAGCCGAAAAACCCCTAATCTGTAACTTTCATGAAAATCCTTGGAGCCGTTTCTGAGATCCAGATTTTACATACATATACAAGAATTGCTCGTTTAAAGATATTAGATATGGTTTGAAAACTAAATCGAAACTGTATTTTCGCTTTGGCATTTACAATTTTTCGCCGCACGTAAACAATAATTTCGATCTTTTCACCTAAATTCCCAGCTAAAGTGACTGATCTGTCTGGCTTTTCGGTTTTACGACCTGACAACCCTAGGGCAGCAAAAAGGACTGTCAGAAACTAACAAAACGTCCACCCTGTTCCTTCTCTTTGCCTTTCTAGAGTCAAGGTAATCTTACTTAGAAAGCCTCGCCACCGCGGTAGGCTCTTTGAGGCGCACTTGGAATACGACAGGTCCTCTTACCCATAACACGAGTTTTCACTCTTTTACTTTACAGCATCTGTCTAGTTTTTACAGCGTTTCTTGTATGAAAAAAATGGAACAGCACCTCTGGTGTGCGAAGAAGGAACTAATTTTTCCTTGAAAATTGTCAATTTGAAATTGTCAAAGTTCCAGTTTACTTAACGGTCCCTGATCGGGCGGCGAGGTACCCTTACCTACTAGTAGTCTTCAAAGCCATTTCTACAGTATCTGTATTTTGTTTTCACTACCCAATTAATCAGCTTTGTCATGTGTGGGCTTAAAACGTTAGTGGAAACTTAATCTCATTGTTCTAGAATTTTCTAAAGTTTTAAAATTCTAGCTCTAAATCCCATTTTTAAACAGAACAGCAACATCCATTAGGTAGAAAAATAGTCTTAACTTAAATAGACAGTTTCAGCGTCCATTTAGATACAAAAAAACCTCCTCCATTCCTCCACTTAGGTCTAATTATATTCTATACACGTCCCAACTTAATTTTCTTGGGGACAACCTATGTTTTTTGATCGAAGTCTTCGCCGACCATTGCTTATCTTAAACGGTTTTGATCGTATTTTAATGGAAAATGCGTCGTGATGATAATAGGAATTCTTAGTTGATGAATAACTAATAGTTTTGTAGCTATTTATACAGGAATTTCGACTCCATCGTATGTTTAGGATAAGGTTCGAATGTCTTGCTTTAGCCTTTCTTTTGCCTAGAGGTCAATATTTCGGTTAGCTAGGGCTATATCCTACTACTATTATAAAGGCGAAAGTTTGTAAGTATGGATGTATGGATGTTTGTTACTCTTTCACGCAAAAACCACTAAACCGATTCGGCTAAAATTTGGTACACAGATAGTTTATAACCTGGATTAACACATAGGATAGTTTTTATCCCGATTTTATGTTCCCGTGGGATAGTTTTCGAGTTGTAGCGGGTGAAGCCGCTGGCAGCAGCTAGTATCCCATAAAGGTGTGCGACTGTGCGTCCACAGATCGGCATCGCACGTATCGGACGTATCGTACGTAACGGATTTTAGTTTGTCTTGTATGAAAACTCATACAACTGCGTCCACTGATCCGCATCGTACGGACGGCTCATCGGCAATTCAATTCAATTCAATTTATTTATTTCAGATAATAATCCATAATAATTAGGTAAAGCAATGCCTTAATGCGATGCGTATCGATGACGTCATACGGAATACCGATCAGTGGAAGCGATGAAGGTGGCATCGGCAATCCGATTGCTGATACTCGCGTCGGCAATCCAATCGCTGCCGACACAGAAATACGTTTGATGCGATGCGTCCGATACGTACGATGCGGACCTGTGGACGCTTACCATAAGATGCCATGTTCAGAAAACTAGAAGGTTACAAAACTAAAACGTTGGACAGCCAAGTTTTTAGGCTTATTTAATGTACTGCCGCTAAAAGAGTGTATAGGTTTTCCTCCGTGTCCATCAGTTACTGTGATGGAGATATTGGTTTCTTGTAAAATAATGCATCCAGTTCGACTAGAACCTGAACCCAAATTACAAAAAAATACGCTTTTCGCAATCTTCTTTTATCGCAATCAAATTCGTGACATAGAATATTCATTTATTATGGCTCAATCAAATTCATGCGGGCGGCGAGTAAAGGGTAACTCGCTGTCCAACCATGGACCATGCCCGGGTCGAGGGCGCATTGTGTTCCACGCGCCTCAAAGAGCGTCAGCATGATGACGGGCCCCCCCTTTAGAGGGCCAAACTGCTGGGGTAGCGGGACTTATCTCATTACCGTGACCCCAGAACATAAAGGGCTATTGAAGGACACCGTGGATTTTAGTCAGTACAAGTCTGACAGTCCCTCCCGCCCTGCCCGGGGTGGGAGGACTCATATGATGATTTTACCACGTTAAAAAAAAAATAAAAAAATTGCTCAATCAAATTGAGTATAAATGAAAAACTATTTTAGCAACATTTTTATTAGCAACGTTGATAAAAAGGCGATTAGGTCTAAAATCGCCTAAATAAACCAATTCCAATTTGCACTGAATTGATGCTTCACAATTTCGATACATTTTCACACGTTTTTGTGGTTTGTTCCTAAAACCCTCGCGTCAATGTAGCCAGACTAAAAAATATTATTGCGTAAATAAAACCACACGGTTTTATTGCGTGTCAAAGTTTTTGTCGCAGCCACTACATAACGTGACAACTTTTACGATGGCCGAATATCCAACAAAGTGGATGAGATGTTAGATAACACAGTTTTTTGTTAAAATTCGTGTTTATAAAACCTTTTTTGTTTTAAACCTCGGTGGTTTAAATTAGCTTTTTTTTTCAACGTGGCTACATCATCAAATGAGTCCTCCCGCCCTGCCTGGGGTGACAGTCAGACTCGTACTGACTAAAATCCACGGTGTCCTTCAATAGCCTTTTATTTTCCAGGGTCACGTTAATGAGATAAGTCCCGCGACTGCGGCAGGCTTTGGGCCTCTAGTGGGTCCCGTCAGTTAGCTGGGGTTTGAAACCTGGCTGATAATAAAGTTGAAGCCAAAACATTTATTTCAATGGGGTTGGCAACGCAAAGATATTGTAGATGGCGCCACTATAGAGTAGTCCTAATCCGACCAATGACGTCGTACTATTTTGAAGTACCTTTAAGTTTTGAACTGATTTGAACCAATGACGATGCTTGGAACAAGCTATACTAGCGCCATTAGTTCCCCAGTTGCCATCCCCATTAGGCCATTAGCAGGCCACTTATGAACTTTAAAACAAATGGAATAGAATTTATTTTAATACCTTCGATTTTCTTCAATAGGCAGAGCGATTCAAAAGGTAGGTTTAATACGTTTTTGAAATGTATGTGTGCGAAACCGGGGCGCGTGGCAAGTGAAATAAAAAAAAATGTGACGTCAACGCAATGATATTATAAGTAAAAAGGTAGATACGTCATACGCGCTCAATAACGTATGTGCTCAAATGAGGCTGATTCACACATCTCGATCTCAGTGCGACGTTGCCAGCGGCACTTCACGTACCAGAGACTGAATTAAAAGTAAAAGTGACTCAAAAATACCGAAAATGCTGTCGTGTGTGATGAGATATTGTACAAATTAAACATGCAAGACTTCTAAAAGTCAAAGAATCACATAACATTCGTAAATATACTATTTATCTTTAATATTTTCACAAATAAAACATAACGTTTCTATAAATATGGCGTCGTAAAAGAAAGAGTGCGAGCACGGGTGCGAGCGAGAGGAGACGCTGACGTGCGGGGGGATTGATGACGCGTGGCGCTGTTTGTTTATCTAGCTGTCACTTTTTTTCTTATTGCGTTGTATCAAGCTATCCTTTTTACTTGTAGTGAAATGTAATGTGTGAATAAAAGAGTGTGTATCTGTGTTGCCGCTCGGCGCGGCACTGTTTTTTCCGTCGCTTTGTACGTGTATAACGCATCTATGACTTTATAATATCATTGCGTCAACGGATAACTCATCTGGGCTTAAATGACATCATCCTAGCCTTTCCACAACTATATTGTGTCGGCTTCCAGTCGAACCAGATGCAGCTGAATATCGGTATTTCACACGAAACGACTGCCTATTTGACCTCCACAACCTTACTAGGTTGTGGAGGTCAAATAGCCAGTTACTACTGGGTAATACGATACAACATATCGTAGTCTTACATGGAGTAAAATTTATAAGTGGCTTTTAAAAGTCGGACAACCAATACTTTTAGAGCTTCTGACTAATAGCAATGACTGTCAAAGACCTAAAAACAGACCGGGACCAACGGCGTACTTTCCGAGACTCGCACGGAGGAATCTGGCAATGGCAGATGGCCGAGGTTGGACTGTGGATGGGTATCCACAGTCCAACCTCAGCAAGAGCGGCTTAACCCGGAAGATCGGCCCGCACAGGCCGATCTTCCGGGTTAAGCCGCTCTTGCCGAGCCTTGTTGTAATTATTTAGTAAAGAGCCTAAATTAACAATGGAAACATCTCGAAGTAACTTCATGTAATGGAATACGAAAAAGAAAAGGAAATATATGTCTTGTTTATACGACCCACAACTCAAAACATACAATGTTAACAAATATTTACACAACAAAATAAATATTGTTATCATCACAAAGGTATTTGACTTGTAGTAAAGGAGCAACGTCTTTTTTATCTTGAACTAGTTTAGCCCTCGTTTTTGCTCGTTTTATTTAAAATCCGAAAGGTTAAGCAGAGGAGGGAGGGTCGCGGCACTGTTCAAACAGGTAAACGTGACCCTGGAACGTAAAGCTATTTAAGGAATTGATATACCAATCTGACAGTCCGTTCCAGAGCCGAAGTACTCATTAGATGATGACGCAAAAAAAAATCCTTATCACCTAGACCTTATCTTCAATTCGACCACTATAGCGAAGTAGCCGTTCTTTGTTCTTTAGTACTGGTCGTCGTTACGTTGAGCTCCTTGAGTTACGAGTCGAGCTTCACGATAACTGAAAAATGCTTGCACTGACTGGACAGGTCCACTCAAAATTGTATGGCTCTTTCTTCAAAAGACCATCTCGGAAACCTGCAGGGTCCTCGCATGACTTAACTAACCAATTTAATCTCTGGACTTTAAAAGAGACGATGACCTCTGAGTTTGTTTCGGATGTTTCTTCTCAGAGTAGTCAGGTACGAAACACCGGCCTTATCTAGCTATAAAAAAAGTGTTTTGACTTGTAAAAGTGTTTGTGAAAACCTATTTGCAAAATAAATAATCATTTATCACTTAATCCTAACCCACGAATACCTCACTAGGATCGCACGACCACCATTCTGTCAGAGTCTGGCACCAAATAGTTTTTACCATAGTTTTTCCGGCCTCATCCTTGTTAAATTAAGGCCAAGACCTGACTCTATTTGAATAAAAAAGAACCTACGCATACTAAAGATAAGGTTTGTTTCAGAAAAAGACCCCTACCCAGTGGAGACTCTGCCGACCTGCACCTATGCCCTGAGCGTCTGTCACAATGAGAAAGCCTGCTCCGTACTCTTTGACCGCTTCAAGAATGCTTGCAAGGCTCGCGATGGTGAATGCCGTATGGAAGACAGGTAACTTATTTGAAAGTGGGCGCCGTGAATTTGAAAACTTTTTGTGGAAAGAATAATTCGACTGCCATGAAAATTCGTCACTGTGGTCCAATTTTTCTTTCCACATTTATGGAGCATTTACACGTGTCGGATTATTCGGTTTAATCTATATTCAACCCTCAACCACTGTCCATGTTCAACCCGTAAATGAGGTCCACGTTTTTTACTTTAATAACATTATTATTTGTGACCTAGCAAAGGCGGTTCAATTTAAACAAAAAACGTTTACCAATATATTAAAATCCTCGTTCAACCCCTGGATGTTGAACGTGGGCGGCATTCAGGGGTTGACCAGGGGGCCAATTCTCGGCTTTAGAGATCGTGTCGAATCCGACAAAAATTTCTAATGACGTCATTTTCTCGACAAATTTTAATAGTTGCTATTCTGGGGATGTCGAATTCGACATTTGTCGAAGGCTAACGTTAGAGTTCATGTCGAGTGCTTCTGAGCAGTAGAGATGTAATGTCGATTGTAGAGATACGTCATTTCTGAGTGAATTTGTTGAGTTTTGGATTGTACACTGTTTTCTTTTCTTTAGTTTTTAAATAAAATACGGATTGGCATGTCATACCTACTGGAAATTCGATTTATACTTTTGATTTTTGCATTTTGTTTTCTTGAAACGACGACCTTCGCACAATTAACAAACTTTGTAATTCGTGTATATATGCACGATTGCACTAGAAACCACTGAAAGATGGACGAGTTTATTAGCATTTTATCTCGGAGTTGTTGGAAAGTGGAGAGCAACTGGCCAATACACGGCAACAACAGCGCACTTATCCCGCCGTCGATATTTACGATTTGAGCGAAACAAAGGTCACTAAAATAATTCACCTCCATGTTAAAGAAATCATGAAATATAAAACGGCAGAGACCACTAGCTTTTTATAAACACAGTATCCGAGTAACAGAGTCCATGTAAACCATAATGTAAACATAACAAAAGACGCAAATTCTGACACTGCAGACAATCAACTGTCAAACTGAATATTTTTACGTAAAACGTTTCGTTCCATACTAAAATAATTAGATTTAGCCTGCGTTTTAAAACAAAATCATTCATTCACCTATAGTTACCTAAAACGGAACGTGCGTTTCTTCATAATGGTAACATTATGTTCACTCGACTCGACATTTATGTCTATTTTGACTGAGAATACGGATTTCTGCTCAATTCGACATTTTTTGGTAGAGATAGAGATATTTTTGATAGACATAGAGATCGACTTACAATCTCGAACTCGACAAAAATGGCGAAAATCGAGAATTGGCCTCCTGTAACGGGTTTATAAATTTTAGGGGTTGAATATGGATTAAACCGATTTATTCTTCGATTTTCCTGAACTATCTGCAACTACTCGTATTTATTAAGATCCCTTAAACATACATTATCTATGAGACATAATTATATCAACCTTATAGTACGTAACTTAAATATCAAACCACATCGAGAAAGGTACTTTGATATACTTAGTTTAGCATAAAATATTTCAGGCTCCGAAGAAAAACCCAGTCACCTAATAAATAAACTCCAAACACACAACTTATCTCAAAATACCCTAAAAGAATATATCCTAAAAATATTCCCTGAAAAAGAAAAAAGGCAACGTCACAGCTTCAGGCTGAAATCCTGAAATAAACAGGACGCTACTGCTAGATCGATACGGACGTAATGCTCTATTTAAGAGCAGTAGTGCCATGAATTCATAATGGCGGTTGTAATAGTCTGGGCCAAATATAAACGGATTGGATGTGGACGAAAATATGACGGTGGAATAGAGGACGGAATTACATTAGGATTAGGGACGTTATAAGATAGCAGTTATATTTATAGAACTGTTTCTTTTTTTGATACATGTTGGAAAAAAAAACATATGAATGAAAAACAGTTTTGTCTTAAAAAAGTAAATAAATGTTTTTTTTTTTATATTTGAGTAGATTGAATGAAACTTAAGGTTGGAGTGGGATGGAGTGGGATGAAGTGGGATGGAGTGGTATGGAGTGGGATGTAGTGGGATAAAGTGGGCTGGATTGGGATGGAGCGGGATGCAATGGGTGCTTTGAACGCTGCTAGGTGGGCTTTGAACGACAGAGGGCGTTTATCGCAAACAGGACAAATATTCTTTAAAAATCTAAGTAAATTCTAATAATAATAGGGTTTATATGAAAACGATTAAAAACAAGGCAAAAATTAAGCACTTCGCACTAAGAAAATATTGTTAAATTCCGACATCCACGCGAACGAAGTCGCGGGCACAGCTAGTTATTTAATAGGTACAGAAAATATTCCTAGAATATTTTTCATGAAGCAATCAATACATTCTATTCTCGTTATAGCAGCCACACAAACATAGGACATGGTCTAAGTGACAATGTGTGTAGCTATTGTCGAGAAATAAAATAATCAAGTCAGGCGCCTAGTGAATATTCAACAGCAATGTTACGTAGAAAAAAAAATCAGGTACCGAGCTACGATACACTCTTTAATAGATGTTTATGTTATATTATATCGTAAAATAGTGTTTTCGTAACTTGTCAATTGATGCTTTTGTGATGTTTAATCTATGTAAAAGAATCAATGTAAATGGAGTAAAGATTACCGGTTTAAAGCGGTTTTAAAAAACCCATAAAGTGTTATCGTATGTTTCTGGGTCTCTGTCTGGGCACTCTTAGGGCAGAGATGGGCACCGTCCTTTATCCGCATGTTTTTTCATCATGCGACTATCATCTATAATTGTTACAGGTATTCTTCATGCGATCGTGTACACAATAACAATTTAATTGTGTGCTAGGCCCATAACAGATTCGTCGGAGCTCGCGGCTCTGCTAGCAAGCGTGACAGAGATTAATACATAATTTTCCTCCAGGGAAGCCTGTCGCGAGGCCTGGGCTGGTCTGCGTCTCTCCCCACTCTTCGGCTGCATCTGCCCCAACACCCACATGAAGAAGCGATGCGACCGCATCTTTGCTGTGGTAAACCACAACCCGTGCGTTGGTGAGTAAGCACCTTTATTTGCTCACGCTGTTGTTTCTTCGCGGGTTCTGAGTGAAATGTAAAATTAAAACTGTAAATGTATTTTTACACTGACATCTAATACATCGTCTTTCAAAATAACTTATTTCGGGTTGTTTGTACATTCGTCACAAAATTAATTCGTCACATGCGGTCAAAATATATTTGAATTCGTCACATGCATACAAAATATATTTGAATTCGTCACATACATACAAAATATATTTGAATTCGTCACACGCCCAACTAGCATTGTCTTAATCAAAACGGACGGTTATAAGACATCGATTATGAAGGACCAATATCGAATCATTGTATTTTCGCTTTAACACGGCAACGATATTATAATAAATTTGTCAATATTTCTATGGTAGCAACACAATCATCTTAAACTACAAAAAATAAGAAATAAATGAAATATCTATGACGTCAACTATCCAAAATTTATGTTTAAAATAACTTTTTTCACCTTCTAAAAGTTAATAAGCAACTAGACAACAAACCTATATAATTAAAACCACTTACGCATAATAAAACATAGAGTTTTAGGCATCAAAAATATCTGATACTAGTATTAAAAACACATAATTACTATCACTACTAATTTTAATGATAAGTTAGACCTATTTTATTTAGAATCCAGTATTCACCTAAAGGGCTTCACACACAGCAGCTATAATGTAAAGATGTACATTATAGCACGATACATCTCATTACATCTTACCATAGAAATCGTCAGGAGACCACACACGATAGCTAAAATGTATATTTTTACATCTTCGAATCTCTATCAAGGGTCAGTAAACACTAGGTGGCAGCCACCTCTCGCACCCGGCATTGGTAGAGGCCATGCTGCGGGGCGAGATGGAATGGCAAGCACTTACCTCCTTCTGCGAAGCAGTTATGCTTGCGAAGGAGGAGGAGGAACGCGTAGGGGACCGCGCGACGCGGGTGGCAACGTAGGCGCGGGCATACGCACGGCGAGTAGGTAAGGCTGCTCCCACATTTGTCGACGCGGAGTCGGCTTAAGCCGGTCAAAAAATCCTTTATGTCAACGTAATAAGGGTGTTACTAATGCCATTCGATTCCGCTTCGATAAATGTGGGAGCACCCTAATGGGTCACTCGCCGTCCGATCATAGACATCATTCATGCGCGCTTCAAATAGATGTCAGCAGTCTGACGGGCCTCCATAGAGGGTCAAAGGCCTGCCAAGGTCGCGGGACTGTCCAAATAGGTAATCGTGACCCTGGAACGTAAAGCGCTATTGAAATAACACCGTGGATTTCAAACAATACGAGTCTGACAGTCCCTTTAGTACCTAAATATTAAAGTTAGATTTTAAGTCGCTATTATTTTAGACGCGTTCGGGGTCTCGTCTCGGTGTGAATTGCCCCTTACTGAAATGATTAAAACCTCCAGTCATTTTCAGTAGGTAAACGACATTAAGAGTTATCTATTTTATTATTTACCACAACGACCTACGCCTGAAGCCGTTAAAATATTAACTACATCAATCATATACTCCATAAATTATGTAAACCCAACCGAATTTTGTCCACCGAAAATACGATAATATTAAAACTATAAATCAAACGGAATATGACTGTTTTAATACTGAATTTTGTGTTACTGTCATTATGGTAACAGAAAATACCATTTAGAACATAGACATAGTCATTACCATTAAATTTAGAACATAGACATTGTCATTACCATTTAGAACATGACATTAGGGACATAGATTTGTAACCTAACCTAGTTTGATATACTTTTTGGAACAGTGATTTAGGAGAACCGTTTTTAACCGACTTCCAAAAAAGGAGGAGGTTCTCAATTCGTCGGAATCTTTTTTTTTATGTATGTTCCCCGATTTCTCGAAGACGCCTGGACCGATTTGGATTTTTTTTCTTTTGTTTGAAAGGGTATACTTTCCAATTGGTCCCATGATCATCAGGTTAGGATCTGATGATTGGATCCCAGGGAAATCGAGGGCAACCTTCAAATTTTATAGGCACATAGTACCATTTTCTAAAGCTATTCAAGTATTTGCATCTGATAATCATCATCTCAGGTGGATGAGCTGATGATGGAAGGTACAACTCCTCTAGTAAGGAGTCGGCATCGACTGATTTAGTAAATTATGTTTGTGTTCCTATATCTCCGGAACTACAAGTCCGATTTAAGTTTTTTTTTTTTTTTATCCTTTATTTCAGGCAACTAAGGCCCATAAAAACACAATACATATATAAGTATAAAAATAATAACTATAAACTAATACATATTTTAAAATAATAAACTTAAAAACTATTGCACACGAAGTGACGGCGTCGTGTTACGCTGCGAGGTGTCGTGTAGCCGGCCTCGAAAACGCCGATACAGCACACCTTTCGGCCAAAAACCTTCCTTGAGGCAGGTCGCCAAATACTGGGTTGGAACGCGACCACGAACGACTTGAAATTAGTGTTATGGCGCGCCTCCAACTTCTCCACCCTCAAGGTCCAGTTGGTTTTCATTCGCAGGTACTCCACAATGTCCTCAGCCTTTGTAGCGTGATACAAACGGGACACGTACAGCTGCGTCGTCGGTACTGCAGGACGAAGTAGCGTGTTGGGTCCTACAAGCGCTGTCCCGCACTGGTTGCGATAAGAAGGCTTCCTCTTCTTTCTCTCCGCCTTGATGAAGCCGTCCTCATCGCATGTGTCCTTCGGTAGACCCTGCTGTTTGAGGTCCACTACAGCGCCTTTAGTCGCGGTCGAAACTGACCGACTCTGCTTTCCCCGTTTTGGTTTCGCTGCTTGTGGTTTGGTTTTGCGACACAGCAGGTTTTGATTTGGCGACAATTGCGGAATAGGCACATTTGGGGGTCGATGTACCTATTACAGGCGTCGCTTCCCCGGTAGGTACGACGCAATCAGCCGAACATGATGCAACGCCTGCATTTTTAACAGCCGGCGAACTAGACTCACTCGCTGACCGAAAACTGCAGACTGAAGCATTTTGTGCTCCGCGACGTGTGTTCACGTTGGAGCCTTCCGGTGACCCACTTGTCGGAATAGCGTTGCGCAACAACGCCACTTCGGCTCGTAATTCACCAATGATGTTCTCTGATGACTCCAACTTGGACTTCATCTCGGCCTGGCTCACCTTCAGAGACGTGATGTCCTTTAGCAGCCTGGTGACGTCGACGTGGTCGAAAGTGACGGGAGGTAGCTTGTGCAGCTCCTTCGCCACAAAATCTGGCACGTCATCCGGATCGGTCCTCTTGAGCAGGTCGATGATATCCTGCAGACTCTTCTCGCCACCATCCCTCCGGCGAGATGGCATTTGTCCGACTTGGTCGAGTGTTTGGAACAGCAGCAACTTGGCACTGCATACCTCTTCCTCTTTGTAGGAGGACTTGCAAATCTGCAAGATGCTGACCTCGTCCATGTAATCGATGGCATGCTTGATGAATGCCAAGAGCTCGTTGACAATGAGCTGCTTTGTACCCATTGCAAACAAAATCGAGCAGCGGTTAATACTGCACAATACGCGAATATAAAATTCTTGCTGAGTAGCGCAAACGCGTCCGTTTAACTTAAGGAATACTGCAAGTTTCATCAAAATCGGTTCAGTAGTTTTTGAGATAGGGAAGGAATGAAAGAGATGTTAACGATGTTATTACCGGTGCTACGGATTTCTTACATAATGTAAGAAAATGATGTATTTGACAAGAATTTTGGTTGAATAATTTTATACTAATAAGAGTAAAAAAAATAATTTATTTTTAAATCTAACCGCCTTCAAAAACAAGCACAAAAAGGGTAAAATATATAATTATATTATAAAAATAACCTACAAAACTTTTCTTTCGGAAGTCGGTGGTTTTTTTATTAATTTCATTGTTTTTTTGCCACCGACTTCCGAAAGAAAAGTTTTGTAGGTTACTTTACCCTTTTTTGTGGTTGTTTTTTATCAGTATAATTCTTGGAAGTACCTGCCTTAGGTAGCACCTTTGACCCTAAATGTCATTCCAAGATATGGATTATGAGCGATTCGATCTCCGATCATGGATCGGTCGACGGCGCGTCGTGTTCCACGCGCTCCTCAAAGAGCTGTCAGTAATATGACGGGGGCCTTAGAGCGGGTAACCGTGGCCCCGGAACGTATCTATTGAAGGACACCGTGAATTTTAGTCAGTACAAGTCTGGCAGTCCCTCCCGTCCTGCCCTAGGTGGGAGGACTCATTTGATTATTTTACGACGAAAAATATAAATAAAAAGATATGGATTATAAGAAAATTCTTATGAATCTATATCCATAATTTACTCCTAATTCGTATCATTGCACTGCTGGGGCCATAGGACTCTCTCTTCCATGGCTATGATGAACCAATCGTCGTTTGTCTTTGACCAGCCCGCCAACTTCTATGAAGTTTGCCACCTTTTGTATCAAAGCTCTAAAACGTAGTTATTTTGTCTTCTAAGTAACGTCAATATTTTTTTTTCTTGGAGCGTAATATGGTGTTGCATACATTGTGTTTCAACCTCTGCTCTTGGTATTTTCCATAATTTGGATATGCAAAACAAAATATCAAAAATTTATCACATATTTTTGTATATGTACAATTGCTTAAATAATGAAATTAAATAATTGCTACAACTTCCAGAATCGCTGGATGGAGCCTATCCCTCCTAGGTGGAATTGCGATATCGATTGCAAAAACAAAAAAAAAACTACTGACTAAAAAACTTACCCTGACTTGACAACAACACATAGAACATGGGCAACTTCAGCAAACACAAAACCCCTTTGTCAAATATTCCAGGCCTTAAAACCACATTCAACACATCAACCTCAAACCCACTAGAAACTCGAAACTATTTCCTTTAGTGAAGGGAATCAATACAGACAGTTATACCGGGATTCATTCAATAAACTCCAAGGCTACTAATATAAAGGCAATGACTAAGTACTGACCAATACGTCTCAGGGACATAGATTAGGCGCATAGACGGGCGGGCCTGTGGGCGTCTTGAATAGGATAGGTAATTTAGGTCGTCTGGATAAATGTGGGTTGGGGGAAACTATACTTAGATAGGTATTGAAGGACGGCGTGGAAAGTAAATAAAGATATTAGACTTTATAAAAATCTTTTTCAATACACTTTCTCGAAAACTGGGTCTTATCGCACTACGATTAGGTTCGTATTGTATTTCACTCTAGTGTTTTTTTCTCAATTTTTAGAATATGTGCGGAATTTTTTCGATAGAATCATAGCTCAGATTTCGAATTGACTCTCGCTCGTAGTTGACGCGACGTGACGCAAAAACCCGAACGACGAGTCTTTAGGCTGTGGGAAAGAGACAGAGCTATACAATTCGTCTAGCTCCATCTCGTTCCCTGAGTTGAATTAGTCACGCTATAAAACATCATGGTAGGCCACCAGACGCAACAATATTGGGGTGTAGTAAATAAAGTTAGAGCTTGAAACGCTTTATTGAAATGTGCACGCAGCATCACAACGCTGTGTATTTAGCATAAGTGCAATTGCGGTTTTTTATCCAAACAGCAGACATTATATCTAAAAAAAGCAATCAAAATAAAATCAAGTCTTGTCAGTGTACTCTCTCCCGCAAGTTTGACAACTAGTCTTAACAAATGAAATATTGAGTGCGGGGCAGTGGTCCAACTGCTCTATCCAACTTCTGTGATCCAACTAGTGACCATGGGTCTGTACTAGGGGCATTTATATATGTGTTATTACTTACTATTAACCTGTTACGGGGCTATGGGCTGCCAGAGGTCAGATCGACAATCGTCCCATGTAAAATAAAGTTATTCCATTGCGCCCAGTTAGACCGCAAGACAATCACATTGTTTGGAAGATGTTAGACGATGTTGAATTAAAACCGACACATCTTCTACCCCATAATCTTTGCCACCAATACCCCGGGAACGTTTGATTCATTTCTTATAATCTCAGTGGATTGCTAGGGCCGGGATCTCGCGGGATGGGCCTGTAATCCCGCAGTAATCCCGCACTCATCCGCCCACCGGCCGCGTCAACTTCCAAGCTCCTCGGATCTCTTTAATTCCATAAATTGATCTTGACTTTTTCCAAAACTTTCATTATTATCTGTTAAGAACTTTTGTTCCTCAGGTATGAGGGATTTTGGAGTTGGAGTAATCCTTCGTTTCGGATTTTAGTGATTCGTTGTGTTGTTGGATAAGTCCATAGACAGATAACATGGACTAAGCCTTTCATAGCCATTTATGTTAATGCTCTAGCAAGAGGGAAAAACAATCACAAAACCATCTATCTCTTTGATTTACATTATTAACATTGTCTATGTCTGGTAAGAAAGAGATAGAAAACCCTTTGGTTGTTTCTCTCTCTTTGAATCTAGAGTATGGCAATTTTAGACAGATAATGCTCTGTCTATGGATTAGCCCAATGAAACACGTTCTAGACTACAGTAACAATAGAGATATTATACTAGTCACGGCAGAAAATGTAAGCTTTGGATTGATTGAAACTTCCCAAAAACCACCAGTCTCATGTTTCAACCCATATTTGACGACTGCAACGCTAAGTGTCAAAATCAAAATCAAAATCAAAAGTCATTTATTCAAATTAGGCTGATTTATCAGCACTTTTTGAAGGTCAAATTTTACAAGAGACAGTCCCCCAAAGCGCCCCCCCTTCGACACTTCCTAGTGTTTTGGCTGGGAAGAAGAAGTGGCGGAACAAACTCCCCAGCAACACATCTGTCTGTACGGTTAGAAGAACCAAGATTTATACAATTTAATTTAAGAGAACATTCACATTATACATCAATCCGAGATTACACCTCAATCGTGACTAGAAGGCACGTAAAGATAAACTAGGACCATCCATCATAGTAAAAAAACAACATAAAGAAATTAAATTACATATTATAACAAAACCAAAGATCAGCAAGCCGACCAGACACCACAAGCAGCACCCGTTCACGAGTATAACGCAAAGATCAGCTACTCCCCCACGCCATGTAAGTGGGTAGGAGGCAACCCGACGCTCGACGCTACCGCAAGCAATGTCAACTAAGGGAGCATGACAACGTGTCGCGAATTTGAGTCCTACACTGTACAAATATTTGTATGATCTACGACAAAATATAGTTGGTATGGGTCTGTGGCTGTTTCAACGACCATTTGGGCTGTTTGTAGCTGCTCATTTATCTGAGTTTAAATATTTGTAAATGCACCCTCGATCCAAGACAAATTCCTTGTACAGGACAACGTTTTTTCATTCGAAAAAAACTTAAAAACTTCCCTATTGCTTTTTTCCATTAGACGGCAAAAATGTATGAACCAGCGTCGTCAGCGCCGGTAAGTGCAAAAGCGAGCCATACGTTTTCATACATTTTTGCTTCCCCGGCACGACGCCGTCGCCGTCGCCGTTAGCGTACCGTCTAATGGAAAAACGCCCATTCACCGTTCTCACCACGCCGACATTTTTTCATAATTTGTCACAATAAAAATTACTTCAAGTACAAAAAAAATCTTAATGCCCAAGTGTTTCCCCTTTATAGGCTCATAACACGAACCTTATAATAAGCTGTTCGTAATTACTGACGTCACAAAGTTGTTCACGTTCGTCACGTGGATATGAAAATAGAACAATCGATATTGGTATTTAAGTTGTTCTGACCAAGGACTTAATATTGAATGACGACGGTTGGAATACGGATATTATTTTTGGATGGCGTGTGTGTGTCTTAAAAGACCTCGAGGCTAAATAATTACAAACCCACAGCGCAGGCTGATCTTGAACCAGAGTCACCGACATAGTTCAAACAATTTGCAAGTTGAAGTGGCAACGGGCAGGCCACATCGCTCGTAGAACTGACAACCGATGGGGAAGAAAAGTTCTCGAGTGGCGACCACGGACCGGAAAACGCAGCGTAGGAAGGCCTCCCACTAGGTGGACCGACGACATCGTGAGGGTCGCGGGCAGCCGATGGATGCAAGTGGCGAATTGTCGTTCGGCGTGGCGGTCTAAGGGGGAGGCCATGTTCAGCAGTGGACGTCTTCCGGCTGATGATGAGGCTGATCTTCCAGGGTAAGCCGCGCTTGCCGAGGTTGGTCAGTGGATGGGTGACCATCTGTCATAGCGAGTTTCCTCAGTGCCTCGGAAAGCACGTAAAGCCGTTGGTTCCGGCTGTCATTTGTAGATAAAGGTAGATCTTTATCTACAAAATGACAGCCGGGACCAACGGCTTTCATCTTTGATGATTTTTATCTTTGATAGCCGTTATTGTTAGTCAGAAGCTCTAAAGTCTGACAACCATAGTCTTATCATGAGGTATCGTATTCCCCTGTTACTGGGTTTTGGAGGTCCAATAGGCAGTCGCTCCATGTAAACAACTGATATCCAGCTGCATCTGGTTTGACTGGAAGCCGACCCCAATATAGTTGGGAAAAGGCTGGGCAGGTGATGATGTGTGTGTGCGTGTCTTAAAGTTATAAGGTCTAATACACAACTTGTAACGTTAATAGCGCAAAACCTCTCGTGGGGTAACTCAGCCCATGTCACTGAACAATGTTTGATCAAATTCTTTTGGAAAAAAAAAAAAATTCATACCGATGGGCTCGATCAATTTCTCATTTTGTATGAAAAATATTTTTTTTTCCAAAAGTTTTTGATCAAACATTGTTCAAACATGGGCTGAGTTACCCCACGAGAGGTTTTGCTCTGTGAACGTTACACGTTGTAGATAAGATATTATTTTGTTGGTAAACCGGTGAGAAACGAGAAGTTTGCGCAGGCAAAACTGTGGCGAAGCTTATGCGTGTGGTAGGCCCATTATGGAAATATCTAGCACTATTATTCCTTGAAATATTAATCATAAGTCAGGGTTTATTAAGCAAACATCGTCATACATAACTATTTAATTTAATCATAAATCTATTTTGGGTTCGCCCATTGAGTAGAATTTCAATTAGGACACAGAACCACGTTTCATTTGATCCCCTATATAAATCCTAATTATAGATTTAAACTCAATTTTGTTTGTAAAGAGAAAATATATTAAATCATTAAAGGAATACAGTTCAAATTCTAATGAATAGTTAATTAATATTAGATTGTAGAAAATCTTTTTTCGTTAACTTTGATCCGCGCTTTAATTATTAATAAACGTCGAATAATAATTAGGTCGTATTATTATTCATGAATGATCTAATAAGGGGTTGATAAATAAACGTCGAAATAATATAAGCTTAAACACAAGAGTTTTTTTTCGGCATTTTTCTAAAAGTAAATTAGAAACTACAAATGACAGCCGGTACTTACGGCAAGGCAAGGAGGATACTCGCTATGACAAATGGTCATCCATCCACAGACCTACCTCGGCAAGCGCGGCTTAACCCGGAAGATCGGCCTGTGCGGCTGTAATTATTTAGCCATGAGCTCCTCAAGTTGATTATCTAAACACTCAACCATAAAAGTCACTGACCAGCAATACAAACATTATTATACGGTACCAGGTGGCACTATCATGACGTCATAAAGCTAGAGAAATTCCAGTGTGCGAAAGAGACAGAGCTGTACAAGTAGTATAGTGTCATCTCGCTCCCACACTGGAATAACTCTCGCTTTAAGACTTTATGATGGGCCACCGGTAAACACAACCATATTACAATCAAATAAGGTTTTATTTACCATAATTATCACTACATGATGGCGTTAATGGCTACACAACAGCATCAAAACGAATAAATATAAAATGTAATCCCATTTGAGAAGAAAACCTGAGCGGACTCTGATTTCACAGAAAAACTCTTAATGTTTGAATTTCACTCAGCCTCGTTATGTAGGGGACGAGGTATAAGCGGAAAGCGGAAAAAAACGTAAGCTTGCCTCTATACGTTTGTACACTGAACCAAAGTTAAATGTATGCAAGCAGCAAGTTGAAAAGGTGGTTCCACTGCAAACCACCTGTTTTACAAGTGTCTAGGTACCAAACTCTGTGGCTGTACACATATATAGACAAAATTGCATATAGGTACGATTATGCGGTATATAACAAAAAACATACAGGAAAACCGTTTAAAATTTGCTGTCTGCTTAAATTTCTATTTTCTTAACGATACATAGATATTTCAGACAAAGTAAAACATCAAGGCAAGGTGTATGTCTGAAATTGTGTTTATTTTCTCAAAACACGACACCTAAATAATAAATGATCAACCATTACTGCACTACTTTGATGTTAACACTCGCCACTTAGCCTAGCATTGAGAAATATATGAGATTGGATTTAGTACATGAAGATTGCTGACTGACCACTGCTGAACAAAGGCTCTCTTAGAACATTATTTTCATAAGCCAATTCTGGTTTGAAATATGAAACGCTTTAAACGCGTGTCCGTCGCCATCTACCCGCTCCGCTTATACCTTGGACCACCCCCTCTAGGAGTTCAGATTGTAACACGAAGCGACGGATTAAGGATTAGTAAGATTTAACAAACAAACGCAAATACAAGGCGTAATTCAAGTCTTACACTTTTGCTTCAGATCCGCAGGAGGATCTCAGGGGCCAATGTGAATTATTAATAGGTTTATCAAGATAATAATAGAATTTTATCAAAGTGAAGACTAGCTCAGTTTTCAATTAATTTATTTTGGTGATTACGGTCTATAATTTCACTCCCATGGCAATCTTTTCGTCGTTAATGGATTCTGGGTTCAAAAACTAAATCAGATAAGGTAGGATTTTGAACGAATTGGCAGTCAGGAGGTTTAGTTTTTAACCGACTTCAAAAAAAGGAGGAGGTTATCAATTCGACTGTATTTTTTTTTTATGTTTGTTACCTCATAACTTGCGACTGGGTGAACCGATTTTCATGATTCTTTTTTTATTCGAAAGCTGGTGCTTCCCGTGTGGTCCCATTGTCACCATTTCAGGATCTGATGATTGGATCTTGGAGAAATCGAGAGCAACCCTCAAATTTTATTGGCTGACACATAGTTTTTCGCAAATCTTATGAACTAATTCAAGTACTTGCGTATGGAAATCATCATCTCATGTAGCTGAGCTGATGATGGAAGGTAAAACTCCTCAAGTAAGAAAATTATGTTTGTGTTCGCATATCTCCGGAACTACAAGTCCGATTTAAGCAATTCTTTTTTTGTTGTACTAGGTATTGTTCAACTTAGGGAATATTGCAAGTTTCATCAAAATCGGTTCAGTCGTTTTTGAGATAGGGAAATTCTAGTGCACATGTAAGAAAATGATGTATTTGACAAGAATTGTGGTTGAATATTTAAACTAAAAAGAGTAAAATAAAAACTTTTTAAAAAAAATGTGACCGCCTTCAAAAACAACCACAAAAAAGGGTTAAATAACCTACAAAACTTTTCTTTCGGAAGTCGGTGGCAAAAAAGACAGTAAAATTAATAAAATGTCACCGACCTCCGAAAGAAAAGTTTTGTAGGTTATTTAACCCTTTTTTGTGGTTGTTTTTGAAGGCGGTCACATTTTTTTTGAAAAAAATTTTTTTTTTGATTGACCGATTGAACAACACGTCAAAATATTGATAGGAGCTTAAACGGGAATAGGTTATTATGTCTGTACATAGGTGATAGGTGTAATATATGAAATTCAAGTTTTAACACTTTAATAAAACGTATTGGCTTTTATAAAATAAATATAAATTATATTAGCCAAATTAAAAAAAAACCGGCCAAGTGCGTGTCGGGCCACGCACAGTGTAGGGTTCCGTAGTTGTCCATCAAAATAGTTATGCGAACTAACTAAACTGATTCGCTGAATTTAATTTTAAAAAGAAATTTTCAAAATCGGTCCAGGAGTCTTTGAGAAATCGGGGAAAATACATAAGAAAAAAGATTACAACGAATTTATTACCTCCTCCTTTTTTTGAATTCAGTTAAAAATAGTTGACGATAAAAACCTACCTATCCCCAAAAAACATACCTATAAAAGCTGTAAAAATAAAGTTGACAAACTTACATTTGCAGTTGTCTCCGATACATTTTGTTTAAGAAAATATGATATCAAGTACATTTTATAAGTTGGTCGACTATTACTCGTAAAGTTGTAAAGCCTACTTAGTCATGATAATTTTCTTTTCATCATCATCATCATCAGCCTATTAATGTTCCCACTGCTGGGACACAGGCCTCCTCTCTGTGAGAGGGGGTGGGCCATAATCCACCACGCGGGCCCAGTGCGGATTGGTGGATGTCACATGTCTTCGAATTTTGGTTCTAGGACATGCCGGTTTCCTCACGATGTTTTCCTTCACCGTTTTGAGAGAATTTTCTTTTAAATTTCGTTATATGTACTATTATTGTGAATTTTTTCACACCCCCAAACATAACCGTTTAGCTGGTAGAGGGGGGGGACACTCGAATCGAGCAAAATTTAGCACTTTAAAGCTTAATATTTCACAAACGAATTTTTTTATCAAAAAATTGTTAATGGAAACTATCATTATTTTTTAAAGGCCTATTTAATGATTCCCCACACTAAGGGGTACGCGAGAAAAAAAAAATCCTCACTTTACGTGTAAGTACTGGAGGTACCCTAAAAAAAAATATTTTACGAGATTTTATTTTACCACTTTTTCGGCACAACGAATCCGTATATTTACACCAAATTACAGCTCTCTAGTACTGTGCGTCTCTGAGCTAAACTGCGGACAGACGGACGGACGGACGGACATGGCGAAACTATAAGGGTTCCTTGTTGACTACGGAACCCTAAAAAACACTTGCAAGGTTATACGTCCGTTCGATTCAGAGTGCAGACCAGAAGTGAGATTTGAATAATGTTGAAAAGCGAGAAAAGCTGTGTTTTGGGGCTGATTTTTCAATAGTCAGATAACTTTTATCTGAGGAATAAAAATGGCGGTTTGACAGTTTATCTATGGAAAATATCTCAAACTGTTTTAATTCCTAATTTTAATTCCTTAGATAAAAGTTATCTGCCTATTGAAAAATCAGCCCTTGGAGAAGTACCTACGATGTATCGATTATTACGGAATCAATTAAAGATTGATTTTTGTACATTAATAAATCAAATAAACCAACAAGGTGTTCTGTATCTGAACGTAGGTGCTCTAAAAATCGTTGCATAAACGAGAATCTCTTGAGAAATTACAAGAAAGAACACAACATTAAAAAAAACAGGACATGACCTTATATAAAGGTCTTCGCACATTATAACAACTCACCGGCGACTCGACTCTATGCTAGACATTGAAATTTAAGCCCTGTATCATATGTTCAAGGTTCAATTTCAAAAAATGATTATAAAGTAGTGTACAACGAGTGGCCTACGCATCGTACACTAGAGGTCAACCCCGACACGTTTGTCACGCAATGACCATACGTCGTCCACGCAACGACCACACGTTGTCCACGTAACGACTATGCGTTTGTGACTGACGCGTGACGGGAAAACTGAGGTTAGACGAGTTGTCTGTTGAATAACCCACTCGTTGGCACCGCGTTGGCCACTCCTTGACACCGCGTTGTCCACTAGTGACCTTTGGGTGGATCAACTAGTTGACTACTCATCGAGAGTGTGAGTAGAGTTGCTGCCGCGTTGGCGTGGAGTTGTTATAATGTGCGAAGACCTTAAAACCCGCTGACTTAATGCCTTAAACATTCTGCCATTTAACCAAGTGTTAAATCATGTTAAGTAACTCGTGCTTAACTAATCTAACTAATACTTCAAAGGTTACCAAACTAAAATAAACTTACACCCTTTGGTAATAACTTCTATAATAACACAAGGTACATAAGTTACTGACTCTTAAATGTCAATTAAAGTCAATTAATTACCACGTAACCGACTAAATAGTGGATTAACTAGCTACATGTTAAAAACAGGATCTGTCTGTGTGTCTGTTTGCGGTAAATTTAAAAACTGCTGAATGGATTTTTATAAGTTTTTACTAATAGAGGGAGTGATTCATGATGAAGGTTTTGGTGCGTTATTTGTAAAGATTTCGTGTAAATTAGTTGAAATTTATGATGAAGATAGTTGAAATTGTCGGAAAACAGTCCAACAAAATTGTATAGTTTCGTTTTTTTTTTATATTTAAAAATAATTAAATATGTTGAAAGACAAATAAAGAAACTATACTTGATGCCAAAAAACAATAATTGAGTTAAGTTAGAATAATTAACAAAAATAACAGAGGTGTTACAGCCCACTAAACTTTCTGCCATAGAAAGAAAGCTTGAGTCTCAACGGTGGGAATACCATAAATAGAAACTTTTACTTTTATAAATGAAGTCCTTGATATTGTATTAATATTAAAAAACAAACTTAATACTAATTAGAAAGCAATTCGAAGCTATTTCTTGACCAATACGTATTTGATACCAAACCATTAAGTAGTAATTATACTTTACGGTTTGTTCTATTTTCATATACGGAAACGATTAAAATTTTAGTTGGAATACTGATATTAAATTCAATATTTATTTATAAGGTCAAAAAGTTCGCTGGACTATCTAAAGTTGACCGTGACCCTGGAACATAAAGAGCAATTGAAAGAACAAGATCGGTTATCAGTCAATCACTATCGCTCTAACCAGGGCGGCGATAGGACTTATTTGATGAATTTAACTTTTAATAAAAAGTGCCGTGAAAGGGGAAATGAAATGCTTATAGTATGTTTTCTAGTCTTTTTTAATTTTTCCGGAATATTCTTAAAATATAGTTCCAATTTCAAATCGGTCGGACACCCTTAAAAGGTAGGTGGCACCGAGCCCCTCAGCTAACTGGCCGTTAAGTAAACTGTCGTTAAGCAAACGAATCGGCCCGAATTGTGCGCGCCAATAAAAACTTCCTGTTGATTTATCGTTGACATTTCAAAAATTAAATGGTCCAGCGTAAAAGTAACTTTTGTGATTTTATTTCAACGTTTTTACTTTACTATATCTACCAATGTTACTGTTTGGGTGCGAGGAAAACATTTTATTGTTTTAAATAAACGGTTAAGGGCCAGTTGTCTCATCAGTAGTTAAACTATCGTTAAATTCCTATGTATGTTTTAACAAATGGTTAAAAATGTATACAAAATATTTAACAAGTACATAAATTATTTTGAGATGACTTGAAGTTTTTACAAGTTGAGATTGGAAACAGATGATGAAGCCTCAAGCAGTAGGTACTGTAGTACTGTCATATTCATTAAATCAATGCAAAAGTTTTTTCTGTCTGTTACTTCTTTACACCTAGCGACCGAATAAATTGGGATGGCCTGGATAGCGTATTCCGTCAACAAACTTACATAATGTAAAAAAAAAAAATTATAGCCCTAAGCATGACGACGCGGACGTTAATTTATTTAAGCAGAAAAATAGTTTATTATGCAACTATAATACCTAATTAATAAAGGACGTACACTCGTACAGCCTGGCCAGAACGGATTGAAACGGAACTAATCTTTTGGTTTCTGACAACGTTTTAAAATCTTTGATATTTGATGTAAACAAAGACCGCAGGTTTGTTAGATTTATTATTGTGCCATAAAACTAACGTAATAAGTGAAAAAAAAAACATTCAAAGTGCTGGTAGCGCAAAGACAGTGGCGACTTCCGGTTTTCTACAGTTTTATGTCAAGCTGTATTTAAAGCGAGGGCCATAGATGAATCACTAGCAAGCGAACGAACTCATGATTGAATCACGACCGTAGGGAGTAAATCATGATTATTGAATCACGAGCGTAGCAAGTTATCAATAGAGATAGAAGTCATGAAACGCGTAGTGGGTAAACTTTAGGGATTTTTATCCCAATAGTTAGTATTCTTGGGGTTAATTTTCGACCAATGCAGACAGACCGAGAGCAAATACTAGTATGACCTAATACCGTCAACATATTCATAAATTTTTGATTATGTATTGATCACAAGTGTCAATGTTATATTCAAATAAATAAACTCATTTCTGATATAAATAAGAGAATGAAAGGATGTGATGAAACCTCATTTGATTCGCTTTTTTTTACTTTCGATTTATTTCTCAGAAAAACAGAGTTTTTCCAGATCTTAATCCACCTTCCCACTTGGACTGTTTCAACACAGTTTCTTTATATCAATACATCAGCTAAGAAAATATTTATGTTAATAATTTCTTATACATATATCTCGTCATCTGAAAGTGTGTTTTTGTTATTCTTACATACTTACATTTATGTATTAGTCTTAAAGATATTTACTTAGTTTTTCTCAGAAAAAACTCGGTGTTCTGTTTTCCTATAGTTTTTTGGTCAAAGCTTTACTTTGGTCTTAATACAATTTTGTCAATGTTTTTGCTAGATAAACGGGAGAAAAATTGAGAAATTTTTCTTCAAGTTAAGGCTCTCTTGATTTGTTTATTTACATTTTGTTCTTATAGGTAATCCTAAGGGAATTTTATCCTGTATTAAAAAATCTTACGTGTTAATACAATTAACAAACTGAGTTTCCTAAAACATCCAAATCATTTCACTAGTTTATGTGAAAGAATAATGTGAACAATTGAACTACCATCCATCCATCCTCACAAAATTTCCCATTTTAATGACAGTTACATTATCTAAATCAATCACTCTTATGTCTTTCTAAAGTAATTTTCATACTAATCATTCTTCAAAGCTTATTCCCTGACTCCCTTTTTTTACGTGGTAAAATCCTCAAATGAGTCCTCCCACCCAGGACTAGGCGGGAGAGACTCTCAGACTCATACCGACTAAAATCCACGGTGTCCTTCACTAGCCCTTTACGTTCCAAGGTCACGCTAATTCGGTAAGTGCTGCGACCCCGCCAGGCTTTAGCCCTCTAGGCCCCGTTATTATGCTGACACTCTTTATGGCGCGCGTGGAACGCAACGCTTCGAAATTGCGTTAAACCACAGAACATATAGTACTGTTTAAACGTTAATTTATTGGAAAAAATATTTTAGGATTTTACATTTTTTGTATAATCAACGGAGTAAATACTCCAAGTACAATATAAATAAAATACAGATAATAAAGCCTCCGTTGACGTGATAACCCACATTTTCTCATAACGAACACAAATTAAACGGTCGAATAAACATTTGTTTGTTTCTACCACAGGTTTCTACTCAGTTAGCAATTCACTTCAGCAACATTCGCCCACAACAAATTTCAGTTACAGTGAAATCATTTCCTTTGTCTGCCAGCGCTAGTACCGGAGCCAGCGGTGAATTTAGCAACGTTGTTTTTGAAAATGTTTTTTTTTTCTTGTCGCTTGCAAATGTTTTCTTCGTTTTGATTTATTTTTTGTAGGAGTTTTTTTAAGTGCTGTTTAAGTTAGTAATTATTTATTTAAATGTGTGTTTTATCGAAATTTGGCATACAAATTACGAATAAATGGGTTGTTATAACAAAAATGTATTTGAAAATTGCATCTTAAACTGATGAGCCCCTTTTTTTTGGTTTTGCAACGAATATCTCAACAATATATTATTGTGTTTGGCAGTGTTTTAACAATATAACAACAACAATTGAACAGAAAACAAAGCTCTTTATTCTACCAGTCCAATCCAGACTGAGAATCTTAAATTATGACTTTATCAAATCAAAATCTCTGCCTGTGTCTGTGTCTCCGAACACATACAACCCTTATCTCTACAAAGTAAGAGGGAACGGGCTTCTTCTGGGTAGGCTCGCTCCATGGGCGACCTTGTCTTGGTCACCCCTGACCTAGACTATGATCAAGAGCAAACCAATCGTCCATTGAAAAAACACATTTCCTTTTTTCATGAAAGCCACCAATCTACTTAAGACTTTTTTTTAGGTCTTACGACCCAAAAAGACTCAAATTCAAGGTTACAAGCAAATAACTCCCAATATTGCGAAACCACAACACCATTTTCATGCTAGCTCCTGACCTACAAGTTACAAAAGACTTACTGCGCGCACCAATTACAGAGCAGCAAATATTAGCCGAGCCTGTGTGCTACTCAAATCAACTGTTCACAATGCGGAACTGCTTAGCTGTGGTGTTTCTGACTGTTTTCCTGCAGTTTCATAGGTATGTATGCTGCTACCCGTGGCTTTGCTCGCGTGGTGGTCGAAAATTATCCCACGAGAACGAGAATTTGTCTACGGAAATGTAAAACCCGAAACAGACTCACGGCGAGAAACACCGAAAAACCCCAAAAAGCGTCGTGAATGTGAAAGGTTACTCTATGTCTCTTTCACTCCACTTGACTTCTCGGGCGCGGACCACATAGAAAAACGTAAAGGTGCATCCACACATGCCCGGCGGCACGGCCGGCGGGCATGGCCGGCGGCCGTGCCGCCTCCAATGAAACAATATCTCATGTTTAGTTTGTTTATGTTTTCAAGGCGGTCTGAAACCCGGCGGCATAAGCCGGCGGCATGTGTGGATGCGCCTTATGACGCAGATAGGGCGGAGACTCTTGTCTCTGTCATACAAAATGAAGCGTCGCGTCGTAAGACACACAGAAGAGACGGGGCGCCTGGCGCGACTCCCATGCGTACATTTTCGCACGTCTGCGACGCATCCTCATCTTACTTCTTTTCTATGTGGCCCGCGTCTCGGAGAGACATCTCGCCATGACTTCTCCGTGAATCTGTAGGCTTCATGAAAAAATTCAATTTTATATGAAATGAAATACATAGCAACACAACTACATAAAGAAAACCACCACAAAAAGAAGTCTACAAGCAAAGTAATAAATGACTCGTCCCACATCACAGTGACGTTACCACGTTCACGTCGTGTACCACAAGTATTCGGCTCGAAGGACCAATAACTTCAATCGAATATTAATTTTGGAGCAAGTCAAGGGCCCCCACAATATGGAAACAAAGGGGCCCATTCATCGCCCTTTGTCCCAACCACTTTCAGGACCCCAAAGTAAACCTTTTTGAAGATTTCTTTTGGCTTTGACAGGAAGGTTCGTAGTTGCCACATTTTACTTTAGTAGTGATTGTGGGTTGTTGTTTTAGTTTTGCTACTTGTTTTTGAGTGTATAGTTTTAGTGAAAAAGGAACTTTAAATATATTCTCTACAATTCTAAAAGTATAGTAAAGTAGATACTGGAAATCGTACAGGTCTGAAAGGTTCTGAAAGCTTAACAGAAGCTCCGAGGTCACAGGACTTACGAATTACCTTGACCCTGGAACATAACGGGCTATTGAAAGACACCGTGGATTTTAGTCAATACGTAGTCTGACAGTCCCTTCTGCTCTGCCTTGGGTAGGAGGACTCATTTGATAATTTTGAAGTTTTATTTTGAATCTTAAGATGTATTTTTATTTGCATTTCTGGCTATAGCTAAGTTTTTTGTAGTTCAAAACTGACCAATGTACATATATATAGGCATAGCTCAAACATTAAAAATAGCCAGAAAATCAAGAAAAAGTCCTCCAAACAAAATTATCAACGAAATGACGACCTTCCACTTATCGTAACCTCGAACCACCACTCAAATTACGGAGGTAAATAAACCATAAGTACATTATATGTCCCTGTCATACCTAAATCAGGTACTTCAAATATTTGGACGACGAATAATTTAGTACTTGTCGCTTCTATGTACTGTAATGTTGGCTGATTAGGTCTGGAAGGACATAATGTGACAGTACACTTGACAGTTTTATAGATTGCCACAAAATTGTGTAATGATCTAAGCCTTAGACTAAGAATTAGATCATTTTGTGGCAATCCTTAGAGTCTAAGGATTAAGCTGATTTCAGACTACGCTATACTAATGTTAGCAAACCAATAATAAATAGTACAGTACAATGTGAACGTGTTTATAACAACTTATGGAGCTATATGCTATATGCTATTATATTATAGCGTAGTCTGAAATCAGCTTTAGGCATGCAGTATTATAGCCTATAACTCAAATTATGCCCACTATGTACGAGCCTTAGTAATAGGGAGCGAGCTAAGTGCCGCTAATTGGGTAACTCAAATCCAGCTTCCATGCTCCTTCTATTAGTTTTTGATGGAAAACATAGATACGTAATTTGCTCAAGGATTTATACTCAGTTTATGAGCAACAGATTCAAAATAAAGTTTAGTGTGTAATACAGGATATTGAATTGGACATTCATAATGAAATATGTAGAAGGTGTCGTTGATAACTTCATCATCATCATCATCATCCGCAGCCCGTCTTCACCCACTGCTGGGTATAGGCCTCTCTATGTTTGTGCCAAGCTTCACGATCTTGCGCCAGCCTCATCCAGGAAACTCCCGTTGATAACTTACTTACGTTTATTTAAATACCAAAAAATCTAGATTTTGGAGTATTTATCATAGGGTTATAAGTCTTACATTTAACATAAATTATTTTAGGTGCCCTGTTGAACATTCTAAACTAAAAACCTGAGAGACCAGAACCCTACAATGCCAAAAACAAATTGATTAAAAGTAATCACTTTCCCAACTCAATTATCGACTACAACCAATATTGAAATTCCATCCCCGATGACCTAAATAATAAAACAAATTCTGTTGAAGCAAAATAAACAAACTATGAAGTATAAAACAGTAAAATTCGCGTTGAACAAAAACACGGATCATTTTGTTGGTAGCAAAAAGTAAACAGTTTGTAGAAAGTTTGGAACAGAGGTGGACCTAGGGTGGTGCCCTGTATAACTATAGCGTTATACATACTATGAAATTGCAAAACAAATGCGTTTCTTCGTCTGGGAAGAAATGGGTATTAGGGCTAATTGTTTCTTGATTTAAATATTCATGTTTACCCGATCGCTTGAAATCGAAGCTACATTTTCTTGTGTGAAGCGTAGATCGGGTTTATCGATTTCTTCATATAGGTTGACAATAATTGTAACATTTCGAGAGCAGGATTAGATAATAATTTGATCTAACCTCGAAGATAACTAAACAAATGTAATGAAAAGAAAACATTTAATTTCTTGTTTGTTTATTTTTTTGGTAATGGCATAACACTCAAAACATTCAGAACGAACATAAATATTATCAACGAGTAACCGGGCTTGTATTTTATTAATAAAAAACTTACAGATACGAACTAAGGACTAATCGATTTCGCAATAGGAAAGGGAAGGCAACAATCTGTCCATCGAGTCCAATCTGAATCCCCTACTAAGATAAACTTATCAGGGATCCAACTGAGCCTAGTTGGGAACACAACGCTGTTTTGCACGTTGACAAGAATCGTGTACCTGACAGCCATTTAATTGCAATGATAACGGATTTGCTATATCTGCCGTCTGCTAGATAACCTTTGTACTAAACGATGATGAAAATGGATTCTGGGTTGATTCGAGTCAAGAGACATAGTTACGACAAGAGACTAAGCAACTTTACGTTTCAAAAGACCTTTTGCAAGTGGTAAGCTATTGCCGTTGGCATAAGCAGAAAACTGATATGAATCTTTAGAGAATAAATTAATTATTTCTTTCTTTTTAATAACAAAACTGAATTACAAGATTAATTTATATACGCTATCGTAAATTATCAACTAAATTAAAAACTAGAAATAAGTTGACTAACTGTGAATTCATCAAATGTTTTGATAGACACATAAAATGAAACAAAATCACTTCCTTCTCTTATTGGAAAATTCAACCAATTATGACATTACTCTCGCAGTATAAATAAAATATACGAGTACCATACATACACAGAATTTATTCCTTTACTTCACTAAGAACAAACAACAAATAACAATAACTTATTTCTTTTCTGCCAGCCCTGTGTCCACTCCATATGTCCATGTAGCGGTCGTTTTTCGAGCAATATCCGGAGAATAACGTCTACTTGGTGCCGCTAACAGGCGGATAACCCACTCGTAACGACACGGAAACGGAAAATGAACCTCAATCCTTTATTGTTAGTGCTTTCTGCCTTGAGTTCTATATACTGTTCATGAGTGTCCAGACAAATAAAGAGTGATACACCATACGTATTGGCGTCCCTATCTATAATAGCGATATTTTAGAGACAATTTTCTTGGATGGATTTCTGTTGATGTGTTGATGTTTGATCTGATGCATGGCATAAAAAGAACAAAGCTGCCAAGTTAATCTGTTCTTGAAATCATAAAAAAAAGAATGAGCTTTTAATGACATTTCTCAGCATTGTTACTTTTAATTTTCACCAAAATACATTTGCATACCTGACAGACTTTCATGATTTAGATTTAAAAACTTTCCATACTTCTTTTTCATCTCCGGGTTCTCGAAACTTTTCGCTTCACGTTAATCAATTCGAATGACAATTACATTTTCTGAGATAAATTAAAAGGAAAACAACTTTCGTCATCTCTAGAAATTACCATTGATAAAAAGAATGTTGGAGTTTAAATAAATGTCCAGTATTTTTACCGAAATGAAAAGATGCCCAGGGTCTGTTTGTCCGAAGTTTAAAATTTAACAGGGAAACCTTCTCGTAGGTGCGTGGGAACATACAACTGTTCAAATTACTCTGGTTACCAAGCTTGGGGAAAATATCCGGGTCAGGCTTTCGTTGGGTGAAAAATACCTTTCAAAATGTATTGTTATGTTCGAAGTAATCTGAAAATGACACGCCTGTAAGCGCTGTTATTACGCCATTTTGTTTGGTTGTCGGTTAATAGAAAAATAGGGTAGTTTGTGTTGAGTTAAGTGGAGCAGTATTGTTGTGGTTTCTACTTGGAGTGTTTTTATTCTGATTCTTCAAATTGCTAATTTACAATTTATGTTGTATTTTACAAAAGTAATGTGTTTTTCATCATTCTTGTTTATGTAAATATTGACATTCATCTATTATTTAAGAATTTTTAATACATGTTTCACTCAGAACTCGCGAATTTACTAATATGAAACTAACTAGCAATAGCTTTAAGTGTGTAATATGGCAACGCATAGGTACACGCGTAAATTTAAGTGACACTTATCAAAATCTATCTTGATGTATGTATGTATAATGAACACTGGCCCTAAGATCCAACCCTGCGGGACACCATCAACATCTTTAAGAGTTCTATAGATGTTCTATTAATTTAAGCAAATACTAAAAAGAATAATGTTTTCTAACCATACGACACGGGTCTACAAAGCGTACAACATTTAACAATACATAAATAACTACAAAACAATGACACTACACTATAAAATGCTTCTGAAGGGGTACTAGACTCACTTTCAAATAGCCGTCAACGTGTTAACTTAGTTGTTTTACGTATTTGATTTCGTTTTCCATTACTTTGTTATACGTGCCTATTTTATTTCAACACAACTTAGATGCATAGGCCTTAGGATTGACTTAGATCACTACTTTACCACACAAGGCTGTTTCAACTTTATGTTTCACTGGACACTAGCTTCTTTTTAGTATACTCCTGACCACACACCGTACAAATGCCCGCAGTTACCTCAACTCTTGGCTTCCAACATCTTCGGCCTTCGGTGATCGGTCTTTTGACAGTCTCGTCTTTCGGGGCGGCATACACAACCCTAGTCACGTCTACCTGATTTCTTGAGTACTCTCAAGGGAGTGGACTCCATTGAGGGTATTCGTAGTGCGGTGGGTGAGCGAGCAGAGGTGGTGGTGGTAGTGTTTGTTGGTAACGTGGTTGTGGGGCAGCGGCGGCGTGGGGCGAATGCCCGCCGGCTGTTCGGGCGCTGTTCGAAGCACCCCGACGGCCAACTGCGCGCGCGCCGGCGCTCACACGCTACGCTGCTCCTGACGGTACCATCCTGCTGCTCACCGAGAACGGCACGCGGCTGATGACCCGTGCCGCCGCCGCCAGCTTCCTGCGCGCCGCCCTCCTCTCCCCGCGCCCCCCTCGGCCCCGCCACGGTGAGCCGCCGCCGCACCCTCTCTTCATCTTCTCTCTTTCTATGTGTCTGTCGGATTCCGTCGCCTCTCGCACTGCACGCTTCGCACTACGCTTCGTAAGGTAGGAGCGTGGCTATACGTGCCAACCGTCACATCTACCAAAATAAAATAGCTGCCGATACACTCACTCTAGCAAAGATTTTCAACTTTTTAAATTATATTCCTAGCAGTTTTATAAAATTTTACACGGAACCTCACAACTTAGAAAGATTCAAATGAACATCTCAGCTTTCTTTTTAAAAAGACACGGCTTTAACAATTTGAAACTCTAGAATTTTTCTGAAAATTTAAACTTAGTGAAGGCTGACCCAATTTTATTAATAAGGTTTTGAATAGAATTTCAATTAGCTACATAGTGACTGCGGAGTTAGCTTAAGTCTCCTTAACGATTTTAATAAATATTTAATGAACATCCGCTCCTACTTTATGCCTGCATGCTTTTTAGATTGTTGCTCTCCTTTTCCTTTTAACACCATTATAGACTTTCTTTCGTGAAATCATATTGAGCGTACTGAAAGTCTATTTGGGTGTCTCTTGAAATGGGCATGTTTGCATGTTTTCTTTCTGCATCTCCTATTTTTCTACGATCTCTATGGTTACTGCGCGGCATAGACTGGCTTTGATAAATAGTTCGAACGGGACTGCCAACCGGGGAGGCTTTGCTAATCTCATTCCTTTACCGGGACATTTTCTAAATCGTTAAAATTTTAATTTTGCCCGTTTAATGTCGTAACGTTTGCGAATATCGTTGTTTATTGTATTGGATTGTCATTTTTATATTTACCGTCAGTAGGGTCAGTTTTTTCTTAAATATCGATGTCCGTCGATCGACCGGCGCGATCGCCTCTGATCTTCTAATTTCGGAGTCCCGTCGCGCTATGGCTCGATCGTCGAGCTTGCCACAGCTAAGCGATTCGATGGATGACATTCCAGTAAAGCTGATGTCGGACGGAAGGATCGCAAATCGAAACGGGACTGGAGTGACTTCGTGGATCGGCGGTATGTCAATAACACATGATGGGAACCTGATTGCTCCGGACAAAATTGTGACGCACATCCACCGTTATGCGAGCCCGCACTACAACCCGCACGGGCACCATTATCACCGCTGGAACCATGAGCCTGGGGGGAGCGAGGACCCACTGTACGCGACCAAGACTGTCTACGGACCAGGATACATTGATGAAAACCGTACGTATTGCGTTGGTATTCTCAATGCGTTGACCAATCTTTTTTCTGTTAAGATAACTTAGACTTACGATTAAATCTTTATTTTTTTTAGAAAGAATATAAAGTGTTTATAATAGGCACCAAAAGATTAGTCAACGTAACCAAAACTTTAGGTGAAACAAAAAAAAGAAACACATATTTCTAACAGACAGTACAACTAACCATAGATATCGTAAGTCACATCACTTCGAGCTTCAAAACTGTACAATACTAGACGGTTTTAGGAAACCATCGAGACATGGGTGATCTGATTCATTTCTATAGCACCTACATGTTACTATTCTGAGTGCTCTTTTATCCCTTTATTATTTTCGTCCCCAGTAATCCGAGCACTTTAGTTTAGATCCTCCACAATTTTATAGTAAACGATAGATTATTTGTCCAACAAGACACAAAGTAAAGCTTTGCGTAGAGATAATGAATAGATGGGAAATAGAGCTTTAGAGCCCTCGTGTGCTTTCCTATCCTGATCCGAAAAATTGTAGAGAATTTAGTTTGTAAAGGAGCGGTTTAGCGAAGACGCTTAGATATCAGATCTCCGCGAAGCTTTGCAAATTGCGCTCAAGATTCATTTACCACAGACGGTACCCTGTCCCCAACTGTCGGGCGTAGCACGGAAATATTAGGAAATCTGTTATTTATATATTATAGACGTAAACACGGTGATCCACTTTGCATGTACCCATTAAATATTCTATTCATATTTAACTTTAAACCGGCACAAATACCTCATGGAGTTTTTGCCTCACGACGAGTTCCGTAATTTGTAAGCATGTCCGATTTATTGAGATTACCGCTTGTATTTAACGTACGTTTTTCATACAGATTATCGATTTCATTGGCAACTCATCGTGTTTTATTCACAACACGTATTTTTTCTGTCGATCTCTCACACATATGTTCATATTATTATTACTATGAATTTTTATCCACAAAGTGTAAATTATATTTATATAAGCATGAGCATATTATTCACACTCCGATATAACATTTATGTTATTTTCAGTTATATTAATAATTTGTTCATTTGTTTATTTTTTACTATCTATTTATTTATTTAACACTGAATATTTTGTTTTAATGAACTGCGTATTTGAAGCACTTTTTACTTTGAACGTTTCATAATATAGGTACAACAATTTGATATAGTTAATTACGTGGTTTTGGTTAAACAAAAACTGATTCTATGTAATTTGAATAATCTGATGTATTTATAACATAATTAGAAGCACAAATTATACGTTTAATAACAGGAATAACAGAACTAAATCAGCTTATAACACTAACTAAATAACGATGGTAATGAACGATATGTTTCTAAACTTGATTGGCATTTACAAAACGTAAACGTTCATCAAAAAGCATAAACTTTACAAATTAACCCGAAATCCTATTTAAAATAAAGTTCTAAACCCTAAACAATTTTGTTTTCAGTCTCTTTGGAAGCAAAAGTTGATTCACAAAGTAATTACTCAGGTTTCAGGAATGATTGGCACATTTTACGAGAAGGGGATATCGATGGCTTAGTTTAAGAAATGCCTTTACTTTTCGATCTAACTGTGTAACATTTCAGAATGACTACCTTCTATATCTGCGTTATAAAATAAATCTTCATCAACCAACTCCTTATCTACGGCAAATGCTAGAGCTTCACCAGGATCTTGCACTTCCAAATCATGTTTAACAACACCAACATTACCAACATATCTGACACCACATCCAACTAACACATGACAACAACCAACAGAGAGGATTGGCAAAGAGAACGGTAAATCAGGTGATGAGAAGGTGGCCCTGCAGTCGACGTGCCACGTAGCCCTGGACGCTTGCATCAAGGACAGCGAGTGTGTGACGTCACTGACACCGGTGCTGCAGAAGTGTCACACCAGCGACTGTGACAGGGAAGGCTGCATGGCTGCTCTCAGGGGGTTCTATAGGAAGACTGGTGTGCATTGGAATACGGAGATCGCTTTCTGTCTTTGCAAGTGAGTTGTTTTTCGATTTTGTACTTAAAGTTTCAGTTGCATTATCACGTACATGTTGAAGTGATTTTTGTTTTCAGCGTAAATATGATGTAACGAGTACATTCATAATTTATAGTAGTTCACTTCAAACGATTAAACTTTCTCTCTTTCTGTTTTTAATCTCAGATATAAAGTGTGTTTTTTTCGATCATGTTCTTGTCCACATCATAATCTTTATTTGGACTTGAACTGTTCTACGAAGTGGCTTATACTATTCGTAAAATCAAGTCCAATATTATTCATTTCACCATCATCATCTATCTTTTCCTAACTTTTATCGTCGTTTATTCAACTTGGATCAACATTATAATCATTATTTCATCCATCAGAACCACCTTTGTTGGTTTTGGATCTGTACAAACTTCTTGTATGGCAGAAAAATCTAGGGTTCCTAGCGTGCTTCACCCAGGTGTTTAACCCTGGAGTGGTCGCGTGGACTACATATGTAATCCACCTATACAAAATCGATAATTTCCAACAATCGATTTGCTTTAATTTGTTGACCCTCCAGGTACTTTCAAATGAATGATTGAGCGACACACTCCATGCAGCATAAGCGTAGGACTCACTCGGTTGTGTCACAGGAGCTCAGTAAAGTGCGCGGACTACAATTGTAATCCGCGCGACCAATTACGTAAGTATTTTTTTTACATTGAATTGTCATTTTTTCGTTTATTGTAGACAAATAATACCTTATTTTGTTTTGTTTTGTCACATTATTGTTATTTATGATGTTTGATTTTAGAAAAAAAAATATACAATGCACGTGATGCACTGATTTAGTCGTGGCTAGCTGAATTTGATGTGGGAAATGATGTTTATGAAGCTGGATCAAGCTCCGACGAAGAAATTGATAATTTACTAGAGGAAGACCATCAATCAGAATCCCAGCAAGAGCAAGAGATACCAGGTGATGGATCTGACGAAAATTCTGAAGAAGATATCCATCTCAGCAACGTCACCAACGCACTGGCTTTTACAAATAAGTGAATGACATCTATGGTCGAAAATAATTCTCGTAAACAGAGGGATAATACAAAGCCATAACATAGTATTTATACCCGAAAGGAACAGCTCGTCAAAAAACAACCCTAGAAGACTGTTTTATCTAATATTATACTAAGAAAAAAATTGATAATATCGAGGAGAAACATAGAAGCAAACGAGATACTACACAGACCAATAAAACTGAAATTTGAGGCTTTACAGGAATATTGCTAATGGGTGAAGTAGTTGGAAAAAGAAAAGTACTTGTACTTTGTATTATTACACCTCGGAAGGAGCATCGAGCAATGTTGTACGCCGTTGCCGCGAGTGTGGATGAGCGCGCATTATAAGCACCTGGAAGATGTGCACCAAGTGTAGTAAGTTTGTATGTGAGGATCATTTCAAGATTATGTGTCTATCCTGTGCTAAAAATAACATTTAGATAAAAGTTTTTACTATTATTTATAAATTTTAATCCCAACAAGAACAGTCCAAGTGATTTTCATGCCATGTTGGAGAAGATTTGTTTTTTTTTTTATTATTTGTAACACAGGGGTTGTGATGAAATTGTTATATTTATATTTTATTAAGAAAACTGCACTGATTATATTTTCATTGAAGTAATAAAGAGTTTATGAATAAATCTTTTGTTTTTTCAATTTGTATTATGGATTGGAGTGGTCGCGTGGACTACATACGTATGTAGTCCACGCGACCACTCATGTAACTTTTAGGAACGCGACCACTGCAGGGTTAATCATCAAGATATCCTTACTAATATAACCTTTCTTACCAGGAAAACCGACAACCGTGAGGACTCATGCATGAACGCTCAGGAGCGTCTCCATCCGTCCTGTGCTCAACGTCCAGCTGTGGGCTCTCCACTACCCGCCTGCCATACTCTTGCGCACGCTTGCAGGGAAGAACCGGAATGCAGGTTCGTATTCTACAAAGAGATTTTTTATGCTATAGAGTTTTAACATGAAAAAACGAGATGAAAAAAAACAGAATTGCCAATTTTACGGTGACGACACTTTTGGTGCAGTGGCTGACCAATCGACTGTTGCGCAGCGTGTAGCAGGTTTGATCACGGCACGGAACAAAACATTTTTTGACCTACAATTAATTGTTTCGAGTCTGGGTGTTTGTGTGTGCTTATGTTTGTAACGCACCCACGACACAGGAAAAAACCCTAGTGTGAAAAAAAAGAAAAATTGTAGGTACTAAATTGCTGCTGTAGTCCTGTGCACAGAAAACTGCAATATTGCTTTATCATTGCCTTACGGTTTATAATTGATGAGTAAATCAATTCAAGAAAAAACCAGTTTGGTTACATCCATCCATCTATCTGAGATGATCGAATATAGTTTGGACGAAGAGCATTCGAGATAGATTCGATTACATCTCAGCCTCTCCATTTTGTTCCCGTTTCTATTCGAAGCTAATGCACTTTTGGCGGGATCAGAAATAGATTCCGTAATGTCCGCTATGGTTTGCAACCAGGCCCTGCAGTCTCGACGATGTCAAATTTCTTTAATAGAATTTCAACCTTAAGCTTTGGAAATAAAGTCGAAAGTCTATTAACGGAATTTGACAACGATCGATACGACTTAGCGACCGATTTTTGTCGCTGTCTAATGTCGAGCCTGCAGGGGCTGGGGTACTATAAGGGACACCTAGCAATGTTCCAAATGATTCACTTCGAGAATTAATAGCGAATGATGTTTGTAAAAATATAAGAAGTGAATCATTAAGTAAAAAGCTTACAGTGACCGTTTAATGAATTAGAACCTCTTTATTTGGATAATGCAAGAGTTATAGTTTCGTGGAATGAATATATTTTTCCTCCTCCTACCCTGAGTGTATATCAACCTACCTTCAATTACCCTTTATGTTCCAGGATCACGGTTACCTTTGTAGACAGTCCTGCGACCTTTTAAAATACCCTGCTGCATTTTTAAACACACATAATAAATTTGTTTTCAAACTGCAATGCATGATTAAGCAGTGAACTCCCAAATACCATTATAAACTTTATCTTTAGCAATAAGTGAGGGTTTTCCGCTTGAAATCGAAAGTCCCGTAAATTATAATCAACTCTGGGAAGAGGGTCGATCGATACGGACACCGTTTACTGATGTTTACTGACGCCGAGCCTGTCAGGTCGAACGCAAGGGAGGGAAAGTGAAAACCTTCCGGGGTAGATTTAGAAGAAGTTATTTTAAATTATTATATACCTGGGTCGATTATTAAACCTTTTTCGATTAATTTGAGTTAGGACTATCTTTTTATGGTGATGAGCTATACTTTAAGGTAAAGGGAGATAATTTGGTGAGACAGGCAACTCAGTGATGGAGTCTTAAAAGACTCTCAAAATGTTACCTATGCATGCAGTAATGAGAATTGCAACTAGTTCACCACTAAAGTGGACAAGATGTTGTAACACATCATTTCGTTTTACAGCATGCATAGGTAACGTTTTGAGAGACTTTTAAGACTATCACTAAGTTGCCTGTCTCCCCAAAACCCCCTTTACCCTATACAGGATAATCGGTTGTTACACGTCATAAATTGCTCAAAACAAGTGAAGACCGAGCGTAGCGAGCTCGAGATTTGGGGCACCCGAGTTATGTTATAAGAGAACTTTCTGAAAGAGTTTGGCCCCAAGTTATCGAATTTAAAATTGTTTTCCTTCCAAACGATAACATTACTAGCTATCTTGGTAGGAACCCCAGTTTAAAAGATAATCGTTCGGAAAGTATACCCAGTCATATAATCCATAACATTCGAACATCTTCGTCCATCAATGGTTTCATCAATCAAAGTCGTTACAGCTACAAGGGAGCAGGCAGACAGTCGGATGGCCCAATCAGTACCACACCGCAAATGGAATGAGTACGAACGGCCTAATTCAGGAACCGACTAGAGTATATCTACCGAGCTATCCGTTTTAAGGTACTGATATAATTGAGCATTCACTTGTAATGAGCAGTTTTGCAAATTTTACAGGACAGACAGCCTACCCAAATGTCCTTACTTTAGTATTTTTCTTCGTGTCGTTGAGCTCCTTGAGTTATGAGCGTTCACTAAAAAGATCACGAAAATGTTCGTAGCGATCGTTACTCAGTTTGACAAAATAGGTGAATGATCGATGTTCTGTTACAAGCTTCATGCAAAATCAGCCTAAAATTACGCTTTTTTAGGTATTCAAAAAAGTAGGGATACAGTAATTTATTTTAACTATCACTAACATTAATACTGCAATAATAATTATGTTATTAAAATAACTATAAATACTTTAATAAAATTTTAATCATACCCACAAATACACCAACTGCAATAATTTAATAAGTACTTAATCACACAAATGTATTATTACACGTTCATTACGTAACACTACACTTATTCATTAATTATTACTACTAATGATGATAATAATATTAGGCGTCCTAATTATGCTACTTTCACGACTCATTTCTAGAAAGTCCTGTCCTATAGGCAAGATACATAGATCTAAACAGCAGGGGTCGAAACTAGTCAGTAAAATCAGTAAAAGTCAGTTTTTTTTAGCATGGTCAGTAAAAGTCAGTTTTTTGAGAAAATGGTCAGTTTTTCAGTTTTTTTGAGATCAACACATATATTGCTCCATACATTTTTTTGGAACCTTATTAATTATTTACTGACACAATTTTGCCTGTCTGTGTCGTTCCTTTTTACGCCTACCTCATTCTAGATTTTGCTTAAGAAATATATGTATATACACGCTGTTTTTTTGCATTTTTGTCAAACTTCAGGTGGTTGTCACAAAAGTCATAAATAATCAATTGAAAGTACAGTACCGGGCAAAACTAATAAGGGCTGCTTTTTTTTTGTTGTTGAAATTTTACAGTATTTCAGAATTAAACCCTTAATTCAATACAAATGAAAGAGAATCACCCGACTACGCAGTCCGCGCGTACGCACACAGCGATGAGCAGCTGGTGTGCGTGAATTGAATCTACTACTCTTGAAGAAACTAGTTCACACTTACGGATTTCAGAAAAAGGAAAAAAAAAATTAAAAAAAATACCTACCTATTTTATTGTTGATTTGGGTCGAGAATCATGAGTATAATCACGTCCTTGAATTTGACTAGGTTGCAGATCAACACATTGTATATATACCTTATAGTATACCTACTAGCAGCCAAACCCGGCGTTGCTCGGGTTTCACCTTTCAAGTCCATTTATTTCATCAGTTGCAACACTTTTTCACATTTTCGCCACCCACCACAACCGCGACCAAACTTCCTTACTTTCACCAGGAGACCAAAGGGGAGATGATTGGAGTTGGTGGTCATAGAGAAAACCCTATCTTCCCGTCCTAACATTAGCATTTTAAATATACATTTAGATTGTGTCAACAAAAAACAAATTTCTAGTCATTTCTAATTTTCTTAGCCGGGCCCACCCAGTGATGGTTTGAGGGCAACTAACAGCTGATGCTCTATTATGATGTCTTGTGGCAACTTAATATTGTAGCATCATTATTTCGAGGAAAAAAGTCCAATCCTACTTTTTTTCTCGAAATAAATACATATTTTATTATTGTATGTTTAACTTTGCAAATTTGTTACAGCTTCAGCTTTTTAACCTGCATTGTATGTGATTTAATTTGACTGCTGTGTGATTTGTTTGTGGCTACTAACCAACTAACTAATATGGGGAAATGTAAATTTAATGAGGACTGGCTTAATAAAAAAGATAAAAATGGACACTTTACATCTGAATGGGGAAAAAGGGATGGTGAAAATGAGGTTTTTTGTTGTGTGTGCATGAAAACGTTTTCTGTGGCTTGAGGATTTGAGGCTTTGGAGCAACATGCATCATCAAAAAAACATATTGAACAGTCAAAGGTGAAGCTGGCTGTATCTCAATTACATCTAGCAAGTGTTCGGCCCGTTGAAGACCCGACGATTGGTTCACCCGGTAGAGCACCCGTTCAACTATATAGTGTTAAAGATGGGGCTACCAGAGCTGAGATTATAGATAGATAGATAGAATACTCTTTATTATGCACACCAAACAAATTACAAATATAAAGAATATCTTACACATAGGGTGACACAATGGGCGGTCTTATCGCTAAAAGCGATCTTTTCAAGACAACCTTTGGATGGATTTGAAGAGAAGGGAGAAACAGATTATATGGGCTATGAAGATGGTAGCATCTGATTATTCTATAAAGCCATCCTGCAGTTCAATACAAGAGCTTTTCATGGCAATGTTCCCGAATTAGGTACCAGAAGATTTTTCTATGTCTACAACCAAGCCACGATATCTAATTTGCGATGCGATAGCGCCATATTTAAAAAAAGAGATGAGAGAGAGAGAGACTTAGTCGCCGTTAATATGGCCAAGACATTACTAGATGCCGCTGTTAAAGAAAGAAAAGACTACGAGGAGAAAATTAAAGAAGAAGAAAACATACAAAAAATTATAGATAAAAAGAAAAATGCTTTGATTACTAACTTCTTCAAGAAATCATAATGTCAATGTGTAACTTTTAATATTATTTGCATGATTGGATGTGTGTCATTTACTTATTAACAAATATTAAAACATAACTATTTGTAAACTTTTTAATAATAAAAAGGTGGTGATGGTTGGTTATGGGGATGGTGGAGGCCAATAATATTTTTTTTTTTCAATTCCACATGAAACTTTTATTTTAAGTTAGTTCACATGGTCAGTAAAAGTCAGTTTTTTTAGATTTCTGGTCAGTAAAATCAGTATTTTTGAACACTGAACCTGTTTCGACCCCTGAAACAGTAGATAGAAAATATTGAAGTTACATAGTTAAATTATCAACTGATAAATAGCCTTCAACATCTTGCAATATTTATATAAGTAGTAGTATTAACAAGGGACACCATAGCTGTTTTACATCCGCATACATCAACATAGATCCAGTTGAAAACCAGCGTCGAGCACTTAGTTGCCCGACTTTTTGCTGAACGGCCTTTTTGGCGCAGCCGTGAGACACACAAAAGCTACCTATTCTTTTATTAAAAGTTTTAGATATAAGTTTATTCTTTTTTCTGCTTTTTATTGTGTTCTCTTATTTTAAATGTGTGTGTCGTGGTCCTTTTGCGCTAAATAAATGTTAAAATTTTCTTTCTTTCTTTCAACCATGTACTGAAAGTATAATAAAAGTGTACACAGTGACAGGATGAATAGGGAAGGCAAGTCAAAGCTAATTGTAGATAGCGCCACCATAGCTTAGTCCTAATCCGACCAATGACGTAGTACTATTTTGAAGTACCTTTAAGATTTGAACTGATTTGAACCAATGACGATGCTTGGAACAAGCTATACTAGCGCCATTAGTTCCCCAGTTGCCATTACTAGTGAGATTATTGATAAACGTCCTTTCACACTTGCTATTTTAAAGGCGTCTTTACACAACGTAATTTTTTTTGGGTGGTAGTATTATCCAATGAGTCCTCCCGCTGCAGGTGGAGTAGCACTACGTGCGACTAAGACCTGGTCCTTAATCGGAAGACGAGCTACCCATTACTCGCTTTATGTAAACCCGCGCCTGCGGTGGCTGAAAATTGCCACGCGTACAGTCACGAGCAATAACATGTAAACACTTAACAAAATTCAAACGCAAATTGCAAAAAACAAACAATTGCAAAATCTTCGCTCGAGAGAATAAAGTAAAAATATGTACGGAGCGCGTACAAAACGGCAGCGGACGAAAGCCGACTGCGAAACCCGTCCGTTGTCGCCCGCGTGTGCTTGCAGTTTCATGCTACAAGCACAGGCGGGCGCACCGTAGACGGGGCTACACCGTGAAGTGCGCCAGGCCTGACACTACAACAAAAATCTCCTCAAACCAATCTATTACCACTAAACTATTCTTCCCAGAATCCGTCTCGAGAACTACGAGCAATGGTGCGCCGTGGACGCCGTGACCCAGGGTTGTGCCGGCTCTCCTGCAGCCTGCAGGGCTGCAGTGGTGGCAGTGCTCGGCACCCAGCTGCGAGCAGCCTGTGCCTGCAGGGGCACTGACTTCGCGCAGTTGTATGACTGCCTCGGCTGGCAGCGACTGCTGTGGCTCAATCCTTGCGTTGGTGAGCTGAGATAACTCATCTAAACCAAAATCATCATCATCTGCCTAGCCTTTTCCCAACTACATATCTTGGCGTCGGCTTCCACTCGAACAATATCAGTATTTTACAAGGAGCAACTGCCTATCGGACCTCCAAAACCCAGCAACTAGGTAAGACTGGTTGTCAAACTTTAGCGGCTTTATTACAAAACGTGGTTTAACTTAGACCAAGCTTTAAATCAAAAATTAATTTATGAATTTCGAACTTTATTCCAACTGCTATAAAATTCTAAACTGCACATTGACAACTTAGACCGGGATCTAAACTCGGTTTTTGTATTAATAACTGTACGACAGTAGAAATAAATTTGGAAATTCAAAAATTCATTTTTGATTTAAAGCTTGGTCTAAGATAAACCACGTTTTGTAATAAAGCCGTAGAGGTTCTGACTAACTCTCAAAGTTCTACAAATGGCAACCGGGACCAACGGCTTTACGTGCAACAGATGGTCCATGACAGACAGTCACCCATCCTCCAAAATGTGCCCTTTTATTTATTATTTCAATGCCTGTATCAATTGTAACACTTCGTATATGCTTCGTAAACCACGCACGCCCCTTGTCGGCACGTCTGATGCTGTAGGTGAGTGATTGATTGATTGCTGCATTGCGTGTCACGGGTTCGATTCCTGCATGGAAATAATATTTGTTTGATCTACAAGTAGTTATTTCGGGTCTAATGTTAAATATTTGTAATCGTGACCACTATGTAGGAGAAATACCTTGAGTGTGGCAACGTTTAAAAGGATCCAGGATCTTTTTTGGCGCTCTAAAGACATTTTAGAAAGCCAGTGTTGTATGTACTTTTTAATGTTTTTTTTTAAACAAAACCCTATCGTAGCGTTTGTCCATTACTTATTGTTGGAGAATCATCAAATAAGTCCTCCCGCAGATACAGTAATCGTTCGGAAACGACTTTAAAACTTGACTTACTAAAACGTACTCTCAATCAGCCTTTACGTAAGATTCCTAAATTTACCTTCATTACATTCCAGTGGAATCTCAAAGCGACTACCACATGAAGACCTACGGCCCCCTGCTGACGACCACACCCTTCGACAACGGCATCAGATACATCACCGTCGCCCCGGAGTCGCCCATCTACCACAAAACTACCACCCATCACCATCGGCATACCACCCAGCATGGAACCTCGCAGATTGAAACTGCCCCGGTAAGACACACAACTAATTAATACTAAAATGTACCTACCAGTAACACGTACAAAAAAGATTTAAAAAAAACTACGCTAACTACTTTTGAATGACGAGTTATACTCCTTTTTAAAAGACTGGCCGGAAAAGACGAAACTTTAAATGATTGGAAAGGATATGGGGGAGGCCTTTGCCCGGAAATGAGATTTTGCAGGAAAAAATGGGCCTTATCACACGCGGAATCTACTAAACCCGATCAAAAAGTTCTTTCGATGTTTAAAAAAAAATAACATGGCGCGTCCCTCCGCACCGAAATAACTGTAATTGTAAAAGTTATCATCGTCAAAGACTCCGTGCCGATAATTTTCGTCAGTCCAGCCGATCCTTTCTTCAGATAAACTTCAAACCTTTACCATTTAGAGAGGTCCCATATAGTACATCCCTGACTCTAACAAAAAAAAACTTTGCTAATGATCTTGTAAATAAATATATCTAACAGTACCTCATTTTACAATTTCCAGGAGAATCGCGAAGAGCTAAGCCCAATAACAACGATGTCAGAACAGACGGTAGGCCCTAACGAAGTGGCCCAAATCTCCGAGCCCGTCATTGAGACTACCACGGAAACCACCACGGTTCCGACCACAACGACAACCACAACTACCACGACCACCACCACGACCACGACGACCACGACCACACCGAAGCCGACGACCACACTGGAACCAACGAAATACTGCATCGTGAAGAAGCCAGAGAATGATGATCAGGCGCAGTATATTAAGATGGGGGAGACTCGGCGAGTGAGTAATGTACTTATCTTTTCTACATAATAAATTTTAGTATTGATCTTACATACTTATACAAATCATAACTGCCCTTAGCACGAATTTTCACTCTTTTACTTTACAGCGTCTTTCCAGTATTTACAGCGTTTTTGTATGAAAAACCGGCCAAGTGCGTGTCGGGCCACGCACAGTGTAGGGTTCCGTAGTTGCCTATCAAAATACTTATGCGAACTAATTAAACTGATTCGCTGAATTTAATTTTAAAAAGAAGAATTTTCAAAATCGGTCCAGGCGTCTTTGAGAAATCGGGGAAAATACATAAAAAAAAGATTAGGACGAATTGAGAACCTCCTCCTTTTTTCGAAGTTAGTTAAAAATAGTTGACAATAAAAAACTACCTATCCCCAAAACATACCCACCTATTATAGCTGTAAAAATAAAGTTGACAAACTTACATTTGCAGTTGAAGAACAAGTTCTGCGATACATTTTGTTTAGGAAAATATATTGTCCAAGTAAGTTTTATAAGTTGGTCGACTATTACTCGTAAACTTGTAAAGCCTACTTAGTCATGATAATTTTCCTTAAAATTTCGTTATATATACTACTATTGTGAATTTTTTCACACCCCCAAACATAACCGTTTAGCTGGTAGAGGGGGGGGACACTCGAGTCGAGCAAAAATTAGCACTTTAAAGCTTAATATTTCACAAACGAATCTTTTTATCAAAAAATTGTTAATGAAAACTATCAATATTTTTTAAAGACCTATTTAATGATACCCCACACTAAGGGGTACGCGAGAAAAAAAAAAACATCCCCACTTTACGTATACAGGAGGTACCCTAAAAAAAAATATTTTACGAGATTTTATTTAACCACTTTTTCGGCACAACAAATCCGTATATTTACACCAAATTACAGCTTTCTAGTACTGGGCGTCTCTGAGCTAAGCTGCGGACAGACGGACGGACGGACGGACGGACATGGCGAAACTATAAGGGTTCCTTGTTGACTACGGAACCCTAAAAATGGAACAGCGCCTCTGGTGTGCGGAGAGAGAACTAATTTTTTTCTTGAAAATTGTCAATTTGAAATTGTCAAAGTTCCAGTTTACTTTACGTATCAAATAGTGAAAATTTGTGCTAAGGGTCTGTCTTTAGTTCAAGCACTTACTACGACTTTACCTTTAACCATTAACTTTCTGTTTCGTTAAGTGATTAAATAAAATCAGACGAATCTAAAAGAGGCCACATCAGAACAATCATAATTATTAATAGCGACAAAATTCGTGCAATAAAAGACCAATAGAATAACAATCCAGAGGGTTTAAAACGTTTAGACCTTCTTTATTTAATATCATCAGCATCAGCATCAAAAAAGATACAAAAGAACCAAATAAAATCAGACCGATCTTTCAGTTCAAACACGTGGTCTTCTTCAAAATTCCAGCTGTATCGATCAGCGGAACTGGCCGAGTGTACCGACCTGTGCGTCTGCGAGGCTACTCTCCAAGTGTCCTGCAAGGTGGCCTGCGTGCCCAGGGCTCCCTGCTCCTCCCGCCTGGCCCACTACTCCCATGCTGCACCAGCCTACCAGGCTTACAGGGGACGATGCTACTGCTACTCAGGGTCTTTCATCTGTATGAGGCCTAATCCAGGTAAGACTAAAGGTAATGATGATTTGGATATTATACTGTTGATGTAGAAAGGATTTTACGACACATCGCACGTAGACACGAGAAAGTAAGATAAAGTTGTTACTAATAAACACTTTTTCACAATTTTGCACGGAGGAATCGAGTTTAGATGTAACTTAGATATTTCAAGCTGGATGCACTATAAAACGTGAAGCAATGTGAAAGGCTGTTTGTAGGTTTCAACATCTACCAAAACAGTGTCCAATATTGGACTATCTTTGAACAACACAGTTTTCTGGACCACAATTAAAAATCACAAAATCTGCTGCACAACAACTTTAAGTAAATTCTTCTCTTATCGTGACAATCTTTTAACTGACCTAAATGTAGCCTAGTAACTGCACTTTTCTATCTTTTAGTCACATATAGATTGATTTTTGAATTCGTAGTCCATTTTTGGATTTAAGCCTCCAAATACCATTGCCCAACTGTTACCGGCACGCCATTCACGGCGGTCTTATCTTCAAGTGTAATTTGTCCAGCGACCGTATGTTCTACTTGAAGACGTGCATAAGAAATGAAAACAGCGCGACATCTCTAAGAGTCTGCTTGGTCTGGTGATGACTCAATATGCCCCTGTCTTCCGCCTTCTACAACTAATCTGACCGAGTCATCTTTTCAAGATCTCTGGTCCACCTAGCTCAGGAGCGTCCTGTACTATAATCCGCAGTGTCCACTTTAGTCAGACTTGGTTTGTCCATCAGCCATCGATCTGACCTATAGATCAACAAATCCAAAGAAATATTAATAAGTTTGATCATCAACTTCTGAATTTGACCAATTTGATTAAGGATGAACTAGCACCAGAATAAGAGAAACCAACAGAACACAATTCTAGATAACTGTGTTTAATTCTCCGCATATTAAAACATAGTAAAAAAAGCAATAAAAATATTCGAATAGGCCAGCCACATAATAACCGTCTGGTCGGAGGATCCTCCATTTTCAATAAGTATCGAGGATTACACCCACACACTCGTGACCCTCATTAATCACCACTTCAATGTTCCAGGTGAATACAAGCTGCCAGAAGGAGTGTATCTACTCCTCGGGTTCAGCGCGGTGGATGAAGCTCTTCTGCGTCCACACACTGGTCTGGGAGCTGAGGATGCTGTGCGTCTACTGCAGCAGTACTTGTATACGGTACATAGTGAGGGGGTATGTATCAGAGTATGATTGGTGATGTCATTATGTAATGTCAACTGATATTAAAAAATGTTTGCAGGTTTAAATTTTTTGTTGGTTGCCTCCAAAACTACTTATCTGATTTGAGAAAATTATTTCAATTGCAGAAACATACTCGTACATAATTATACTATTATCGAATGGCAGACGAAATCGCGGACAGTAGCGAAGTGATAATTAAGAAGTTCAAAGTTCTTGTCCTTAGAAGAAATGTTGAGCCACTAATATAATGATGGTTACTCGTGTAGCCTGGTAAAAATTTTCACACGAAAACTATTTAAAGAAACTGAAAGATAAACATTTGTAAAGTTAAAAACTTCATTTTTTTTTACTTAACTTCCGGTTGGACCAAACACTAAAATTAGACCACTAACGATATTGCAATCAATTCGATTTGAAGTCTCAGGAAAAGGAAATGCATGCGCCTACTTTGATTAAAACCGCAATATTTGAATGCATCACCAAATGTTGCAGACAATAATCCCAAATGTTCTTTGTTTTTAAGACAATATTTTATTTTGTAGTTCCTACAGAGTCATAAAGGAAAAAATCTCTTCTAATAATCAAATCTTCTTGTTAAAAATCATTTTGAAAAGAAACAGCGTTTCAAATAATAACGGACTCTACTATATCTTTCCAGACGAACTGCACCCTGACTCTGTTCAACATCAGCAATGAGAACGTGATCATCTCAGCGAGTGTGCCTCCACGAGAGCAAGAGATGCTACGGGAAGCTGGAGACGCGTTGCTGGATAGAGAGAAGGTATGCTATACAATCATGGAGTAACACCAAACAATAAAATTAACCAAACAAGAAGTAATGCGCATTAGACAACAATATATTTGATGATGCTGTAAAAATAACAAGCACTAGAAGCAGTTGCTGTAAAAGATAAAAGCACCGGTGCAAATAAGCCGTAATCTTGTAACTGATAAATTAGTACCTACTTACACGGGTACTCGGTAAACCAACTAAAAGGACAGATTGTTCAAGAAGCTTACCTAAAGCCACGTATTCACTGAGCAACAATTGTTTATAAACTCTGTTTCAGAAACAAAATCTACGTATTTCTGAATCAAATCATTTTGTTTCAGAAACATATAATTTTGTTTCTGTAAACACTACGTGTTTATCGGTATGTTTCGGTGCTCCCCACTTGCGGCGGAGAACACTTTACGTGATGTTTCAGAAACTGTGTATCCGAAACACTGTTGCTCAGTGAATACGTGGCTTTATCATTACGAAATTCACATTTCTGTAAGACATGATTGAAACTATTGTTGCTCTCACATTTCAGGAGGAATGCATCGATGTTCTGAAGATCGTCAAGTCCCGCATCAACTCGCAACACGAGGACATCTCCTCACACCTTCTCCTCTCCATCTTCAAGATTGCTGAAGTCGACGTAGTATACCCCACGCCTCCCAGCTCCGCCATTACGTCCCACAGGCCAGTCAAACTCTTCTACGTAGCCATTATCCTCTTCACTCTCCTCTACAACCTCCGAGGAACCGTCTCCTTCATCAGCACTCTCCTTATCATCAAGAGTTTCTTCAATTGTTTGTCGAATTTATTGACTAGTAAGCTAAGTATCGGGTTCTCCAACCCAATGTTAGACATCGTTCCTTTCGAGAGATATTTTTTAAAAGAAAATATCAATTTTATATCTATTTTCAAATGTTACGATGAATTTATTGATAATAGTAATGTAGATGTTGTAAATTACATTGAAAATCGGCACGTTGCACTCGCTTTAGGTAACGCACAAATGAAACATATCACCGATGAAGTAGACGTAAGTAATATAGCTGTAAATAATTTTAAGGAAATGATACATATCATAAAAGCTGTGAGTATTACAATATTTAATAATTTAAATGAACTTGTTGCTGATGCAATTATACTTAAATATTTTTCTAGAGATGTGTATTACGAAATTGGATGTACTTATTATGATTCGATGAAGCTTTTTGGTGATTTCATTTTTGGAAATATCGCGTCCTTTTCTTATGGGATTGTAAAATCCATTAGCTTAGGACTGACTCTAGTAGTAGTATGAAGACTGACATGATTAACTAAACATATCATAGTTGTATTTCGTTTTATTTTCGACTTAGAACTGGTGCTTGTAGGTCGATCTTAAAGGCTGGGTTTTGTAAATAAGTGTATTACGCCTTTTACACTGTTAGTGTTTCGGTTGGTATCTCCGGTAGTGTAGAATGTTTTGTGCTGCAGACGTTGAACTTGTTACAGCTTTTGTCTATTAACCTTTCTTAGAATTCTTCATTCCTCACCTGCCTCGCCTGCAACTAAATAATCGTCGACTTCTATTAAGTCAGATATAGAGCGACTGTTTATTTCTTTTTTATTAGTAAGTTCAATGATTTCATCAATAGTCCATTACTTCAAGGATTCAATTACTGCAAAAAGATCACTTCTTTATTTCATTGATTGTATTAATCTTCTCTCTTATTTTCTTTATCTATAACAAGTAGGTTGTGATAGTCGGCTGATCTTTCAGCATCTTCTTCTTAATTCTCTTCTGTTTCTTCTTTAGCTTCTTACAAAATGTCTGCAGCATTGAAACCGTTATCTTCTTGGTTTCCCTAACCTAGGCTAGTGTCTGATGTAGTGGTTTGTCGCCTTTCTGTTAGATGACTGTACTTAGATAATACGAGTATATCCATCAATGTGAATGCACGATTAGAGAACTCGAAATTTGGACAAAACTTAGCAATGGGAGGATTATGGTGAACAATATTTTGAGGTTTATGGCAGCATTTTTCCCCACGTCTGTTAATTACACAGATCCTGTTTGAACTTTAATTTGAACTACATTTTAATAATTATTTTCTACTCCAAATTCTATCTGTACAAATTTAATATTGATTTATTAGGTATCGTTACCTATGTGTATATTGTTATACTATAGTAAATCAAAGTAGTTAATTTAGAGGACAATTTTGTCATTCGTAATGTATTACGGAAAACTTTTCTAAAATCTACACTATTGCTCTTTTTGCATATACATTTATACTTATATCACATTTCATAATTCATAATATTATTTACACATTTCACACCCATATTAAACTTCTACGTACTTACCTACCTTATTATTAACAAAGGTGATTCATTTAATAACTCTAATAACGAAATGGCAAGATTACCAAGATTACGTAAATATTTTATGTACCGTGAAACAGTAAAAAAACAAAATGGCGACATTATGTTTTTGACAGCGCGCCAAAATATCCCTATTATAGTCGTTTGGCAAGTTTCATTGGGTCATGGGTGCGTTTAGCCAATAGAAAGACTGCACAGAAAATGAAAAGTGCTGAAACCATACTGAGTTCAGATGAGAATGAAGCATTTCTCAGCCTTCTCAGCCTATGCTACTCAGCAGTCGCCATTTTTCTTTTAGTGCTGCCAAGATGTTGTATCGGCTAGCCTCGACGTATTTCTGGTGGTCGCCATTGTTGATTTTAGCTATCAAAAGTTGAAGTGCTAAGTTTTGTTCAAAATCGAATCTATGTAATTAGGAAACACTTAGATAAATGTATTCCCGATACATTACACGACATAGGAAATGTAATGTTAAATGGTAAAGAATAAAGCTTTAATTTGAAGTAGACTTAGATCTCTTGTGTTCTAAAAGAATGTTAATGAATATTGAAGTGGTTAGATTTATCTATTCATGCTATTTGACTGTTAAACGGTGTTGCCAGATCACTTGATTTTTTTTTTTGTTGTTTTTCGGGTAAAAACGTTTGTTTTAACTTTTCCCTACATTAGATATTTCTCCTGTATAGTGGATATGCAGATAAACGTTGGAACTCACATACATAAACGTGGGCCATATATACATATAATTTTGACGTGCTGGAATCGGACTTGGGATTACCAGCGCAACAGTGAATTGCTCAATCACTGCGTCGAAGGTACAATGTTTGCATATAAAGATTTTAATATTGAAATATACTGTACATCACCATACAATAGTCGCGTTTTGATGTGTCCTTACTAAAAAAACGAATGACCTCACAAACCTAACATGAAACACCAGATACAATTTTCAGAGTGAGTGAGCGAGACGAAATGATTGTGGGAAGACATTATCAATGAACAATAGACTATGGTCTATGGTGTTACCCTTTGACACGATCGCGGGCAAATCCAAAAATTTAAATATTTGTTACATATCGACCCTTGAAAGGCAAACATTATCAAACGCCATGTTGCCTACACTACAGCCAATTTTTAAGAGTCGACGTTTAAAAATTACCAAGCAACATTTATGTACATACCTATACAACATTATTTTTTATTTATGCGAAACCCGATACACCTGTCCAATATTTTTGTGTAAAGAATCTATGTACAAAATTTTAAAACCGTATCATGAAAAATCATAAAGTTATAAGCTTGTATATTACCTGATTTTTCGTTCAAAAACATGATAATTTCGCGGTACACCCGCGTAAACCGTGTCTCCTGTGTTATACACTCGGGATAATGGTTTGCCAATAGGTACCTAACCGTATGGCGATTGTATTGTATTTAACTGGTAATAAAATTTTATTGAAATATTTTTGAAAAAAAAATAAAACATGATGTAAAAATTATTGGAATCGAATCAGTTACTGATTCTGAACAAACTATATTCAGGTTTCGCATATACTAAAAATAATGTTGTATGTGGCTTTTTTTTTTTTTTTTTTTTTTAGCGTGGTAAAATCATCAAATGAGTCCTCCAACCCCGGGCAGGGCGGGAGGGACTGTCAGACTTCTACTGACTAAAATCCACGGTGTCCTTCATAGCCTGTTACGTTCCGGGGTTACGGTTAGGGAATAATCCCGCGACCCCGGCAGGCTTTGGCCCTCTGAGAGGGGGGCCCCGTCATTATGCTGACGCTCTTTGAGGCGCGCGTGGGACACAACGCGCCGTCGACCCGGGCATGGTCCTTGGTCGGGCAGCGAGTTGCCCTTTACTCGCTGCCCGCATGCCCGCGCCTACGGTGGCCGGAGATCATCTTGCGACGTCCGTCGCCGTGGGCGCCTACCACTGCGGCTGGGGCGGAGGGAGGACGCTGTCCTCTCTCGCTCGCGGCCTGCCTCCTCCTTGACGAGCATTACTGCCTCGCAGAAGGAGCTGACCGCTTCCCACTCCGTCTCGCCCCGCAGCATGGCCGCAACCAATGCCGGGCGCGAGAGGTCTCCGCCTATCGCAGCCGTGAGGACACGTCGGTGCTCCGCCCAAGCTGGGCAGTCTTGCACCGTATGCTCCACCGTGTCCTCCGGGCGATCTTCGCAGTGGTGGCACCCAGGCGTCTCCTCCTTTCGCATCAGACACAGGTACCTCCCGAAACTTCCGTGTCCGGTGAGGACCTGCGTCAAGCGGTAGGTCAGGACGCCATGACTTCTCTCCAGCCACTCCTCAAAGAGGGGTCTTACCGCCGCAATTGCGGCGTGCCCGGCCGTCGGTCGCGACAGTCGTTCCTTCCATACTGCCCTGAGATCGCGCCGGAGGTCTTCGCGCCGCGCCTCGACTTCGCGAGGCAGCGGGGTCACGCCCCGGCTCTGCGCCTCCACGCGCCACTCATAGACGCGCTGGAGGGCAGTCGCCTCCAGATCCCAAGGCAGCAATCCGGCAAGCAGTTGTATGTGGCTTGGTAAATTTTGCCTTTCAAGGATCGATATGATTTTATATTGTTTAGAAAATATGTATGCTTTGTGTGTACGAAAAGCAACCGAAAAGACAGTTGTAGATAGTAAAAGTTCCTTTTTTAAAGAAATTACGAAATGTGTATGAAAATATGCATGTATGAGTTTTAAAGATGTTGACACTAAAAAGGTACAATTTTTCTCTAAAAAAAACAAAAAATTTCTTGATAGAAAAATCAATGTACAGTGAAGATAAAAAAAAGACTTAACACTATTTTTATTATTTTAAAATATTAAGGGTCTGGCAACACCTCTGTTTAGGTACTTGATGTACAAAATACTGGATTCTAATGTCAATACTTTCAATTTCTAATTAGTTCTTGATTGAACATTCACTTATTAACGTTAAACCCTATTAACGTCGAAGGTTATTCTATGTTATCATTTCTGGATAAAAATTTGACAGTTACTAATTGACAAAAATCAATTATATTTTTATCCTTCGCATTGAAAGGGTCAACTTTTTTTCTCAGTAATATAATTATACGGCCAGTATACCAAATCCACTGAAAGTAAACAACAAATAGAAGAAGTAAATTAAAGAAATAAAAAAGAAAGAAAATAAAAATGTTAAATGTTAAAAAATGAAAATGTTTTCCTTCACTTTATGAATACGATTTATTTTATATGAGAAAAATACTTAGATTTAAATACTCATTTCGTTTAACCACAAAAAAATAAACAACAATTGAACGCTTGTCCAAAAAAAGTTAAACTGCATAACTACCCTTATAACAACGTGAAATGCTATTTTGACATTGACAGTTCTTTTAAGTGTATTTTGTGGTAACATGGTTAATGTTTAATAATTTCAACGCTACGTTGAGAATACTTAATTTAGTTAAAATACATGATAAAAATATACGAAGAATCTCACAAAATTGTATAAAATTATTTATTATCACAAAATAATGTATGAAAACGTAAAAATATCGTGTAAATCCTTCCATAAATAGCCTTATTTCACGAAAAAAAGCAATATCAAGTCGGTCCATGGCTTTTTTTAGTTTATTTAATTAAAACCTTAAATAAATGGTCCGATTGCTTAAGAAATAATGCGCACGAACACGCTTCAGATTTGTTAAATAAGTGTATGCGTTTTAGAAAATTAAAACGGTTTTTCTTGAAGATGAAATGTAAAACGATGTTTTACAAAATGAAATAGATGTTTTTTAGAAATATTATTACGTATTTATTCAAATGTGTTGTAAAATATTAAAGGACATCTAATATAACATTTTTTTTTAATATATTATTTATATATATGTATTGTATAAGTATGTTAAAACTTATGTGGGTATATGTACCTCTAAAATAAAAATGTTTGTAATTTATTATATCTAATTATTTTTCATTATTAATATTGTGATCCAAAAGAAAACAGATACATATCAAAATGAAAACTTTGCGAAATTAAATGTAACGATACATATCAAGAAAGCTCAATTTTATACCTATTGTATTTCTAGCATTAGATGTTGCAAAGCAAAGTGGCGTACATCTTTATGTAGCTTAGAATTTAGAAGAAAATGTAGTTATACTATAAAATAAATTTACAAGAGAAATTAGAAAAAAATATTTCTTAAAATTAAATGTTGAATTCTGTTGTAGTAAAGAAGATATTGTATTTAAACAAAAATGTTTTTTTTTTTTCTAAAACGAAAACTTTCTTTTTATAATATATAGATCTGAATGTTTTTATTGATACGTCCTTTATTTCGGACATTGTAATAATTATTGTTAGTGCACATGCCTCATGCCTTCCATGTAAATAAGAATATATAGAGAATACATAGTAATATTACACTGGAAAGTATATAATTTTTAAAAGGAAAAATGTTTACTATCTGCACCCATATTAATAAAGTTAATAATTTTATCTACAAAAAAGTATCACCACAATATATTTAAAAAAAAATACAAAACATTGTTTGTCTTTTTTATTTAATACACTATTTATTGGAAACGAAAATTATTATAAATTTAATGTAATCGATTAGTTGTTTAAATTATTGATAAATGTGCGTTTTATTTGTATATTGTTTGTTGTAATGATAAAAAGATATTCTTGTTTATTGAAAAGTTGATGTTAAGTTTTAATTTGACAGTCGCTTTAATGTGTGTTAGTAAAATTATGATGTCAGCGACTATCATCTTGTAGTCTCGATGTATAGCAATATTATCGTAGATCTATTTAATATCGGTTTGGGAATCGAAAACCTGATAAAAATGGTATTTTATCCATATTTACAGAATCTGAAAAGTAAAGTAAAAATTATAAATGAAGAAAACATATTTCCGTCCTGACTTTTAGGGTAGAATCTGTATTTCTATAACATTTTCTAGAATAGATAAACCTGAAAATCTAAGTGACTATCGATATCTGTACGCGATCATAGGAAAACTACATTTTATCAAAACATATTTTCCTTTTTAGCTAATTAAGTACATTCACATAATCATAAATCACGTAAAACTGTTTCATTGTTTGATATCATTTTAATAACAATAAAAATGAAAAAAAAACCTAACTTATAATAGACAGATACTATGTCGGATTTATTCATGTTTTATCAAAATAAGCATTTTCTACCATTTCCTACCCAAAAATATCAACCCAATTGTTTCCCAATAATCCTACTCTCAACAAAAAAAAAATCTTTTCCAAACCGATATTGAACAAAAAAAAATAAGTAAAAAAAATGTGAATACACAGCACTGTAGTGATATGCGTAACTGAGCTTCTAAAAAATTAAAAACAATTGTTTTATACACTAAAACAAATAATGTCGTAATATATATAATTGTATTGTTTTCCGTCGCAGGCGTCGCCTGCTGGCGTTGTGACTCTTATGTCATTTTGTTGTAGCTAAATAAAGAGGATTCATACAATCATGGTGTTTTCTTTTCTCATTTCCTTCTTTTCCCGTTGTTCTTTGCAGAATAAATATTCTATTAATTTTGCCCAAAGTTCGACACTTAGGTCCCCGGGCAATAAACTGTTAATAAGTTATCTACCTAAGTATTAACATTAATTATTAGTTTATTTATAATTATTATATTAATAGTATGAATTATATGTTATGGGCCATAGTTGCCTGAAATAAGGGTATACCTAAATAAATTAAAAACAAGTTGCCCTCAACTTTTTCCACGGAGAAACATTTTAGCAACGCATTTTAGGTTTTGGTAGGTAGGTAGGATGGTTAAATCGGATTGATCTATCAAACCACCCTTGTTCCGTTGTTCGAGATACCATGGTTCAGAATAGCTGGATAGTAAAAGAAAAGGATGAATCGGACACATCGACACCGTCTTCATTACCTACCGAGTTAATGTTAGGGTGCTCCCACATCTAACGACGAGGATTCGGATTTTACCGTCGCCCTTTCTCTTTCTGTCGCTTAGAACTGACATTTGCTAGACCGAGACAGAAAGCATAATGCGATCGCATGCGACGGAATCTTCAAGGCGGCCGCGTGCTATCGCATTGTCTCGGTCTAGCAAATGGCATTTCTAAGCGACAGAAAGAGAAAGGGCGACGGAAAAATCCGAATCCGCGTCGTTAGATGATGTGGGAGCACCCATCGTCAATTTATATTGAAAAATTAAGTGACGGACACTGTTTTAAACCCCATCATAGATTTTAATTTTGTTAACCCAATAAAATATTCGGTATTAATATTAGCGAAGCGTTTGGCGTTGGTGGGTCTGCGGTATAAGTCACTAACATACTCTATCGTCAAATCTCAATGGCAGTCACTGAAATATTAAAAATGTCTTTTCTAGAAATATAGGCTAACTAATTACCCAGTATCCACGGTGGGTGATGTGGGAGTGCATCGTGCATGTTCGAGAAAAAATTAAACCGTAAAATAAAGTTTCACCGTTTTCTTATTGTATAGCCGTTGCCTCGAAAATTAACCCCATGGAAACATAAAATTTGGATAAAAACTGTGCTGAATGTTAATCCAGCTTATAAACTATCAGCGTACTAAATTTCATCCAAATTCGTTCTGTAATTTCTGCGGAAGAGAGGAACAAACTTCTATCCAAACAAACTTTCACGTTTTAGGATTAATTCCATTACCTATGTCTAGATTAATATTTTTATTTATGATCTATGGCGCCATTTGTGTAAGTGACATGATTCTGTGATGTGTGATGTTATCTATGAAATGATGTTTTTGTGTAAGCAATACTTATAAGACGTATGTACCTACCTATCTTATATTTGAATATCATTTCAAGGATGTTTTATGAAACCAACACTAACAGGGATAAGATTTAACACAAAAAGAAAATAAAACAAAGAAATTAAATAACAAACTTACATTTATTTTTACACGAGTATCTTACAAATAAAAAAATAATTACAAACAAATCAGTCTGGCACCCAGGCCTTTAAACTTTGGGGCACAATTATTACATAAAATTCGAAACACGCACCTTTCAACGAAACTTAAAATTAATCAGGTAGGTTGTAGGTTGGTAGACTGGAGACATCAGATTACTTTTCCTTTTTTTCTTCCTTTTTCTCTTCGGGTCCACTGCTCTGATCCTTTATTTCTTTGCGGACTGGCCCTGTTTGGGCGATAGGCACCTTCCTCTCACCCTTGATGGCGTCGGGTACCTTCCGTGGGGCTGTGATGGTGAGCACTCCGTCTGACGAGAGCCGCGACTCCACGGTCTCGGGCGCCGCGCCCTCAGGCAACGCGTACCGCCGCACGAACTGCCGGCTGATGTACCCGTGGTCATCCTTCTTCTCCTCATGCTTGCCTTCCACTACAATGAACCCATCAGCTGTCTTTACTGAGATCTCTTCAGGTGAGAAGTGCTGGACGTCCAAGTTGATCTGGAACTTGTCTCCGTCGGCTTTGATGCTGGAGCCCAGGTCTTTAGCAGCGGCTGCGAGGTGTCTCCATGGTCTGTAGTACTCCCTCGTCAGCAATGGTCCAGCGGCAACAGACAAAATGTCGTCAGGTGTTAGCGCCAGCCCGAAGTGTTGGTCTAACAGGCGGCGAGGACGCTGGAAGCCGAAATCGTCGAAGAAATATGGCAGCAGAGACATCTTGATTGTAAATGTACTTTCTTCTCTTCAAAAAGTTGCTGAGAAATCGCTTAGGTCGCTTTGGGAGCGCTTGTAGTTCGCTTGTTGCTTGTTCGCTTGTTTTTCAAATGAATGCCGGAGCTGCGAGTCGCCGCGTTTATATACTGGTAACAGCGCCATCTAGTATCAAGTAGAAAATGCTAGAAACACAACATTAGTCAGCTGTTTGGTACAAACATCAGAGATGGTCAAGCCTCTGGGTCGCAAAATTGAATCTAGTGTTATGGTGTAGTTTCCGTAAGACATTTTGATCGTTTTTTGATAATCTGTTTTTCAATTGTCTTATTTAAACGCTATCTAGATAGGTATGTAAACGCTAAATTGGTGTTTTTAAAATTGAATACACTAATTTTTCATAGTAATTCTAATTATATTTTTATTTTCGACCTAAAAGTAGTTCCATTTGACTGTTTATTATATTAGTATAATTTAGGCATTTTTTTAAAAACTAATCCTGTCTTAATTTAGAAACAGGATAACATAGTATTCTTAGTTATTAATAATAAATAGGCAGCTACAATTTACTCTACATTAAATAGTAAATTTTTCCCATGTTTTTTATATATATGTCTAAAAAATCTCAAATAAACCACTCACGCACGTAAAAGCGACCCACAAATTGAGCAGCACTGCTCGTCCTTATCGGGGTTTAACGACCGACGCGAAACATCGAGAATTTCGGGCGCTGGCTTCCTCCCCGTCAAAACATTCCATATTGTTCCATAATGTTCCACGGGGTGCGTTCTATTGAATACCACTTTGTAGGTCATGTTCAAGGACAAAACATTGCTCGCACAGCTGCTAACGAAAAAAATCTACCTCCCCTCTGATTATTTTTATTTTGCAATGATCAACAGCTGCTTGTATTTGAAATACGAACGTTATTTTTTTTTTCTAGAAATTTTTGGATTTTGTTTCTGCGTAAAATGTGTATTTTATTCATTTGTTTTCGGTAAATTAACGCATGTTGTGTAATTAAATAAGGCATAAGGCTAATGTACGCTCGGTAGATACTTACTTAAATGTTTATTATCAAAATTATTTATAAACGAGGTAAATAAAGGCTGTATGAGCTACATCTGTATAATATAAGGTCAACTCGGCGAAGATCGTCTGGCGGGTAAGACCGTACAGTAAGCAATACAACACAGTCTGAATAACCACAACGAGACAACCCGTACTACAAAAAAAATAGTTTTAACAGTTTAAATCAACTACTTTTTCATTTAATTGCTGTGGTTATTTGTACTTTTTTTATTGCTTATTGTACGGTCTTACCCGCCAGACGGTCTTCGCCGAGTTGACTCTAATCTAATATCTTTAAATGAGCAATTCTTGTAAATTTGTATATAATCAGGATCTCGGAAACGGCTCCAACGATTTTCATGAAAGTTACAGATTTTCGGCTCAAGGAATCGATTTATCAAGGTCCCAGATTCGAGAAAAGCTCGGTTCCCAAGATATAGACATTTTAAAAACAGCGTTTTAAAAAGCGCCATCTGTAACGCCATGACCGATGAGGGCCAAAAACAAAAAACCGAGCAAAGCTCGGTCAACCAGATATTAATATCTTATTAGGCGAAAATCTACGTTATTTAATTCGATAAATAATAATTAAACTGATAAATCGGTTCATACACAGTTTTCTTTGTTTCTTTCTTTCTTCTTTTATTTAATAAAAAAGAAGGTTTTGTACTGTACCTACCTACCTACTTCATTATTTTGTGTTTGTTTTGAAGTGGTTTATTTTTATTACATTTTAAATTTTGTCCTTTTAAGTCCTTTATAGTTCAGATGTTACAAACACTTTCCTGAAAACCGCATCAAAATTGGTTCAGCCAAACGCGAGATAATAGTGGACAAACGTACAGGTCAAACTAAGCACCTATTTTTTTTTAATCGGTTTAAGAAAGAAAATGTTGCTTTTATTTAACCTTTCGCGAGCAATACTCTTTACACCTCCAATTTTGGTTTTATTTATTCTAAACACTGAAATAAAATCAGTAAAACAATAAGTACTAATAGAGCCCCTCTTTTACCCTCCCCTTTTTTGGGGTACGGCATGGGTACGGTACGGCTATATCTTTGCCAATGACCGTTTGTGACTTTTTATTTGGCAAAGGAATTGCGAATGCCCAGTTTGAATTTGTCAATTTTTTGTTGCCAATGTCTTGTTTTAACCTAGTTATCTATTTATTTTCATTTGGCAATTATTTTGACAATGCTCACGAAAGGGTTAAATGAAATAAAATAACCCATTACTTATAAGATGTTCTTACAATAATCTTTATTGTTTATTTCTATTTGATGCTATCTTAAAATTATATCCAAAACTAGCACTACGCCCGCGACTTCGTCCGCGTGAATTTCGAACTTTGCCTTTGTGAATTTTTAGTCCCAGCCACCCTCTATATGGGATACTGTAGGAAAAACTAAATCAATATTCAACAAAAACTCTATCAACCCGCAATATTCCGTTTTAGGTACCTAACACTTGGTCCTAAAAATAATCCATACAAAATATCAACCCCTTGGGGTCTATTTCCACAAAACACCCGCAACTACGTCCATAAAAGAATCTTTAAGCAAAATTTGAGCCTCCAAGCTATCAACCCCGAAAAAGCCGCTTAGGAGTCGAATTCCGCAAAACCGTCTTACTGAACATTTAGGTCTTAAAAAGAACTCCTCGCAAAATTCGAGACGCCTAGCACTTGTAGTAACAAATTTCATACAAACTATCAAACTAAACACAAACCCCGTGGGGGTTGAATTTCGCAAAATCCCGCCATGGTGTGCATCTAGGTCCTATAAAGGAACCCGGTACAAAATTTGAGGCTCCTCGCACTTTTTGTGACAGAGTTTCATACAAACTTTCAATCCCAAAAACAACCTCTTAGGGATCTAATTTCGCAAAACCCCGTCTTAGGTATTACTTACGTTCAAAAAAGAACCCCTATGTAAAATTTGAGTCTCAAAACTTTCAACCCCAAAAACAACCCCTTAGGAGCCGAATTTCACAAAATTTCCGCCTTGGTGAGAGTTAACGTCTTAAAAAGAACTGCCATGCAACATTTGAGACGCATAGCGCTTCTAATAAAAAAGTTTCATACAAACTGTCAACCCCAAAAACAAACCCCTTAGGGGTCGAATTTTGCAAAATCCTGTCATAGGTAACTCTTACGTCCTCAAAAGAACCCGTATTCAAATTTTAAATTTCCTAGCACCTGTAGTTACAAAGTTTCATACAATCTATCAACCCCAAAAACAACCCCTTAGGAGCCGAATTTCGCAAAATCCGTTCTTAGTGCTCACCTACGTGGTATAAGGAGGGTTTATGCCAAATTTCAAGTTTCTAGGCCCAGCGGTTTGGGCTGTGCGTTGTCAGATCAGTCAGTCAGTTTTGAATTTTATATATATAGATTAACAATACAGTTTCGATAAAAATTGACAAATTCAAATTCAAAATTGTCAAAAATTGACAAATTCAAACTGGGCATTCGCAATTGCGAATGCCCAGTTTGAATTTGTCAATTTTTTGTTGCCAATGTCTTGTTTTAACCTAGTTATCTATTTATTTTCATTTGGCAATTATTTTGACAATGCTCACGAAAGGGTTAAATGAAATAAAATAACCCATTACTTATAAGATGTTCTTACAATAATCTTTATTGTTTATTTCTATTTGATGCTATCTTAAAATTATATCCAAAATTAACAATACAGTTTCGATAAAATTTCGCCGAATCACGCTAGGTACTTTATCAATTACCAACCTACCTACATTGCAATTTTTCTAGAAAAAATATCTTCGATTTCATGATTATTTCTGTCTTATGTCTTATGCCTTCGAAATTATAGCAACAGTAATAGGGGGACATAATTCATTCTGTTATTTTGGCAGTTTTATTGTTGAAAATGATTTACCAACTGTCTTTGTTGTTAAATCATAAATAACATAGATCATGCAAGGATAGCAAAATAAACTAATAAAATCTTCAAAGGAATCGTCTAGAAATATCGTTGGTTTATTTTTGCGGGTGGATAAAAATTAAACAGGTACCTATTGAACCGTTCAAAATACCAAAATAACCGGAACGTTCTGGATTTTAAAATAAGTTTTATGCATGAGGGTTAAAACTTGCTGACCCGTACTGGCTACTCCTGATGACGGACTTTCATACAAACAATCTCAATTGTGGACATTTTGGGATTGTTTTTACAAAATCTGAGTCTAACGACAATACTCGTACCTACTTACTCATAGTCATAGCTATGCCAAATTTTAACTACGATCAATCCAGTGATTTGAAGTGGTTTCTGTTATGCATCCTACTAATATTATAAACGTGATAGTTTGTTCGGATGGCTGTTTGCGCAAAAACCTCTGAATGGATTAATATGAAATATGGTACACAGATAGTTTATAACTTGGATTAACACATAGGATAGTTTTTACCAAGATTTAATTTGTGTTCTCGTAGCAGAATTTTCGAGTTGTAGCGGGTGAAGCCGCTGGCAACAGCTTCTAGTTGATAATAAATCATTCAGGAAAAATATTTTGTATAGGTACCTATAGATTTCAAATGTGTTTTGAATCATATTATTGTTAACAATGTTATGGAAAAATGTAAAAAACACTAAACATGTGAATATGCTATGTTGAGTGTGAGACAGTTCTTTGACGCTGTTTTTTTAAATAAATCTTCCTGCTGATTACAAACATACCCACATAAACTAACATTTTTAACATAAAAGTACAGAAGTCATCCTTAAACATAGTAATACATGTAGAATTTTATATTTAATCAATATTTCTCCGTAGTAAGGGAAGTACAGGCGGGGGTGGCACCAAGGAGTCTACGTTACCGTCGATCAATACTTTGTACTTAGTGTGTCTACCCAAAGTTTGTTTGGAAAGAGCTTGTGTTTTTCCCACAACATAGGTAATACCTATCATCATAAAATTGTAAATATAAAATTTGCCCGTAAACTACAGTTGAAAACATACGTGTCTCTTATTTTGTGATAATGAAACAGACGGACAAATTTTTCAATCTCCAACCTATAGTGTACCAAGAGATATGTTTTTATCTGCTTTGCGATGTAGGTACTTACTTTCAATATAGTATAATGTACTCTGTGGTACTTACACAGTAATACAATCACGGCAAACGAAATAATGATTCAAAAGAAATTAGTAGCTTTCTACCCAATTTTTACCTTATTCTTTTCAAGCACCTACTTTGGTTCCTAATTAACAAAAGGTTATCGATACCCTCTTTCGTCGATCCGCTAATAAAATTACAGATAAAATAATTTATGATAATACGTTCTAAATTTAGCTTAACTAACATTGTAAATAATGCCTTAAATAATTATTAGGTAGGTACATTATTAGTATAGGTACCTACCGACCGAGGACATGATTGTTATAATTCAGATGTTTAGAGTTTTTTTAAGCACCCAATTTGTATTAAAACATAGACAAACATAAAACATGACCTGGGACAATAATAAACAGAAACCATGACCTACCTATTCATATTCATCATAATTGGCAGCCATACAACTTCCACCCTTCTACCACGTCTACCGTCGTTATTTTTTAATGAACAAATCTCATTACCTAGTAGCACGGGCTAGGTAGGTACCTATTCAGTCTATTCCTCTTGAAAAAAAAACAGTCTTGTTTACCAACAGTTTATCATCGACATTACATTGTTATGTCGATGTTATCGAACTTCACGAAAATTCGGGAAATCTGTTTCCTAGCAACGATCGTATACAGATAAGAAATCTTATCTATGTGTGAGTTCATCCTGCGTATGTGTTAGTGCCAGTATTGATCCGAAACGGTTGCCAGCGACTTTTCTCGAACGAGCTACTCGCCACTAGATGGCGCTGTTCCCAGAAATCATCTATGTGTGTGTGAGATTTTGTGCATATGTACGTAACAACGCGTGGTGTTTACTAGTAGATTCGAGAGTATTCTAGTTATTCCGTTCGTTACTAGAGGGCGTGCTGTTACGAGTATAAATAAGAGCCGCGCGTACCGGCAAGCATGTATTTGAATACAAGCAATCGAAGCGATAACAAGCTCTCGAAGTGAAAACTCTAATCTCAGTCTACAACCGTCGATTAATACTCGAAGAAAATGTCTCTGCTACCATTTGTACTTGGTTACGACCGACCTTCTCGCCATTTTCACCAACCACACAGCCACTACTGGCCAAGCCGGCTTCTAGACCAAGATTTCGGACTGGCCCTCACACCCGACGACCTTCTCACGGCTGTGGCAGCACCTATGCTCTCCGAAGACTACTACCGACCATGGCGACAGCTGGCTGCACTCAACCGCGACATGGGATCCAGCATCAAAAGCGACAAAGACAAGTTCCAGGTCAACTTAGACGTCCAGCACTTCGCACCTGAAGAGATCTCGGTAAAGACAGCCGACGGGTTCATCGTGGTGGAAGGCAAGCATGAGGAGAAGAAGGATGACCACGGGTACATCAGCCGGCAGTTCGTGCGGCGGTACGCGTTGCCTGAGGGCGCGGCGCCCGAGACCGTGGAGTCGCGGCTCTCGTCAGACGGGGTGCTCACCATCACAGCCCCACGGAAGGTACCCGAAGCAATCAAGGGAGAGAGAAAGGTACCCATCTCACAAACCGGACCCGTTCGCAAAGAAATTAAAGACCAGAGCAACGGAACCGAAGAAAAGTGAAGCGTGTAGTGATCTCTTAATCTTCTAGGCTTTTTAAATTATAATTTTACAATTCCAAAGTATGGTTTGAGACTGATTTTGTGTTGTAAATAGCTTTAAGTTCTTAATAAAAGATTCCTTTTTAATTTCGTGTTTATAAAAACGTATTTTTATTTCCAATCTACCTTCACACAGAATAAGTAGGTACCTAAGTACTCAAATAGTAATACCTAGGTACACTCATTTCACCACCTCACACAGTGATCAAATTGACTGAATCCAAAACTACTCAAAAGCTAACTTTATTTAAAGTACCTCTGACCCTACTCTCATTATACAGGGTGGAATTTTGTAATGCCACCTGGAGGGAAAGTACTTAATACTGCAGATAGAAAATTTTACTCAAAGGAAACATTCCTTTATTTTTGAATAGAAAGCAAACTGCATTCAAAGATTTTCGAAAATTCTCTTCTCCCACCAGGGAATTGAATCAAGAAATCATGTTACATGTTACGAGAGCTTGTATTTAAGATTTCCTGGTTTTCCTTTCATTTAATTTAATGTTTGTTAGAGAGATAATCGACCCTAACGATTGGTGCAATAAAAGTACAGGGTATAATTTTTTCAGATTTAAATTTTTAAGCCCGGTTTCCACCGCGAGCGGAACGGACACATTAATGACTCAACGGGTGAAAAGAGTAAAAATGAGCTCGCTCCGGGAACTAAAAAACTCTTTGTTGATGGAAATACAAGTATGCAGTTAACGCTTGCGAGTTGCGAGTTTAACGGAGTCATTAATGGGTCCGTTCCGCTCGCGGTGGAAACCGGGCTTTTGCCGGATCGATTCCCGGATGGAGAAGAGAACTTTCGAAAATCTTTGAATGCAGTTTGCTTTCTATTCAAAAATAAAGGAATGTTTTCTTTGAGTAAAATTTTCTATCTGCAATATTAAGAGTACTTTCCCTCCAGGTGGCATTACAAAATTCCACCCTGTATATAGGTACCATGTGTGAAACCCTTCATGGCTTTTACTCTAACCACGCACAAAAACCTATCGGGATACAGTAGGTATGCGAAAAATAAGTATTTTCACAATCCTTTAGTCGTTTCCGAACAAACTATCAAAATTCAAAATGGCAGGTACCTATTTTGTCAATCACTCAAAATTCAACAGTCAAGCAAAATGAAATAAAAATTTAACAAAGTTAAACAAAATACTGCACCAAAATGAAATAAATTCATATACCTAACTAGAAAAGAGAATGTTTCTCAAACCCGCTTTGTGTGGCTGTAAATATTTTTCCTCAGCCCTAAACAACACGAGAAGTTTGAGGCCTAGCATCAGAATCGGCAAAGAATCATTTCAACTTCGCTTAGATGTTCACCATTTCAATAAGGACGAAATTCGAGTAAGAGCTCATCCTGAATACGTTATCATTGAAGGGAAACAGGAGAAGAATACTCAACAGGGATATGTCTTAAGGCAGTTCATAAGAAAATTCAAGTTGCCAGAAGGTTGTGTTACTTCGAAGATGAAATGTACACTCGATGCCAGCGGGGTATTGACAGTGGAAGCCCAGAGGTTGTTCAAAGATTCGAATAGCCCTGTAGAAGTGGTGATGGTACCAATTGAATACGGTCATGTTGGTGAGAAAAAAGTTGAAGACATTGCTCTGGCGGAACAGAAAGTCTCGAATCCGTGTGCAAATTACCCAAAATTAAGTCCCAAAAATCCGTAAGATAGCTTAGTCATTTTATAGTAAGTTTTTTGTCTAAACCTAGTCAAGATTGTACTATCAGCAAATGAAGAACAGAATTATGAATAAAATATAAAATAATAATAACGAACTTTTTAGCTTTGATCATTCTCCTGCACTTTCATTTTCTGTAGTTGCCGCTGGCAGCATGTCTTCTTTTATAGCTATTTCTTACACTTCACTTGTACAAGCCATTCGCCACAATGCCATCTATGAGGATAATAAACAGGTAGTAGTGCGATAATAAATAGGTTATTAGAAAATAAAAAGCACGCCACGAAGAATGGGTTTTACAAAAAAATAATATTCCACTTATTTTCTCCGAAAAATAAGACAAAAGTGAGTACCATACTTAGTATAGTTATAAGGGACGAACCTGTTGTCATCTAGACTCCATGATTTAGAAATTACGGGTGAAGAAAAATTACCCTGAGGAACCAAACCCAGGTACCTTATGTTCAGGAGTAACGCTTGCAGTTGCGACCTATGATCCTATGACTCCTATGAGTCAGTCATTCACGCAAATGATCCGAAAATATCTTAGCAATGTAACTCCGAGAATATTCTCACTGTTGTTTTTCGTAGGCGTTTTAAATATAGATCGACACATCGACAATTCGACACTCATTCGTTCATAAATACTAAGTCGTAATAACATTATTGTTTACGTCTCAAAACGTTCAACAATTAGAATTGAGTTTTTCATTCATTTCCTCTAGTATTTTCTGGCAACGTTAAGGAATAGATGGTAATCATTGTGGCTAGAAAAGAGGTGAGTTCTGTAGACCCAATTTGGCGCTCCACTTGGTGCATCTGAAGCGCTTATACTATACACAACACAACATGTGTATAAGCGCTTCAGATAACCTGTATCCTCAGACCAACAAAACAATTTTTGTTGGTCTGAGCTTGTATCTCTTTATACTCAGAGTAGGTACTCTAGTATAAAATACTGGCCAAAGACAAAAATCTACCTAAAATAAAGCTAATTTATCACGACAAAAACGCGTCAAGCCCAAGGGCGCATAAAACCCTAATTTATTCGACAAGTTGACTAAAAAGGTAGCTATTACATAAACAGTTTACAGTCGTACGAAACACAACATAGCCAAACGTTCAAGGTAAAGAGACTGTGAGCTAAACCTTGCTCAAATTATATCCAAACTTGTCAATTGTAAATGTTAAATTATGGGTTTTAACGCATTCTATTTGCTTGCCAGCATTATATATACTTATTATAGGACATAGGACACAATCTATCGACTACAACTTAGACTTTTAACTTTGAACACACAGTTTAACATAGGTCATCCAAAATTTGATTTGATCGGATGGTACAATTACCTATTAAGATTTTTTTTAAATAACTGCGGTTTCGATTCCCTGCTAGGATCACAGATTGTTCATAAATCCCATGACACAGTTTCAGTTTTAATCTACATCTGCTTCTAGACTCTTTTGAGTAGGTACTTTTGTTATTTTTCGTTATTTCGGATTCGTCAACCATGCCCTCTAAAAATCATCATTTGAATAACCATTTATCATCTAAAAACGAAAACAAATCTTCACAAAAAAAGTCAACAAGTTTTATTATATTTTTTTTTAATTTACAATAACACTGCCCACTGAGATAGGTCGGTACATATCTACGTCACTTATCGTATGCATCGGGAACTTTCTCGTCCCAAATACTCCCGAGAGCGATGCCAGATCTATGAATCAGCGCTCGCGCATATATAAACGCGTCCCGCACGAATTCCCGTAGATCAAAAGGAAACTCGCTAAAGATAACACAGAAAATGTCTCTGCGACCTTACTTCTTCGATTACGACCTTCCAAGATGGCCGAGGCGTCTTCTCGACCAGAACTTCGGGTTGACAGTGACTCCTGATGACTTATTGAAGGCGTCTGTGAGTCCTATTAGCCCAATCGTGGCTGGTGTCCAACCTTGGTGGCCGGCAACCTCTGGTTCTTCAATCAAAGTTGACAAAGATAAGTGGCAGGTCAATGTGGACGTACAGCACTTCTCCCCAGACGAAGTAACAGTCAAAATCAGCAACGGATTCATCGTGGTCGAAGGTCAACACGAAGAAAAGCAAGATGAACATGGATTTATCTCCAGAAAATTCGTCAGAAGATTCAAGTTGCCTGAAGAAAGTAACCCAGATACTGTGGAATCTAGGCTGTCTTCGGATGGTATACTGACTGTTGTGGCTCCTAAGAAGGCTGAAGTGGCTCAAGGTGAACGGGCTGTTCCTATAACCCAGACTGGACCTGTCAGGAAAGATGTCCTGGACGAAGCTAAGAAGGAATGAGAAGATGGTGACTCACAGACTGTAAACATAAGAGACTGCTTTTAATTTCTATTTTTTGTATTAAATACAATTTACCGTTACATATTCCTGTGTTGTGTTTCTCTGTTCACCTAAATATTATGATAGATTTGCTATTTATAGAGTGTTACGTTACTGAGTGGAACGCATTCACATTCTTTGAAGCTAAAACTGTTCCAGACTGACGGTTTTCTCGTTTGTCATAGGTGAGATAGTTAATTCTCCATTACGTCATGGAATACTCTGTCAATATAATTAAATGCAATGCATAATCTCGCAATTTATTATCCTACGTAAACTAGTTTGTGTCCAAGAAGTTACTTAGGTTTTTTTTTATGTACGGTGGGTTGAAAAGCATGCTCCGTCCAAATTTTGTACCAAAGATGAGTATGAATGTTGATGGATGGAGAGGAAGAGGAAGGCCAAAGAAAAGATGGATGGATTGTCTAAGGAATGATATGAAAGAAAAAGGAGTAAATGATACTGTGACGTCTGATAGGGGAGAATGGAAGAAGAAAACGTGTTGCGCCGACCCCAAGTAGAATGGGATAAGGGCAGGAAGAAGAAGAAGAAGAAGAAGCAGAAATAAAAGACTGAAAGAAGATATCACTTTAACAATAAACTCTTTGTTTATCAAAGTAAAAATTTAAAGATAGGCTGCCAATGATGGTGATGAAGTTTAATTTGTCAGTAATTGTGATAAATACAAAGTTATAGTCTCATAAATAATGATAATATCGTATCATTAGATATGATCAGGGGGAAAATAGTAGAATCAAAATGAATGTGTCTTTATAACCGTGGGGAATCGCTAGTCCCTTTTTATTTCCACGGATTAGGAAGTAAAATATTGTCTTCAGTATTCGTAGTTAACCTGCAGATTGGTGACCATTCATTTAAGCATTTCTTCTTTCTCTGATATTAATAAAATGAATTTACTTAATTCTGCAATGTTGAATTACATTTATTTAAGGTTCTTTATTTCTACTTAACAATATACCTATTTACATTAGAATCGAAATAAAAAATGGGAAATAATAAACCGAGCCACAAAATTACTAACTCAGCCACTTAGCAAGATTTCAGGGACACCCCGAAGTTCGGTTTGGTTAGGTTCCTTTAAACCTTGTACACAGAAATAGAAGCCCTGCGAAGCAGGGCTTCGTCGACCCTGCTTAGGTAGATTTTTTTACAAATAATAGGGAAACTTTATTTGGTTTGTGGCTGACTAAGTAATTTTGTGGCCAGTGTAGGATTAAATAGAAGCCGGTTTAAATAGCACCCATAAAAAATGTATTATTGTCTACACAACTACACATTACAGGAAGCTACCTACATGAAATAAAATTATAGCAATATAACTAATTCATCTCAGTATCGTCTTTAGCAGCATCTTTCGTCTTGTACAAACTATCTTCTATACTCTGTAAGGTTCTATTGCTTGTATCTGGTAATATAAATATTATTAATACACCACAGAAGAATGTGATAACAGCAAATAAAGCGTACATAACTTTCTCGTCGAAAGCTTTAATGATTTCGGGAACAGCTTTCACAGAAATAAAAAGCAGAGCAAACGATATTGCTGAACTTAATCCAGAACCAAAACCACGCAATTTTGATGGAAATATCTCAGCAATAAACGTCCAGGATATAGAAGCTGTAGCACTAGCTGCAAGTATGTAAACAACTATACAAGCAACGGCTACCCCTACTAATCCGACAGGAGCAATATACAAATATATAACTAAACATATTAAAACAATGCCAGTAATAATACAGCAAAGTACGAAAGTTAGTTTCCGTGGGAGAACTTTACCGAAAATACAAACTAATACGGCTGCTCCAATCCTTATAGAATCAGCAAGAACAACTAACAGAAATGCATCTACGTCTCCTGAAAACGTCTTCTCAAATATCGTTTGGGCGTAGAAAGATATAGTAGTAACACCACACCATTGTGTAGCAACTAACAAGACCAATGAAATTCCCACGGACTTCATGAATGGTTTACTAAATATTACTTTAAGCGTATCTTTAAACGTAGTGTTCTCTCCTTTTTTTTCTCTAATTTTCTCCAAAACTATAGCCAGTTCCTTATCAGCACTCTCGCCGTTTCCTCGGAATATTCTGTAGGATTCCATACCTGCATCGATTCTACCTTTGGATAGCAACCAAAGCGGGCTTTCTTTCAAGAACCAGAGCATTACAAAGCCTAAAACGAGTGGCAATGCGAAAATGAAGCAACTGATCTTCCAATTCAAGTATTTTCCAACTGTATGGCTGATTAAGACTCCTACATGGGCTGCTACAGCTGGGTATAAAAAAGCAACAGCCCTGAATTTTGGGCTAGTTGATTCTGCCACATAGACCATGCCATTGGCTCTCATGGCCCCCCTGCATACTCCTGTGATGAATCTTCCAATGAGCATGAGAGTGTTGTTGATGGCCAGGCCCATGATGATCCAGCCGATGGCGTAGGGTACGATCAGGACTAGCTGGGCCATCCTCCTCCCAATGCCATCGCTCAAGGAGCCAGAGAAAATAGACCCAAAAATCATTGCCAGCGGAGAAATGGAAGCTGAAACAAATAAATGGAGTGCTTGATTTCCTTGCATAGAGCCTGATGGCATGACACGACGGCACGTTTTAAAGGTGCTTTTGATTTTCAGCCTTAGTTCAATGGAATTAGTGCTGGATTTGTTATTTTAACACGAATAATTCGAAACGTGCTCTCCCGCAGGGTGACCTAGGCTACTGCACCATAGTTTACTTCATTCATGTTTCTACGGAAATATGAGTTCTAATAAATAAATAATTAAAATAAGGTTGAATATTGCCCGTAGCCGTCGGCCCGGCAATGTCTGCAGCTAGTGAGAGTGTTTGCCTGCGTTTGCGACGACAAAAACGATGTGCGATGTCTGTCAAACTCACCGATCCACGAGTCGAACTTTTCGTCGTACGGAAAGTTGGAGTCATTCTGAAGTTGAGGCAGTAGGACTGCTGAGAAACCAAAGGTTAGTCCACCACCGAGGGACACCAATGATACCGCTATTGTAGCCAAGATCTGGAAGTGTTGAGAAAATAACAATCAAGATAGAATCAATAAGATAACAATCAAGTATATTGAATGAATTCTGAATTCACGAGCCCTCGGCTCAATGTTCATTGATTTTACAAAATTAAAAATACGAATCCATCCGTTATTTTTCAAAACTCTAAATGATGGACTAATTAGATTCTTAATTTATTAATACTGTAAAATAGACAATAATTAAGGGACTTTACTTATGGCGCGATGAGAACGCGACGTGATCCGTGCGATATCGAGTCGATTACCGATTTAAGTAGCACGTATTTACTAATGCAGTGATGGAATGCAATTCGACCGTGCACTACAAGAATCCACCTTACTACTACGACATAATAGCGCTGCAAACCAAAGTCAATAGATGTCGTACGAGACGAGTTATAGTTGCGCAATCGAATTTCGAACACAGAATCATGTGCATTGTCATTAGTAAGTACATGCAATTCGATATCGAGGAGATCTGTGAGCGATATCGCCAATCCGTGCGACTCCATTAGCAAACACTAGCGATCGTCCATACATTTCTTTGGCCGGACACTCGTGTGATCTCATCTGACCGATATCGTCAATCGATGCAATTCGATATCGCATCGTGCCATGAGTAAAGTCCCTGTTCACTGTTCGACACAATGATTATAAAGAACTTTCGCGTGATAATGATAATGAACCTGGGTGACGAGTCTGCTAATTATTAGTCAGAATGGCGCCACAATGGCGTTTCAATTTTCGAACCATTTTTTACTCAGCAGTAAAAAATGATTCGAATAAGCACTACAATTGAAACGCCATTGTGGCGCCATTCTGACTAATAATTAGCAGACTCGACACCCTGGAAAAATGATTTATACCCTCCCAAAATACCATTTAGAAACTTAGTAAGATGGAACAAGACACTAAAGTATTTAAAATATTTAATACATACCTGTCTATACACATGGCCAGGAACTGTAAGTTTTTTCACTATCACTTCTTTTATTGTATTCGTCATATTTTTGTCTATTTTTTACCCGACTACCAAAGAACGGTTATGTATTTTATGAACCTGATCTCTTCCACTGCAAGGCAATATTATTAATTCATAAATAAACATCTACACTTGTTTGATTTTAATGATGCAATAATTTCCGTATATTAATTAAATCTAAAATGACACAACTTGTTTAAAGTAGTCGCGCTATTATTAGGAGCAAATAAACGATACAATATTCTAAAGTGAAGTATACGAAACATGTTGTTTTTAGGGTTCCGTAGTCAAAAAAGAAATAATTAAAATTGCGCCGAGTATGTCCATCTGTCTTAACTACTATAGAAACTAGGCAAATAGTGTAACTAAAAGTTGTACACCAGTCATAAAAATACATTTGAATAATGCCATTTTTTTCTTAACAAAATACTTCAAAAAAAATGCCTCATAAATATCAATTTAGTAACACTCATTCATATTTTATTCTGACTACGGAACTCTTTAAAAATTGTGGTGACAATAATCGTTTATTAATGAATGGTCTAATTAAATACAATAAACCAGGTTCCGTTAACGAACTAGTAAATCAAAATATCTGACAGCTAACTAAAACATGGCGCCGAAAATTCTCATCACTTTCGACTAGTAACGTGCCCAGAAGACTGATGGCAACGTTTTCAAAGGCTATATGACAACTCACTTCTTTCTTTCTTTGTGCGAGGTTTTGTCCAGCCTCTGGTTTCAGAGTAATTGAGAGTGAGGTATGGAGATGCACCATTTGCGACTACTCCAGCAGAGAGGAGATGTGGACATCTGATTGGTTATTTAAACACATCTCCTCACCTCTCCGCTTTGGTGGATAAGGGGCCCAAGATTATGTCGTATCAATGTTAATCAATATCAAAAAGAAAAAAATATCCATCCATCCTCAAAAACATGCACATTTACATATAATGACGCACTCAATAGTAAAATAAAAAACAAACAAACATTATGTATATCAACATTTTAATAAAATTAAAGTAAATCGTAGTCTTACTTTTAGTCATATTACACTTCTACTAACAGCATCATCTATACAGATGATTTTTGAAGGAAGCTGAATCTTCTACTCCCTCGTTTGAACGGTAACTACTAAAACTATACTGAAGAGTCTGGCAAAGTAGACATCCTTACATCAGTCTTCACGTCACTTTTCTTTTTGTACAAAGAATCCTCTATATCCTGCAAACTCCTATTGTTAGTCTCTGGTAGTATAAAACTTAATAATATACCAGTAGTAAATGTGACAGCAGCAAATGAACCGTACATGGCTTGGTCCCCATATCTAAACAAAATCTCTGGAGTAACTTTCACAGAAATAAATAGTAATATAAATGATATCGCCGAACTTATACCAGACCCAAAACCACGCACTTTTGAAGGAAAGATCTCTGCGATGAACGACCAAGATATAGAAGTTAATACACTTCCTGAAGCTATGTAAATAACCATACATGTCATACCTATCCAAACTAAGCCAACAGGCGCTAAAAACAAATATACTATCAAACCTACTAACACAAGAGTAGTTATAATACTACAAATCATTAAAGTAATTTTACGTGGAAGAACTTTAGCAAATATACATACAAATACAGCTGCTGCAATTCTTATAGTATCAGTAATTAACATTAACAAATATGCATCTATATCTTCTGAAAATGTCTTCTCAAAAATCATTTGAGCGTAGAAAGATATAGTATTGACACCACAACATTGTACGGAGATAAATAATAACAATACAGAAGCCATAGATTTCATGAATGGTTTACTAAATATTATATTTAGACTATCTTTGAAATTGGTATCCTCTTCTGATTTATCTTTAGTCGTCTCCAAAACAGATGCCAGTTCCTGTTCAGTACTGTCTCCATTTCCTCGAAATAGTCTGAAGGACTCTATTCCTTCGTCAATTTTACCTTTGGACAGCAGCCACAGCGGACTTTCTTTAAATAAGAGTAGTGTAACAAAGGATATAATGTTAGGCAAGGTGAAGATGTAACAACTAGCCTTCCAATGAACATATTTTCCAACTAAATGGCTGAATATTACTCCTATATGGATTGCTGCTGATGAGACGAAAAGAGCAACACCTCTATACTTTGGGTCAGTAATTTCTCCAATGTAGACAATGCTGGTGGCTCTGACGGATCCTGTACAAAGTCCAGTGATAAATCTCCCGATGAGCATGACTGTGTTGTTTGTAGCTAAGCCCATCATGACCCAAGCAAAGGTGAAGGGAACGATGAGGACCAGCTGGCCCATCCTTCTGCCAATGCCGTCGCTCATGGAGCCAGCAAACAGGGATCCAATCATCATTGCCAGCGGAGAGATGGATGCTGAAACAAATGACATAGTACATGAAACCTACGTGAAACATTTTCTTCGATAATATTGTGTTAATCTGGTTGTTGGACAGATGCATTACAGTTACTGTGGAATTTAAAATAAATTATGAAATTAGCGTTACTTTGCGGAAATCCATGACATTAAATGTTATGAAAAATATCTAGTTTTAATGCCGCGACAAAAATCCAGGCACATGCAGCGAAAGTTATAAGTATAGGTTTGATTGCATGGCATGTTTTCCCGTTATTTGCACCTGTGCATATGCATGTTGTCCTTTGCTGCATGTGCATATTATGCATGATTGCATAGGGTGGGATTGTCATCCTGCAACAAGCCTGGATTTCTGTCTGGAATTGAAACTAGATATTTTTCATAACATTTACTGTGGAATTTGTTGTACTTGGAAATAATGAAGGGAAGCCACTTTAACCCCCGACGCAAAAAGAGGAGAGTAAAGCGGGATTTCCACGATGCGTGATAATTATTACGGACACGGACCAGTCCAACGCGACGTACCATCGTAAGGGTATCGTCGTGGATTTTATTATTCACCACAAATCTGACAGCATGCCCCTAGCCCTGTGTGGGTGTGGGAGGACTCATTTAATGATTTTAACAAGCTAAAAAAACAAAAAGAGGTTTCTAGCGATTGCTCTGATATGTTTCATGAAAATCAGTTCATCTGTTACAAGGTCATCATTAAGGCTTGTATTTCTATGGATTTCTGATTTTGTATATGAAACTTACCGATCCATGAGTCGTGACTCTTGTCGTAAGGGTAGTTGGAGTCATTCTGGAGTTGAGGCAGCAGCACTGCCGTGACGCCGAGGCATAAGCCTCCGGAGAAAGAGAGCAAAGAGGCTGCTGTTGTCGCTATGATCTGAAAATGATGAACAAGTTACTTATAGTTACAATTTATGATACAAATTATGATCAGATCTTGCTTATAAGGGAAATGAAACATAAACCCGAAACACCTATATAATTGTAGATCAGATAATATTACCGTGCGGCAATCGATTTGAGCAACAGTAACATAATAAAAAGATTTCGACAATTCAGCCTAACAGCTGAAATACTGAAAAAACTTACCTGTCTGTAAATATGCACATTTTTCGCGACGTTGAGCGCAATTCCTTGCAAAGTAATCGTCATTTTGATTTATTCCATGTATCAATGTGCCCTAATGCATAAGTACATCTTCTCGAATCTTCCATCGTTATGTGTTACCTATAATTAATTCTACCATGATGGTATATCAGTATATTGTTGGAAAAACCTTTTGAAATTAAACATTTATATTTATTTTTAACATCGGCGATACACGTTTACACGTCTGCGACAAATAAACACTATTCTATTATACTTTTGGTTAACGGCAACCCAATTCGATGTCGACTATTCTGCCATTCACTAAAGAACTGGAAAAACAAGTATGCATAATTATCAGTCTGAAAATAGATAGGAAGGAAAAGTTAAAAGAAAAGAATTACATTAAAACTCTAATGGGGAAGGCAAGTGTCAAAGTGAAAATGACAGTTTGGTCCCCAAAGAACTGTAAAATCAAAGGAATTTTCAGAAAAAAAACATTTATTGATGTAAAATGACTAGATGTTGTGTAATAAGCTGTAAAAATGATGGAATACACTTTTCAAAATAATATCTACTTTTCTTTTGGAGGTTAAGTACCAGTATTGCATCGCTCGAAAATCGAAGAATTATCACCTGGAACGAGTTTTGTAATAGTTGTGGTGTTAAGAAATTAAATATATTGTGATATTTCTCGAATCTAAATAGAAAAAAAGGTTAAAATTACTGACTTAAAACATTATGATATTTTATCAAAATAGAAAGTCAAAACCAGCATTATATTCTTGATAAAGGAGAGGACAGGTAAAACATACCTAAACTCAAAAATTGAAACCTCAACTACAAGTAATTGTGGATTTATTACGGTAAAATCAAATGTATAACCACTCAATTAAATCACTTTTTTTCTCTTGTAGATGCGCCGCGGCGTCTTAATTCTTCTTTTAGTATATAGTACTTGCATGGACGAATAATTTTCCATATTTGTTTTGTATTTATACTCAATTTTTATAACAAATAATCTTGTTTGTTTTTTTGTACAAGGTAGACGTGGGGACCAACTATCGCAGCGCCATCTACGATTAGCTTTGAGTTGCCATCCCCATTGATACATTTGAAGACACTGTAAATCTTGTCGGGTTAGTACTGGACTGAAACAAACAAAAAAATAGAATAAATATATATAATTGTTAAAACATAAAATACGCGTATACCACAAATTTAACATTCATCACAATTTTATATTTTTGACGGATGAATATCAGCAACGTCACAAACAAGTCAGGAGAGGAATGACTGAGTAAGTAGGGAGAAGAAATTAATGGGAAGGGGAATCTTCATTATGTCCGTTTCGACCGCGCGGCCACGACGTTTTTTTTAAATAAAACTCATCCCAAGTTTTTGTAAAAAAATGTAAAAGTCGATTCCCAAAAACCATAAATTTGTCAAAGCAATGGTTAAAAAGTTATAAGGGTTTGAACGTGGCCGCGCCATCGAAACTTTCCGAACCGCGCGGCCATGGAGATCTTTAAAACTAAGAGTCGCAGAGACCTGAAATTTTGGGAAATAGTAGATTGAATTTGTAAACCAAATGTAAAAATATAGAAAAAAATCCTGTGTTTATATTTTAGGAGCTGCAAGGCTAAAACCTCATGGCCGCGCCATTGAAACGGTGACGAACACGTTATCGCCGATATCTCGCTGAAAAAACATCTCAGACGTTTGAAGTTCTTTGTAAAATATAGATTTTAATTTGTCGAAACATGTAAAAATACAACAAAAAATCCTAGGATTATATTTTAGGAGCTATAAGACTAAAACCCCATGGCCGCGCCATCGAAACGTTGAAAATTTAGTTTTTCACCAATATCTCGCTGAAAAAGCATCGCAGAGGTCTGAATTTTTTTGTAAAACCTAGATTTGAATATGTCGAAACTACCAAAAATACAAAAAAAAAATCCTAGGTTTATGTTTCAGGAGCTGTTGAACAAAATCTCTAATACATCTTTAATATCTCGATTAGGGTGACCACGGATTATTATTTACAGAGAACTTTCCACCTATTTTTATATTAGAAATGATATTATCTCAAGGATTCGAATTTAAATGAAACAATAAGGTACGTAAAAAAATAATGTTATTTCTTTAAAAATCACAGATTGTTCGCTTACACTAGGACAGTAAAGAAAAGTATGTCCTAGTGTAAGCCAACAATCTGTGATTTATGTGATTTTTAAAGAAATGTATGTCCTTGTGTAAACCAACAATCTGTGATTTATGTGATTTTTAAAGAAATGTATGTCCTAGTGTAAGCGAACAATCTGTGATTTTTAAAGAAATAACATTATTTTTTACGTACCTTATTGTTTCATTTAAATTAGAATCCTTGAGATAATATCATTTCTAATATAAAAATAGGTGGAAAGTTCTCTGTAAATAATAATCCGTGGTCACCCTAATCGAGATATTAAAGATGTATTAGAGATTTTGTTCAACAGCTCCTGAAACATAAACCTAGGATTTTTTTTTGTATTTTTGGTAGTTTCGACATATTCAAATCTAGGTTTTACAAAAAAATTCAGACCTCTGCGATGCTTTTTCAGCGATATATTGGTGAAAAACTAAATTTTCAACGTTTCGATGGCGCGGCCATGGGGTTTTAGTCTTATAGCTCCTAAAATATAATCCTAGGATTTTTTGTTGTATTTTTACATGTTTCGACAAATTAAAATCTATATTTTACAAAGAACTTCAAACGTCTGAGATGTTTTTTCAGCGAGATATCGGCGATAACGTGTTCGTCACCGTTTCAATGGCGCGGCCATGAGGTTTTAGCCTTGCAGCTCCTAAAATATAAACACAGGATTTTTTTCTATATTTTTACATTTGGTTTACAAATTCAATCTACTATTTCCCAAAATTTCAGGTCTCTGCGACTCTTAGTTTTAAAGATCTCCATGGCCGCGCGGTTCGGAAAGTTTCAATGGCGCGGCCACGTTCAAACCCTTATAACTTTTTAACCATTGCTTTGACAAATTTATGGTTTTTGGGAATCGACTTTTCCATTTTTTTACAAAAACTTGGGATGAATTTTATTTAAAAAAAACGTTATCGCCGATATCTCGCTGAAAAAACATCTCAGACGTTTGAAGTTCTTTGTAAAATATAGATTTTAATTTGTCGAAACATGTAAAAATACAACAAAAAATCCTAGGATTATATTTTAGGAGCTATAAGACTAAAACCCCATGGCCGCGCCATCGAAACGTTGAAAATTTAGTTTTTCACCAATATCTCGCTGAAAAAGCATCGCAGAGGTCTGAATTTTTTTGTAAAACCTAGATTTGAATATGTCGAAACTACCAAAAATACAAAAAAAAATCCTAGGTTTATGTTTCAGGAGCTGTTGAACAAAATCTCTAATACATCTTTAATATCTCGATTAGGGTGACCACGGATTATTATTTACAGAGAACTTTCCACCTATTTTTATATTAGAAATGATATTATCTCAAGGATTCGAATTTAAATGAAACAATAAGGTACGTAAAAAAATAATGTTATTTCTTTAAAAATCACAGATTGTTCGCTTACACTAGGACAGTAAAGAAAAGTATGTCCTAGTGTAAGCCAACAATCTGTGATTTATGTGATTTTAAAAGAAATGTATGTCCTTGTGTAAACCAACAATCTGTGATTTATGTGATTTTTAAAGAAATGTATGTCCTAGTGTAAGCGAACAATCTGTGATTTTTAAAGAAATAACATTATTTTTTTACGTACCTTATTGTTTCATTTAAATTCGAATCCTTGAGATAATATCATTTCTAATATAAAAATAGGTGGAAAGTTCTCTGTAAATAATAATCCGTGGTCACCCTAATCGAGATATTAAAGATGTATTAGAGATTTTGTTCAACAGCTCCTGAAACATAAACCTAGGATTTTTTTTTGTATTTTTGGTAGTTTCGACATATTCAAATCTAGGTTTTACAAAAAAAATCAGACCTCTGCGATGCTTTTTCAGCGATATATTGGTGAAAAACTAAATTTTCAACGTTTCGATGGCGCGGCCATGGGGTTTTAGTCTTATAGCTCCTAAAATATAATCCTAGGATTTTTTGTTGTATTTTTACATGTTTCGACAAATTAAAATCTATATTTTACAAAGAACTTCAAACGTCTGAGATGTTTTTTCAGCGAGATATCGGCGATAACGTGTTCGTCACCGTTTCAATGGCGCGGCCATGAGGTTTTAGCCTTGCAGCTCCTAAAATATAAACACAGGATTTTTTTTCTATATTTTTACATTTGGTTTACAAATTCAATCTACTATTTCCCAAAATTTCAGGTCTCTGCGACTCTTAGTTTTAAAGATCTCCATGGCCGCGCGGTTCGGAAAGTTTCAATGGCGCGGCCACGTTCAAACCCTTATAACTTTTTAACCATTGCTTTGACAAATTTATGGTTTTTGGGAATCGACTTTTACATTTTTTTACAAAAACTTGGGATGAATTTTATTTAAAAAAAACGTCGTGGCCGCGCGGTCGAAACGGACACTCTTCATTTTAGGGAGGTGTATTGAAGTATGTGACAATTGTTGTTAAGGTAGGAGACTATAACAAAAGTGTATAGATTGTCAAGAAGGGGACTGAGTACTGAGCCCTGCAGAAGTCTCTTCCATGTCTGCCTTTCATCAAAGTGCTCACCCTGGACTCTCAGAACCAAAGAGTGAGACATGAGAAGACCACATATGCAAGCAATCATCGTGACTGGAATCCTCAGCTGTTGCAGTTTCTGCCTGAGATGTCTAGAAAGGCGGCCACAACGGATTCGTTTTTAGGAAATGTTAAACGAATATCTGCAACTAAAACGCCTACACTATCTTGTGCCCAGACCTTTCCTGAAGCCAAATTGGAAGTTCGGCAGTAAGTCTCTCGATTCGACTGACCATTCCAATCTATTTTGATTAAGTGTTCCATCAATTTGACTAAGACTGGTAAAGCTATTCGGATCATCAGCGTGTTTACCTGGTTTTAGTAAGGGAATAATAATTTGTAACTTCCACTGATCCCGAACCCAACCCTGGGTGTAACAAAAATTAATGATCCCAAGGTCCCAAACAATAAAAGAATATGAGACTCCATCTGATCCAGGGGCAGACTCCCGAACATGCCTGAGCACCATATTCAGTTCTTCCAAAGTAAATGGCATATCCAAATTATCGACTGAACACTTTGCAGAGGAAAATTGAAACGGACGTTATAAATAAATTTCATTAAACAAACAGTAGCAAAACAAAACTAGTACTTATAATGCTTTTTCGAGATGAAAAAAAATTAAAACTCAAGAAAATAATGTAACAAACGCTATTTTCTTTAAAATATAAGTAGTATCATAAAAAGGTATGGAGATGCACCATTTGCGACCACTCCATCGTTGACCCATCAAAGTACCATCAGTTTACTATGTATTACTCCAACATTTTCCTACTCACATCTGCAGACGTGGATATAAAGTGAGACCTGCCAGCCAGTAAGTTCTTCTTCAGCTGTAACACCGAGACGGTGACAAATACTCGTCGGTTTTCTTTATTATATTTTGCGTATAGCGTTAAGCTACCAAGTCCACCCACTGCGACTGCAGGGCAATCCAATTACTCTGGTGACTGATGAGTAGAGACGCAGCGAGGCGGACGATTATGGAGCATTTAATGAACAGAAAACTAAAACACAGAAATGGACCTAATATTGAACCTTGAGGGACTCTGATTGTGGTCTTAGTTGCCATTGAGTTTACATCTTTAAACTAACTTCAACTTGTCTTTCTTTTAGATATGATCTAAAGAAATATCTGTGGAAATATAGAGCTGCCTCTTTTCAATTTTATATATTCTATTTCCAAAAATTGTCTCGTAGTCTATACAGTTGAACGCCTTTGAAAGATCCCAAAAAAATCCATATCAGTTTCATAATAACTGCAGGTAAAATTATTACGAACTAGCTTATATGCCGTAGCGTTGCCCGCGATACTTCATATGCAGATAAAAATGTCTGTATATTTGAGTGATTGGTCGGTGAAAACCGCATAAAACGAAGAATGAAAGGTGATGGGATGGGGGAGACCTCCCAACTAGCAAAGAGATCCTATGAGCAATTACTCTTACGACTATAGATCGAAAGACAGCCGTATGAAAGATCCCATAATTCAAAAAGCCGTTCAAAAGCCGCTCTCTCGGCTTTTTAGCCTTCAGCGCTTTTTAGCTCTATGAGCAACCAACCGTAAGTCCTATGAAAGCTCTTTGAAAGCAACTGAATCGCTAATTTGTCGTAAGAGAAGCTTTCGTGAAGCTATCTTTCGACATGTATTTCTTACAGCATATTTATCGAGAGAACGCTGTTCATTCGACAAAATAGCACCTCAGTTACTATACCGACACTTAATGTCCTAAGATAGCTTCTCACGCGGCTTTCATTCCGCATAATTTTTGAAGTTGAGAAAACGCTTTCAAATTATCAATTCAGCGCCAAAAGGTGCTCAAAACATCATTTGAAAGCCTTCTTACAACATAATTGTGATATGGAACGCCATTTTGTATAATATCTGTACGTACGTACCGTATTGCGTTACGTCAAAAATGGATTACAATTGGTGGAAAAAAATTAAAAGAAGCGGAGGGTCCCGACGAAAAGTGAACATGATTTATAAAAGTTTAAAACAATCGACATCTGCATTGGCAGCAACCACAGAAGATGAGCAAACAAAATTAAATATAAATGCGGGTTCTGTAGAAAATATTTTTGATATTTGCCAACCGCCAACTACTTAGTAGTTCTACTTTCGAAAATATCTGTGCTGATCAAGTCAAACCAAATTACTTAACTTAATGAAAAAGTTAGACAAAGAGGAATTTCAAAGATAATTAAACATAAACAATTTTTTTATTTTTTGTTATAGTTTATAATTAAAATATAGAATATTTTGTTTATGTTTAATTATCTTTCAAATTCCTCTGGTATATTAATAATATGACAGTATTTTGATCTAATATTAAGGATTTAACATCTTGCGCTAAGGAACCCCAATCTAACTGCAATTGCGGTCCTAATAGAAGTCGTAAGATTGAATCCGCATTTCCATCTCTCGGCTAAAAAGCCGAGTGAATGCTTTTTGATGATAAGTGAATTGCTAATAATGGCGAATTGGATAAAATATTAAATTAATATTATTTTTAATTCATAATTTACTAAGAAATGTTACGGCCCATGAAAATATTAACTAAAATGTAAGGAATATAGACGAAAAATTTAATTCCGCATATGAAAGTAGCACCTTTTAGCTAACCTTAGGTCACGAATTGTCGTATGACTTTGAAATTGTATGGCACAAATAATAATGAAAAGTTTAATACTAAACATTAAACTATTAATTTTCATTTCACAAACACCCATGCGCAGATCGAGAGTCGATCGAGATGTCGTAAGAATGCCAGTTGGATGCATTCACTCGATCAAAGAGTCGAGAGATTGCAACCGCACTGCTATCTTACGATAAATTTGTCGAATGAAAGCGCTTCTTCCGATTAATATGATACTAAATAGCATTCGAGTTGCGATTATTTCTATATTCTTTCGACAATTTGGCGATTCAAAGATAATCCACAGCACTAAATAGCTGAGAGAAGTGCGCCCAAATCGCGTCGAGAGAACGTGGTCGGATCCATCTCTCGACTTTTTCTCTCGATCAATAGCCGAATGAGAAACGTGCTGCTGGCATTCTTACGACATCTTTTGCTAGTTGGGCTTTGCCCAGCAGTGGGATAATATAGGTTAATTATAAAAATCATGAGTTCTTAATCCGTTCTGTAGTTTTATGCGCAAAAGAAACAAATATCCATCCATCCACAAACATTCGCATTAATGATGCTCGCAATAGTAAAATAAAAAACAAACAAACATTATGTTTATCACTATTTTAATAAAATTAAAGTAAATTGTAGTCCTAATTTTATTTATAAAATATGTACATTTCTACTAGCAACATCATCTGCGAGTGGGATTTAAACTTACGTATTCTGTATAAGTACTCCAGATGCCTTTCCAATTAGGCTACCGCAACGCAACATACACTCGGTAACTAAATCTTCTATTCCCTCGTTTGAACGGTAACTACATCTATGTTATAATTATAATATAATTTTCCTACGTAAAACTATACTGATGAGTCTGGCAAAGTAGACATCTTTACATCAGTCTTCACGTCACTTTTCTTTTTGTACAAAGAATCCTCTATATCCTGCAAACTCCTATTGTTAGTCTCTGGTAGTATAAAACTTAATAATATACCAGTAGTAAATGTGACAGCAGCAAATGAACCATACATGGCTTGGTCCCCATATCTAAACAAAATCTCTGGAGTAACTTTCACAGAAATAAATAGTAATATAAATGATATCGCCGAACTTATACCAGACCCAAAACCACGCACTTTTGATGGAAAGATCTCTGCGATGAACGACCAAGATATAGAAGTTAATACACTTCCTGTAGCTATGTAAATAACCATACATGTCATAGCTATCCAAACTAAGCCAACAGGCGCTAAAAACAAATATACTATCAAACCTACTAACACAAGAGTAGTTATTATACTACAAATCATAAAAGTAATTTTACGTGGAAGAACTTTAGCAAATATACATACAAATACAGCTGCTGCAATTCTTATAGTATCAGTAATTAACATTAACAAATATGCATCTATATCTTCTGAAAATGTCTTCTCAAAAATCATTTGAGCGTAGAAAGATATAGTATTGACACCACAGCATTGTACGGAGATAAATAATAACACTACAGAAGCCATAGATTTCATGAATGGTTTACTAAATATTAAATTTAGACTATCTTTGAAATTGGTATCCTCTTCTGATTTATCTTTAGTCGTCTCCAAAACAGATGCCAGTTCCTGTTCAGCACTGTCTCCATTTCCTCGAAATAGTCTGAAGGACTCTATTCCTTCGTCAATTTTACCTTTGGACAGCAGCCACAGCGGACTTTCTTTAAATAAGAGTAGTGTTACAAAGGATATAATGTTAGGTAAGGTGAAGATGTAACAACTAGCTTTCCAATGAACATATTTTCCAACTAAATGGCTGAATATTACTCCTATATGGATTGCTGCTGATGGGAAGAAAAGAGCAACACCTCTATACTTGGGGTCAGTAATTTCTCCGATGTAGACCATGCTGTTGGCTCTGACGGACCCTGTACAAAGTCCAGTGATAAATCTTCCGATGAGCATGACTGTGTTGTTTGTAGCTAAGCCCATCATGACCCAAGCGAAGGTGAATGGAACGATAAGGACCAGCTGGCCCATCCTTCTGCCAATGCCGTCGCTCATGGAGCCAGCAAACAGGGATCCAATCATCATTGCCAGCGGAGAGATGGATGCTGAAACAGATGACATAGTAATGAGTACGTAAAACATTTTCTTCGACAATTTTGTATTAATCTGGTTGGCAGACAGATGCATTACAGTTAAGTACTATGGAATTTAAAATAAATTATGGAATCAGGAGTTACTTTGCGGAAATCCATGACATTGAATGTTATGAAAAATATCTAAAATCCAGGCTTGTTGCAGGATGCAATCCCACCTATGCTATCATGCATATGCACATGCAGCAAAAGTTGTATGTATAGGTTTGATTGCATGGCATGTTTTCCCGTTTTTTGCACGTGTGCGTATGCATGTTTCCTTTGCTGCATGTGCATATGCATGATTGCATAGGGTGGGATTGCATCCTGTCTGCTGCAACAAGCCTGGATTTTTGTCGCGCAATTAAAGCTAGATATTTTTCATAACATTTACTGTGGAATTTGTTGTACTTGGAAATAATGAAGGGAAGCCACTTTAACCCCCGCCGCAAAAAGAGGAGAGTAAAGCGGGATTTCCACGATGCGAGATAATTATTGAGGACACGGACCAGCCAGACGCGACGCACCATCGTAAAGGTATCGTCGTTCGTGGTAGCGTAGACACGTCAATCGGAGAAAAAGAGTGGTGCGTGACAATCGATTGTCGTACCTTGGGAATCTAGCTTTGTAAGTTTGACCGCTTTCTGTGTTTATGTGAGACTGTCTGCGGCACCGTAGCTCTTGAAAGAGTGAACGGATTTGAATGCGATTTTTTATTGGAAAGCAGGTTTTCTAACGATGGTTCTGACATGTATTATCAAAATCAGTTCAGCTGTTTTTAATCGTCATGCATTTTAATTGTAAATACCTATTTCTATGAAGTTCTGATTTTGGCATTTTTTTTAATAGGGAAAAATCGACCAGCAGACTATTCTCAAACCACTGCAAATCCTGATAGCCAGAATCAACATTGGTAATCACCAGAAAAGCGCCGAGACAATGAAGCTCGACGTGTCCAGGAGAATGATTTTGGTATTTGAAACTTACCGATCCATGAGTCGTAGCTCTTGTCGTAAGCGTAGTTGGGGTCATGCTGCAGTTGAGGCAGCAGCACTGCCGTGACGCCGAAGCATATGCCTCCGGAGAAGGAGAGCAAAGAGGCCGCAGTTGTCGCTATTATCTGGAAATTATGAACAAGTTACTTATAGTACTTAGCAATATCATACAAATTATGATCAGTGATAATCAGCTCTTGCTTATCAAATCGGATAATCGGGCTCATAATTTTATCTAAACTTCTTCGTCTTCCCACGGAACAATAAAAACTTGAGAGGTGTCAAGGGACACCCTGATGGAACGAAGTTCACAAAAATAATCGTCGCAACACCACACTGTTCAATGCGAAATAGAAAGACGAAACGAAAATATCTGGCTTGCTTTCTACTAGAGAGAGAGAGACAGAGAAACATGAGGAACGGGGTTTGAGTGAGGGGTACGGGGCGCGGGGTGCGGCGCGAGGTGCGGGGCGTGGAAAAAAAGTGTCGTGCCAACTTTTCGTAAGAATTTTTTCCGTCTAGCCCCCTTTCACAACGCGCGATAAGGAACTTCGTTCCAATATGGAAATTAGTTTTTCCGGATCTGTAGTGCATGTGTAGGTATGTGAGTTTAGATATTTTTAAACGCACCCACGACACAGGAGAAGTTCGTAGTGAGGGGAAATGAAACATATACACACCCAGACCCGAAACACCTAATCGTAGACCCGATACAAATAGTTGTACCGTGCGGCAATAGAACCCGAGACACGCAACACAGCAATCGTGCCGTCAATAATCAGACTTTGAATCGAATACAATCTGCTCCAAATAATAATCTCAAGTGTTTAACTTAACATCATAAGAGCAGTCCTTAACATAACACAAGGATAAATACTTAATAGAAAGATAGAAACAGAAAACCTTGTAAATCTACATTTATTATATTAATTAGTACAATGACGTAAATGGTTAATTATTTTATTATTCAGCCATCACTAAACGATCGATACTGCTATAAATGTTAAGCCACGTCCACGACCTCGGGTGGTACGACGTCATGACGTCCGTGAAGAGACCCGCGCGAATATCAGTTATTCAGTTGTTTTTCCGTGTCGCTGACTCGTGATTCGTGAACTTCTGGCTCTCTACAGTCTTTATTTAACATATTCAGCGTTGACTGGCGTCAGTGATTTTTAAATTTGCTTTACTTTAAGCTTACAATAGGTTGCTTCCACTGACATGTCTACGAAAATAACAGAGATATTTAGGCTGTGAGTGTGTACTCTTTATTTAGACGAACAATAAACATCTGAATGTCCGCTGACTTGGTCATAAACCTACTGAATGTCAAGAGAGAGGCGAACTGTAGCAAATTGTACAAAGCGCTGGCAAACCTAATGTCAAAAAGGCAATCTTATTAATGAGGAGCGTAGTTTTCTATGGCGCGTAACTCTTGCGCGTATTTATTCTGCGAATTAGCAACTTGCATAATATTATGCGCTCTGTATGGACACTAAGAATTTTTGAAATATTTATTCAGAGAAGTCAGTCCCTAACTTGAGTGTAGTCGCTTGAGTGTAAAAGTCGTGGCCAGGCATTATTATATTTATTTTCCTTTATTAATTTTTATAATAATTATAAGTCATCATTATAACGATTGCCTTTGAATTAACGAGTAATTGTCACAGATGACAGATTAATAGAATAATAATTGTTCAATTACTGATGGATAAGAAAATCGTAAATTGCATTTTTTTAACAGTTTTTCAAGGAAATATTGCAATATTTATAACTAATAGATTAATCTAGCGATCCGCCTTAGCTTCGCATGGGTGCAATATTGGTGATTGCGAAACTTGTAAATATTCCTATGCTTTTTTTCTGATTTTCAGGCTATACCCCGATTAGTCTGAGATAATTAGTCGCCGTCCGCATGCCCGCGCCTACGGGTAGGAAGGCGCCTCGCAATGTCCTCTATTGCCGTGGGAGACTCCCGCGGCGGCTGAGTCATGGGGTGGAGACTGTCCTCTACCACACGCGTTCTGCCTCCTCTTTCGCTATAACTGCTTTGTAGAAGGAGGAGACTGCTTCCCATTCCGTCTCGCCGCGCAGCTTGGCATGGACCAATGACGGGCGCGAGAGGTCGACATCGCATTTACATCGCTCTAACTTAGATTTGAGCAACAATATAATAAAAAGATTTCGCCAATTTAACCTAAAAAACGTAAAGTTACTGAAAAAACGTACCTGTCTGTAAATATGCGCATTTTTCGCGACGTTGGGCGCAATTCCTTGCAAAGCAATCGTCATTTTGACTTATTCCATGAATCAATGTGCCCATAATGCTTACATCTTCTCGAATCTTCCATCGTTTTGCGTTATAATTAATTCTGCCATGATGGTATACCAGTATTTTGTTGGAAAAACCTGTTGAAATAAAATATAGATATATGTATAACATTGACGGAACAAGTTTAAAAGTCGGCGACAAAAATACACTAGGCAAAACTATGCCTCAATATCTTACTTTTTTGGTTTCTGTATTGATTGAAAATTCAATTTTATCTGGATTTAAGTTACAAGTAATTTTTTTATTGCTTACAAGTAATTTTTTTATTGCTTTTAAGTAACTAAAAAAAACAAAATTGCAAATATATAGCCGATTTCTTAGAAAAAGCACAAACTAGCTTGTACTTTTTAATGTTTGTTTTTAAGAAGTTGGTTATTTTTTTTTTCAGTAAAGTTTACCTGTAACTTTTCCATAGTAAATAAATAATCTACGAACTGGTATTGGTACCACTTTAGATTTTACTAATTTTGTGACTGTTGTCAACAAAGTTATTTCCGCATATTGTAATGGTGGTTTATTATTTTTATGAGTTTATAGGATAAACTATAAAATAAATTAAATATCATTCTGACCTTTGATTGATTTAAATTAATCATTGTGTCGGAAACCTGATCGTAAAATAACAAGGAAGCGTGTTGTCAACACATTTGGTTTAAAAAGAAACCTTTAAAAAATTAACTGACTTCAAAAACAAACCAAAAAGAAAATGAAATAGTTTATTTCGTAATTTTGGCTTTGTTTGTTTTTATTCACTTTTTTACTAGTTTTATTTAAATTAAAATAAGCAATCAACCCAAATTATTGTCACATACAAAATTTTCTTACACTCGAATTTTGTGTCCCGTAAAAACATCTTCTACGTACACAATAAGTGAAAAATGCTCATAAAATAAAAAAATGGGGAGGTTTGGAATTCGGTATTTTTTATATTTAATTAATACCGAATTCTAAACCTCCTCATTTTTGAAGTCGGTTAAAAACCGCAAAAATACAAATAAAAAAAACAAAGTAACATTAGTCGAAACCACGGGCAAAAAATAGCTTGAAATGTATTACACAAGATAAAACGTTTCCCTGGGCATGAACTTAAGACCTAACGACGCGTCTATTCCGGTGTGTTCCACTATTCCACCACTTTTACTATTTGTGCCCGGTCTAAGGCAACACCGTGATACTTTAATCCTGTTCTGTGGTAATAAGTTTACGTTTCATTATGAAATACTAGCTTTTGCCTTCAGCTTCGTCTGTGGAAGTCTAGAATAATCTCTTAAGATCATATTCTAGGGAATCTTTTTTTAGGTTAATGTTTGAAAGAGCTTATCTCAGGAACTACTGGTTCGAATTGAATCATTCTTTTTGTGTTGGATAGTCCGTTAATCCAGAAAAGCTATAGTTTATATAATATCACGCTACGACCAGTAGGAGCAGAGCAGCGGGAGTGAAACCGCGAGCAACACCTAGTCTAACATTATATTGTATGGATGGATAATTAATTCTTAATTATGTCAGAACGGTAGAACGATTTTCAAAAAAAAAAAGCCGTCGAACTGAGAACCTCCTCCTTTTTTTGAAGTCGGTTAAAAATGAAAAATGTACGACCACCGGAATATACAACTTAATCTCATACAAATATGATTTCTTTTAGAAAGAATGAAACTTACGTAACTCGGCTTAGCTTGAGCTAAGACTTCGTTTAACAGATCTAGGCGAGTCGCCTGTTGGATTATGCATCTTCATTTCATACAAATACTATTTATTTTAGAATGAAACATAAATTATGTAACGCGACTTAACTTGAGCTAAAACGCTCTATACAACGTGTAACGCCAAAAGCGCAAAACCTCTCGTGGGGTAACTCAGCCCATGTTACTGAACAATCTTTATTCTAAGAGTTATGGAAATTCGCAAAAAAAATGCAAAATGAGAAATTGGTAGGGCAAATCTGGATGAAAAACCAATTTTTTTTTTTTTTTTGCAAATTGAATGACTTGTGACATCCACCAATCCACACTCAACTTCAGTGGTGGAAATCGCTCTCTTTCGCAAAGAAAAGCTCTGTCCCAACAGCGGGAACTTCATTAAGTTATGATTGTGCAATAAGGAATTGCGTACCTAGTCTTAATTTTAAGAAAGTTTTTAGCGGCTACTAAAAAGATATCACGTTTTGCGAGTGAAACCGGTCTTTGACATATTAAGCAAGTATTTTTAATCCTTTTTAAGTACTAAGTTTTAATCTTGCTATGCAGTATACTTATAGTTACTAACTAACTAAGTTACTAACAGGAAAATCAACAAGATAATAATCAATTTATAATGTAAATAATAATGATTATATATACATAATTCACATTTATCACAATTAATTACGTATAAAAATACCAACCCTATAATACGTAATCCTTTTGCAAGAAAAAATGGAATGTTCCAAAATTCACGAAATCCTCCTTTCACTTCCAGGTTGCACTCCGAACATGTCAAGGGAGGAAACGTTTTTTTGCGAAAAATGCTAATCACAGACTAAATCACATTTAAATTAATTTATTTATGGTAAACAATGTAGTTTAACAAACGATCTACTCAGTAAGAAAATCGATATCACACTAAGTTGTAAAGCTATTCGACACTGGAAGTTCGCAGCAATGTTGCAGGCAAAGTGTCGAAACAGACTGAATGAAAATTGCCTAATGCAGTTTTTTTACTATGCATGCTGCAGCATCGATAACACGCTGCATAACTAGGATATGTGCAACTGATAGAAGTATCGATTTGTATTTTATAGGAATGCATTATTACGTACGTTGTATTCATAAGTATAGGTATTATGTTTGTCTTATTTATAATTTTGAACTACCCTGTTGGTCTTGTAGTCACAAAAGCGTCTGTGAACATGGTGCTGATCCTCGAGTTGGGCAAAATGCTATCAGCTTTATCCACCAGAAATATCTCAGTGGCAGCCTGAAGTTTAGAATTTATTGCTATGATAATAATTATACCCCCGTATGGGAATTTAAAGGACGCTAATCCGTCCTGCGCTTTTTCTTTTCGATGAAGGTAAAGGAACAGAGATTATACCTGTGTCTATGCAAGATAGAGCTCCTGGACAGGGTAGGTATTTTTTTTTTTTTTAACCGACTTAAAAAAAAATTAGGTTCTGAATTCGACCTGTATGTATGGTTGTCCGCGATTATCTCGCGTTTGTCTTAACGGATTTTTATGCGGTTTTCAGGAAGGCGTTCTTTATATTCTGGAGAAGGTATATACGGTACTGTTTTTTTGTTTGGTTTTGAAGTCGGTTCCCTTTTTTTTAAGTTTTTTTTTGTATCTGATCCTCGTCCTTTCATCGTGCATGTTTCAATTAGTAAAGTAAAAGGAAGTGATAAAAGATCTTATGTGAAATTATGTCAAAATTTTACGGAAAACTTGCAGTGGCACCCCGGACACTGACATATCCTTCGCTGATTATTTATTTATCAGGTTATGATTATTGTAAAAAGAATCTAACTGGACAAAATTACAGAATAATACCTTCAGCCCACAGCTCAAATCATCAAATAGTTGAATCGCTTGTCCGACACAGGACTTCATTGCGTCGCAATTTTCTGGTTCTTCACGGTTGATTTTGATTTTTCAGTGTTTGGGAACATACTCGTATATGCGAAGGGGGCAGACGCTAAAAAAAAAACAAAGCATTAATACTAATCATCATCATCAGCCTATTAATGTTCCCACTGCTGGGACACAGGCCTCCTCTCTGTGAGAGGGGGTGGGCCATAATCCACCACGCGGGCCCAGTGCGGATTGGTGGATGTCACATGTCTTCGAATTTTTGGTTCTAGGACATGCCGGTTTCCTCACGATGTTTTCCTTCACCGTTTTGAGAGCAGTGGTGATGAAATAAATTACACAAAGTAATGCGCCTGCCGGGATTCGAACCCACGACCTACAACTCGTAAGTCGGGGCCGATACCACTGGGCCACCACTGCTCCAATTTAATACTAATAAATACTGTTGATTCAATTATATCAATATATTTTATAAAGAGAAAAATATGGTTATGTCTTTACGATGTTGATTAGTAGTAGTAAGGGGGTTGCCCAAACTTAAGTTTAGGGGCTCGAAACACGCTAGATCGTTTATTAAAAAAAAATATTATACCAATAAACGTTCAAAGATAGGACGTTTATTTTATGTTGGATAAATAAAATGATAGGTTATTATACTGATTTTATTACATTACTATTCCGTATCCTTAATTCTTTTTTTTTCTATCCAGATATTGTTTCAATGTCCTAATTTTCTAGATTAACTATAACATTAGTTATACCGTTTACTGTTTTAAAGTTTTAAACTGTATGCTTTTTCGTATTGGTTTTATATACCGGTTTATACATCAAAAAGATCAAGAGTTTTATGAAATCTTGGCACGTTTTTATATGATTTAATTTAGCAACAGCTGGCGGCTTCACCTATGTGTAAATCAAAAATATCCCCCATCAACGTAAAACCGGGATAAACCGTGTTATTCCTGACTATGACCTATCTCTGAACCAAATATCATCAAGCTCGGTTCAGCCGTTCCGATGTGATTGCATGCAAAACATTCAGACTTTCGCATTTGGAATATTGGGTAGGTAGTTAGATACCGGGGTCGCGGGACTGTATTATCAGGTTACCGTGGCTCTGGAACGTAATAGGCTATTGAAGGACACCGTGGATTTTAGTCAGTACAAGACTGACAGTCCCTCCTGTCCTGCAGTCCTCCAGTCCTGCTCTGGGTGGGATTGTGGGAGGACTCATTTGATGATTAGGTATACCACGTAAAAAAATAGTTAAGTAAATAAAGAAGATACAAAGTTATACATTTTTTTTAATTTCTTACTTTTTTTCAAGTAAGTATTTTGAAAGTTGTCCTTTTTACCTATTCGATTGATTCTCAGAATAAAATAAATAATCCTATTTCAACGAATAAGAAACCTGTTTATTTGTGAACTGGTTTCATGGACGATAGCTTCTAAAGTGATTTAGTTCGAATAGGTATAATTTATTTAGATTTGGTTTTAGCTAAAAATAATATTTTTAACTATTTTTGAATGGATAAAATTTAAACGCGCATCAATAATTCTTTTTGTATACCAAATATACTGAATGTGCACCAAATCTAAAACTCGCTTTAGCAAGATTTCAGGGACACCCCGAAGTTCGGTTTGGTTAGGTTCCTTACATATTTTAATGAACATATTTTGGTGCACATTCAGTATATTTGGTGGACAGGTAAAATTAGGTAAATGAGATGGGAATCAATTGAAGTACTTTTAAATAAATTGAAGTACTTTTAAATACCATCCTTTTTGAATCAAGAATGGACCTAACCTGTTGCCTATCCGCTGTTTGCGCGATAACTTTAAACCTCCACTACTCCTCCACCGCGACCACTATTTTTTGGAACTTGTGATCTGCCAATTCTTGCCAACTAGAGTAACATTAACTGAAAGTGTGAACTGCTGTGGCACCATTGTAGAAAGATAATAGACAAGAAACTGATATTTTTTAAAGGTATAGATTTTTTGTATGTATAATCGTACGGAACCTTTTGGTGGTTACGGTTTTTTTTCTATTCTAACGGCTTTTTAGGCAGGCGCTAATGATAAAGTGGCCTGATTTTTTGACAGCCAGCAGTTAAAAACAATTTACTCTAAATATAATAAGAAGGGCAGATGGTCCACCAAACCAAGTAGTCTACCATCATTAACATACTGGCCTAGCCAAATTACTTTGGGTATTAACCACACAAGATCTAAATTTAAAAAAAAACATCATCATCATCAGCCTATAATGTTCCCACTGCTGGGACAAAAAAAAACATGATGGGAAAAGGAGGAAGCCCAAAGAAAAGATGTGATATAGGTACCTAACCTACTTTATATTTACTCGTTGTCAAGTAGCTCTTTTCAAATCAAATAAATGAAGAACTTTTAACTTTAACCGATTTTTTAAAAAAGAAGAAAATTCAATTAGGTGTTTTTTTTTCTTGATTTGTCTACAAAAAGAAGTGGCCTGCGTCCCAGCAACATTATAGACTGCTAATAAACAATTCAATACCTGCGTCTTGCCTGCGTCCGTTTTTTTTTTGTTATGCAAACGCTGCATTCGGATAAACGGGTGAAAAATTAGGTCGGGTTGCTGCTTCAATCAACAAAATTAGCAACACAGTTAATCAAAAGATCGCCTGCCGTAACAAAAAAAGTCGTTTCGGAGGTTTTCGGTCTTCAGCGATGTTCCGTCCTACTTTGTACAGACGCCAGCACATCAAGCTACCACAATCTGTCAGATTTCTTTAATAGAATTTCAACCTTATCACAAGAGTAGAAGGTTAATGTTTGAGTGGTAAAATCTGACAGATTCGGGTAGGTTGACGTGCTGGCGTCTGTACTTTGCTATTCTCTATAAGAAATTTCATCGCTGGACTCTACTACTACTACTCTGGAGCTCGTCCAATTGTGCAGCGCGAGCAGTAGCTTCTTGGTTTGATCTTCGCTAGATGCCTCATTTTTCTTCTTTGGGGGAAACTGATCACAGCTGGGTAGCGACCATAAATATTTATGATCGTTGCAGCTGGACTTCCAATACACTTCTTAAATCTCTTCTAAATTAAGACCCTACTAAATAATTTAGGTAGGTATGTGACTTGGCGAAGTTAGGGACTTATTATTATTATGCTATTACCACATTAGTCATTACCCAGACTTTACGTTAATGTACCTATAAATCAAAATACTATGCCAAGGGCAATGCACTACATACCTATGTAGGTACTTCATATTCATATACTAACTTCAAATACTAATGAGGATTGATAATTATCTTACATACATAAAAAATAGATAATGCATGTAGCAGGTAGGTATTCGGTCCTCGGATATGTTTAACACCATCAAGTCTAGTTGTTGCTATGTACAGTCGACAAAGTGGAATCATGACCCATTTTGACAATAAATCGTTTGAATCTGTCAAATTGACAAAGATCAAAATCGTTACCATGGATATGTATGTTTACGCGAATGTGGACCTAATTGTATTTGAATGTCTTTTGGAAAATAAGCTTATGGTGGTGGGTCATGATTCCGCTTTGTCGATTGTACATTTTGCACATCAAGCTGCCACAATCTGTCTTTCTTTAAGAGATCTTCAACCTTCATGTGTGTGTGAACTGAGGGACCAAACTGGAACGCGCAAAATAAGAATCGTAGGATTTAGTAGTACACTTAAAACAATTGTAGAACAAATCTGGGAATTTGTAAAAAAATATATTAAAAACTACAGCCCTTAAAGTGTGGTCCCTCAGTCCTCACAGACCATCAGCCAGATCTCGGAAAGTATTTGATAAATTAAGGTTTTGTGACTACAGACTTTTAGTAAAGAATTTGTAAAGATGTTTACTGAATCGCTGACCAGAAAGCATTAAAGGTTAAAAAATTATAACGACTAAACTGTGGTCCCTCAATCCACACAGTCAAAATAATTATTTTAGTGAATATTATCTAGTAAATCTTAGTCCAGTCATTAAAGCCTAAACCCGAAAATAATTAGTAACTTGCTGAAATTTTAGGGGGTTCTTAAGGAAGGTAAAATAACATACCGGGTGATTTTGCAGCGTTCTGGGGTGTACGGAAAGGGTTGAAAAGGGGTGAAAAGGTGTTTTTTGCTAATAACTTTGCCAAAAAAATTAGTAACACGCTGCAAATTTGGAATAAGGTTGTTCTTACGGTTTTGTAACGTGTATTAAATTTGCAGCGTTTTGCAACATACGGAACATTGTTTTTTTTTTAAAACAGTGCAATTAGTTAAAAACAGGGGTAAGAAAATTAGTAACACGCTGCAAATTTGGAATTAGGTTGTTCTTACCGGTTTGTAACGTGTATCAAATTTGCAGCGTTTTGCAACATACGGAACATTGTCTATTATTAAAAAAAATGAAATTATTTAATCACACGGGTGAAAAAAATTTGTAACTCGCTGTAAATTCGTAATTAAGTTGTTTTTACCGTTTCGTAACGTATATCGCACTGTTTTTTTAATAATAAACAATGTTCAATTTGTAGTAAAACGCTGCAAATTTGATATACCTTACGAAACGGTAAAAACAACTTATTTACAGCGAGTTACAATTTTTTTTTCACCAGTGTGATTAAATAATTTCATTTTTTTTATTAATAGACAATGTTCCGTATGTTGCAAAACGCTGCAAATTTGATACACGTTACAAACCGGTAAGAACAACCTAATTCCAAATTTGCAGCGTGTTACTAATTTTCTTACCCCTGTTTTTAACTAATTGCACTGTTTTGAAAAAAAACAATGTTCCGTATGTTGCAAAACGCTGCAAATTTAATACACGTTACAAAACCGTAAGAACAACTTTATTCCAAATTTGCAGCGTGTTACTAATTTTTTTGGCAATGTTATTAGCAAAAAACTCTTTTCACCCCTTTTCAACCCTTTCCGTACACCCCAGAACGCTGCAAAATCACCCGGTATGTTATTTTACCTTCCTTAAGAACCCCTTAAAATTTCAGCGTGTTACTAATTATTTTCGGGTTTAGGCTTTAATGACTGGACTATCTTTCTTTTTCATAAAGTTACCACATAAAGTTTTAGTAAAAGTCTTAATGCATCTTGTAAAAAAGAAATAGAAAAAAATATCGACGCAATACGAAGATAGCGATTATTAAAACTGGTCCCTCAATCCTCACCTCTACTAACATAAGTGCATGTATTAGCTGCTAGACGAGAGGATTATCAGAAAGTCTAGTGTACTTAACTTTTAGTAAAAAGTTACTACTAAAACATAGGTATCTAAAATTGTGTATTTCTCACGTCTTAGCTGAGATAATATATTTTTATTAATCCTATGACAATAGATAGAGTAGTGTGACCACACAATGAAATAAAATGTAGACAGTACTAGACTGTAATAGATTTTATTTAATGTAGTATTAAGGTCGTAGCACACTTAACAAAACGGAAAGGGATCGTAACCGCCTTGGCGTCAAATAGTCGTCCGTGTCACGTGGGTGCGTCCACATCTGGCAAATGCGCCGCAAATGCGCAGCTCACGCGCCGTTTGCAAGCTGCACGCGTGCAGATCGCGTGCCGCGCGCGCGCTTCTTGCCCGCCTTTTGGCATACTAAATCATTGCCGAGAATGCGCGCGCGCGGCTCGCCGACCGCTGGTTGACGGCTAGACGGAAAGTTTTACGCGCATTGCGAAAGGGGGTTAGACGGAAAAAATTAAGACTCACCCAACTCCCGTTCCACGTGACTCTTGTCGTATTGCGGCGTGTGCAATTTTTTTTAACTAGCTGTCGTCAAGCAAGTTCAAAAAACAGGTTCAAGCGATTTTTGACCTTATTGACATTTAAAATTAACTTTGTTTTTTTCTCATATTCTCGTTAGCTAACATTGCTCCTTCATTAAAATACGGGGTTTCCATAAATGTCAATAAGGTCGAAAATCGCTTGAAGGTTGGAAAATATTTGCTAACGATAGCAAGTTTAAAAAAACAGGTGCAAGCGATTTTCGACCTTATCGACATTTAAAATTTAGTTTGTTTTTCACACATTCTCGTTCGCTTACATTGCTCCTTTATTAAAATCAGGTGTTTGCATAAATGTCAATAAGGTCGAAAATAACTTGAACCTTTTTTTTAATTTGCTATTGTTGTCCCTTGATACCTCTCAAGTTTTTATTAGTATTTTGGCTTAAAATAAAATGAATAACACTTTTTTTACTAGTGTACATGTGCGTACGTTCGCAAAGGCTAACTTCACTGTCGCCTCTCTCGTAAGGGTAGTACGTAGCACACATAGCAAAACGGAAAGGGATCGTAACCGCCTCGCCTTTCTCCTCGGCGTCAAACAGTCGTAACGTAAGCGGATCAGAAGCTCCGCCCCATCGACTCGGCAACAGATAGGCGACTCCATGCTTACGGCTCGCCGACCACTGGTTGTCGCCGCACCTCGCCGACCAATTCGTTATTATGACGCAAGGCGTAGTTAGAAACACCCCTGTTTCATAGAAAATGGTAATGGGATGATCTGCCCAACTATTGCGTTGGGTAGGTATACTCTACAGCTTGATACTTAAACATTTTATCAGTGTGTTTCATATTATTTCCAATGTACCTATTTACTAATAATAATTTTTATTATTGACGATTAAAAACAAACACGCCTAGAGGTATTTTAGGTCGGATACATTAAGTGGGGTACAAAAAGTTACGGTGTATATCTACCATTAAAATAACCATACCAACTTGTTTTCGTTTCGTTTAATACTACATTAAATAAAATCTATTACAGTCTAGTACTGTCTACATTTTATTTCATTGTGTGGTCACACTACTCTATCTATTGTCATAGGATTAATAAAAATATATTATCTCAGCTAAGACGTGAGAAATACACAATTTTAGATACCTATGTTTTAGTAGTAACTTTTTACTAAAAGTTAAGTACACTAGACTTTCTGATAAACCTCTCGTCTAGCAGCTAATACATACACTTATGTTAGTAGAGGTGAGGATTGAGGGACCAGTTTTAATAATCGCTATCTTCGTATTGCGTCGATATTTTTTTCTATTTCTTTTTTACAAGATGCATTAAGACTTTTACTAAAACTTTATGTGGTAACTTTATGAAAAAGAAAGATTTACTAGATAATATTCACTAAAATAATTATTTTGACTGTGTGGATTGAGGGACCACAGTTTAGTCGTTATAATTTTTTAACCTTTAATGCTTTCTGGTCAGCGATTCAGTAAACATCTTTACAAATTCTTTACTAAAAGTCTGTAGTCACAAAACCTTAATTTATCAAATACTTTCCGAGATCTGGCTGATGGTCTGTGAGGACTGAGGGACCACACTTTAAGGGCTGTAGTTTTTAATATATTTTTTTACAAATTCCCAGATTTGTTCTACAATTGTTTTAAGTGTACTACTAAATCCTACGATTCTTATTTTGCGCGTTCCAGTTTGGTCCCTCAGTTCACACACACATCTATTTGTAGTGGAAGATAGTCATGTTCGATTCTCAGATCAGTTCGATTGTTAACATAATACATTTAACAGATTCGGGTAGGTTGACCTTTGACTTTTTTTCTTTTTATCGTCGTAAAATCATCAAATGAGTTCTCCGACCCCGGGCAGGGCGGGAGGGACTGTCAGACTTTTACTGACTAAAATCCACGGTGTCCTTCAATAGCCCTTTCTGTCCCGGGGTCACGGTGACGAAATAATCCCGCGACCGTTGACCTTTGACCTGCCTACTATCTGTGCCTGCCTACCATGTACAACTATGCAGTTCAAGGAAATTTGCTGACGACGCAGCTAGGTGACTCAGGCGGGCTAAATGCCCCTTTCGCAAAATGTTTCTATTCTCAAACTGGAACAAAAAGGTGTAGGGCAGACTGAGGGGTACATGTAGTTAATTAATACCTATGTTGAATTAGTAAAATGAGAGGATGCGCAATAGGGGTAAGTAGCACCTATAATAATAATAAAATAACACACAAATGATCTAAGCGTTAAAAATAATTATTTACAACGAAGGTCATTGACACCTTTAATAGTAAATACTGCAGGGTAGGTACAGGTAGGTACTTGCAAAATAAAAAGGGTTAGGCTCAGATAAAACAAATAGGGGGTTAGGTATGGGAAAATCAAAACGCATTTTTTAAAGTATTCAAATACACATATTTATTAGCTTAAAAACAATCAGTCTTAGGACAGAGAAATAATTAAGGAATGACTAAAATTAAACACCGAGATCACATCTTCACTTGTCACCATTCGCCTGATCTTTGACTTCCTTGCGAACTGGTCCAGTTTGGGTGATGGGGATGCTACGTTCGCCCTGGACAGCAAGAGGCACCTTCCTTGGGGCCGTCACTGTCAAAACACCATCCGAGGACAGCCTAGATTCCACAGTCTCGGGAACACAGCCCTCCGGCAACGCGTAGCGCCTCGTAAACTGGCGGGAAATATAGCCATGCTGGTCTTTCTTCTCTTCGTGTTTGCCCTCAACCACGATGTAGCCGTCCGCAGTCTTCACACTGATTTCCTCCGGGGAAAAGTGCTGCACGTCTAAATTCACCTGGAACTTATCTTTGTCGGACTTGATGCTGGATCCGACGTCTCTTGCAGCAGCTGCGAGGTGACGCCACGGCCTGTAGTACTCCCTGCTCATCACAGGACCGGCAGCAACGTGGAGAAGATCTTCGGGCGTTAGACCCAAGCCGAAATGCTGGTCCATGAGGCGGGGGCGATTCAACTCGTAGTCAAACAAGAATGGTAGCAAAGACATCTTTCTTGATTTAGTTTTTCACTGGATAACTTGAAAATAGCGTAGAATTGTAGGTAGCTTGATCGCAGAGAAAATCTCCTAATTTACTCTCTCTGTTTGCTTCGCACTCGCTTGTTCGATTTGAACTGATGACGTTTCGGCGCGAGCAACTGTTTTTAACCGGTGGCGCCATCTACGAGAACATAGTGGAAGGTTCGCGAACGCAGAGAAGTTGAACCTGCAGGTCGCTTGTAAAGTTTGAATTTATTTTATTAATTCTATTTAAATAGTACATTATGCAACGAGTGAATAAAGAGCGGATTTAAAGCGAGGGCCATATATATGAATCAAGAGCAAGCGAAGGATTTAAATGACTGAATCACGACCGCAGGGAGTGATTCATGACGATTGAATCACGAGCGAAGCGAGTGATTCAAGTATTTAAATCCTGAGCGACGCGAGTGATTCAGGCCCTCGATTTAAATCCGTTTTATTCACGAGTTACATACGATACTTTATACCATGACCACAAGAAAAATAATAATCAAGCGATAATAGATAGGTATTTAACGAAGAAAAAAGACAAAGGTGCGTTTACAAACATCTAAATTCACATACACAAACACCCAGATCCGAAACAAATAACTGTAGATCATACGAAAATTTGCTCCGTGCGGGAATCGAACCCATTGTACGCGACGAAGTAGTCCAATCGCTCGGTCACTAAGCCAACAAATTGACATTAAACTCGGAACAATGTTTTAAATTAAGAGTAACATGTACCTAACAACACGGGGGCTGACGGGGGTGGACCGCAACAATGTGTTCTAAATTCAAACACCAAAACAGTGAGAAAAAGAGCTTTTTACTCACTGTTTTCAGTGAGAAAAAGTAACTTTTTAAAGTGGGAATGGTATAAAATAGTTTTATAGAAATGGTTTTTTTATTTTATTTTTTTGCAAATGAAACTGTTTCTTTATTTCATAAGACAAATACAAAAATATTAATTAAACTATAGAAATAAATAAAAATTCGATAATTTGTATCTGATATAAATTATAAATATTGTAAGTCACTTCATTTTTTGAATTAATTAAAAATAAATCATTAAAATCTAATATTTTAATTTGTTAGATGAGAGAAGTAGCTGTCTGAGTAAAATTGTGTGTAATTGGAGAGGCCTATGTCATGCAGTGGACTGCTTAAGGCTGACGATGATGATGGTCATTTTAGACCTTGCTGATTCCCAATACACAATTATGAATTTGTGTCTTTGAATTTCAAAAATAATTTGGGACTCGGCGACAGCCAATAATTTAGGTACTAGTTAAGTACCTACCTACTATAATTTTCTTAGCGAACACTAACTATAATATTCTCCTAAATAATATAAATTGTTATAATATAGACACTAGAAAGAGTTTATTACCGACTTCTAAACCAACATAAAAAGAATGAAATAGGTATCATTATTTTCTTCAGAAGTCGATAACTTTATTAATTTTCATTATAGTGTCTTCCAAACTCCAAAGGCAAAAATATAATTATACTTTTTTTTGATTTTAGAAGTTAGTCCTACTTGAACACGATAAAACAATCTACCGGCGCGACCCCAAGGTTTAACACCCCTGTACAGAATGTTGTCGAAATTTCCCGACGTTCATTTCAGCCAATCAGACCACAGTAAATCTTGGAGAATTTTCTAGAATATTTCAAATATTACGTTACAACGCCATCTAGTACTGAGTAGCGACATTAACTCCATACAGTTCTCTTTTAAACTTTCCAGAAATTTTGTCAACAGATGGCGCTTTTACAAATATGATTTTAACTTTTTAAATCTATGGATGTCTAGCTTATAGGCCTTTTAGGTAACAAGAATTATTGGCGATTTAAATAAAAAAAAAACATAATTATGGAAAGTTCATAGTGCGCAAAAATTATGCGTATTTTTTTTTGCGGAAACACGGTTTACCTAAATATTTTATAGAATTTCTTAAATGGCGTCGAATATTGGCCGCAACTGGCAACTTAGCACAAAACACCAACAACGCTACCAATAGTGATGTTAAGGAACAAACCGATATCGATATTTAATTTTTTTGATAATTACTTTTCTGAAGTCATCATAAGAATATTTTACAAAAAATCATTATCTTGCAGAATCAAAAAAGTTAACGCACATTAATAGTTTTGCTTCATTTCAAAAAGATCAAATAAAAAGTATAACTTGATTTATTATATTTTTTTTTACGTAAATCATCAAATGAGTCCTTTCACAAAAGGCAAAGGGAAATGGGAAAGGCGGGAGGGACTTTCAGACTCGTACTGACTAAAATCCACGGTGTCCTTCAATAGCCCTTTATGTTCCGTGGTCACGGTAATCAGATAAGTCCCGCGACCCCGACAGTCTTTGGCTCTTTAATCTCCCCGTCATTATGAGCGTATATTCCGAAAGTTGGCAACGTCGCAAATGGTTGTCAAATATTAACAAGTTTTAATTAATTTAGCATTGTTACTGTATGAAAATAAGAAATATGGCCCTGTAGTGCACTAAAAAATTGAAAAGGGAATGCAATAATTAATATCGTGACACCGATTATATAGTTTTAGATGTAAAAAAAGCATTTAGAAGCTTTCCAAATGCCTTTATACACCTGAAACGGTTACAACATCAAATTGAGTGTTTTAATTGCATTCCTTTATCATTTTTTTAGTGCACTACAGAGCGAGAGAGATTAATTAAAACTTGTAAATATTTGACAGTTTTTTGCGACGTTGCCAACTTTCAGAATTCTTTGAGGCGCGCGTGGAACACAAGGCGCCGCCGTCGACCCGGGCATGGTCCATGGTTGGACAGCGAGTTGCCCTTTACTCGCCGCCCGCATGCCCTCATCATTTTATTGATTTGAATAAAATATAATATGAAATACACAGGCAATACACAGTTGTTTTATTCTCAAATGTAAGCTTGGCGATCACCACTCGATATTGTGATTTCACCGTGAAGAGTTTAATTCTTCATAATTATTATCATTATAATTATGTATGTCGTTAGGCAGTGAGTTGAAAGTTTTGACTTTAACATAATATAGCTATCAAGTCTGTGGAATAGTCTTTCATCGATAAATCGACATCGATTTAAAATTAAGTAACGACACTACACAGCCGCTGCGCAGTGGTCGGTTGACTTGACGTATTTATAATTTGCACTCGCTTCATGTTATCGCGTCGCGAGACCGTGTGGTAATTTTTAAGTGCGCCTCCTTCGCTTACACTAGTTGTCGAGTGCTGTGATTTTTATATTACATTTTTATTTTTATACATACATCGCTAGTACGTAAGTGAACTGTGAAAAGAGCGTTTTTCAAACACTCGTTACTTTGTTGATGTGATCCCTGTTTTTGTGAATTTATTTGTGTGACGATGGCAGATAATTCAAAATTGACCGACGAGGAGAGGACTGAGATCAGGGAGCAATTTGAACAGGTATGTTTGTTACTTTTAATTCAGATATTACTAGATCGAAATTGATTTGTCGGCGTTTTGTTCGGCGTGTCAATTTGGGGCATTGCTTATTCGTAATAATGTTTTGCAATATTCGATGTACAGTTTGCCGTGGAATGCTACCTAGCGTACGCGTTTTTAGCGTGTATTTTTCTGAGGCCGCGTGTGGTCCGTTTTGTCATAATTGCTCGTTAAAACCGGCGACAGGAACGGCCGATACCTAAAAATCATCGTAGTACCTATTGATTAGTTTAGCCATGTTACAAGAAGAAAATAATGTCCCAAAATTCGGTTTCAATTTGGGCTGGTGACCTCAAAATTTCTATGTTCAAAATATATGTTTGCTCTTACTAATACATAGATCTAATTGTAATTACAGATCGTTTAAGTATAATAATTTATTCATTAACTTCCCTAATGTACACAAATAAGGAAAATTGAAAGGTGATTAAATGCTTTATTATTCATATTGTATAATTTACATGACTAAACAATTCCAGACTTTGTTTAAAAAAAAACAGTCTAGAATCATTACAAGTAACTCTATGGTCTTTAAAAAAAATACTGCAATGAAAACTGTAAAACGGCAGTAAATGGCCAGTATCATTGGTTATCTATTGCTGATAGAAGCCCTCAATAATTACTATGAAAGCATTAACACTGCACTGATAAGCTACACGTACCGCCAAGTAGTATTAAAGGCTATCTAACTAAAGATAAATTATATGCAAATATCTTGGTATTGAATTTTATGACTGCTCTATAGAATGTTAAACTTAATTGATTTCATATTGATTTTTCTTATCTGAAGTCACAATTGCAGTCAGGTGGTCATTTTGCCAATTCAATGAAGACAAGAAATCTTATTACAAAAAAGGATTTTTTTTTTTCTCTCATTCAGGAACTGAATAAAACGTCTACCTTATTTAGTTATGTTTAGAATACAACCGAACCTAACACGAAGGAGATGGCGTGGTCTTTCAGACCCTGCCATCTCCTTCGGTCAGTCAGGTCAGTCTTTCCTTAACCTGTCCAACAACAACAAAAACAACAAGCCAACAACACTTATAGGAAACATAATAATAGTTTAGCAGCAAAACATACCTATTAGCAGACCATTATTATTCCAAATTTAACATTTTCTCGATCAAAAAGATATCTTATTTTTTTTTTGGAGTAGGCAGTTTGATTTGTTTGCACATATCTGATAACCCAGGTTACACAAAAATAAACAATCCTACACAATTGAACTAAGTAAAACTACAATCAAACATTCAATAATATGCAAAACTTGATTAGCATACTTATTAATAAGAAAATTTAATAAAACAATTAATATGAAGAACTTAACAATGCATGCCAATAACTCATTATGCGAACAAAGATGGTATGTTGCGTGCTAAGTATTTAATGCAAATGCATTACTGCTGTAGTTAAAGTATAAGCGTTCCCTATATAAAAAACATATTGTTGAAAAAAAAGACTAATACCTACCTAGCTATTTATTGACTAAATATGCGGCGGGTGTACAACCATATTTATAGTAGACACAACTTATGAATACCCTACATTACAGAAATAAAAATCTTACATACATCGCACACATTTTATCTGTATAAATTTACAAAGAAATCTGAAAACAATACTTATTTTCCCAATAAAAAAAAATTATGCTTTCAGAATTGGCCCTTGATTTGTAAACAACAAACCAAGTTTTTTAAGTGTAATTAATAAATGCCCTATTAAATAGGGTAGTTTCCAGGGTCAAAATAATTACATTCTATTTATTCCATATTTTAGATTATAAAAAAATATTGGACACATATTTTTTCACTAAAAGACGGACTAATTACATTTTTTTAGGCAACTAGCCCATTGTCATCAATAAATCAGTAATTTATTGATGCATGTACTTAACATTTTTTCCATAATCAAATTGGTAATAAGTAATTACAATCTCATTACCTATGCCTCATGATATTGTTGATTAGATTTGAAATTTTAGTCACATGATTCATTTCCATATAATTATGTAGGTATATTAAATTAATAACTCAGCACTAAGGTAAAGTAATTTAAATTTCTTAATGATAATGACTGGTTCATTAGTGGTAATTATTTTATTTTGAATATAAATGAACATGAGTCGTCAACATTTTTTTTTAATAAGTTTTCTTGTTTTTTGACCTTAAATACCTACCTAATTTTAAAATCAAAATGTGTATGATTTTTCTTGAAAAGTAAAAATGGCCCCCACATGAGGAATAATAACGCCAATAAAAAAAAAGTAATTGCAGTTTACTTCATTACTATGTATTTATTTCCCTTCATGTTTAGTATCCCTACAGTATTTATCAGTTCAAGGCAAACTATAATATTAAAACATTATCAGTTCTCGCTGATGGTCAGGTACACATTATAAATTATCAGCTAGATATTTATGACTAGTGATATTAGTTTTTAAATGTAACACTCCTGTTTAAAACCTCTATAATATTCTCTTCTAATCACCAAAAAGAAAAATGTAACAATTTCAAACACCAATCTGCATCACACTACTTTTTTTTTCTTTTTTTTTTTGTAGCATGGTAAAATCATCCGGCTTTGGCCCTCTGAGAGGCATCACACTACTTGGAAGATTTTTTTTTAAATTTGTTTCTTCTGCACCTGGTATTGAAGTATGGTCATCATCAACTTCAATCATGAAACTCTCAGCTACTAGCATTCCAGGGTTGAAGAAAACCAGTACCTAACCATTTCCTTTAAGCTGATTTTCAAGAGGCCTGACAAATCCAAAAAAATAGTCCCACAATTAGATCTGTTGTGCACTTAATTAAACTATGAGTAACAAGAACAAGCCTAAGTAATCTCAAAGCAACCAGTTTTACTCCATTCAAAGTTAAACTCGGGTGATTACACAAACTACCTCATACATTAAATATACAACACGTCACCAGTTACCCAACAGGCAATTTTGTTCACACATGTTTTAGTATTCAAAAGGCGTTGTATACTCGCCTTGACATGTTTTGTATACTGTGTAGCACATGCTTTAGATATTGAATAACTAAATCTTTACATACAAAGTGCTATAGATATATACTTTCATACTAATACTAGGTGTTCCTCGAGGTTTCAGCCCTGCTGCTCGTCTGCTATTGTTAGTAGCGTGATGTTATATAGCCTTTCTTGATGAATGGACTATCAAACACAAAAATATTTTTTAAATTCGAACCTCTAGCACCTTTTCAACCAAAAAAGAAACTTCAGCTTTAAAATATTAGTGTAGATAATATTAGCCAAGCTATCACAATTTTTTTTAGCAAGCTGGAAAATGTAAAAGCACAAGGCCAGGGATGGATTGAGGGCCAAAAATACATGTGAATAAACTCAGTGGTAAAAGCTAGTAGTAGGTTAATCATTTGCTTAGCCAATACCTTGCATAATGATGTTTTGTTATTCAATTGTTTTCTTGGTCGGTTTTCCTTAGTGTAAAACCCCAAAATTGTATTGTATGGTGTTGCTTAAGGCTTACTAATGTCCTATTCTTTGATATTGACCTATTTGACTCTTTGAATCACCACTTAGCCCCAAGCAAAGTCTCAATGTAGTACTTTCCTTGTAGGTTCTAAATTACAGTTTGGTTTAGGTAAGCCATACTGCAACTGCTGAACAAGAGGTCCTTGGGGTAGATTCTACAGTAGGGCAAACTGTTCATCAGGAATTTCTCAGGTGCAGCTAAGGCAGATTATCTGGATGTTTGTCCAATTGATGGCAATAGGCTTAAAATGAAATATTAATTATTGGTTAATTATAAATGTGCTATACCTACGTACCTTTTAACCCTTTGAGTAATACAGACTTGATCAGAGTTGAACTAGGCCGGAAGGGCCTGGGGTAACAAGTCTGTGTTACCCATGTATCGCACAAATCAAAACTAATTTCAGTGGTATTCTGTTTAAGCTCAACCATTTTGAATTTTTCCATTTCATTTCTCCGTTTGTATGAACTTACTATCTGATATAATTTATAACTTTGCAAGAGCTAAAATCTTCCGTGCGTGGGCCCTCGGTTTTACCTACTGCCAGACTCGTAGGGCGCGCAATGTGGGGCCCCTCGGCTAACATACGCCCCTGATCATGGACCTAAAAAAAAGGCGGACGGAACTTCACTAAGAAACGATTGAAGCACCACAATGGCGGCGGCTTAAATATGTGTGAGTTTGTATAGGGATGCCAGATGAAGGAAAAAATTACCCTTTTTTAAACAATATTTAATTAAGATCTCCCTTGAACTTAAGTTTAATTACATTTTTTTTGTGACGGATACCTATTTTTAAAATAAAGGTAAAATAATTTAAGCACATTGGTTATTAAAATATTTATAACTCGTTTAATGTTAATAAAGTATTACAATCCCTTTTGGTGATTCAAATTTTTGTAGACTTGTCTTTTGCTATCGACACATCTAGAAATCCCTTCTAATTTACTTAAGTGGTGAAAACGAATATTTAAGCATTTTTTGGCTATAAATATTTAATTAAAGCTATTTTATGTTCCATTCCTACACGTCTACATTCCTATTCCATGTCTACACTCCCTTATTATTTTTATACAATCATTTTTCCATGCATCATTTGCCGTGGGGAAATCTGTAAAAATATAGAAGAATACAATAACGATAAATAGTAACATAAAATATAAATCTCCCAATTTTAAAATAATTTGAACCTTGAAATAGTTGCAACACTGATTGATTTCGAGATGTTTATTAAATTTATTGACATAAAATCGAGAAATAAGCTTCAAATTGACATGCTTAACTATGAAAAGCGATCCCCTGGCTTTTTTAATTGAACTACTATGGTTTAGACAACTTTTTGCAAACCATGACGGCATACTTTGATTTTTATTAGACAAAATAACACCGTATAAAACCGCGAGTGTCGTTCGAAGCGTAATGGCCGACGGCTGACTTACTATGGTGTGAATGTGTGCGTGCTGGCTTGTCCACATTAGCGCACTGACTTACTATGGGTGCTTCAATTGTTTCTTAGTGAAGTTCCGTCCGCCTTTTTTTTTAGGTCCATGCCCCTGATTATGACTAGTCCGACCCTGAGCTTGATGTACAAATTATAACATAAAATAAATATTTACAGTAGTAGTACCTATTTAAGCTGAATTCAATCTTCAGGAGTTATCAATTTGTGGGTGGCGCCATCAAAAAGGTCAAAAGCAATTAACTGCCAAGGTAATTGCAAACTGAACTACTGTATTATTGATAAATCATTCATTTAGCCGCATTTATTCAATTTTATCGCTGTCTGTTTTTATTTTTAGCTCAATAACATTATGAATCGTGAAATGTTCTGATAGTAAAATTATAAACAGCTTATTTAATTACTTTCACAGTCATTTGAATATTTGAGCGAGAGAGAATATGTATGCTAATTTTTCTTTTATTTTTTTTTATTGGGTAATTTCCATAATATTTTTTTTTATTCGATAGTCGTGTTAAAGTGGGGGACGTTTTTTTCATAGTTAGGCAATAGAGCTGTTTAACTGCGCTGTTCTTATCGAAGGCAATGGTCTAGAAACAAGTCATTAATTTTACATGAATACATTTTTTTTTCCCCAGCAAGCGTATTAAGTTCCTGAGAAATTAGTAAAAATAACCTTCCTCCTGGTGCAGTCAGGTAAAAGGGGTTTCGATTTTAGTTGTCTATCCAGGGCCGGTCTTAGGGCGGTGCGAGCGGTGCGAACGCACCGGGCGGCGTATTTCCAAAACCTATACTATTTCAGTCACGAGTCGGACTCTACTCGATTAGCTTTTGTTTGTGCATATTTCTCAACAAAACCTAATCTATCTCAGTAAAAAACTTGACTCAAATAGATTAGCTTTTGTTTGTGCATATTTCTCAACAAAACCTAATCTATCTCAGTAAAAAACTTGACTCAAATAGATTAGCTTTTGGTTTTGATATTTTCAAAGAAAATGCACGGACAAAATCTAGTACCATTTTAGTCACGCACGAGTCAAACTCTAAAAAACCGGCCAAGTGCGTGTCGGGCCACGCACAGTGTAGGGTTCCGTAGTTGCCCATCAAAATACTTATGCGAACTAACTAAACTGATTCGCTAAATTTAATTTTAAAAAGAAGAATTTTCAAAATCGGTCCAGGAGTCTTTGAGAAATCGGGGAAAATACATAAGAAAAAAGATTACAACGAATTTAGAACCTCCTCCTTTTTTTGAATTTATTTAAAAATAGTTGACGATAAAAACCTACCTATCCCCAAAAAACATACATACAAAAGCTGTAAAAATAAAGTTGACAAACTTACATTTGCAGTTGTCTCCGATACATTTTGTTTAAGAAAATATGATATCAAGTACATTTTATAAGTTGGTCGACTATTACTCGTAAAGTTGTAAAGCCTACTTAGTCATGATAATTTTCTTTTAAACTTCGTTATACGTACTACTATTGTGAATTTTTTCACACCCCCAAACATAACCGTTTACCTGGTAGAGGGGGGGGACACTCGAATCGAGCAAAATTTAGCACTTTAAAGCTTAATATTTCACAAACGAATTTTTTTATCAATAAATTGTTAATGGAAACTATCATTATTTTTTAAAGGCCTATTTAGTGATACCCCACACAAAGGGGTACGCGAGAAAAAAAAAATCCTCACTTTACGTGTAAGTACTGGAGATACCCTAAAAAAAAATATTTTACGAGATTTTATTTTACCACTTTTTCGGCACAACGAATCCGTATATTTACACCAAATTACAGCTCTCTAGTACTGTGCGTCTCTGAGCTAAACTGCGGACAGACGGACGGACGGACGGACGGACGGACGGACGGACGGACATGGCGAAACTATAAGGGTTCCTTGTTGACTACGGAACCCTAAAAAAGACGATGTCTTGTTTATGCATGTCGCAGTGAAATGAGGAAATCAGGGATTTCACGAAATCCAATTATCAAGTAAAAGTATCTAGTGATAATTATGACAAAAATACTAATATAAAGTCAGAGATCATGTCATTTCACTAAACTAAGTAAAATGTTGAAAACGTCGACGGAGCACCGCTACGCGGTGCTTCTACTTACGGGTGGTTTAAAAAAAAATAACCACGAAGGGGATGGCGGGGTCTTTCAGACCCCGCCATCCCCTTCTAACCTATCCTGTCCGAGTCGGGGTGCCCACAGTCGTATTTGCGATATTCAAGTACTACAAAATTTAAGAAAAGTTAAATTCCGAGGTAAATTTACTCATATAGCTAGTGAGCCTCTACTCGACAAGGTTTTGCTCGTACGTAATGTTTAAAAATAACTCGCCGAAAGTCTAGCTATTCGTGTGACATGAATTATATAGAACTAGGTTTTGTACGTACATTTTCTTTGAAAATATCAAAACAAAAAGCTAATCTATTTGAGTCAAGTTTTTTACTGAGATAGATTAGGTTTTGTTGAGAAATATGCACAAACAAAAGCTAATCTATTTGAGTCAAGTTTTTTACTGAGATAGATTAGGTTTTGTTGAGAAATATGCACAAACAAAAGCTAATCGAGTAGAGTCCGACTCGTGACTGAAATAGTATAGGCTTTGGAAATAGGCCACCGGGCGCCTTCAGAGGCAGGGCGCTAAAATGAACCAAAACGTGAAACAAAAGACGCTCGAACGAGCGCGCGAGTCGCGTAACACACGCACGAACAAAATTGCGGGGCAACAGGCCGCGGGGTGAACTTTCGTCTATCACTTGTTTCATTAAGCCACGTATTCACTGAGCAACAATTGTTTATAAACTCAGTTTCAGAAACAAAATCTACGTGTTTCTGAAACAAATAATTTTGTTTCAGAAACATATAATTTTGTTTCTGTTTAACGTGTTTATCGGTATGTTTCGGTGCTCCCCACTTGTGGCGGAGAACACTTTACGTGATGTTTCAGAAACTGTGTATCCGAAACACTGTTGCTCAGTGAATACATGGCTTTAGGCAGTCTATCTGTATATCTCTTGAAATAACTTCAGATTTTGTAGAATCATCAAATCACGCAAATGGACTGATGGTCCATGAAGTGCCGCTCACAACATAACATCACGCTATTCCCCGTAAGAGCGAAAGCAGAATGCGAACTCTCTAATAGCATTCTGTTTGCGTTCAATTATAAAATTAGATGCACTTTGTATGCAAGAGGCTCTTGTTAGTGCTTATTAAGGACCTCCACAAATGCTTGGTGAATCATTGCATTGGACTCAAAGTGGGTCAATTAATCAATCTGAGCTTATAGATAAGTTGAACTGTAGTTAATGTGCTGGCATCCTATATCTAGCTTGTAATTGCTTGTTGATAACACCGGGTCATTATTCATTGGAGAATCTGTACTATAATAATGTAAAGAGTCACATTTTGTGTGTCTATCTCAGTAATTGATGATACAATTCTAAAACGTATTTCGCTGGTAGAAAGCTACATTATTCCTGAGTGATATAGGCTAATTAATAAAAAAAAAACACATATCATGCATATTTACTTACTGAGCTATCATAATTATTGATTGGCAAGTCTGAAAATTTTATGGCGCGGCCGTGGGATGGGATGCAAGCGAGCGAAGTCGTAGCTAGGAACCTTTTATCAGGATAACATAATTAATTATTTTGAAACCGTCTGCGTCATGCGTTTTAAATCTGAAAAAAAAAAGAAAAAAATAATGCCTGTTCTCTAACGCTACCACTATATTATGTTTTATTTAGTGGCAAACGATTTGCCACGTCTAGATTTTACAATCTTGACTTCAGAAATGACTATACGTTTGTCGTGATCTACTTGACCCTGACTCAGAGTTGGCACTCGAGGAGTCTGATTAGTATCGATAAAATTATATACAGTACACCTTGTACAGTCTATATTTAACACGGGAAACTGAAATTGAACAGTTATAAAAAAACCTTCAGATTTCAAATCATCCTTCCAATATTGCCGTAAATATTACATTTAAATTCTATCTGCCATCGAACCTAAAAGTTCCATCTCAAAACTTTAAATATGTCTGGCGGGGTCGCCTTAAGACCGTCTAGGATCAAACTTGTATCCGTAAAATACGCGAGGGTTGCAAAAGGCTTGAATATCCTTTTTAGTATTTAGTTTTTTGTTGAATTTCTTTCAAAGACATGCAAATGCGATCTGAAATCCTAATAATAATCCTTTAATGATATTCTAAAAAAGTAATGTGGCTGACGTCACAGGGTGTACGGAAGTGACATCCAGAGAGGAAAATGTTAAAGATTCCTGGATTTAAGTGCAGAGACATGACGACAGAAATGGGAAATGAAGAAGACAAAAACCCTTAACCATTTTCATCTCTGGATGTCACTTTTCATTCTCTTTTTTGGGGTGAATTGTGTAACTTTCTCTACATGCACTCTAGTAGTAGTGTGACATCAAAATTTTTCCTGAAATATTTTGTCGTCGACTTCCGTATATACCTCCTAGATGTTATGAATCGGGAATCCCCACTTTAATTTCCATATCGTTCTACGCCGGGCATGCGGAAGACAAGTTATGGGCGACTCGCTGTCAGATCATGGACCATGATCGGGTCGACGGCGCGCCTCAAAAACTGTAGTCAATATAACTCCTTTAGAGGGCTAAAGCCTGCCAGGGTCGCAGGACTCACGAGGCGGCTGTGGCTCCGGAACGTTAAGGGCTATCGACCGTAGATTTTAGAGTTTGTTCAGTCAGTAAAAGTCTGACAATCCCTCCCGTCCTGCCCTGGGTCGGATAATTATTCATAGGACGATTTTACCACGTAAAAAAAGTGCCAACAACCAACTCAGTCATAACCAGTAAACGTGTAAACTTTCTTATCAATAGCACCTTTAACACAATTCTTAGTAAATATCGTTTCTAGCAACATAGTGTACTTTAAAGAGCATGTTCCTTTGAAGGAGACGTGAGGCAATGCGCTCAACTTAACCACCTTAGCCGGCAGTGATATGAAACTGTCAGCCGTGTTTACATTACCTTCCTTTGAAGTACTTGCTGCAGTTACTTCAAAAAGATAAAAGAGTAAAGTGAAGTGAATGGTTGGTTGCTTAGGGGTATGTATATTGACTTTGAAAGGAGATTATGTATTGGCTGTCTTTTTTCCTGTTTCAATTACGCCACGTTTTTACCATACAACTGCCACTCCTGAAATTCAGAATCAATAGTCGTGACCACCAGTGACCAGAAAAATACTGAGACAAGGCTATAATTCCAGATGAAATCCTGGAGAATGAATTCACTTTTTTACATCCCGCAAATGCATGTCTATACTGACTACAGTTCTGATCTTCGATTTTCTGTTTGGATCTTCCACTATCCGATAACCTAACCCTGATGATGTGTTACTGGAGAGTTGGTAACGCAAACGCCGGTGACTCTTTTAGAAAAATGCCGAATATAATTTTCGAAGTTCGAAAAGTGCAGATTCTTAGTGTATGCTTTCGAGTTCTGCAAAAAATATTCGGAAATGCTATATTTTTTACTTAAATTCTTCTTACCGCTGTGATTTGCTTTCTTTTTCGAATTGAGAACAATCTCATCGCCGTCTTGGGTAAATAGTAAGTAAATGTTCTAGGTTTTTTGTAATATAGCCAGATTGCACTGATTCATCATGAAATATACAATTACAATATTGAAGTTCGCCTATGACGGTTTTTCCCAATGATTGAAGCCACATGTTGCTAACTAAAGCTAATTACTACTGTCTAGTGCGTCAACATTAGTCAACAATAAAAACTTTTAAAAACATAACCCTTCATTAATTTAACCACAGTCGGAGAAAAATGGCTTTCAAGAACTTGAATGCAAGATTGACTTTATTGCGGTATTTGTTTCATCAATTAAATTGACTGTCCATCAATAGCCCGCAATGTCAGTCTTACGATGGGTTATCGTATCACCCAGTTACGGGGTTGTGGTGGTCCGATAGGCAGTCGCTCCATGTAAAAGACTGATATCCAGCTGCATCTGGTTCGACTGGCAGCCGACCCCAATATAGTTGGGAAAAGGATAGGCAGGTGATGATTGATGATTCTGCAATGTGACCTAAATCGCATGTAATTTAATGTCTAAATAAGGTTTTAGGTATTAGGTACCACCGTCACAATTCTAGTTCTTTGTGTAAACAAAAAACCTAAAATATATTGCCTAATTAGCTTTAGTGCTGTCGTATATAAGCTTTGAGTTGGTGTACCCCATTTGTTTCCACATTACCTAAATTAGAACCCAGTGTTTGTTGGCTAATTTCTATAGTAATTAATTTAGCTTCCACATCGGTCAACTGGTCATGTTACTAATAAAATTATTATTCAATTAACTTATTACTTAGTTGAAATTAATTAGGGCGTTCATTCGTTGTATGGGGTATTGGGCTAATTTTGACAAGTAGGTCAGTTGACTAGCTTATTGTATATTTTTGAACAGGAGTATGATTGGAATTATGACTATGAGTTGTGTAGAATAACAAAGACTAAAAAAAGAATGAAAAACTGTTCTTTAAATACTTTTTAATGAAGACAATGTCAAATGAAATCACCAAATTTTTTACAGAGAAATGTATAGAAAATTATATCAAAGCATCTCAAAAGATTAATCGTAAGCTTATTTAATTAAAACTATTATGTTATGTCCCACTGCTGGGCAAAGGACTCCCCATAATCTTGCAGCCTGTTCTTTGTGTAATTTTCTACGTCCAATCTCGCAAAACCGCAATGAAAACACTGTTCAAGAAGAAATGGGTCATAAAAACCAGAAATCTTCAACTCCATTACATAGGCCTTGATAAAAAAACTCGATATTCAAAAGAAACAAGCAATAAACCCTTTCAAGGTTTTTTAAAAGGGAAGTCACAAAAAAGTGTCAGAAATTTCACTGCCTCAATTTATAAACTTTAAGAAGTAATTGCTATGAACTTGAACATGGTCTTGGCAACATGCTTTGACCTTACCAGGTCATCCACAGTTCCGGCATGACTCAGTTACCCCGAAAATATAACTAGCTCTTGCCAGCGGCTTCGCCTGCCTTTGGGTCAAAAAATATCCCAACTGGTACTTAATACTGGAATAAAAAATATCCTACGTGTTACTATAGGTTATAAACTAAATGTGTACAAAGTTAAATTCCAGATCGGTCCAGTAGTTTTTGCGTGATTGAGTGACAAACAAACATACAAACTTTTTTTAAAATTAAGTAGGATTTTTGACTCACAGTTTCTTGTTTTTTGAAGGTCTTGGCTCAAGAATTAAAGGAAACGTAAACAAGAGTCTATTTTTAGAAATAGTTTTGTAAACATCATTTTGAGTAGCTGTAAATAAGTAGGTAATTTAAAAACTAATAGTCGATGACGTGTTCTTCTTGAATTTAACGTCAGCAGTGATTTAAGCACTATGAGTAACTTATACAAACGTGTCTTACGTCTAAGTTTTTCATAGTGTCCGACCGAAACTGATTTTTCAGCCGAAACCGAAACCGAAACCGAACCTTCGGCCTTGCTCTCAGTTTCGGCCGAAACCGAAACCGAAACCGAAACCGAAACTTTTTTAAACTTTTAACATTTAAGTAGATATTTTTCTGTTTTTTTTTTGTTTTTTTTTTTTTGCATTTATTGGCACAAGAAAAAGTGTCAAATACGCAGAGCGAACTTTTCAACTGGGCGTGGACGGGTATATTTTTAACTATGAGGAATATTGAAAAACTTTGAATAGAGTCTCGAGACCGATTTTGCCGAAAACTAAAACTGTATCATTGGATTTTAGAAAAATCAATAATCGTGGCAAAAAAATCAAACCCGCTAATTTTGAAAAAAAAAAATCACAACCTGTATTATTACACCATTTGATAGTGTTAATAGTAAGGATCAAATTCTGGGTAATAATGAAATACGGCAAACTTATGGATAGAAAGATAGACGATCTTAACCTTTAAGTATGGACGTGGAGTCTCACAGGCTACTCGACGTTTTCGGTTTCTTAGTTTCACCTAATTCCCCCCACTCCCCGCGATTGAGCGGCTCAGTAGCTTTTGTATTAGTTGTAAAACTACCAACGAGGGAGTTAGTTGCGTCTTCCGATGAATATCACGTAAGTTATGACCATCCAAATATTGACCGACGCCTATCAGGCTACACGTCCATTATTGCCCTATGATATATTTTATAAGGGCGATTATGTTTGTTTCGAGAGCATATTGACAGCAACTTTAGTGGTCGCGTCCGGATGCTCGGGAGGGCCCACACAGGGGCCCCGTAGAGGGCCATGGACCGCACGACGCCGGCGTACAGCCTACGGCAGGAGGCGTTTGGACCGCCGAGATTGGGCAGGAGTCGCTTGAGGGCGGCTGCTGCCCGGTTCAGCCTTGGAGTCAAACTCAGGAAATGCTTCCTGAAGTTCCACCGGCTGTCGAGGTCTAGTCCTAGGTACTTCATCGTCCTCCTTACGCCGATGCGAACTCCTACCGTTATGTTGTACATGACCTCCGTCTTGTGCAGCGCCACGTCGAGTCCGATGTTCCACAGGGGCGGTCCCAGGACCAAACCCTGTGGAACACCGCACGACATCTCCCGCCGGTTCCACTCTCCCCGGTGACCGGGGTAGATGACGGCTCTGTCCGTCAGGTAGACATAGGTAGGTCGGCACCCGGTGATACCGGAGTGCCTCCCTGATGCAACTCCAGGGCAGGTGTTGAAGGCATTGGAGATGTCAAATGTCACCGCCAAGACGACCCTGCCCCGGGCTACTGCATCCCTCGTCGTGACACGCGCATGATGGCGTCCACTGTCGAGCGCCGACTGCCAATAAATTTACGTTATTAGACTGTTGTCAATTTTTTTTTTTATTTGTTACCTGAAATAGGTGTTTTGCGTTTTTGGTTTCAGATATATTATACTTTAAGAAAAAAAGACTCGTTTTGTTATAGTAATTAGTTTAGCTATTTTTAATACCTTTAATATAAATTAAGTAAATTTAAACTGAAAAGTACCGTTATTTTTGTTTTTTTGTAATTTCTATAATTCTTCAAATAAAATTTGATTATAAAAGCACGTTATTTTATTGCTAAATCACATAACATTAATATTCAATCAGTTTTAAAGCGATCTTATATCAAATTCCCAAAAAAAAATTGTGTGCATATAGGAGCCTCTGAGACTCCACGTCCACAGTAGTGTTATGAAAAAATGACGTCCATACTTAAAGGTTAAGAATTGCTATTTTTCTATGTTATTTAACTTCTACTGAGTCCATAATCTATTCGAAATTATAAAAAAATCAATGTTTCACTAGATTTGAAGTCTCAACAATCGGACTATATTAATTTAGCAACACGAAATAACTGAGACAATAGACTAAAAAAAACGCATTATTTCAAAAAAGAAACCGTTAACTTAATTATGTTTCGAATACCGCCTTATCCTAATTCTAATCGCCTTGACGATTGATAAGTTTTTAATCAATAACGTACGTAACAAATATTTTTTATTATGACATGAATATACAAGACTTAGGTACTCTTGGCAGTAAACTCAAAAACATAACCTCGTCTCACGAATAAACAAACGGTGGCAAACTGAGCCGGGGCCCCGCCGGCGAGCAAGTACGTGTTAGCTTCGAATTTTACCGAACGACGCACGAAAATGCGGGAACACTTGAGTTTCGGCGGGGCCGAAAGTTTCGGCTATAATTTGGCCGAAACCGAAACTAAGGCCGAAACTAGATATTTTGGCCGAAACCGGCCGAAACCGAAACCGAAACCGAAATTTCGGTCGGTCACTAGCTTTTTCATCTCTTCTAATAGATTTATGGTACCCACTTCAATCATCACCATCAGTCGTCACAGATTCATATAGGGTCGTTTCGCCGGTTTCGCGACCACCTTCAGTAGGCGACCATTTGACGGACTAAGTTTCTTTAAATCAAGAAAATAGTGTTTGTAGAGGTAATATACATAAAAAATAAATATAACGTGCTTTCTAATTAATTATGAAATAAGAATTTATAAAGTTTGAAACAAAAGGTCAAAACCCAGAGCCGAAAAAATATTGTTCAATGCGCGTCTTGATTCCGTGGTGAGTGGAGGTACCGCGAGTTGAAAAAAAACTAACACGGCGCGCGGCGCTCAAAGGTAAGTTTTAATACTTATTTCATGTTTTTCACACCAGTTACATGTTCAATTGTATAATCGATAAGTATGGATTATAATTTTGTTGTATTTTGCTTTTTTAAAACTTATTATTATGATAAAATCAAGTGGTCGGTAACCGAAATGCTTATTTATCAAAAACGTTAGATAGCGACCACATGGTCGCAAACCGACGAGATCAGCATTATTTTGTTTTGATCAATAAATGATCCTTATGCTTTATACAGGACTGTTATAATTTTGAATGTAGTATTGTAAAAGTCTTTCTTTGTAGTCCTTTGGTAAGCGACCACCAGTTTCTTTGTAAGAAGTTTATTTAATTTACCTACAAAATTGGACGCTAAACAGGTGGTCGTAAACCAAAGTAAGCGAAATAAAGACATTGGTTTCCGACCACCATAATTTAGTATGAGAGAAATAACGGCCGCTAACAGAAATAAGTATGAAAGTTCATTGAGTATGCGACCATGTCTGATTTTTTGTATTTCGTAATTATTTAAATGTCCGTTTCATAATTATTATTTGTTGTAGTTACCTCATCATCTCGGCCATAGGACGTTCACAACTGAACATAGCCATAGGCCTCCCCTTTATACATATAGATCTCCACATTATCCACATATGCCGGTTGGAAGTGCTCCTGGAGTCCTTGTACCTGCATCCAGCGTCTTCCGGCGTCTGTCCATCTTGTTGGTGGATGTCCTACGCTGCGCTTGCTAGTCCGTGGTCTCCACTCTAGCACTTTTCGACCCCATCGGCAATCTGCTCTGCGAGTAATATGCCCTGCCCATTGCCGCTTCAGCTTTCTAATCCGGTGGGCTATATCGGTGACTTTACTTCGTCTACGGATCTCCCCATTTCGGATTCGATCACGCAGAGAAACACCGAGCATAGCCGTCTCCATAGATCGTTGAGCAACTTTGAGCTTTGAGATGAGGCCGATTGTGAAAGACCACATTTCGGTGCAATAAGTCATCACTGCTAACACACATTGGTAGAAGCATTGGGTAGAAGACTTTCGTCTTGAGGCACTGAGGTATGTCGGACGAAAAGACATTGCGTAGTTTCCCGAACGCTGCCCAACCCAGTTGGATTCGGCGGTTGTCCTCTTTCTCGAAGTTGGACGTACCTAATTCGACTAATTGTCCTAAGTAGATATATGAGTCAACAACTTCGAGTACCGAGTTTCCAACAGAGACTGGGGTGGGCACAACATTGGCATTTGACATAATTTTCGTCTTGTCCATGTTCATTTTCAAGCCCACCCGTTGTGGAACTCGGTCGAGGCCATCGAGCATCAAGCTGAGTTCCTCCATCGACTTGGCCATGACTACGATGTCGTCGGCAAACCGAAGGAGAGTGGTGTATTCGCCGTTGATGTTGATGCCTGGAATGGCAAGGACTTGCCATTCCAGGAGCTTGAAGGCGTCTTCCATTGCGGCAGTAAACAGTTTCGGGGAGAAAGTCCCCTTGCTTACACCTCTTCTCAATGGAATCGCCTTCGTGCTCTGCTCCTGTACTCGGACCGACGCGACGCATGGTGGTGTTAGCGCTGCATCGCTGGAGTGACTTAAGTACCGCCCATGTTTCCACCCAATCGAAGACTTTCTTAGATTCCACAAACGCTAAGCATAATGGCAAGTTATACTCTTCGGTCTCCTGTATAATTACCGCAACGTATGGATGTGGTCTATGGTGCTATAGCCTCTTCGGAAACCGGCTTGTTCGGGAGGCTGGAAGTCATCAAGTCTGTGTTCGAGAGGGTTCAAGATTACCCTTGAAACAGCTTATAAACATGACTTAGAAGCGTGATGTGTCTGTAGTTCTTCAATAGGCTGTTATCACCTTTTTTGAAGAACAGCACCACCTCACCCCTGCTCCGTGCTCCAGGCGTTTTGCCCTCGGAAATGTTGTTTATTATTTTTAAATGTACTACATATTATTGATATTGTTTGACCAATGATTGTTGATTCTATTACAACTATGACTAATTCTCTACAAAATGTGAGATTGTTATCTTTAATTATAAGAAAACATTACACCAAATGATTACCATTTTTGTTTTTATTAAATAGCAAAAATTAAAATATTTTTAAAGCGATTATAATTGTTTTATTGGCATATTTTTCATATTTATTATAGCGGTCGCAAACCAGCTCACTGGTGGTCATAAACTGATAAAAATGGTCGCAAACCGGCGTTTTCGCTATATTTTCACTTTTTCAGCATTTTATAAATATTTTTGTATGAAAGTATTTTATTTTATGTTTTGTATCCAAACTACATTATATTTGGGACAAATTCACAGTAACATATACTATCTTGCGTGTAAACAACATTTTTTTTTCTTCATCTAAAGTGGGCAACCCAGCTAACTGGTCGCTATCCGGCGCAATCACCCTACTCCTTTTTATTCATATCACACATTCCTTAAACAATCCATCCATCTTTTCTTTGCCCTTCCTCTTCCTCTCCATTCCTATCTATTTCTTCCTTTACATAGCTTTTTTCTCTCACACCCATGTTTTTTTTCCATCAACCTTTGTTTCTTTGGTGGTTCCATGGTTTTCGACTGCAGCATCATCATCTGTCTGTCCTGATCCTATGTTACTTGGAATCGGTGCATTACGTTTTTCTCTTCCGTTTTGTCAACAGTAATTATATCTCTTCTTCATGATTCCTCACAAAATCCGTCCAAAATTTCTTTGGTCTTATCCATACTTTTCGTCTTCTTCTTGCTATGCCCTATGCTGGCTATGCTATTGGCTCTACACTTCTTTTCTCCCCTGTCAACCGTCCAGCTATTATTTGCATCTCTTTCTTTTCATTCCTTACTTAATCCTTTAAAAGTTTCTTTGGTTTTCCCATGCTCTTCATCATCAACTTCCTGCCCTTTTCTCATGTAACTTAAGTTCGACACGTTATTTTCTTCGATGCTTCCTTGTCAACCGTCACACTTACCTCACCATCTTCTTACTGCTAAGTTCTGATACTTAAATAATTGACAAAAAAGAATTGACAGTCATACTGCGAACTAGGGTTAAAACGTCCAGCCAAGTTCTCAGAAATTATCGATTCTCAGTCACGTTTCCTCTTCGTTATCGACCACAATAATTAAAAATAAACATCCGACCAATAGAAGCCCCTTCATAATGGCTGCAAAGCAATTTTTAATTGCATCCAAAGATAATTAGTATACTTTATTTGCTCAGTTAAACACGGCACACCGTAGGTCGTTGTGCATCGACCTTGAGCCAAGAATGTGGTCGGAGACGGACGGCTATTTTAAACTCTGTGACGTAAGGTTTAAGGTCTAATAAGGCTTTTCTACCTATTCGACTCTAGCGCAACCTAGTGTGTAGGTGTTTATCTGCGACGTTCTAAGTTAATAAAAGAACATTGTGCTAAGGATCCATTGTGGTCTCTGTTCAACTGGATACGACAGCTTCATTTGTTTTTCTTTTTCTATAGTCCCTTCTTCTATGTAGACTGGACAGCCTTGTGATTTTATCTATGACGAGTTAGGTACTTGGCAAATGCCAAGAGCCGTAACTTCATAATGTGGTTGACATTCAGACTTGAGACAAACAGTCTTATCTAATTACTTGTCATAATTATTATTTAAAGTGGACACTTGAGGGCTATAAACATTTAATATATGCAGCAGCCTACACACTGTACAAAAACGTCAATAAAAAGTTCGCTCAAAGAAATCTTCGTGCTACCAGTTAGATAGACCTCCCCCACTTGATTCTGTCTCTTTAAAAAGTGAAAAGACGAAGATTAGAATGACCTGCCAAGGTTCATGTTACAGTGGTCGAGTTAATATTAATGGCATTGACCGGTTGTTCTACGTCTCAATGGTCGAAACGATGAAATATTATTGTTACTTAACAAGTCTCTCGTTGATCTTATTATGCATTAACATATTCGTTGAGAAAATATCTAATTTTGATGAATTTAATCTTTGAGTAACTTTCACCGGAAATGGCGCTGTCAATTTCGTCAAGAGAATTTACTTACGATTTATTTTATTTGCATAATTTGTTCCCAAATATCTGTAAAAAGTGTAAAAGTTCTTGGTAATTCGACATACAGCGCAAAGGCTAAAACAAAGGAGAAATGCGCTTAAATAACCAAGAAATATTCGATTACACAAACTCAACAATTCAACAAATACCTGACGTAATAAACAACTTCTACAAACGAACAATAATAAACTTAACCCACGATTTATTAACCAAATTGCACAGTTTAGCAAAACGTTCGCAAATACATTAGTGACAATCAGTGGCGGCCTTAGGGGGGGGCGAACCGGGCAACCGCCCGGGGCCTCGCGCTTGCAGGGGGCCTCGCGCAACAAACCAAGCAAAAGAAAAAACTAAATTTTTAATTAAAAAATTTTGATAAATCAATTATATTATAGCAAAATCAAATAACATTCCAGTTTTAGAAAAAATCAAAACATCCATTTTTTAATTTATCATCTCAGAGTTGATTAATTTTGTAAATCTTTTATTTAGTACAATAATTTTGTCGTCTGAATGTACGGCTAGTTTAGGTTAAATCCGGTGGTTCAGATTTGTTTATGATGTTGGCCCAATCAGTGACGTAGCAAGATCGAATCATGGAGGGCAAGACGCATCTGCGAGGCCCTTTTCTTTGATGCAGGATGAAAAATATCGCGCAAATTTGTGATTTTTTTTAAGCCCGTCGTGTTTGTCACCGCGTGCGAGGCCCCTTTTTTTGATGAATTGATGATAAGATTTTGCGAGGCCTCTTTGCCCTTTTTCTGTTCACAGTTAGAAATAAAAAGTAACCAAGTTATCATACAACTAAGGGGCCTCGCGAGAAGCGGAATTGCTAGACCTAAATATGATCGTCGGCGCCATCAGCTTTGGCTCTATCAGTTGTCAGTTAGAAATAGTAGTAGAAGTTAAATTATACTGCTTTACTGAGTTGTAGCAAAGTTTAGATTGCCGTTGTATATTTTTTTTTATTAAATCTCTAAGCGCGACGCCCCGTCATGTACGAGGCTAGCTAGGGTCTGCTAAGGCCCCGCTTAGCCACGCCACTGGGCCCAATGAATAATCAAAGTTTGAGACCTCAAACACCGAACGCTACTTTCGTTCTTTTTTGAATTTTTTCCGTTTATACCGTAAAGGACTAGTTGTTGATAATAACTTCGCAGAACGGGTTTATAAATGCCTTTTGCTACAATATGACAACCGATTTATATCTGTGCAATTTTGCAATTTGCAATTTCTTGCAATATTTAAGACACCACTTGACTTGCAACTCAAAAACAAGTGTGGAAGAGGCCAAGCATCAGAGTTAAGATGTCTTAGAAGTTTGTGACTTTTTCAAAAAAAAATTAAAAATGTTGGGAGGGTTTATCTCGGAGACTATTAGGTCTACTGAGGTATTTATATTAACTTTTCATCTTCATCAGCCTATAATGTTCCCACTGCTGCGACGCAGCCTTCCTTTCTGTAAGAGGGGTCCATAATCCACAACGCGGGCCCCGTGCGGGTTGGTGACGTCACATATCATAAAATTTTGGTAAGACGACATGCCGCTTTCTTGATAATGTTTTCCTTCATCGTTTTGAGATCAATGGTGATAAAATAAATACACAAAGTAACCTGGGTTGGGTTCGATTCCGCGACCTACAACTCGTAATTAAGTCGGGTCGATTAATCGCTATCACCGCGAAACCGCTTGAGACGCACACACCCGTAGTTTGAAAATGGATTTCAAGGTAGTAGTGCGTGTTGTTGCTCTGATAATAAAAAATAGAAAAGAAGACGTCAACGCAAATTTCGAAAATATTGGATCCAGCCACTTATAGGGCGTAGATCTGAGAAAGGTTTACTTCATAAGAATTATCAAAACTTAAGAGTTCATCCTAATAAATTCGTATTCTGGTTCGTTTAAAACAAACTCCGACTCGGTGGAAGACGTGGTTGAAATTGTGCGCCAGCGCTCTGCTCTACTCTTCAAGGCGGTCTACCCAAAAACCGCGGGCGGTTTTTCGGCAGACCGCCTTGCAGAGCAGACCGTCGGCGTCCGCGGCGCGCCAGAGCGTACGCGTCAACTAAGTTCTATTGATTTGATTACAGTTTTGCCGCGGCTTTTACCCGCGAACATTTTGTAGCAAATCACGGTTTTAAAATCAGTCGCGGGCCGCTTGTATTACTTTTCTAGGGGTACAAATTCACGCCATTAAAAACTACAGCGGTTTAACCGTAGTGCGGCCTAGGCCTAAACCCCTTCAAAGTACTTTTTCGAAAAAGTTATACTTAAAGTTGGAAAATATTCCAACTGAAGACATGATATCAGATGCCGCCACATTTGTTGTAAAAAAAAAACGTTGATTGAGATACTTTTGAAAAGCGGTAACTCGGAAGCTTTTGGGTTTACAGAAACCATTTTAGTCTCTTATTGTAGTAAAATTAGAATAAATTAGAATTCAAAACGTCGTGCTTAAGTTTCATCAAAATAGTAAACTAGTTCTTTATGGTAATAATCGCCAATAAGGCAAACAAAGTCTGCAAAAATCAGAACTACTCCATTTTGCGCAAACCCGGATGTTCAAAGTTCCTGTATGAACTGTAAAATGTTTTAAAACTCAAATTACATTTATTAAAATGTATAACATTTGTCCTCAAACATGACAATCAAACCAACTTTCGCATCACATACTTTTTATGAAGGGCAAGGGGCCTCGCAAAGACTTGCCGCCCGGGGCCTCGCAATGGGTAAGGCCGCCTCTGGTGACAATATCACGCAACAATGCAGACTTTCATCTAACCGTTGCGGTTACAAAACTGTGATTCATTGGATTATACGACAGACTATTGTATGCAACCTGGCTTTATTTACACAGACTGATGCGAATTGTAGGTACGAGTATGACTTTTTCTTTCTACAACTTTTAACCACCCTGAGTATAAATATTGCAAATCTTTTCAATTTTCTGGCACGCATGGCTATATTGGCTATCCAGTTTCTTCCGGTCATCTTAAATTGAAAATCTCATCTTTCGTTATTCATTTAGTGACGGTAAAACACTCTCTTCTTCAATACTTCTTCTATGCTTTTTCATTAGTTGTCATTAATCATCTCGTCTTAAATAACCATATCATCTTTCACACTGCCTATTGGCACGGTATAAAATTTGCAAGTTGAAGTGGCATTGGGCAGGCCACATCGCTCGTACATCTGACAACCGATGGGAAAGAAAAGTTCTCGAGTGGCGACCACGGACCGGGAGACGCAGCGTAGGCAGGCCTCCCCACTAGGTAGACCGACGACATCGTGAGGGTCGCGGGCAACCGATAGATGCAAGTGGCGAATTGTCGTTCGGCGTGGCGGTCTAAGGGGGAGGCTTATGTTCAGCAGTGGACGTCTTCCGGCTGATGATGATGATGATTGGCCTTCTCCTAAGCCATTTTGATGACAAATGCTTTTGTATGCAAAAGTATTTGTCATCAAAATAGCTTGCCTCGTCTCCCTACCTCTCTTTAGTCTATATGCGTGTCCTGCGTGACCTGTGTCCCATCTGTGTACCAGTTTTTGATCACGCATTTGTAGAACAAACCATTCCCAATGATATGACTAGACTATTGCCATTACCGATGACTGATCAGGGTGTGCCGACTTTAGAAACGTCATTCGTGTTCCCTATGATTCATTGTCGTAACTAGTTTAAAGTATAGAAGTGGATCTTATACACGGTGTAAGGGAAATCGTCACGCAATATTTTTCCATGAATTCTACACATGATTCTAGAATTAGAATCCATGAATCATATTATGCTAATTTCATGGTAAACACGCGCCTTTTAAACCTTAAATCTTTTGTAGTAAGACGTAAGTCTTCTTGGCAAAGCCTGGCATGAAAAAATGGACGTTAGAAAAAATGAACCCACTTAGGGAGTCCGTCAGCGATTCAATAAAGTCGCAGACATCTGTCTGGAATGCCTTTTACGTTGTGGAATTTGCAATAGTGCCATGCAAATTGAGAATGAAAGCCTTTCAGCTCATACCAATGCAATAGGAAAGGAAAAGAGAAGCAGTGAATGAATAACATTTCACTTATTATAAGTTTCATTGCTAGCCAATTATGATCAATTGGCTTTATTGATGATTCGATTATTAGGAGATGAAACTACGTATCTCAGAGCAATATAAAACTCGTTTGAGAAACTAATTAATGTTTTGTTTGTGTACCTACCTACGTCTTAAATGTTGAATGCCCAAAGCATGTAGTCAATGTAGATATTCTTCCAAAGATCTAAGAGACTAAGTAACTGTCACTTTTAGAACTTGCAATTTCATTTTCTTACTGTTCAGGTCTGCTAATCACAAAAGCAATTATTTCTGACAAGACAGACAGGCAAAAACACCTTCAAATAGCTCCAAAAATTAGCCACAGTACTCCATCATGAGTTTTCATCACAATTTCTATAACAAGCATAATCGCATGATGCGTGCTAACTTTGGCTTTCCAATTATTTACTGCTGAGTGTGACCAGTGAAATTACAGTTTAATATTGATAAACGATAAGTGTTGTAAAATTTTGATTAGCTAACTCTCTTGACTCGGAATTTACTGTTACCGATTTGTTTTACGGTTACTTTTCTTTCGAGATTTATTGAATTTCATTTGTCAATTATGAAGACACAAGTTGTAAGTCCAATGGAATTTCTCATCGGTAAATTGATGAACATTCAAACAATTCCTGATTCTCCATTTACCCCAATATCATCCTTCATCACCTAGGATGACCTCAAAAATTCTTGGGTAGTTTTGAAAACTTAGGAAATCTCTGGAGAAACTTTGACTTTCTCTATACAACAGTTAGCTGTGGGATTATTATCAGTGAGCATACTTTCATTAGAAGGAATAACATTTATGTTTACCGTTTAATCTATCTTCTTGAAAGATCCACTTAAATGTAGAAAATTAGGTTTATTCCGCGTTCAACCCCCAAGATTTTCTACCCTCTTCCGCGTTCGACCCCTAAACGTTTCCACATTCAACCCCTGAGGGTCGAACGTGGAACTCAGTACATTGGTAATCTTTTCTTTGTCCAGATTCAACCCCTAGTTTTTATGTCACTTAAAATGACATTCAAGTAATAGTGAAAGCAAAAGTGTTTAGCCATTTATTTTCTTTATTATTAATATTTTCTTTTTTATAGATAGTTGTAACAGACTACCCTCTGGTAAATTGGTATGGTTTATATGGTAGGTTAGGGAACTAGGGTAATTAGCTTAAAACAAATTTATTTTAATTTTTATTAATCGATTTCCTAGTTTCCTTATTTTTTTCACTCGAGTTGACAAAAAAATCAATTATGGAATCGATTAGGATACTCGCTTTCACACATCATTACGATTAAAAAAAATAAACATGGTTGTCGTTTACGAACACAACTTGAGTAGTGGTAATGAAAAATACGTGTTATTGGCCCTTTATTAGAAAATTACGCCAAGATCTGTACTTTTTTACGTTATTTATAACATTTGGCATGATATATATCTTAATTGTTATTGAATATAAAAGCGCGTACGTGATCAAAATGAAAAATAAAAATGTAAACTAACAAAAGTGGCGCGAAAGTTCGAGTTCAGATAACAAATTCTTCATTACCACTGCTAATTTATGTTGAATGATGTATGAATTCGTTACAATACTAAATGAGAAGTTATTAATTCCTCCTATAATGGTCCGTTGGATGTCCGAAAACCAATTTTTTTTTTTGATTTTTAGCCCAACCCAGAACTGCCATCAAAATGGCGACGATAATATCGTATTTACACTTTTGGATTTTGTTATGGTATCTACGTTAAGAAAATGCGCGCTAAATGTAGAAAGAAGTTTTAATGGTGTGAACAAATCATTTTTTTTTTTGTATTTTACCTCTTTAAGTTCAAATATATATTTAACCCAAATTCTCCCACTAGAATGTTTGTCTACATAGACGATGTTATTACCGATCGTAGTAATATCGTCCACGTACACATTAAGGGGGATGCTCCAACCAGCCCGCGAAATTCAATTTTTTTTACGTTTTTTGCAATTTGCAGGCCAGTGACATGTTGTAACTTTATAAATATTTGTGTTGCGCAAATAACAAGTATAATTTTAAATATAAAAAATATCAAAAAACTCGCTCCATCAGCACTCACATAGAAAAGGTGCATCATGTTAAAATCTCCGAAATCTAACTACGATGCACCTTTTCTATGTGAGAGCTGATGGAGCGAATTTTTTGACAATTTTTATATTTAAAATTATACTTGTTATTTGCGCAACACAAATATTTATAAAGTTACAACATGTCACTGGCCTGCAAATTGCAAAAAACGTAAAAATATTTGAATTTCGCGGGCTACATCGACGCAATCACCTTAAGCGAAAAAATAATGCTCATAACATAAAAAAGTACTAAACCAAAGTGAATGAAATTCAAGTTATTATTGATTTTTCAAAAACCGCTTGTCCGATTTGATAAAATTACCGCTTGAATATTTGGGCAGTATACCTTTCCAAAGATTTTTTTAAATCGGTTGGCAAGCCATAGTTTCCCGAACAAACATCCGAATTGAAAACCTCCTCTTTTGTTTAAAGTCGGTTAAAAATAAAAACGTGTAAATATTTTCTGCTTCATTGTCCAATGGGGGTTGAACGTGGAACAAATACATTTGAAAAATAAAATTCCACTTTCAACCCTTAGGGGTCGAATGTGGAAACGTTTAGGGGTCGAACGCGGAAGAGGGTAGAAAATCTTGGGGGTTGAACGCGGAATAAACCGAAAATTAACATAATCTATTTGCCATTTGTCAAACTAACTAATTTGTCAGTAACAGATTCATTATTTTATTTTGGGATTAAAAAAAGAGGTACTAATGACTTGCCTTATTGTTCACGTTATGACTAGTTTGTTTACAAGACATGACACATATTCTAGTTTCTGATAACAGGTTTTTGATACAAAAATACTCCGTTAAATCTAATTCATCTTAGAAACACATTTATCTAAGTAAATCATAGTCTTGGCTAGTGTTAGTCATTTCTGATTATCTATGACGCATCATTTTAATACTAAACTGCTTCTAACTTGTGTCTATGGGTCTTTAATAGCCCGTCATCTGATCTAAAAAATATTGCACCTGTATTTCTCGTTTCACTTGAATGGATCAGAATGATGTATTTAACGTGCCCTCCTATAGTAGCTTCTATGGTGTTTTTTGGGGTCTTGTTATAGTGCTCTTTGTTATGGCATAAACAAGTTTGGGGTGTTCTATTGTTGTTTTATGAATGTATGATTTTGTACCGAATGAAGAAGATTTTATTCCCATTAAAGTATTTTTAGCTGTCTCTTCACTTCGAAAATATTTACTAGTCTGGTCATGTATAAGTTACCTTTGAAAAAAGTTTTCGATAAAAACCGAAACACTGAACTGTGTTATTGGAAGCTTCAAAAATCTATGATAGCCAAACTAGATCTGCCATTATTCGACTGTCAAAGTCTGTAGCATTCAAAATATACAGTTCATGATAAATAGAAAACATTTTACCAGAAGTTTCACGTAGGTACTTACACAATACTTTAAACCAAAATTTAAACTTTTCCTTACAATCTCCTTTTAACCAGAACCGGCCTTTCGCTCCGTTGCGAAATAACAAGTTTAATACTTGCCGTTATATCGACTGAATAGATAACAATGAGTCATTGTCACAGTTTCTCCATATTATACGTCAGCTCTGACCAGAGACCCAGTTTATACGAAAAGGGTGCTTAATTATCGCTATTCATAATAGTGTATTTGCAAGGGGTTGAAAATCGATTGCACGTGCAGCAAAAGGGTTACAGAGCCCTAGGATTACTTATTGATCGTATAAACTATTCTGTGAAATGAAAAGAACAAAGGGAATATTAAAAAAATGTTTCAAACTGTTCACTGCTACTGTGGTGGTGTCTGTCTGTGCAATCGCAATGGCGCCAGCTACGCGTGATTGGACGTCGTAAAATTCTAATCAATATTCGAATACTGTAATCGTGACAATGCTTGTCAAACATGCTTTTGTTCCAACAAAGGTTTTCCCGAAAATATTCATTTACCCTAGAAAATGATGCCTGTAGTTACTTCCTTTTATTTATTTTTTTAAATTTCAGTAAGAACATCCAACAGATATTTTGAGCAAGCTTCAAATTTGAATTTATTGCCTGGCGCCTTTGTAGCAATTTATTATGCGTACGCGGTGGTCAAACGGTTAATAGCGATGGTAAGAGATACAAATGCTTTCGAGCGTTTGCCTCATCGTCTGTCCCTTAATAAAACCTCCGCACAATAGGACCAGAGTTAATTTATTCGCAAGACATTCTAGTTTTCCTAAAACGGTCAGACCTCTGTCGAAAAGTCGAAACCAGACGTTGAGAGAGAGCTGCTGTTCGAAGTAGTGCCATCTGACCTCCGGCTCCCATCAATTTTACGGTTCCCGGGACAAAGGACAGTTGTGAGACAAATTTTCTCTATGACCAGGGGTCTGACTATTTAAAACAATACTCGTAAAACGCCAGGTCACGATTACACAAGCCTAAAACAAAAGCACACAATCAAACGAAATCAAAAACTAACTACATCGTGAATTCGCGATTAAGTTCCAAAGAATTCGTGGTTACTCACACAAAGAAAGCTAACAATATTTCACACTACGCCGGCCCAGGTCAACAATCGATGACTCACCGGCTCTTAAGGTAAGCTGATGAGAACACGCGTGATGTAAACTAACGCATTCCAGTCTTAAGTGGACGACGTAAACAATGTGGTTGAATGGTTGATAGTATACATAGGGGTTGAGCCACAGATTAACTCACGAGTGAAATATCGGGAGCAGGGCTTGTGGTATATGAGCGGGAAATTACGGCATATAACGATAATGGTATAGTAAGAAATATCGTGGCCATGATGTAAAACAGGCATCACATGGTAAAATTCTAGTAGATTAAAAAATTACCAAAGATATTCCAGAAAAGTTGAAGTTTATGGGGACATATCCTAGTCTAGCAAATTCCAAAAACGATATGCTTGTTGATATTAAATCACCGTGACGATGAAAATCTTCAGAAGGATGCAAAATCTCCTGTAAAAACCATTTCTGCTTAGACAAGCAGCTTAATCACTAAGCAACTTTTACTGCGATTACTGAGAAGCAAGAACGCCTTCTATTTCGAGAAAGGCGTATACGAAGTACTAATTCCTCTCGATCCACACATACCATACGTTTACCGCCTCTGGTTAATACAAAGCTTACCCGATGAATGTACGCGGTACGGATATAGCACTGAATGCGGAAAAGAATATAAATCTGAGTAAATTACATACTTGACCAGTCGATAAGCAGTAAGCACCTGGATGCATCATATTGTACACTATTATGGCTTTCATGAATGTTGTTTTAGTATTTGTAAGCGAAAAGTGCGTTTAACTTAGAATTCACGACGTATATGCAAAAATATACCTTATAAATGGTCAATTATAGAGTCTTTCAGAGCGTCATTGGCTAAGAGAGAAATCCGATAAACTTCCAAGTATACAAATCAATGACATATTAAATATAGACACGTCATGAACGAACATCGCGGCGCTTAAAAACGGCGACAATACTAGAACCTACTTACACGCGTGAAGAAAGAGAAAGAAAATATGACACCGTACGGCGCGAGGGAGACGCAACTAAGTGCAATATCAACGCAACGCAAGCCAATTGGCTTGATTTTTTTTTGCCATTTCAGAGTGCGGACAACGTATCTATAGTTTAAATATCATTGATACAAATATTATAAATAAACAACAAGTTCTAAGAATCTCCCATACCAAGTCTCAAGGTTTTCCATTGAAACAATAACCTAAAACCAACTTAACACATCATAGGATATCTATAGGTAATTCCTGGAATTCAAGCCTGCCATGCCGTCATTGCGGAAACGCTGCGCGTGCGTCTATCAAGTTGGGAACATAAATAGTTGAATTTAGTCACGAAGTTGGTAGAAAATGGACTGTTGACTCTCTATGGGATTCTTAAAAAAAATGGTATAACAAGAACCCGAAACCAGGCGTTGAAGGAAATACCAAAAATGATGTTGGAGCAAATTCTCAATTGCAGCTGTAGAACCCGTAGATTCTCAACAACCGTAGTTTTCACAGAGAAGTGAGCTACTGACTTGACTAAGTCGACGAAAGAATCTAAAGACAAAGGAGTAAATGCAATTTGTGACAGTAAAATATTAGAGTGGCATGCATCACCATTAGTTAAATTGATATCAGAACTTTACAAAATTGTGAAACAGGATAATCATCGTAACGACCGTAGTGATAAATACAACAGTGATCAAAATATAGTCACTTTGTCTTAGTACTGGCATGTTCCAAAACTTTGCTAGTACCTAATTTACCTTTGCCATGTTTATCAAACGGTGCAACAGTAATAACTGTAATCAACTCATGCGTTTGTAATTGTACGGCTATAGTTTGAGTCAGAGATTTAATAATTGAGTTATAGGTCGTTCATGACTCATATTTGTATGTTTTCGTTGTGCTTCCGAGTGTACGCTTGGTATATTTATGATTGGTAATCGGTTAATGGTTTTTCGGTAACTGTTTATTTGTAAAATAACTTGGATGTTTTGGGAGTACAACTAGAGTAGATCTAGTTTCAAAGAAATATTAACTTTATTTTCTACTGATGATCTTCAAAGATTTGTTTGTTGTCCTAAATCTTTATCAGTAACATTCAAAACTTTGTAAAAGGCTGACAACAGTTTGGATATTTTAATTGGTTGGTTTTCACTTTGAGCTACGTTTCATTTTACCTTTCTTGTGCGATAACCTGTATTTAATCATTGCCTTTATCTCCAACCGGTTCAACAATCTCTTTGTACCTGAAAACTGTCTCTTCAGAATATTTCGAACAAAAACATTTTCACTTGAGACTGTCGCAGACATGCAGTTATCTCGATCAGGCATAATATCGTAAATAACTTTCAGTCTGTCTGTTCGTTCGTCCGTATCGCTCTCGACTCGCTTATTAATCGAATAGCCGACTGATTTCATTAGCTGTACACTTGATAGGTATGAGTAGTTTAGAGATGAAAGATTTCCAATAGTGAGGGTTTTATGTAGTCTTAATTGATTGCGTACGGCTGCTTGTATTCTTGATATTCTATTGGCTCGATTATGGACTTGGAATCAAGTTACACATTAGCTCAAACTTGCTCATGTTCTTTGACATTGCATGATACAATTTTTTGCCATAAATTGTTTAACACCTTTCTTCAATTCAACTATTGTATATGGATATTATAAATCTTTTGAAATTGACTTGGGATTAGATTTTACTGTAAACGGCATTCGGGTAAACGCATATCCTGGCAGCTCGAAATGCTCTTATGTCCCAGGCGTGCAATTTGCTGGACGGTTGCAACTAAACCGTCCAGCAAATTGCACCTACCAGCGACATATTTAATAATTATAAATAAATGAAATTGAGTCATTTAACAATGAATTTTACTTTAATAGTGAATCAAAGGGACTTTACCCGACCTATATCGTCGTCAATGGGCTGATGTGGTTTAATAATACCTAGAATACTTTGTTGTTAGTATTACTAGATGCAAATGTGAATTACCATTATTGCAAGTTCATTCAAATGTTAGTCATAATTCAATGGACAATCCCTTAGTCCTTATAAGGCCCTTATTGAGTCATAATTGTCGATATGTCATTCTGGTACAACACGTACATCAACATAGCAGTTATTAAATCTGTCGTTTCTTATTTATAATCTTTTATTCAAATAAGAAGAAAAATGACAACAGATTGTAAGTGATTCTAAATATTTACAAAGTTATCACTTTGTGATATGGAACAAATCTTTGCTTTAGGATAAGTTACGACATTGTTCTTTTATTCAGATTTTTTTTTAAAGATGTTTAAATACTACTACTTACCCTGCGTAAGCTGTTAAAATGTCTCTCAATAAAACACAGTTTTATTGAGAGACTTTTTAACACCTTTGACATTCGCGCGAAATTTTCGCTCCAGGCACCTTTTTTTATCATTGGCTCCAGGCCCATCGCGTTGTAACCATCGCCCACCCGAGCTGTTACTTTTCCAAATTGTCAGACAAAAATTGTGATAACTCTGCTAATAAATTGATATGATATAAATTATAAATAGTTGTAATTAATAGCTTATACCACTCAGGAATAATGTAGCTTCTTACAAAAACAAAAAAAAATAAGTAGTATTTCAAGAAGTAAATATTAGTATAGATTTGGAACTTCAGTACTCAAAAGGACCAACTTTATAACCCAAGTTTCGCGGTTCAGTTCAAAACAAAAGGCACCAGAAAGCAATTTTCGGATTACCAGTCTATTATATTCGTGACATTGATAAAGATTTTAATTTTATAATGATTAATGGTTGCAATAGCGCTATCTTTAATAAACCATCTCCGCTTTGCCGGTCGGCTCTATTAGGGTCATAATCGATTGCAGATATTATCTATAAAGGTGGCCGGGGCATGTTCGTCGTATCATGCCTTATCGGCGATGGTGTCTGTTATCTTCATATATGTACTAGAATTATAGTATAAAACTGTATTTCGGAGGAATTGTCTGAATAATAGGAAAGCCTCTTGGAGTGTTAGATAAACTCGGAAATTGTGGCTACTGTATGAATCGCATGTAAAATATTTCATGTTTGAATTTTTTTTTTTGAGTTTGTACACGTGGAAATGGCATCCACTTCGTCTAATCCTTTAATACCAATATAAAAAATTGGACCCTTCTGAATCTTCAATAATTATAGCAATAATTGTTAAGTCGAGTTTTGCTGACGGGCAAGGACGGGAAATTTTTAAAATCATTTTAGAAATACCTTCAACATATTTTTTTGGAATATCTTATGCCTCTTTTTCATCGTGGTAAAATCATCAAATGAGTCCTCCCGCCCAGAATAGAGTGTAAGAGACTGTCAATACTGATTAAAATACACGGTGTTCTTTTCAACAGTCCTTTACATTCTAGGGTCACGTTTACCTAATAAGACAATCCCGCGGCCCCGGCAAAATATCTCAAATCTTCCATCCAAAATGCAACTGTTAATTTCGCAATCACTCTTGTACAACAACGTTACCCATAAAAGAACAGTACGCATCGCTTAGAATGAAGTTTTACATACAATGATGTATTTACAAACTGTTATTGTATTGTATGTAATTGTAAAAAGCTTTATAATGTATTGTTTTGCCTTTATCATTTGCATCCTGTCTGTCGGGTTTAGATAAAAGAGCTTTTGGGTACGTCGAGAACTCGAGATGACTCAGAGGCATATGTTTTGAGTTTATAGTAATTGCATTGTTCTTTTCTAACAGTCTTTTTAGCAAACCTAGGTTCTTTTTCGCCGTATGTACAAAGCGTTTTGTCAATACTTTTATTGTGTGCACAGCTAAGGACTCTAATTCCTTGCCGGGGTCTGTGTTTCCTGGTAGATATAAAAACTTGGGGTCTTCAAGTTAAGAGTGAATAGGTTACTTCTAGGCAAGCTTGCTTCATCGCTTACCATCAGGCGAGATAGTGGTCAAAGACGAACCTAAAATGAATAAAAAATGTTCTTTACTCGTTGCAAATACGAAAAGAGCATCAGCATACTTTACCTCTAAAGTTATTCGTACTGGCAATGGTCGCCAAAAAGCTTTGCGGTAGTTACGACATTGCGCCAAAGTCTTAAAAGATGCATGAATATACGACTTTTCGTGGTCCTTTGGGAACGACCCAAAAATTCATGCCCTCGGTCTAGTAATATAAGTAAGGTAGACCGACCACTAAAATGACGATAAAAATGTAACTGGATGATGGTGGAGGACAGGGTTTTCTTGCGAAACTTGGAAGTCTTATGGCCAGCAGTGGACTGCGATTGGTAGAGTTGATTGGAGTAGACTGAAGTCATCATCATTCTACTGAATCTCCGATAAGGATGGAAGAGAAGGGAAGGGATTATCAGAGTCGTACTGACTGAAATCCACAGTTTTCCTTCAATAGCCTTTTAGTTCACGGGTACCCATTTGGACAATTCCTCGACCACAGCAGGTGTTTGGCCCTCCATGGGGGTCCATTTAAATTGCGAACAGCTCTTTGAGGCGCACTTGGATCACGATCATGACGCGCCGTGGATCCGGGTATGGTCCATGTTCGGAGTTCGGACGGGGAGACAACCATTAGGCCCGGTATCCACCAAAGCGGAGAGGAGAGATGTGTTTGAATAACCAATCAGATAGATGTCCACATCTCCTCTCCGCTTAGCTTCAGTTGACATCTGATTGGTTATTCAAACACATCTCCTCTCCTCTCCGCTTAGTGGATACCGGGCCTCGTTACGGCTCATCTCGTGCCTTCCCATTTAATTTCGGGTAGGAGCAGCATGTCTTCTCCATTTCTCGTCACAAAGTTCACCAAATGGTTTCTAAAATTCTGGCAATTCTCTACAACATATAACACGCATTCACTCTTCAAGTTTCCAATAATACGTAGATACGTTATCCAGAACTTCAGAGGCGGTCCACAACGGATGCTTATTGAACGAATGAGCGATAATGAATGGAATTACCAGCGTATATTATTATTGAGCACATTGGCGCCACTTAAAGACACGTGTTCAATGCCGAAGTACTTTGAAAGTGCAGAAACTATTATGGATGCTCTGCAGATCTGCATCTCCGTAATTGGAGTTTGTGAAAGATCTATTGGTTGCTTTTGATAATTATGTTCCTTTGATGAACTTTGTTCTTTGCATTCTTTAGATTCCATGGTCCTCTTGAGATAAGTTGGGCCCTGTATCTAAAATTGAACCCTGTTGTAAAGGGCTGTTGAAGGACACTGTGGATTTTAGTCAGTACGAGTCTGACAGTCCCTCCCGCCCCGCCCTTGATGGGAGGGCTTAGAATTGATGACATTACCAAAAAATTGGTGTTTGTTAGTTCGTCCATATCGTGGCTGAATGAATGCTTTTGCTTTATTGCTACTGGCCAAGGTATCCAGGCTTTTGCAGTCAGCTAGTTTAAAACCCTAAAATACTATGTTCCTGATTTCATCATCATCACCATACCATACCGGCCGTATGATGTCTACTGCTGAACTTGGCATATTTTCCCCTATAGATTTCCAATAGGACCAGTACTGATTTCAATTTGAGTGCTATTAAATCACTGATTCATTCAAATGGTGTGGCAACAAAAACTTTCACGAAATATCTTTCTTTCTGTAACCGCAAAACAAATATTTAATTTTATTTTATTAGAATCTTAACCGCAGAAGCATTTTCATTTCATAAAATATTTGCGGTTAGTGCTGAATTGTTCAAATTAATTTTAATGTTATTTTAACGTTCTTTTAGGCATAGGTTTTTTAGATAATCCGAATCCGATATTTAATTTAGGAAAATTGAACAGGGGAATTACCCAAACAATAATTTACCAAAGACTACGTTTTCTTTTCATATTACATTACCTAATCTTTTCTAGATTAGGTAAGTAATGAAATCGTTTTTCTACTTAACGAAGCGATCCAATGTTTTTTTTCAGGTACTTGCTTAATCAATTTCACTTGACTGTAAAGTCTTTTTAAACAGTAAATAATTACAGAAAAAAAAGATGTGCAAACTGGTTGCAATTAAGACCCAATTTAGGTTAATAATTAATTATTTCTTAACAAACTTTTACCTCAATAATAAACAAAAAGTAACAGATAAAAGTATAATAAATACAATTATTTGTAAGTCTGAAACACTGAAATCTAAATTAATACAATTAGTGTTTCCTTTTTGAACAAAAGGTGATTCGGTCGTTGTGAAATTTGAAACCGTCTGAGACTGAAGCCGTATTCATTGAAAATTGAAAGTTACTGACACGGGTTTAAGTCTAAATGTAACAATAAGGTCATTTAAAAAAATAATGTTATTAGGAATGTGATAATCTGACACATTTTTCGTGAATCTGAAAGCCAAATAAATGCGAATAGTGGTCCTTGCTAGGTGTCGCAAGGCATTGTTAAAGGTCAACAGTGTCAACTGGGCAAAAATCCATTCTCCGAGAGTGCTGTTGGAAAATTTTTAATAGGAAAATTCCAATAAAACTTTGCCTGAACTGGGATTTGAAAACGGTACTTCGATAGTCGTGTCTGTCTGCGACGACGAAACATGTTGAAGATGTCTTAAATTGCATTGCACTATCGCACGATAGAGTGTGCAATTTTCTATCCATGTTTTCAAATTCATCATTCACTCAAAAAAATACTACCTACTTAGTCTACTATTAATAGTAAATGTAAATTTTCATGTAGACTGCCAGCTGTATCCTTCGCCATATAATCGTTATCATCACTAATTTCAAATACATTCGACTGCGGGCCTATCTTATCACATCGATAATTTCAACTTCATATCATTGTTCACGATATTATTAAACTTGCATGAACATTATTGATCTGTTTAGAACTCATGGAAAATAGTTCTAAGAAAATTATGTGGTCTGGGGCAATCAACACCCATAAAAGCAAAATATCAAAGACGTCACTTGACAGACCATGAACGCCGTAACTAAACCATAGTCTATAATATTAGACCGGTTGATATACTCTGAAAGAAAGAAAGAAAGAAAGAAACCATTTATTTGCCGGTAATGTAGGTATACATATAAGTTGGAATAATTGTGAATTGTCCCGATACATTTTGCCTTACGGCATGCAAAAAGTTACATTTGAATTTAGTTATTATAATTACAATTAAATATTAAAGTTAGATCCAAATCAATTAATAAAACATAAAAATAATACAATTATTAAAAACGTAGGTTAAAATTTGAAACAGAGCAGCAAATAATATTAACAAAAACAAATGAATCAAATATAAAAAAACTTTCGCATACAATGTAGAACATAACGTCATATAATAGAGTAATATAGACTGGTTGATACATTGTTAGATATAGACTGTGGTTGATATAGTCTATGAGCTGGTACAGTTCGCAGCATCGACTAACGTTCTATCTTCCATTTCATCTCCTACATTTTTCTACTTCTCTCACTGCTTTTAGTTAGCTGTCTGGCTCGCCATCTTCACCTTGGTCTTCCACAATGTCGATTTTTCTTCCCTAGCAACCAATCATACTGTACTAATCACGGCTATCATTATTATAATGAATATCTTTTTCGAAATTTAAGGCTTGATGTCTTGTTACTGTTTGCGATAAGTTCAAAACCCACGCGATCGATTTCTGTAATTCATTGAACTGGTATTCTTATCAATTTACCGATCTAATGCATAGACAATTGAACAGCCAAAGTTTATTAGACGCCAATAAATCTGCTCTATAATAAATACTGTATAAGCTATACTGCTTTTAGACTACATTTTAGGTTCAGTTGCTTTAATTTCCTGTTATTGTCGTTAAACGTAACAATTGTTTGTTACTTCCCTGTATGTACCTATTTGGAAAATACTACGATGTGAAACAACCACAAATGGAAGTGACAACTAAATAATATTGAAATTTTGAAACCTACGTAGTACGTACATTTCAAAGAACTAAAATATGTCCTTAATTTGTGACCACTGTAACTGTTCAGTTAAAATAATTATGACCTGTAGAAAATAGAAGAATTGAATTTATGAAGTTTGTTTGAAAGTCTATAAGACAAAAAGTATGCCAAAGAAATGATGGGTGGAATGTGTGAAAGATGATTTACCTAGCTGTAAGAAAAGTAAATTCAGAACACCAAATAGAAATTTATGCTTAGAAGAAAGTGCTATCACCAAATAAATACAGGAATACAGGATACAAATTCATTTTATGATTTTGTATCCAATATATAATATTAAATCATTGCGAAATCCCTAGAACCAACACACGGTATAAAGCAAAAACCACTAAACACACAACATCCTTACGTGTTAGTTTTAAACAAAAAGGATTGCAGCCATCGACAGCCATTGCAACAATAAAAAAAAGTAACAATGCAATGGCTCGCCAACTGTTACGTAAACTTTCGCAATACATGTGAGCAAACGAAATTTATTCCACACTCACTGAATTTCGTATTCGCGAAATTGCTTCGTACTTATTCGCAGAGTTACCGGGCTTAATTGCATTTTTGATCTACATACATACTGGATGCCAACACTGCAAGCTTTGCCTTTATTGTTTTGCATACTTTAATGTACACTGCATTTGCCATAACTAAATTTAAACTGCATGCTTTTATAAATTCAACCACGATTTCAACAATAGCAGCATTTAAATGATTTATTGGTATATCTGTCAATTACTTTGAAACTTATTGAAAGACAATAGTCAAGATATTACTATGATAAGGTGTGGAAACCAGTTCTGAAATCGTGACTGATCTAACCCGAATATCTATAAAATGAATAAGTACTGTATTGTCGGCAGAATAATACAAATTGCTTTCAGTAACGTAGCTTTAAGTAGGATATTACTAATCCATGTTGCATTGCGAAAATTATAAAGCCGCTAATTTTGGCAAGATTTTTACACAGCATGCCACCTTCCTAATCAATTTTCTCTTGCCGAAGCTTAAACTTACTGTCATCAAATAACTTAATTATGCAGTATGCAGACAACCAATTATTCACCAACATTGAAGTCTCAATCAACCGATACCAGCTCTGCGAAAATACCAAACAAATTGTCGTTTAATACAAAAAGCTAGCACTAACCATCCGTTGTTTTAGCACCTTGTTCCGTGCGAACTTTCCGGGCGTGCGGGCGAGTCCATTCACCATGTTCACAGTTAGTTCCCATGCTCCCGTTCACATCACCATCATTCGTTAATTACTGCGACCTGACCTTTGATGCGGTGTGACAGATCTTGATGAAATCCGGGAAATTATTTGCATATGCTTCGTTAGGAATAGCGAAGCTGGAAGCTTAGTTATTTTCTCCTTTCTGTCAATTACTGCTGCTTTAATCGATGCTTCTTCTACAGTATTTGTGATTGACGAGCCAACGGTAGGTTGATCGGAATTAAGATTTAACTCTTGTCTATATTGTATGCAGTCTTCTGGTTTCCAAAACTATCTTACTTTTATAATTACTGCCCTTTGCATTGATGTTTCTTTTAACCACTCTGCACGACAATATTTTGACACATGACACATCAGCTGAGTCGACCGGGTGATTCGAAATTTGAGCTATTACACAATATTTTTTGTCAACTTTCAGCATCCAATTTTTGATCAAAAATATGTTACTACAGCTATTTCATGCGATAAGTTTGTGAACAATATCTCTAAGAACATGTTGAGGTCAACAAAACTGCCTCATTCTGTTGTAAAATGTGTGTAACATACAAAATGCTACATCGTTCCAAAAACTAGGTAATTAAGATGTGTTGAAAAAAATGTACATCAACAAGCTTATCACATGATAATAATGGTTAAACAGTGAAATAAATAAAATAACTTACTATGTACATTACTAGATTTGCCAGTGTTCATACATAATTTCATAAATAATAACGATCAAAGTCTGGATAAAAATTAGCAAAAACTATGTTGCAACATGACTCTTTTTAGTGCTGACCGTAAACTCAATATTCACAAAACGATTAAAAACATTCATTCAGCCTAATCGATACTCGCAACTTAATCGAACATGGAAAAAAAAGTAAATCAAGACATAGAGCATGGACTGATTTATCTACTTTTTGACTATAGAAAGCTCAGTCCATGCAATAAGTCTATGAAACTAATCTGAATAATTTTATAATATTTCAAATTTTCAAGTATTATTTCGTTTACGCAATAATTTATTTAATTTTATCTTTTATATAGTAATGAATATCGGTGTTTCGTTGGAGGCTAAACCTGGCTAAACATACCTATGTGTCTTCTAAACTTAAATTCAATCTTATGGATTTACCTATACCCATTTTGTGTTTTCGTTAAATAATTTCAATTTATCTTTTTAAAACGGATCTAAAAAACGTGAAAAGACAAACACCGGGTTCGGATCTAATGCTGAGAGATGGGAGTACGTCTAAATGATTCCTTCCAGTAATAAACAATATTAGAATTTCCAACGGGGCGTGTTTGGCTAAATTTTAAACTATGAGGAATAGCAAAAAATCCTGAAGTAAGTCTCGAGGCCGATTTGATAAAAATTAAATAAGATCGTAAAAATTAAATTTTTGAAATATTAATTCAGCAATCAAACTATCAATATTCTGTGAAGTAGAAACATGCGACAAACTTGATGTATAACGATTTTTTTCCATTAAATAAAATTTCGCAACATGTTCACAACATAGTGTTCTCATTTCAAATTTTTATTATCACTTCGCGGTGTAAATACATTATCGAATTTTTTGAAATTCGAACTTTAAGTGAGTTTGCGTGAATTTTGATTTTGATCTGCTATACAATGACTAAATTATTGTTTGAATTATTAGTTTATATTTTACCAAATTATCATTACTTCCCCGAATTTGATCCTTAACAGCGACATCGAATAGTGTAAAAAAAAATATAATACCCAGCATTTTCTTTTTTTAAATTCAATAGCTCGATTTCTGACGTGTAATACTTACATGACCAAACCAATCTCACGAAACAAAGTACAATAAAATAATAAATTGGACTATCTTTTGTTTGGAGCCGCGAGAGGGAGATGACAGCGTCCTCCCTCCGCCCCAATCATAGTGGTAGACGCCCGCGGCGTCGGAAGTCGGCAGACTATCTCCGGCCACCGTAGGCACGGGCATTCGGACAGCGAGTAAAGGGCAACTCGCTGTCCGACCATGGACCATGCCCGGGTCGACAGAGCGTCGTGTTCCACGTGCGCCTCAAAGAGCGTCAGCATAATGACTTAGAGGGCCAAAGCTTACCGGGGTCGCGGGAGTTATTTCATGACCCCGGAACATAAAGGGCTATTGAAGGACACCGTGGATTTTAGTCAGTACAAGTCTGGCAGTCTCTCCCGCCCTGCCCGGGGTGGAAGGACTCATAATTTGAGGATTTTACCACGATAAAAAAAAATACTTTTTTTTTGGTATGAAACAAACTCATTTATAATAAGCCTATCAAGATCCAAGGCATTCTATATTCATTCAAATTTAAAAATTATATTATTGTACAAAATAAAATGTACAATAAAAATTAGCTAATAAATTAAAAGTTATTACATAATATTTTGATTATCGAGTACCACAGCGAGTGCATTCCTAATTCAAAATTTTTGAATTAAAAAATTGCCGCGCATTCAAACATTTATTATCTGACATTGTTCCTTTGTCTATTATTGTTTTTTGGGAATGACAATGTACGTAATATTATTATAAAAGCTTTAAACTATATTATAATAGATAATAATTGTATTCTAAGCATAAAACAAATTTATTTTAATTTTTATTAATCGATTTCCTAATTTACTTATTTTTTTCACTCGAGTTGACAAAAAAATCAAGTATGGAATCGATTAGAATACTCGCTTTCACACATCATTACGATTTAAAAAAAATAACATGGTTGTCGATTACGAATACAAATTGAGTAGTGGTAATGAAAAATACGTGTTATTGGCCCTATATTAGAGAATTACGCCAAGATCTGGTCTTTTTAACGTTATTTATAATATTTGGCATGATATTTATCTTTATTATAATGGAGTTAAAGCTCGCGTGTGTGATCATAGTGCAAAATAAAAATGTAAACAAACAAAAGTGGCGCGAAAGTTCGAGTTCAGATATCAAATTTTTCATTACCACTGCTAATTTATGTTGAAATACGTATGAATTCGTTACAATACTAAATGACGAGTTATTCATTCCTCCTATAATGATCCGTTGGATGTCCGAAAACCACGTTTTTTATGATTTTTAGCCCCACCCAGCACTGCCATCAAAATGGCGAAGATCGTATTTACACTTTTGGATTTTGTTACGGTAAATTATGAAAATAGGCGCTAAATGTAGAAGTTTTAATTTCGTGAATAAATCAGATTTTTATTTAACATTCTTAATTAATGCGCACTCATAGGATTTTACGCAGAGAATATTATATTTTTTAAATTTATAATGAGGATGTCGTATGACTACAACGTCTGCCCCTTTTGGACCCACTATTGAGCCAGCGTAGGTTCACTTGTCGCGCCCCTTTTGGGGGCGCTACCGAACTATACGGTTAAACTATTTGCGAAAATTTATTCCTTTATTAATTCCCAGTCCTTGTATCGGAATATATTCGTATTCAACCGCCCGATCCCCAACGGCACGTTTTTGTGCCACCAAAACAAAAACCGATATTAATCCTTTTTTTTGGAAAAATAAGTCATAAAATCGATTAGTATTTAGTGGAAAAACATTTTCCTCGGGGGCTCGAGAGGTATCATGTCCCCATTCCCGTCACAAGCAAAAGGACAGTTTCACTGGACAATACTATAAAGAGGTAATGGTCACGAAGGCCGGCTATACCTCCTATGATTACCCATTACCCACTTATGAACGTCCGGTGTCAGACCCTTCTTAATACATACCTATGTAATGGGCAGTTGTATATTAGTGTACTTGCACTTTCTGCCTTAATGTTGAAGTAAATGCTTCTTGTATCAGATTACCAAAAGTTTTGCTCAATTCCAACCGAAAATGAAAGTCCAATTATTTTCATCTAGTATCAGGAATCTAAAGAATGACGTGTAGTTACACCCTGAATAAGAAAATTTTGTAAAAAAGTGATAAGCTTTCTTGCAAATTCATTTTTATTCTAAACGGAAAGAAGACATGTCTACACTGTTCGAATGCACGCGTAGTAATGACCTGCTTGATAGTAATCAGCCATCAACATGTAAAGTGACACTGACAGTTCGCGGGTCTATGAATGCCACGATAACCCATTACCCTCAATTGATACATACAACTTTCGCTGGGTCATGAACAACTCGTTAATGGGAGGGTTTTCTTTCAACGCCTTCATTAAATAATGATGAATGGACGGACTTTCCATTGACATTTTTATTAATACAGAATGGTAAAGCATGGGTATTTTATTCAATTTCAGCCATATATACTCAATTTTTAGCCGATAAATTATTAAGTAGTGTAATGTTCATTTAATTTTACTGTCTTATAACTCCCAGAATTTGGTTACTATTCCTTTTCATCGTCTCTTCCTTGTATTTTTTTCTCTTGCCATTTCTAAATAGTTCTTTGATCTGTTTTACAGCAACGGATCTATGAGTGAAGGACCAATTTTCTTAGAAGCTATCATAAGCTCGCTTACCATGAACTATTTCAGTCATGTGAGACATCTGCAATGCCTTGCACTGTATGAACATCCTCAATAAACCAAACTCAGTCGACGTGACATCCTTCAAATAAATCTAAAACCGATTACGATATGCTATCAGCGTTTATAAAAATACAATGGGCGTCCATCTTTAATCCAACGCATTAAAAGTGTCGTGTATTTACGCGTTCTTGCGGGTATTCTCGGAATTCTTCGATATTGATTATTTTATAATTATTCGTGGTATTGCAATCAAGGTTATTATTGAGAACATCTTTTTTCTTTTGCTCTGTTTCCATGTCATTAGTTTTTTGCTTCACAATGGTACCATTCTAACCCATATCAATTAGTTCACTAATAGCTTTGAGCATTCAACTACTAATGGTTTCAGAGATAAAGCTCTAGTGCACTAGACAACTTGGCTACGCCTCTCGAGTCCCCGTTATGCACTTACTATTAAATCGAATGCAATGACTTTGGCTAGAAGTGTACCATCAGCATAAAATAAAGCTTTTGCATTTATAAACCTCTTCTTATTAGCATTCAATTTGATTTTTGAATCGATTTCCAATTTTCGGAACTACTTTGCCTACTAAACTTTCTTGCTCAGCAAAGTTTTTGTCTACAATGTCCTTTGTTTCATAAACAGCCACAATAATCTCTTCTCGAACAACACCAGTAATCGATAAACGGCATGCCAAACCACCATCGATAAAGAAACTTACCAAGTGGCCTTTTCGGATTACATAAGTCAACATACTTTGTCTATCAACTTATTGTCTGCAAAGGGCGTTATGTCTACAATCTACCTTATATCATGACAGTACACACTAGCGTGAACTTCGAACCCTTTGTAGGGTTTCCGAGAGGGGAGAGTGGGGAGACAGTGCTTTATGTAAGGCTATGAGTCACGGCTTCTGATAGTGACAGCTGGTCTAGGTAGATTATGTTTTGTACGTAGATGTGTATCGCTTTCGTGTTATGTAAATATGAGGGGAATGTCATTTGCTTGTTTTTAAAATCTATGTTTATATCGTATGTGTTTTACGTTTTTGACTTTCTTTTCCAAAGGATTGCTTTGAATTGGCAGTTTTAGGGGTTTGTTTTCTATAAGTTAAGAATATTTGATTATGTCACTCGCTTTCCGGAAAGACAGCCCCCAGTAACTTGGATGTCTGGTTTATCTTTCATCATTATGTCATGAAATTTTTAGTGTTTATGTTATTAACCATTTTTCGATTGTAATCTTTCATGCGAGAACGATGTTTGTTGATTGTTTAGACATGTCTCCTTGACCTTGCTGATACTTATCATATTTCGTTGTCTTTCTACGTCATGTTATAAGTATTACCTTCACACGTTCTAGTAATGACTCATATCAATTAGGGTTTAATCTGTCTAGACAGATTCGAAAATCTGAGGAACGTCTACATCCATGTAGACGTTCGGAAATGGAACGGAAGGAATGCTTTCCGGTTCGTTACTAAATGTTACGGGAAATTAATGTTGTAGACGTCTGAGTGCTGGTGTCGATCTGCAATATTTTGATTGGTACGGAACCGTATATTGAAAAATGACTAAAATATGAAGAACACACTAGATCTACTTATTAACATAAATACTCTTCCATAATTATGTAAAGATAACTTTGGAAAGTTGCCAAAATGTAAATTATTATGTCACATTATTTACTGCAAATATATTTTTATTTATTACGAGCAGAAACTTTCTTTTGGAATCAGGATTTTTTGCATAATATCTGTTACTGGTTATGATTTAATTTTTGTAATACCAGTTTATTTTACCAATTTTCAGTTAGGTACCGACTAAGACCGAAGCATTTGCCTTTACTAAGATAATTAACCTCAAATTCTCTCTGAACTACGTCAAATTAATAGACAGAAAAAATCAAAGGTCGTTCAATTAATCGTCACACTTTGCAGGTCAACGATCTCCTAATCGCATCACCGTAGGTCCTTGACCCCTACTAATGTCTGCGCACAGTACTCCAATTTTGGTCTGAGACTACCGTGGAATACTAAGGTTTTGGCACAGGTGGACTATACCTGTGCAATGAGGAAGTAGTTATGTGAAAATGTATACTTTGAAAAGAGGAACAATTTCGAGGAATTGAATAAGTCTGGAAGAAGTAAAACTGTTGTACAAACTTTTTATTCATTAGTTCTTCGAGCTTTGGTACATACATAATGTAAATCGAATAAAGTAAATAGTTATAGGTGGTCCCTATTGAAAATAGTTCAGAGTTTTCCTTCTAAATGGTTATTACTCTCAATTGCCTTGTTATGATCTATTCTACAATGTTTCTTTTTTTTTTTAAACAATTCGGACACTGTCTAAAATGAAAATAAGTAAAAAGAAATTTTGTCTAGCCGCTACCCAGCAACAACTACGCGGAGAAAAAATCTCTGCAGTCTACGTCTCTAGTCCTAGACAAATATTACTAGTCTGCATCACTGCATTGCGGAAAAAAATACCGCTATAAGTCTCTGCAATAATCTGCTATAAGTAACGACCTGTTTACAGTTGAGTGCTAGCATTGATGTATCGATAAATTAAACACATAAACTCAATAGTATATCCAAACACGTCATTCGAACACAGGTATGTCATGTACTGTATTTTAATAAGTACTTATCGCACTATCTTGTTTTATCAAATAAATTTTATTGGATTACGTCATTTCTGATAATCGTAATTAATTTTGTATCAAGAAATAGGGACAACCTTGAAAACTGTCTAAAGGCTTTGGTTGCTATGTTCCTCGGAAAGTCAACACTTTCACATGAATATACAGCACTATTTAAAGAGCTCTCAATACTTTCAGAAAATATCCAAAACGTTGAGAATTTAAAACTCGGGTAAAATTCATAAAGGCAGAGGGAACTGAAATAGTAGTGGAGTTCCTCAGGGTTCAATATTAGGTCCGTCTCTAGTTTCCATGCAATGAAAGAATTCGCGATGTAGGTCAATTGATTTGAATAACTATGCTGGTCTCTGAAGTGCTCATGACAATACGAGTACCCTTCACATTTGGTATTAAGAATCAATTGAAGGAATTTATCACAACAATAACATTCGTAGTCAATTAGTTGATAACAATATGTGGATAGGGACTTCCGACTACTGTTGGTACCTCGAATTTTTATGAGCAGTTGTCAAAATGGGAAAAACACGTCCGAGACCGAGAGGTAAACGAGTATTACTATCATGCTCATGGGCCAGTTTCGATAAACACGAGGATGTGATGTAGGTATCATTTTAATGAATCTAACAGCGAATTTTTTATTTTCGGTCTGTCTTGATCCAACTTCATGTAATCTGTACCTTACTCTACTGATATTAGATCTATTTTGTCTACACCATAGAACAGAAGCCAGGACCTAAGATTTAACCTATAGTGTGAAGTTTACTACGCACTAAAGTACATAATGAGGATGTTAAATAAATAAGTTGTTGTCAGCTACTGAATCATGCTCCGATGAGTCATGTTATTCCGCGGTTATGTACTGTATACTATCTTAGTAGTATGTACTCGCACCTACGTACGATGTGATTTATGTCATTGTACGAGTTCGCACAAAGAGTAAGCTATGTGCACATTCAAGGACATAGTTGTTAATACATCGTATGGATTACTATAAAGTTTAAGTGTCATTCCATATTTAATTGCTACAACCCGGTTCATCGATTTTTTCTTTTTCCCATCCCTGAGCAAAGGCTCTACTCCTTTCACCTTTCGCGATACTGACGTCTTCGTCTTAGTGCGGAAGGCCATGTCTGCCATCTCCTATGTGGCCTTCTATGACGTCGCCTCACTGTCTCAGGGCACCATTGATACTCTAATATGGAAAAAGAGAAGCAATGTAAGATGGGCGAAGATTATTTTTTACCATTTCTGGGCAAAGGCTAATTTAGAATTACCTTCCATGAGGTTTGAGGTGTTTCCTCAAACCAACCATTTTCATGAATCAATGTTTTATTTCATTGACATTATTTTAAAAGTGCCAACCCTATTAATATACAAGCCAGTATAAATTTAGGGTCGTCTCATCACAGTGAACAAAAAACATAGATTTTAATTTACGAACTAAAGAACAGCCAATATTGGTGTGCACTATCAATATGTAAACAGTTTACAGTTACAAATAACCCTCTTTGTAAACACAAGAGCTTTCACCTCTACTTTTCCCGCCTTTTCGAATAAGAAAGGATGTAATTTTGGCTTCTACTTGAATAATTGACATTTATGTTTCCTTATTAGATTCTACTACGGTAACGTACGCCATTTAGGATATCCTCTGGTCACTGCTTACATTTGAATATTCAATGCAGGGAGCTTGTAACGCGAAGAGGAAATTCTAATTATAATAGATCTTCTTAGAATTTACCTTGCTTATATTAAAATTGCTCGGTGTGTGGTTTAAATAAACACAGACATAAATAAAATATAACATGATTTTACACCCATATACGATTAATTGTATTTTTTTAAGATTCAGATCTCATCTCTCTATTTTTTCAGATCTCTTTAAGTAATTATCCAGCATGACCACCACATCCCATCTTCCCTAGACCTAAGTTCAAAAACTTTTTCATCAGGACTTTTGCAATTCCCTAAACAACTTTTATTCCAGTCTGATTTGTCTGTTAGATGCGTCATAGATTCCAGGGTTGCGGGAATTCGTGGGACCATCTGTAAAGTTGAGTGTGACCCTGAAACGGGCAATTTTGGAATAGGAAGAGTTTTAGTCAGTGCTAGCATACTTATACCCGAATGGATCTAAGGGTAGTGTATAAGACTATGATTGATCACCAAGATGTTATAACTAGTTGTTTTTACCTCGATTCCATAATATTTTAACCTATCAATTCAAATAGAAAATATATCACTTTTCTTGATATAAAAGCAAGAATATTGAATTCTCTATCCGTGCCTACTCCTCATTTATTTCGAACCGCCATCTTCAACCCTTTTCCATTTCATATTTATCATATTTCCTTTTCTGTTTTACGATCAGTTCTAAAGATGCTTCAACGTGGAATCGAATAGAAATGAGTCAACTGAATTGAGAGGCCCAAACATCTGTTTAAACAATCGCTATACGTGGTCGCGTCACACAATATTATTTCTATTGGTGTGAATCTTGAGAATTTAATGTGTTTTGCTTCTTTTATAATATTTAAAGAGTTATATTACTACTGACAGTGAGGAAATCTGGAGTAACATCAGTATACATAAGTGTGCTATGTCAAAGGGCTTTTTGGGTTCTCAGATTAACTGAGACGACGTCTCCCGTTCTGCTTGGATCGGAAGGGACTGTCAGGCCCTTATCTACCACCAAAATATACATGGACAGTAATTATGTTCTCTTTATATTACTGCTAACTAAATTGTTACTATCAAAATCATGGACACTCGGACACACTCATGGACCACTGCCTTGGCAGGTACCTATACAATATATTATGGGACCCTGAACAGGGTCACAGGCTAAATGGGGGGGGGGGGTTCAATCCGCTGGAATCTTTGTAAGACAATCCAGTTTTCGGAAGAAGACAAGACCATCGGAAGTATCAAACCACGAAATCAACGTTCATTAGCGGTCTTTACAGCCAGATGAACGATCTTGCTTAAAACTTATCATAAAAATACATCTGCCAAGATATTATGAAATCCCCGACCTTCATAGTTATATTTTCTTAGTCCGTCACGGGCCTGGCCTTTGGTTGGTCATGGTATAAAAATTTGCCGTAACTAATTCTTACAACTTACGTGTTGTGAATCATAGTGAGTTTTATTACGTCTTGAGTTGACTGACAAGTTGCCATTCACCTGCTCATGTAGTAAGACTCACAGATTTCGAAATATTTTTTGCGTTAAATCATTTAATCCAGTCCTTCCGCCCTGGGAATTAAAAAGTACACTAAAAAGTACCTTGTGACTTCGGTTGCCCTTAGCGTTTTAGGGCTGTGATACCCTGTTTAGACTGTCCGCGTGATTTTTGAACCCCCTACAAAATCAGCTTCATCACCAGAGCTTGATCAAATACAGTTCTAGTGACTGTACTTTAGCTTTCCTTTTGTTAATGAAAATTCACAAGTACTTTCATCAATCTTAGAAAGTATTTTCTGTCATAGTCTCCAATATGGTAACTTCTACTCATTTAAGTTGATCTGCTTCTCATTTGAACATGTCTGTGTTATTTTGGTAGATCATCCAGAATCTGGATAGATTATGCTGTAGGTAAGGTACTTAGTCAATTGAGCTGTCAGTGAAGGGATCATGTCCGTAAAGAAAGATGTCAATAAGGCGTGAATCAGACGAGAAGCACCTCAAACTTCAGCTGTGAACGCCGACCAATGGTGGCAGATATTTCTGACAGCTGAATTTGGCTCTGTCGACAGTATACTGATTCTCACCTGTACGTTGCCTGCCTGCCTGCGAGCTGCTTTTAACCCATAATCTAATTTAGGCAGAAACTTAATTCTTTGTTGACTATGGAAGTAACTTGGAAAAAAGATGCAGTTAGGTGTACGGGTACATCCCCTTAGCGCCAATGCGCCATACATAAATAAATTAATAATTATTATCATAATTTTGATAAACATACTATCGTAAGTCGCGCTAGTATTCACAGAAATAAAACTGATAATTATGAAATGATAAAGAGTACGATGAAATTTAATTCAGTAGGGAATATTTTTCTGGTTTTCCGTGACGACCAAAACTTTTTTTCGAATTGCTGTTTTTTTCTTGAATTAAATCTGCACGAAACTACTGTTTATCTACAGTGAGTACCTACATCATCACATCATCAGTCAATGTCTTCGGGTTCTATTCCTGTAGGCAGTCCGCAGTTCTGATATCTCTGACCTGATATAAAGGAACTTTTTACTCTTATATTTCAATTAAAATTCATGTGTCAGTGACACCTCAAAACTCATTAATTCTAATGTTTGCACAAAAATGACAAAATTAACAAACATTTTGACAAACTGTGTCAAATTACACATCCGACCAAAAAAAATAGGTCACAGGTCAACATTCAATTAAACACTCAGGGTTATCGACTTCAACAAAATTAATTTATCATCCACTAAATAATTGTTTTGTTAAAGGTTTTTCGGAACATTTGCCGTCAAATTAATTTATTACAGTCATTATCATATGACGTTTGGTCTAATCTAATTATGTTCACGAATTATCGTTGATAGGTCTGCTGTAAAGAATTTATTGATAAGTGAAGAAAATTTATTGTTGTTTCTAATCAGTCCAACAAATTGGCGTTATTGAAATGTTTAGTTAAAACCGATGAATTATTACATTATTTTGTTTATTACATCTGGTTATTATGGTCGTATTTACCCGCTATTACCGTGTCTCTATATTGTTGCTATATTGCTACAAAAATAACTCAAAATATAGTACCTAAATATGTATTTTTCAACGGTCATACAAGCTGTCTTCTATAAAAACAAGTATCGCTGACCTTGCTTCCACATTTCGTCGGAAACAGAGCGTGTACGCATTAACATTATTTGATGCACGCTATTAAAACTTACCGTTACTAATTATGCTACATCAAAAACTATGATGTAATGCGGAAAGATGTAAATATTGCATTTGTTGTTGCATTGCTGTGTAGTGTAAGCAATGAATGAAATATTTCATAAATAATTTTGGACGCAATGTATTCCTGACTTGGGTAATTACTCAGCGTTATAACGTTCCTACTTCTGGGATAACGGCATCCTCTTTAAAAGAAGGAGCATACCTTTATACACCATGCGAGTCCAGTGCCCGGTCGTATGTCACATAAAATTAAAATAACCTAAGAAAATAATAAGTACAGTTAAAGAAGTTCAAAACAAAAAGGGATAGTTACAGTAGGCAGTTCTTTTGTATTCATTTTTGCCATCCATAAAACCGAATTGTTGATATAAAACCGTTCAAAACAAAGAAATTAATACAATGGATGGGCAGTTAGGTATACTTAGCAATACACACTAGCATTGCATTTGTGTCTGATATTCTTTTCAACAAAAACACGTCCAAGTCATTGATAGATAGATTTGTGACAATGCGTAGACCTACGTCTGTCCCAAGCTATGCCAGAACACCAAGTTCTCAAGTATTTTGCATCCAGTCTGTCCTAGCTTAATTTTTAGGGAGGTCGTTTTCTAGCTAGTTGGAAAATGTCCATTTATCCAAACACACGCTTCCAATACACGGTTTCTATTCAGGACTCATAAAATATGCTCTAACCGTTGTTGGTCCTTCGAAAAACATAGGTGGCTCCTTGCCACATCACTTTGGTTATCTGTTAACTATGTCGGTGTTCCGGTTTAGAAACACTAACCGTAAATCCCTTTCAGTTGGTAGTATCTTGTAAAATCCTCAAAATCTCCCTTTATCTTGGTGTAATCTTCTTTCTTATCAGGTTTTTACGAAACTATGACTCCATCTTATAATCTTTACGTCACAATACGTTATATCACTGGTGACTAATGTGGTTGTGGCTGGCCACGATGTTAAATAAACATCCAATTGTTTGATTGTCCATGTTTCGTTTCAATCGTGTAGTTATTCTAAAGACACGAGCGATTTTCATTATGTCATTCTTTAATTTGGCGTTATTGATGGAATTCAATACTGTTTTTTGGACAACTTGGTCATCAGGTAACAGATACGCGATAAAAACAAAAAATGAAATGAATGTTTCAAAGACCCGTCATCGTCGATTTTTACACAGAAACCATAATATGAGATTCTTATCTTATCAGAATCGATGCTTACGTCAGAGCAGCCTGCCAGATATCCCACCATGGCTTAACCACCACTTCTTGGATAAACAAACATGTTTTTTATTATAAAGCTGTTTATACGAGTCCTGCAACAATAAATACATGCAGTGAATCTCCATTACCATAAATACGTATGTCGTGTACTTGAGCAGCCACAAAAAGGCTCGCCGAGGCCAATAATTCCTTGCTACGCTCGGTAAAGTTATTTATTTGTATTCGGATTTAGTAGTTCGTTGCCATATGGTCGGTTTGGCACACTACAATAGGCGGTGGCTTTCACAGGAAGAGAGTGGAGCCTTTTCTGGATACCAGAAGTAGCTTTAGTTAACTATGATCAGGTGTAATATATTGTAGCGAAAGACAAACTTGCCTAAAGTCCAGTTTTTTAATATAGGTGGGAACGATTTGTCAAGATCTTTTCATAGAATAGAAAGACACAGGTTCAATAAACCTAAGTTAAAAGTCACATGTTTTGCGTTCGGACTGTCAAAAATGCAAAATCCTTGATGCGTGTTTGTTCAATCAGTGAGTCAGACGATCATTTAAAAGTTAAAAATTTATTCATATGAAATCATCATATCTGATCTATCGCTCAAAATTATCGTCGTGGATTATTTTGAACAGTAGGTGTTAATTGATTTATCATAAATATTATTCTAGAATTAATAATATTATGTAAAATCATAGGTAACAAAGCAAGACGTGTACAAAAAGTAACACAGTACTATCTTGCTTACATATTGTAGCAAAGAGGTAATAATATTTTCTTGTCCAAATAGGAGCATGAAATAGACGAATACAAGTTCCACATTAAACTTTCCACCCCTCAGCAAAAATAAACATAAAACCGCGAGTAGCGACCCCAAATGTTAAATAAAGTATACGTTTACGCGCTAACATTCCCTTGTGATGGTTTCAAATCCGCATTGAACCCGGTAAACAAACATTTGTTTACGCGTGACAGCCCTACGCCCCTCCCTTCTCTGCAACCCGTGAAAATGTATACGTTTTTCTGGCCGACTGTGTAAAAATCGAAACTTGTAATTAATTTCACACTCCGTTAAATTAGACTTATGTGTTTTGGTAGTCTAATTAATAATGTTATGCGCTTGAGAACGAGAGTAACTTGGTTATTTAAGCATAATTTACAGTTTTATTCAAATTGTATAATTTTTTAGGTATAAATTGGTTAGGTATTATTTTTTTCTAAGTTCCCGTTTTTGGAGAAGAATAATTTATAATATATGTATTGTTATTATACTGTTTTATACATACTTTTCTGGTTCTAAATATACTCCGGGAGTAAAATTTTGACAAAGACAATTTTGTTTTGAACAGTAATATTAACGTGGTATTATTTTCTTGTTTCAGTTAGACACAAACGGCAGCGGCTACATTGATTTGAAAGAGTTGAAAGAAGCCCTCGACAGCGTCGGTTATAAAATTCCACAATGGAAGGTAAATATTTTTTTTCCTAAATGAAAAACTGAAGTAATTCTAAATATTTTCTTGAAAAAAATGTACACCTGAGTGATAATGAAAACAAGTAAGATCATCTAAATAGCACGAGGTTAAGGGAAGAGTAACCTTTTTTTTTTGCAAAACTCCTTAATGTTTCAAATTAAGGGGTCTGTCAGACTCTCAAAACCTACAATAAGTTCTTCGACTACCTTGAGCCGGGGTGCTCTGCTATTTGTCACGCTACCCTTGGCCAGGGTTTTCTCTAGGGTCTAGACCTTACTGTCTCACTTCTAGACAAATTCCCCTTAAAAATCTGTCATGCCATGTTAAGTAGGACACGGTGGAGCATACGGTGCAGGACTGCCCAGCTTGGGCGGCGCACCGACGTGTCCTCACGGCTGCGATAGGCGGAGACCTCTCGCGCCCGGCATTGGTTTCGGCCATGCTGCGGGGCGAGACGGAGTGGGAAGCGGTCGCCTCCTTCTGCGAAGCAGTAATGCTCGCTAAGGAGGAGGCGCGCCGCGAGCTAGAGAGGACAGAGTCCTCCCTCCGCCCCAACCGCGGTGTAGGACGCCCACGGCGACGGACGTCGCGAGACGATCTCCGGCCACCGTAGGCGCGGGCATGCGGGCAGCGTGTAAAGGGCAACTCGCTGCCCGACTAAGGACCATGCCCGGGTCGACGGCGCGTTGTGTCCCACGCGCGCCTCAAAGAGCGTCAGCATAATGACGGGGCCGCCCTCTCAGAGGGCCAAAGCCTGCCGGGGTCGCGGGATTATTCCCTTACCGTAACCCCGGAACTTAATAGGCTATGAAGGACACCGTGGATTTTAGTCAGTAGAAGTCTGACAGTCCCTCCCGCCCTGCTCGGGGTTGGAGGACTCATTTGACGATTTTACCACGCTAAAAAAAAAAAAATGCCATGTTACGTAGACTAGACAGACTGCTTCAGTAAGAAGACGATACAATCTAAAGTAAATTCCACCTTACCTGACAGTAAATAAAATGTATTTTATTCTGACAAATTTCCAGGTGCGGTGTATGATCGAGGAGTACTACGACAACGGCAACAACAAACGCGGCGTGAACGGCAGTATGAACGGCGACGCGCGGAAGAACGGCATCAGCCTGACAGAGTTCGAGGAGCTGATCGCTAACCTAAAGGCACAACAGGTAACTATACTTTTCTTGACATAATTATTGGAAAAATGTGGGTGGGTGGTAATCATAATCTGCCCAGCCATCTCTATCTGGTCGTGTCCGATTGTCGTCCCATCGGAACTATAAGGCAGAGACTCCACCAAAGCTGTGCAAGTCGAGACGTGTTTTGAACAACCAATAGAACTGTGTGGCGGAGTGGAGCTGTGTCAATAACGCAGTTCTATTGGTTGTTCAAAACACGTCTCGACACCGCACAGCTCGATACAGCTTTGGTGCGGTCTCAGCCTAAGAGTAAAGGGACAGAGAGTGCACCTGTGCCTGCGCACACGCTTGTGCACTATAACATGTCCCGCGCAATCGGTTAATCTCCGTTGAAATAGGCCGCTGGAGCCGAAATCGGTCACGACTATTATATTAGCCATCTGCCTTTACTCAACTGTGACGGGGTCGGCATATATTACCAAGGAACATATCTTAGATATTCAACACCTTTAGTTGACTATAGGAGTACATCTGCATTCGATGAGGGTGGTGCGGATCGGATCAGATCCGCCTGACTAACAGCCACGGTCCTATCGGATCCTAATCGTACGCGAAATAGTTTACTGGGTTCCGTCGGTTTGCAGGAGTGCCAGATCTGGGTGAACTCGCTATCTTAAGAAATCATCTTTGCTTCTGGGCTACATTGAGGCCATTAAAAATTAATAACATGTTCTGAGCCTAGTTTATTTAGTGTTATATTTGACTTTCTATACCTTGTGTTTAAAAGGGACGACTAGAAGGTTGCCGACTCTAAATTGTATTATTTTAGGGTCGTACGTGTTGAAGGAACAAACAAAATAATTGTTTGTTCCGTCCGGCGGATGTTACACCAAACGATTCTGTTTGAAATGTTTACGAAGTGATTTAAAAGTGAATTTCATAAGTCCTTTCCGAGTTATTTTACCTCTCACTCTCACTCAGATCAAAGTGGTCTTTATTATTACAATGTAAGGTTACAATTTAGTTAAAACTAATAACGTGGAAATGACATAATACAGACAAGTCAAGACTACTTCAAATTACGATTCTATGACCAGTTAATAGGTTTGGGTTTTGATTACTAACATAAATCAGGCGATATCAGGGATTTGAATTTATTATACCTATTTTATGAAGCTATCCTCAATTATTACGTCAAACAGCATAATAATTTCCTATTTTTTTTTTGAATTATAATATCATTAAATGCAGCCCTGAGGGGAGACCAAGGAACTGTGAAACTCCTACTGACTAAAAACCTCATCTTCCTTCTATTGCTCTTTTATACAAAAACTCCTAAACAGATTTGGATGAAATTTTGTGCAGGAATAGTTTATAGTCTGAAATAACACATAGGAAACTTTTATCCCAATATTATGTTTCCTTGTTTTGACATAATCGCTTGACAAACCTAGTCAATCAATTTTATTTATTCATCTCAATTAAAGACAACGAATTAAACAAATCAATCTTATTATTAACCTCATAAAGAAGCGAATTGACAAGCCATCCCGGCAGTTAAAGTGACTGATTAACTCAGTGGACAATAAAGTGATAAATAGGAACGATTGGGGTCAAATAGGTGACATCGCAGTAGGGTTACCAGTTTATATGGCCGAAAGTGTAATTGGTTTTATTGTTATGGGTCATCGTAAATGTGTAATAGCTTATTATTGCAATTAAAAGGTTATATCATAGTATAAAGAGGGAAAGTAGGTTATCTTCGGCCCAATCCGCGATATAATTCCCTACTGTTTTAGGGTTGAAACTTTTTAAACACAACTAGCTAAATTTTAATTCCGTGTCTATAAATTGGCCAGGGTCGGGAAGTTGTATTTATATCCATAAGAGGTAAGCGTTAATTATGTTAAACGTTGTATACTAGTCAGTTTTTTGTATTTTTTTAATCTACATGATGTATTATTTTTACACACAGACCATTATTTATTTTATTTTTAATTAATACAAACATAAATAATGCAATAATATCTATTGAATCACACAATACGTTCTCCTGCGATTATCACACATTTTTCATTCATTTAATGGTGCCAAAAAGTCGTGCAGACTTAGCCCTGACTGGCGCTACTCAAATCCCCTCGAGATTTTGTTGTGTGCGTGCGGCGACGCATAGATACTATGGCGCACACATACAAGTCGCGCGCGGTGCGTTTGTATGAAGGCGACTTACTTCCCCTCTATACTATGGTTATATTATCTAGGTGACAATTTTTTTAACGTTGTACAATCATCGAATGAGTCCCTCTTGACAGTCCAGTAATGTAATAAGTATGTTGCCGTGCCCTAACCGGGCTTCATGTTAAAACTTATTTACTTCTGTAACACCTATCTATGTACACATGAATGCAATAAAGAATTTCAGTTTGAGTCCCAGCTGCCCTACCCGGTGTAGGAACCCCAGGCAAGGCAGGAGAGACTGTCAGACTTGTACTGACTAAAATCCACGGTGTCCTTCAATAGCCCTTTACGTTCCGGGGTCACGGTAATGAGATAAGTCCCGCGACCCATCTAGGTGACTTTTTTTTTTTTTTTTTTTTTTAGCGTGGTAAAATCATCAAATGAGTCCTCCCACCCCGGGCAGGGCGGGAGGAGGAGGATCTAGGTGACTATTGGAAGCTTTTTAAAAACAATAGATTTATTGCCGCAATAGTGAACGCCTGAACGGGCTAGTAGTTCAGTACTTCTACACGACGCATTTTTAAAAAAACGTCAATTAACACCTTTAGGTGGAGCGGACTGCGGAAGGGACTGTCAGGCACTTACCCACTTGAAACCGCTCGGGGGGGGGGGGTATTACAACGTCTTAAAATCAGGCTTATTCCGGCGAATGAAAGTGACAGAGCTATACAAGTCGTCTAGCGCCATCTCGTTCACTCGCTGGAACAAGCCTGATTTTAAGACGTTGTAATACCCCCCAGGCGGCTTACCATGATGTCTTGTCTCTTTCCCACAGTGGAACTACTCTCGTTCTCCTGTACCTTCAAACGCCCTTTACAAGGCCTCAGAATCCAGTTTGGAAAGTCCCACATTAAATCATAACCCTAACTAAGAATAAATGATTGTACCTACTTTACAATCATCTTGTAATAATCAAAATCGTTTGCAAAGCGCAATTGCTGAACGTCAGGTCATTGATCTGTTGACGTCTGTTTTTTATGATATTTTTTACAGCTTACAATGTATGAGCGTATTGTAATCTAATGTATGGATATGTTAATTCTGTTGTATGACTATGTGGGAAGAGTAAGGTCAGCTGATCTTATCGTGTCTGGTTTTTAAATTATGATACTTATAAAATATTAATATTAAAATCTCTGTTTGGGTCAATGTTTTTTCTGAACCGAAGACAGGACTCAATCATGCATAGAAAAAGGTCATTATCCAAACCAAAAGAATAATTTCATTCTATCTGGGTACACCATAATTATGAGCTCAAATAGCAAAACCATTACTCCAGTTATCTTCTGATTTTATTTGCATAACATTCAAAAATGCAGAAGTGTACAGTCACGAGCAATTACATGTATTCACGTTACAAAATTCAGTCTCAAATTACTCGTGAAATACTGGTTTCCACTTTGAAATAAGACCTATTTCGTAATAGTATGGCTTCCAAAATAGAAGTCTAATGAAAATCCAAAGTTTAAAGAATATGGTAGCAGAAAATCGCTTTTGAATATTGCTTAGTGTATACATACTATTGCTCGTGACTGTAACTACAGCTTGGCAAATTAGAGTAGAGAACCGAAAGTCAACACTGTGCTCTCGCTGTTGTTTTTATGTTTTTTTTTTTCACTTATTACGTTAGTTTTATGGCACAATAATAAATCTAACAAACCTGCGTTCTTTGTTTACATCCAAACATTTTAAAACGTTGTCAGCAAAAAGATTAGTTCCGTTTCAAGACGTTCTGGCCAAGCTGTAAGTGGCAACTAACCTCAAATCTCTCTGTATTATTCTCTGTCCTTTTGCTCTTATTTATAACGATCCCAAAGTATCTTCTTTCTAATAATAATTAACTAAATAATGATAATATCAATTAATTAGTTATATTCAAAGCTAATTGCTAATTTCCAAAATGCGTCATTGCTATAAATATTGGTGTTTGATAACCTAATCACTTATAATTGAACACACGTCATTATATTGGCCTCTGTCTCATTATTTGTTGGATCAATGGAGCATTATAAAGTACTAATTAATTAGTATTGATTGCCATATTAGTTCTGTTGTTGTAACCGCTACTGTAGAGCTTTACTTCCGGGGTTCCATTCCTAGGTTAGATAGTATTATCACTAGAAAGACCAGAGTGGTCAAATGACCCCAATGAAGTTTTTGATCAATCATATTATCAAAACTATAGCATTTAAGTCCTTGTCGTTTTATGACTTTTAATATTTCGTCATTGTTTACATTATTCTGATATGTGTATACCGATAGCAAGATAAATATTAATTAAAAATTATGATCTACCTAGAAAGACCGCAGTGGTCATTTGACCACCACTGCGTTCGTGCTTTGTAAATATTTAAAAGATTGTTCGAAAGTATGGAATAAGTTTTGGATTTGCGTTGATGTTGATTCAAAGTACTTGTGTAATGGTTTCCCATATTTAGGAAGAGATGAAAGCCGTCCACAAAATCAAAGTTTAGGCGAGTGCGTTGTATCGCGACTAATGGACCCTTACTTGAATACTGGTCGAAATATAACAACTGATATTTTTTTCACTAGTGTAAGTTTAGCTAAAAAGCTAATTGAAAAACGTACATCAATAAAAATACAGTAAACAAAACACGAAGAGATATTCCAGCTACTATAAAAATGCATCACATAATTTATATGAAACACATATTCACAACTCTGAAATCTGCACACTTACAAATTATCAAGGAAACCCTTCAAAATGAGTTCTAAGTTCACTTCATTCTAATGTATTTGTTGATCAAGAAGAAGCAAAAAAGAAGGCGTACACGGTGAAGTTTTACAATTTTACGTAATTTGGAGTAGGACGTAGTAGTGTAGTAGGAAGTAGGAGTAGACGTGATAGATCAAATAGGCCAAGAAATAGTGTCAAAGCGCCTTCTCGTCGTTGGCCCATGCAAGTGTTTTATAATATTTTGGATTTGGCTGCAATGAATTCTTGGATTTTGTATAAAAACTATCCGAGAGAAAAAACAGTAGAAAAAAGTTCATTCTTGACTTGGCAAGGGAGTTAGTCGACACCATCTACTTCACAGCCCGATAATAGCATACCCCCAGAGCCTGAAGAACGTGTTGGAAAGAGAAACGGTGTTTTGTGCAAAAATGTGTGAACAAAAACAATAAATCTTGTATTAGTTGTAAAAACCCTTTGTGTGGCTCTTGTAATGTAAACAAGGAACTAAAATGTCAAAAATGTGTCAAATATTTTAATTTTTTTATCGCGTAATAAATGTTTAATTACTATTGAGTTCTTTTATTTACCATTAGATGTTAATCAATAAAACTTAAAACCATAACACACGAATAAAACATTACAACCCATGAACGAGTCATTTGACCCCACTTGGTCTTTATAGGTAGTTCAAAATTTCGGTCTTTCTAGTGTTATTGGGCAATTCTTTCAGGAATTCTTCAGTCGCTGCAATGTCATGGTGACTATATTCTGTACCTGGTTGATGGCAAGTTGCTTGCCCCCATCACATGGAATTTACTGGCTTAATGTGGCTGTACGATTACAACTTGTTTACAATTAGTAACTATTGTCATGAATTCATGTACTTGTCTTAATTTTCAGGTGTCCAGCACATTTAAACAGGCAGTCAGTAAAAAGGAGAACTTGGAACATTTGGGAGGCATGAGTGAAGCGTCCAGTGATGGTCAGTATACTATGTACTTACTAAAATTATAATCAAAATGGTTTACAAAAAGCATAATGCGACCGCGTGCTATCGCATTGTCTCGGTCTAGCAAATGGCAGTTCTAAGCGACAGAAAGAGAAAGGGCGACGGAAAAACCAGATTCCGCGTCGATAGATGTGTGAGCACCCTTATTGCACATAGGCTTCAAGAAACCATGCCCGGGTCGACAGCGCGTTGTGTTCCACGGGCGCCTCAATGATCGTTAGCAAAATGACGGGGCCCGCTCTCAGAGGGCCAAAGACTGCCTGGGTCGCGGGACTTATCTCATTACCGTGACTCCGGAACATAAAGGGCTATTGAAGGACACCGTGGATTTGTGTCAGTATGAGTCTGACAGTAAGGGGTGGGACGACTCATTTGATGATTTTACCAAGCTAAATAAAAAAAGGCTTCATGAAACGCACAATCGAACAAAATCGGTGCTCTGCTTGATTGGTCGTTTCTATGGAGAAGAACTAGTCGGAGAAACTTCCCGGTTTCTCTTTCCATACTAAAAGTCTGTAAGATTTTAAATTAAAACTTCATCTTCATACTTTTAAAATAACTCACTGTCCAATCCGCAGGCACAACGCACTCAGTCCGTCTCGAGGAGCAGATGGCGTTCTCGGGCTGGATCAACAGCAACTTGGAGCATGATCCTGACCTCAAGCACCTGCTGCCTATCGACCACGAGGGCAAACAGCTGTACGAGAAACTGAAGGATGGACTTATTCTATGGTAAGAGGACTGTTTGGTCTTCAGAAGAATATTCTGGTTTATTGGTTTTCTACAAAATCTCTCCCGATTGTTTCCACTGGGTACAATCGGGAATTTTTGTTCTCGTTTTTCCCCAGTGGAAACAATCGGGCATTTCTTTCCCACTTGTTACTAGTGAGATTTTCTTGATTTTAATAACGCATCCGTGACTAGGAAAACTGATGGTTATCACTATCTACAAATCATAAATGGTATCTACATACCATTTATTATTTGTGAAACGACAAAGATGAAAATAAATAGAAAATACTTAATTTACGCTTTTTATTTGGGCAGAGCTTTCCCTTACAATTATCGTTATAAACAGACACACCAAAATCACTGCTCCTCGCTTTTATAAAGCTCGCCGGCTGGCGGCTATTTCACCCCCTCCGCTCAGAATTTGGCGGGGATGGCTCACGTGGTAGGGCAGTGACGTGGCGAGCTGGACTGCTGGCTGGCTGGCTGGCGTTGGCAGGCTTGCCTGGCATCGCTGGCGACATCTGGCGTTACAATCGGCCATCCTGGAACAATTGCTCCCGCAATGGGAACAACAAAACAGTGATTACAAGTCAGCTCAGAGCAAATGGCATATCGATAACATGGACTATAATTTAGCTGTCTAGGAGATCTAAGAGATCTTCGTTTTCCTACTGTTGATTCACACTACTGGCGCTATCAGGTATAAAAGCAATGCTACGATATGGTTGTAATAAATCAGCGCATATTGGGCCTGTGAACTTCTTGTATCCTCTAAGACATTTATAAATTACAGCTATTATATATTACCTAAATCCTTAGGCAGTAACACATGGGCCAGAATATAGATCATCTAACTTAGAATTAACCACGGGCTGGAATTAACCTTATTGCAGCAAGGAGTTTGAGCCTGGCAACAAAGTACGTACTTACTAACTGTACCTAATCGCTTTTTTTTTTGTAAATTGTGCTATTTTTACGCCTTTTATCGCAGTTACGTTTCATTTTCTTGCTAGCTGTTCTAATTCGATTATAATATAGCCCTATTGCGTCTAGATCGCACTGACTCATAAACCAACCAGGGATGGAAACATCACATTCAGATCTACCTACACGAGCAAACATTAACTCGTATAAATTATAGGCTGCTAAATCATTAACAGTATTATTAATACTCCATATGACTTTGGTATTCTATTGTCCCAAATAAGAGAGGCCTCGCTAGGTTCCGTGGCTCTCAACGCATCGAGAATTGTGCAATTAGAGCGTTCTACCTGCCCATTACACCTAGGCCACGCAATAGCTGTTAACATGTATTTAACTACACACGTACAACAATAGACAGACCTGTAATAAGCAAAATTTGTGAACCTCACCAGGTAAAACATGTACGGAAAAACTAAATTATAAGAACTTGCATGCTTAATTTGTGTGTAAACGCATGTTTTGAACAAATAAAATATCTTTATCTTTAACTGTTTTTCTGTTGCGAACTTCTTAAAGTATCTACTGGTAAAGGCCTTACCATGGACAGAAACTATGTGATCTGGGAGACTAAGTAAACTAGAAATGCGTTTAAACTCTAATAATAACAAAAACTGAATAAACCTTAGTTTAAACCTGGACTACCAAGTTCAGGCTTGTCTGCGGAACCGCGGTTTAAATTTCTCCGTATACAAAACATAGATTAAACCTTGACCTGACCTAGTGCCGTTCTTTTTTTTTGAACCATTGTCTAAACAATTAAATCTACAATTTTTAAATACATTTTGGCTGTAATTAACATAAAAACAACAACACAATGAAAAAGTTACTATCAGAAACTTTCACACACATTTGACAGCTACTACTGTTAGACCATGGTTTATCACAAAACCACGACATGTAATAACGTTTGTGCAAACCGTTTTACGAGATTCAATCCTGGGTTTTTAGTTAAACCCTTTTTTTTTACGCGCTTTTATTTTGTAATAAGACGGTAATTGTCTTTACAGAATTGAAAATACGTGTAGGCTCAGAAACAACGAATTTAGAGAAAGAATTTGTCAAAACTAACACTTATCGATGTCTACCATTTTCATTGGTTTAGTAGGTTTAGGGATTCGATGTAATTTGCCTTCTTTTCAACCGTATTCTCTTTTATCGTACGCGCAATGTAAACACGACGTCACATATTTCCTATATGTAATGGCCATCGTTTTGATGCATTTGAAATATTTTCTACGCGCGAAATTTGGCACAACTGATCGGTTATCGTAAAGCGTTTTACGAGACAGCCCATAATTATTTACAGTATCACTATCTGTGCACCCACTTTACAATAGATCAATATACGTTGCACTCTTCGAAACCAACAGTTTACTTTTAAACGGAACACATTAACGGCATCTATCGGATTCCTGCACAAGGCGTTGATATGCTCTAAGCGCTTACCTGGTCTATAAAATAGTCAACGGCAATTTTGAAGTCTCGAATTGAAAGTCACCAGTAGGCAATGCGTGCAATAAGATCACGTTAGTCATTGTATCGCGAACTGCACTACAATCCGTAATTACACGGACATTTTTACACAACACAGATTCTAAAAATTCGTAATAGCGCTGTGAAAAACACTTTTTTTTTTTTACTTGTAACGCAACTAAAATACAAGACAGAGCTCAAACTACCGCCTATCCGTATTAGTAAAAGAATACTTGCTATGGGTAACTTGCATGCATCCGTGTGAATTTCTATTGGCAAAACTAAGATTTTATACCATACCCACATCTCATTTTTTTTTTTTTTTTTTTATAATTCCGTTAGTGGACGAGCCATTATTGCAAAATTATGGATGAACTTCCTAAAGTAGCTACATAGTCCAATGAACTGACGCACTTTGTGTATGTTACTCAGAACGGAAAATTGAGACACAGCTGCAAACTTAAATTCACCCGGTTCAATGCCATGAACATAATAATTCATCACTAAATAACACAGCTAAATAAGAAATCCTGTTTTGTAAAAATTTACATTTACCCACATGTACATAATTAAATAAAAATTCTGCGTTTGACCCCGACCATTTGACGACATTATTGGAGTTACTTTTATTTCATAATTTACTTTGAAATTACTAAACTATCTACGAACTTGTTAATTCAGCGCATAAAAACTGAGGGAGCGCTAAATGTATCTTTAGGATGGATGCTGAGTTTATGGGTACCCTTGGACTACATTCAGACTGGTGAAGTAGGTACTTCTTACCAGATAATTTAGTTTGCTTATCGATATTATATTATAATGGTTATCTATCGCGGATAATTAATGCATTTAAGGCTCTGTTCTCGACACATAGGCAACTAGATACATAAATTCGGGTTCTTTTTATAATACCTGCTGGCTCAAATCTCTTGTTTGTGATGTGCTTATCTATTCCTAAGGCCTACGTGTACTTAATGCGCATTTGGACTAAATCTGTATATTCCAACTTCCCAGCTCCCTAGTATAGCTAGCAAAGCAGTTTCATACCGAGATAATCTATACTAATATTATATCTATACTATATACCATATTACTATTCACTATAGTAGGTACATTATAAAGCTGAAGAGTTTGTTTGTTTGAACGCACTAATCACAGGACCTACTGGTCCGATTTGAAAAATTCTTTCAGTGTTAGATAGCTCATTTATCGAGGGAGGCTCTAGGCTATACGGTAACGGGATATTCCCACGGGAACGGGAATAAAACGGGATATGCGCGTGCAATGTGGCGGGCAACAGCTAGTAAACTAATAAATTGATTACAATCAGATTTGCTTAACAGGCTTACCCTAGTTTTGTCAAGGTCACCAATGGCATTTTATGATTATTTATCGACACACGAGGAACTCAAATATAAAACACATTTGGCTAATGGCATTTTGCAAACATTGGCATGGCATGACTGACCTGGTTGTTTAAGCATGATTCCTGGCGGCTCTCGGCGCGAAGTATGACGAATCCGTCCTGCCTGCGATGTCCTTGGATCCGCTATTGACGACTTTGAGGTAGCTTTCATTTCCACAGAGAAGCGTTGCTGGTAGCGAGAAGAATGCTTCTTGAAACTCGATCATTAACGGAATAAACGATGCGGCATGGTGTTCTTTCCGACGTGAGGGTAGACACTTCGTGATCCAGATCATTGTTGATAATTTTTCAACTTCTTGTGCAAGGAGACTTCAATATTTTCCTTGCGGGTGGTGTGCATCGCCTTTCTTCGTTTTTATTTTCAGAAGTCTGGCTTACCAAAGCAGAATCTTCGTCTTCCAGATAAGACGACCGTCGAGATTAATGTGTAGCAGAGCGTCGTTTTACGTAGGTTTTTTTTATCACACTTCTGAGTGAAACGACAAAGATGAAAATAAATAGAAAATACTTAATTTACGCTTTTTATTTGGGCAGAGCTTTCCCTTACAATTATCGTTATAAACAGACACACCAAAATCACTGCTCCTCGCTTTTATAAAGCTCGCCGGCTGGCGGCTATTTCACCCCCTCCGCTCAGAATTTGGCGGGGATGGCTCACGTGGTAGGGCAGTGACGTGGCGAGCTGGACTGCTGGCTGGCTGGCTGGCGTTGGCAGGCTTGCCTGGCATCGCTGGCGACATCTGGCGTTACATTTGTTTATAATGAACTAGCACCCGGCGAACTCCGTTTCGCCACCAGTCTTTGCTTTAAACCTCACGGAGCCCGAGACCTTTCCAACGAATACAAAACCATGGAAATCGGTTCTTGCGTTCTGGAGTTATAGCGTCAGGAAGGAAAACCCGACTTATTTTTATAAAGTAGATTACAAATAGAAGCCCATTAATTAAACAACAAGTTTCACCTAGGAGTATTGTATTTCCCAGTTGAAAGTTATGATTGTTGGAATGTTTGAATTTTTGAGAAAAGAATGCATGAAAGTATTTTTAAATATTGTCAAAAATTATGATTATAATAAACTAATTTGATTAAATAGCGTGATTTGCTTCGGCCGTCTTATTTCATGTTAAAATAAAAAAGAAAAAAGTATGCCCAAAAAGCTGCTGAATACCTGCATATTAATTACATGACAATAATAGTAGAAAACATCTCTACTGAAATCATTCATGGGCACAAATATTCTCAAAAACAGTTTTAAATAGACTTATACGATTATATACTAAGCAGTGGTGGCCCAGTGGTATCGGCCCCGGCTTACGAGTTGTAGGTCGTGGGTTCGAATCCCGGTAGGCGCATTACTTTGTGTAATTTATTTCATCACCACTGCTCTCAAAACGGTGAAGGAAAACATCGTGAGGAAACCGGCATGTCCTAGAACCAAAAATTCGAAGACATGTGACATTCACCAATCCGCACTGGGCCCGCGTGGTGGATTATGGCCCACCCCCTCTCACAGAGAGGAGGCCTGTGTCCCAGCAGTGGGAACATTAATAGGCTGATGATGATGATGATGATATACTAAGCTAATTCTCATTTATTATCTCTTATTACAGCAAAGTGATAAACCACTCATGTCCAGACACGATAGACGAGCGAGCTATCAACAAGAAGAACCTCACACTGTACACCAAACACGAGAACTTGACCCTCGCGCTCGTGTCTTCACAAGCTATTGGATGTAACATCGTTAACATTGATGCCCACGATTTGGCTAAAGGTAAGGCATTTCAATTTTTTTTGGGAACGTCAGAAAGGACTTTCATAACTGAAGGACATCCAATTGTGGACATAAAGCACAAGCCACACTGGTTGGACGGCGAGCTACCCATCACTCACCGTCCGCAAGCCCGCTCCGCCGCTGTGCCCTCTGCTGATCAGAGGGACACGCGTTGGAGCGTCCACATGACAGGCTATTCGCATACGGGCAAAGAGACCACTTAGGCACACAGTGCCTAAGGAAGAGTTTTACCCGCATCCCAGGGTGCACCGGCCCGAAAAACTGGTCTTCCTCCTGGACGTATCCGAGACGGAACTCCTGTCCACGGGCGCACGTGGAGGTTTCCTGTCATAGCACCCCGTGTGACCTGTGCTTATGCGTTGCCAAAACTACCAGTTTGGGTAGGCCACCTGATGAAGGTAACGGGAATACTCTTGGATTCGCCAGAGACTCAATGTTCACTCTCATTTCTGCTATTGGATCTGGATCAAAAACTGAAACAACATTTATATTATTTATTTGTAAAGCCTCCCTACAAAGAAACATCCTTTAATATTATTTAAATCATGTTCTTTAATTAATAACTTTGCAGGCAAACCTCACTTGGTGCTGGGTCTCCTGTGGCAGATCATCCGCATCGGTCTGTTCAACCAGATCACACTGGAACACTGCCCTGGTCTCACCGAGCTGCTCAATGATGAGGTTAGTTGGTAACTTAATCAGATAAATTGGTACTTTTACCAATTTATTGCTGTTTTTTGTATTAAAATAATACCAAATTGAATCTGTCAAGTCAGAGCTTTTGTTGCAGAAATACTTGATTTGATAAAATTAATGGAAATCAATTCCCACAATTCTTTTTTGCTATCTATTATTACCTGTCTCTGTCACTCCCGCGTAAAGTCTCGCTTGCACAAATGGAGGCCATTGCATCTCGATTATCGAAATTTCTCCTATTTTGTGACCGGACTAGACCAGAAATTGATCTCCCTTGATTTTTATCACAAAATATCTCCGAAAAACAATGCAAATTAGCAATCTGTGTTGCTAAGTATTACTACATCAAACAACCAAGTATTTTTTTAATAAACGATAATTTTCCATTTTAACCCCTATCTCGCTTGATAATCAGCGAAAACGGATACTATTTATTAATTTATATACAGAAACTGTTGGTGTACCTTTGTCAATAAATAAAGAAATAAATAAAAACGTGGTCCACGATGAAGCACGCTTATCTCGTTTTCTTCCTTCTAATTTGATTCCTCAACTATCAAATCTAACTAAAACCTCATCTCATCTTCCAGGAACGTATCGAGGACCTACTGGCTCTCTCTCCAGAAGCGATCCTGCTCCGCTGGGTGAACCACCAGCTGCAGAGCGCTGGAGTCACTCGTCGCTGCACCAACTTCCAGCAGGATGTGGCTGACTCCGAGATCTACTCGTACCTTATGAAGCAGATCGCGCCCAATGATGCTGGAGTCACACTTGATGCGCTCAGGGTATGTTTGAGTTGGATGACATGTTCCTAAGTATGGAAATTGAAATTCTAAAAGCAATAGGCTAGTTGCCTAAAAAAATGTAATTAGTCCGTCTTTTAGATTATTCAAAAATAAGGGACACGTATTTTTTTATTTGTAAATTAGACGAAAAATGACAAAGATATAGCCTATTAAAATTACGTGTGACGTCACAATGCGTGGCATTTTTCGCGCAGAGTGCCGTCACAGGTAACTTAAATAGGCTATTATCTTTGTTCTTTTTTGTTAAATCGAAAAAAGAATAAATACGTGTCCTATATTTTTTTATGATCTAAAATACAGACTAAATAGAATGTTAATATTTTGACCCTGGAAACTACCCTATTAAAGGTTGTAGAATTTCCTTCGTGGTATAGAAAAAATCGAGGCAGAGTTAGGTAAGACTTAACCGGAAGGTCGCAGTTTCGAGTGCTGCTGGTAATTAAAATCTACTTTTCACGAAAATGCTTTGATACTGTAAGCCGTCTGTCAGACCACATCGTTCGTGGAACTGACAACCGATGGGGAAGAAAAGTTCTCGAGTGGCGACCACGGACCGGAAAACGCAGCGTAGGCAGGCCTCCTACTAGGTGGACCACAGACAGAGAGAGGGTCGCGGGCAGCCGATGGATGCAAGTGACGAATTGTCGTTCGGCGTGGCGGGCTAAGGGGGAGGCCTATGTTCAGCAGTGGACGTCTTCCGGCTGATGATTATGATGATGATGATGACTGTAAGCTGTAACTTGCAACAGCTCTCTTATTGTCAAAGTTCGCTAGCTCGCGTAGTTCTTTAAATCCCGTTCTTGGTGTAAACAATTTTCGCCTGTCATCATCTAAGAGATTTGCCATGATACCTTCCACATAGGCCACATATTTATCCACAGCTTATTATTTTTTTTTTTTTTAATTTTCTTATTAGTGACAAATTGTAACTTGATCAAAACAATAATGATTCGCGACAATACCAAGTATAATTTTAAATATATTAAAGATCAAAACTTTCGCTCCATTCGCTCTCACAAAGATTTGATCAAAGTTGGTAAAATCTAACTTATTTATTCCAAACCTCACGCACCACTTCATCCCCAGGAAACCGACCTCCTCCGTCGTGCAGAGCTCATGTTGCAACAAGCCGCGAAGCTCCGTTGTCGCGCCTTCGTGACCCCCGCAGACGTCGTGGGAGGAGTGTACAAACTGAACTTGGCCTTCGTGGCCAACCTGTTCAACCAGCACCCGGGACTGCAGAGGACGGCCGACACGGAGGAGCTGCATCAGTTGGATGAGACCAGGGAGGAGAAGAGTGAGTGGTTGTTCCATAATTATGCTGGAAATTAAATTACAATGCGATAGCACGCAGCCGCCTCGAGGATTCCGCCGCGTGCTATCGCATTATGCTTTTTGTCTCGGTCTAGCAAATGACAGTTCTAAGCGACAGAATGAGAAAGGGCGACGGAAAAAGCCGATTCCGCGTCGATAGATGTAGGAGCACCCTAAGGATGCTTGTACACAGCGCATGTAACCCGTGCAAGTGCCTCAACATGCTCAAGCTACATGCGCCGTGTACAAGCACCCCGCGGGTAACTTGATCAAGTAGCTTGCGCATGTTAGTCGCGCGGGTAAACCGCATCTTTACTTGCGAGGGTTACATGCGCCGTGTACAAGCACCCTAAGGATTGTATAGACGGCACGATTAGCGCAGTGACTGAGCTATCAGACTGCTGTGATGCATGTCGCGTATTCAATTACCACACGGAACAAATATTTGTATGATTTATTAATAATTGTTCCGGGTTTTTGTAGCTATGTGATTTCAAATCTTTGTAATACACCCACGATACAGAAAAAAATTCTAGTGTGCGATAACCTATAATCACAATCATACACAAGTATTGATTTTCTTTATGATGATTTACACATTTTGAAATTATTATTAAAAAAAACGGCAGAGCCGAAAAAATAACCTAATAATAACCATTAATTTATTTTGAAAATGAATTATTCGTGTTATGGAAGTTTTGATAAAACTCAATGGGTTCTTTTAACTTTATATCAGATCATTATGATTACTAAAAACTTAACCACCCACCGTAACATTAAAACCAAAAGTTATACATTTGCATGCATAAGTTTTTTGAAAGCAAGAGTATTTCTCATAACTTGTAAGAATTTATAATTACGTTTTTTTATGAGTACAACTTTGGATATGACGAATAGTGAAAAAGTTTAGACAAAAGGAATAAAAGAAACTGATAAACATACTTATAAATTTCTTAATACCATACATAATTATTATAAATAAATTACACCCAGACAGAACAAATGATCGTGCTCATCACACAAACACTTGTCCTGGGTGTGAATCGAACCCACGACCTCCGGCATAGCAGTCAGGGTCACTAACCACTAGACCAATAGGCCAGTCAATCAAATTATCATTTACATTATTTTCGTTTCAATCTTTTTCGCTGGTCTTCCAAGCAGACGTAGAAGGTTTTAAAACTGCTACTTAGCAATGTTCCTAATGATTCATTCGCAACATCATTGCTATTCTTCTATTATTAATTTTTAAGTGAATCATTTAGGAATATTGCTAATTGAGCCTGTAAGACCCGCAGATCTTTTGCTATATTAGCATAGCACACAGCGCGCTTGTAACCCCACAATATTCTTGAATAAAATTAAATAGTTCACCTGTGAAGCTGACATAACTAATAATCACAATAAAAACATGTTATTCAGTCACTGTAAAGAATTTTATTCCCATTATGATGATCGTCAGCTGCATGAAAACAATACAACATATTATATCGCATTACCTGCAAGAAAAATAATATTGTTAGTTTACATCCAGTTGTAAGTGTTCATTATTGTGTATTTCTGTTATTTATTTTCGAGCTAGATTTTAAAAGATAAATTAGAATATTTTAAATACATATTTAAACGCTCAGACGATTAACATATAAAAACCTTCTTAAGTGTTATTTTTTGTGTAGTTTTGATACTGATCCGTCTCTCGAGCCGGATTTTAGAAAATAAATTTATATATTATAAAAAAAAGCTTTCAGAATTTTACTAAATAAAAATCTACTTGATCAAATCGAGAAACAAAGTAATGTCTGTTCCAGGATTTATATTATTTAAACGTATGTATTGACAAATGTTTAGTGATTAGTTAATGTTCGATAATATTTATTTAGTTATAATTAATGTAGTACTGCAATAGTGATAACCCTTAGATCTATACATAAGCGTCTCCTTTTAGATCATTTGCCGCCGTTATGTGTAAGTGTTGAGACTTATTATCACCTCAGTGCAATATTTTGTAGTATATCTAATTCTGTGGCTACACTAACGAAAAACGCAATTAATAATTATCGTATAATTGTATTATCGCGAAGATTAACGGCAGTGTGGCCCCCGCATTAAAGGCAATCGTCTACTATTCGTAACCACAGTCTCCTGAAACATATCCTTATTCGTTTAACATCGTCGCAATTTGTTTTCTTTCTCATCGCTGTAGCTTAACAACATAAAATTACATGATTGTAGACGTCTATATGGTACTTTACTACCTGTTTCCGATACAAGTCAAAAATTCTCCCACAGGGACATCAAATTGGAATAAAAACTATTCTATGTGTTAACCGATTCGTTGCGGAGGGCACGTTTCAGTGCCATCACTTTTTTTTGCGTGTGGCATTAGGCACGGATGTGTGTCAATTTAGGGTGCTCCCACATCTATCGACGCGGAATCGGCTTTTGCCGACGCCCTTTCTCTTTCTTTCGCTTAGAACTGCAATTTGCTAGACCGAGACAATGCGATAGCACGCGGCCGGCTCGAGAATTCCGCCGCGTGCCATCGCATTATGTCTTCTGTCTCGGTCTAGCAAATGGCAGTTCTAAGCGACACAAAGAGAAAGGGCGACGGAAAAACCCGATTCCGCGTCGATAGATGTGGGAGCACCCTTAAAGTCTATGTCTATGGTAACTCCTTTACGCCACAGGTAGAAATTAGACATCGCAACTATTCGGTTAATCCAAGTTATAACCTTCAGTGTATTTATAATTTATTAGTAAGATAAAAAAGTTTACTTTTCACAACTTGTTTTAAAACTAAACCAATTTCTCTTATCCACAGCTTACCGTAACTGGATGAACTCGATGGGCGTGGCGCCGCACGTCAACTGGCTGTACTCGGACCTCACTGATGGACTGGTCATCTTCCAACTCTACGACATCATCAAGCCTGGCATCGTTAACTGGAAGAAGGTAAATTATTGAAAATTATAGGTCGTGGGACTAACGAATACCGAGACCCCGGTGCGTAAAGGGCTATTGAGGGACAGTGGATAAAAATAAATTGCGCGTAAATTTTACTTTTGTGCGCACATGTGAGCAGTGGACTCATTATTTGTATGTGCACATCGCTTAACTCAATTTGAAAAGTGTCAAGTGAATATGTTTGTGCACAAATCGCTAAAAGTTAAGCAGTCTTGCCGCGCAAGTTTTGTTTTTTATATGCTGTCCATATCTCGGGCACGCCGCAATTGCGGCGGTAAGACCCCTCTTTGAGGAGTGGTTGGAGAGAAGTCATGGCGTCCTTACCTTCCGCCTGACGCAGGTCCTCACCGGGCACGGGTGCTTCGGGAGGTACCTGTGTCTAATGCGGAAGGAGGATACGTCTGGGTGTCATCACTGCGAAGATCGCCCGGAGGACACGGTGGAGCATACGGTGCAAGACTGCCCAGCTTGGGCGGCGCACCGACATGTCCTCACGGCTGCGATAGGCGGAGACCTCTCGCGCCCGGCATTGGTTTCGGCCATGCTGCGGGGCGAGACGGAGTGGGAAGCGGTCGCCTCCTTCTGCGAAGCAGTAATGCTCGCAAAGGAGGAGGCGCGCCGCGAGCGAGAGAGGACAGAGTTCTCCCTCCGCCCCAACCGCGGTGTAGGACGCCCACGGCGACGGACGTCGCGCGACGATCTCCGGCCACCGTAGGCGCGGGCATGCGGGCAGCGAGTAAAGGGCAACTCGCTGCCCGACCAAGGACCATGCCCGGGTCGACGGCGCGTTGTGTCCCACGCGCGCCTCAAAGAGCGTCAGCATAATGACGGGGCCCCCCTCTCAGAGGGCCAAAGCCTGCCGGGGTAGCGGGATTATTCCCTAACCGTAACCCCGGAACGTAACAGGCTATGAAGGACACCGTGGATTTTAGTCAGTAGAAGTCTGACAGTCCCTCCCGCCCTGCCCGGGGTTGGAGGACTCATTTGATGATTTTACCACGCTAAAAAAAAAAAAAAAAAAAAAAAAAAAAAAAAAAAAAAAAAAAATGCTGTCCATATCTAATGAGTTCTCGTGACAATTCACTAACTTTAGTCACTGCCAAATAAGTCTGGAATAAAAGTCATTGATCCTAAAAATGAATCGTTCGAATTTTATAAAACCATCGTTTGAATTACACGGGGATCAACGAATTTTATTCCACAGTTCTAGAGGAAACTATACACACTAATATTTGTCTGACTTTGACTGGCCTGTTGGTCTAGTGGTTAGTGACCCTGACTGCTAAGCCGGAGGTCGTGGGTTCGATACTACCCAGGACAAATGTTTGTGTGATGAGCACGATCATTTGTTCTGTGTCTGGGTGTAATTTATCTATAATATGTATGTATTTAGAAATATATAAGTATGTTTTATCAGTTGTCTAGTACCCATAACACAAGCTCTGCTTAGCTTGGGACTAGATGGCGTTGTGTGATAGTTGTGGAATATACTAAAAACTAATATTTGTCGGTCGAATTTGATACAATCGTCTTACAATATGTACCCCTTACTTACAGGTGCACCGTCAATTCTCGAAGCTGCGCAAGTTCATGGAGCGGCTGGAGAACTGCAACTACGCCGTGGAGCTCGGACGACAGCTCGGGTTCTCACTGGTCGGCATCGCAGGCGCCGACATCAACGAGGGGAACGCCACGCTCACGCTAGGTAAATTATATTACTAGTCATTACAGAAGGGTATTGATTAGCGAGACGAAATGGGAAGCGGTGGACCTGCTTCTGCGAAGTAGTCATGCTAGCGAGGAAGGGGGGACACCGGCGCTGTGAGATAGAGGACAGTGTCTACCTCACAACCCGGTTGCGGGAGACGCACACAGATGTCGCGAGGCGATTTCTGGCCACCGTAGGCGCGGCCATTCGGACGGTGAGTAATGGGTGACTCGTCGTTCGATTATGGACCATGTCCACATCTCTCCTCTTAGCTTCAGTTGACATCTGTGGACATCTGATTGGTTATTCACACACATCTCCTCTCTTCTCCGCTTTGGTGGATACCGCGCCTAAGGCTGCTTTTCCACCAGAGATGCGCTATGCTACGTTGCTAAGGATGCGTTTGATATCCACCAATCATATTCATTTGTTTACATAACACACACACACATAAGTAGCATAGCGCATCTCTGGTGGAAAAGCAGCCTAACAGTCCTTTCCGTCCCTCCCTGGAACGACTCGAACCGACTCATATGATGATTTTAACACGTAAAAAAGGTATTGACTAACAACGGCCAGTAGACAAGTCGAAAATATTTCCACACTATTTTTGTAACCCAATAATCGATAATTTCATCGTTAATTTGCTCATAAAAAATCCTACCTCCATTCCAGCGCTGATCTGGCAACTAATGCGTGCGTACACGCTGTCGGTCCTGACGCGGCTGGCCAACACCGGCAACCCCATCATTGAGAAGGAGATCGTGCAGTGGGTCAACAACAAGCTCAGCAATGCTGGCAAGACTTCCTCTATCAGGAGTTTCCAGGTACGAAACATATTTTTTGTTTAATTACTTATATTCACCGATCTCTGAAGGAGGAGGTCGTGGTGAAATAATTACAAGCAATATATTTGAAGACAATAAAGCGTCATCGCTACGAGCGAGAGAATCGCGGCGAGTTCGTCCTATCGTCGGAGAATCTCCACGACGAGCGATTATTCTGCCAGCGTATCGTCACGACTCGCAACGGAAACGCCGCGCTCTAGGCCGAGACTCCACCAAAGCTGTGCGAGTCGAGATGTGTTTTGAACAACCAGGCCTTACGCGCGCACATTGTCACTCGTCGCATCGCCGCGATAATAATATCGCCGTGTGGAGACGCGTTCATAGAGAGTGTATGGAAATAACTGACACGACTACAATATCGCCGCGATTCTCTCACTCGTGGAGATGGCGCCTAAGTGGCCTTAGGTGAGCGATTGTAGAAGGTTGTAGGCACTACGCACCTGATCTTTCTGATGAACCTCACGAACTTCGCTATACTAATATTTTATGAATGATTTCAGGACGAGGTACTGGCTGACGGCAAGGTGGTAATCGACCTGATCGACGCCATCAAGCCTGGCTCCATCAACTACGACCTTGTGCTGCCCGGAGGCAAAGAGGAGGTAACAAATACAATAATAATTATACTATACTAGCTGCTGCCAGCGGCTTCACCCGCTACAACTCTAAAATAATCCCACGGGAACATAAAATCGGGATAAAAACTATCCTATGTGTTAAACCAGGTTATAAACTATCTGTGTACCAAAACCGTTCAGTGGTTTTTGTATGAAAGAGTAACAAACATACCTACATACACACATCCTCACAAACTTTCGCATTTAAAATATTATTAGTAGGACATAGCTTAGATACATAGAATAATCTTTAATAAGCACACCATACATACACACTACATTTTCTAAAAAGAGTGTATAAATGGGCGGTCTTATCATAACATCGCGCCTATAATACCTAACTCTTCGGAGTTAGACATGTTTTACCTATTGGTATATCTATAATTCATTTAGTGAGATGTATACATAATGCTAAAACTGTGCAGTTTTTATTTTATTCGCGTTTATTGTAATTACTGATGTGGTCGACGGTGAAGCACGCTTGCATAAAAGTAACCTGTTGCTATTAATGGAGCATACATTCAGAAATTCTTTATGGAAAACTAAAGAACACAGATCCTCCACCTGAGTGATCTGTAGTATTCTAATTAGTGATATCTTTTCCATTGTGGTCCCGATTACTCCGCCACTATGAGATGATATGATGGCAAACAACATGAATACAAAAAACAACAGATTTCTATGATTGACTAAACCCGTCCTCATTGTCCACAGGAGAACCTAGCCAACGCGAAATACGCCATCTCAATGGCGCGTCGTTGTGGAGCGCGCGTGTACGCGCTGCCCGAGGACATCACGGAGCGCAAGCCCAAGATGATCATGACCGTGTTCGCGTGCCTCATGGCGCTCGACTACATCCCCGCCATGGACGCGCCCGTCAAGGCGTAAGACTTTTTAGACGATTTTGAACTTTATCTTACTAGATAAAAGAGGTATTTGGGAATGGCTATTAAGGATTTTCTTTTGAGAATTTTGCAAGTGATGAAATCAAAGATGCAATACATTGAAAGCTCTAAAACGCCGTTTAGATGTGCTGATTTCAATCCTATTGATAACAGCTTATAAATTCCATGACAAATTAAAACTTGTCAGTTATTCCCGGACGTATTTTGACGTGTTACGAGTTTTTTTGTAAGCCAGGCAAATAGCCTTGTCTCCTTTTTGCAAGTGAACTCCAAATTCCCGAAAACCGATTTTATGTAGTAAGATATAAATAGATTGTGATGTAAGCATCGTGCTGTGTCGTCTTTATGGAAATATTGACATTTATACACAAACGGTAGCTTTTTATTAAAAAATATATTTTATTTTTCGCCATGTTGGATCATATTCGTAAGCTACCGATATTTTTTCTCCAAAAGTGTTTACAATCGATGATGATTTTGTATTTTTCCATAGAGTTATTTATATTATTTTTATACTGTCAATGTTTCCAGTTCAAAAAGAGGGTTCATATTTACATTTTGAATTGTCTTTGTGTCGTCGTTTTTATTTGTTGGTATTTGATCGTTTTAAAAGGCTTTTCAATGAAAATATTTTTAGTGGCAAGTCGTTTAGTATTCATTATTAAAATTACAAGGCAATTTATAAGAAATCAAATAATTAAGAAACTTTGTATTTAACACGCAAGATAAATGTTTTCAATAATATCCGACACAGTGCAACAGAAAATTAGATATAGTAGTCACCGCACGTCAAAAGAAAGACGTACTTTGCGCCCATACTCCAGAAGTATGGCATTTTATCTCAATAAGACATAACTTGTGACTAATAAATGTAAGAAGGCCTAGAAAGGTTTTATTGGCTGTATTTCGATTATATAGCCATTTAATATTAAACGAAATAATTACGATACCCACCTACTGGTACAACGGAAGTGAAAACAGTTCTCTATATTATAATAAGAATTTTATTTACAGTTTTATCGTAATGTAAAGGGTTAGGGCAACCAATCCGACCAAAATAAGAATGGATTGATTAGCTGCCTTAGCTACATTTACATCTAACCATAATTTAATCGAGTGATACAATTCGGTTAGATACATAACACAAAGGAAATAGATGGATGTGTTACGTCCATTAAACAGTTTTAATGAACTATTTCAATCGCTACACCAAAGCGATTAGCATTTATTCGACTGAATATGTACTACATTCCAAATTATACAAGTTTTGTGTCTGGGTTTGTGTCGCTGGCTAGGTGGGATAGCGTGGAGTCGCGGATACTAAATATATTTGACATTTTTACATAATCATGAAGATAATTATGTTTATCATTGTAAGCTGGCCCTATAGCCAAATGGCAAGAGACATTCGCTAACGTTCAGCAGTCTCTAATACATTTCAACTTTATACCTGATTGCATAAAGTTGAAAATCTATCAAAGATTACAGATCGTTTTCGTTTTGTTCGCTATCGCTCAGCAGTCTTTACTAGATTTTGAACTTTATGTGATGGCGTATAAAGTTGAAAATGTTTTAGCGACTGCTGAACGTTAACGATTGTCGCTTGCCGTTTGGCTACAGGCTCTGTTTTGTTATAGCAAAAGCTTGCTTTCCTCAATATACAGGGAGACACATATTGCTGTAATTTTATATAATATAGTAAAGCTAAAATAGATAATTTGTCATGATATTTAGTATCAACGATCCCACGCTATTTTCAATGATAATATTAATAATACTTGTGTATGTGACCTAAGCATTATATTAAGTGTAACTTATTAAGTATATCAGACCTAACGTCTGTTATAAATCAATTACGTAATATTAAATGACGTATTTTAACAGAAAAACCGAACATTTAACGGCTTAAATGAATAGTACTTATGAATGATTAGTATTATCTACACGTCGATGTTTTTATACATTTTTTACAACGAATTGTATTGAGTTTATAAAAGTACGAAATTGCGGTTGTATGTATTGAAGTAATTTTGTGCTTTATGCAAACATGTATAAAACTAGATTTACGTACATGTTTACCGATTTTGGGGTACTTAACTGAGCCGAGAATTGATACGTTTAGAAACATAGGCTTTTAAATATTCTGTTTAATTCGTTTGGCTTCCAAAAACATGTTGACGTTCTTAAAAGAATGTATATTATTTTATTTTACCATTATTCTCTATGTTTGGGTTGTCCGTCTACCGCTCGTCGTAATGTATAAGATATTGTTCGCTTATGTGTGGGAATTGGCAATAAATGTGTATGTGGAATTGTTTATGTGATAATCTAAATATTGAAACGCCATTACAGAAATATATTACACATAATGTGTAGCTTTATATGTTACATTCCTCAAATATCCTGCATTCCCCTTCATCGGCATTTTTAACACTAATTTCACTCTCAATTTATTAGTTTTAGAAATGTATATTTTCTTATGTTATTTAAGTTATATTCTGTGAAATATTTTTGTAGCGTTTTATTAGATTAGGCATTCCCGCGGGATACAACGATATTTTACAATCATAATATTTTTTATTGTAAATTTTTATTTTGTTAGACGTTTTAAGGCTTTATTCAAGATTTTATTGATTACGTAAATTTTAGATTTTTATTTTGAAATCAAATGGGAGTTTTTAATTTCTTAACATTTAAAGTGAAATTGAACTATCTAATAAATTAATAACTATGATTACTCCACTGTATTTAGTGATGCTAGCTATCAGTAATGTTAATATACAAGAATGTGTAAGCCTAAAAATAAAACGGAATTGGTAAAACAGATATTTTTTTCATTTCCCGTCCCTTGATCTCCTTTACACGCAAGAATAAATAATAACAATAACATCTGCTTTATGGGTGCTTATTCCATATTTATGTGGCAATAAAAGGTTTTGCAGCACATTGGATTTGATGGCTCATGGCAGGCAAGTTTTGGTTTAAATCACTTTTAACAAAGATTATACAGATGCTTGGGATGCTTCTAAGTGCATAATTATGGCTTTTCAATGTATAATTTGATAATAATAAAGGGTATACAATAGTGTAAATCAAACAAGAAAGCAAAACTAGTTTGTAATTTCCAGGAATATGTCAGAATTCACCCGGTCAGGCAATGTCTACAGCCAACAAAATTCTACTGTGACTATTGATGGGTATGTACAATTTGTTAAATCTTAATTCAAGAAAATTAGACATTACATTCACAAACTCTAGCCTGGTAGAGATAAAAATATATCAATGAATATAACATACGTTCATCGACTGACCACTTCGTGGAACCTCCATTTCGCAAATTGTTTGAGTTAAGGTCCACGGAGCCCTGCTGAGCGAGGCTCCATGTCTAACTATAAGGTTTGAATGTATCTAACCTAACCAAATCAAATTCTTGTGGTGCCCTTTACTTGTTCAAATCAAAAGCACTCAACTCTTGGGCATTTTGAGGTTCGGAGATTATACAACGTGTAACGTTAATAGCGCAAAACCTCTCGTGGGGTAACTCAGCCCATGTTACTGAACAATGTTTAATCGAAATCTTTTGGAAAAAAAAAAAAGATTTTTCATACTGATGGGCTCGATCAATTTCACATTTTGTATGATTTTTTTTTATACTGCGAGTTGGACACTGCGCCTAAACTCTATTATTAATAACTCTAAATCATTTTAAAAGCGGTATTATAAGACCTACAGAAATAACTAATATTATCTTGTAAATAATAAAAAGAGACTGTAGTCCAGCCATTTCTATATTAGGTAAAAATCTAAATTTACAGAAGTGTAGTAGAACCAGAGAACACGTGGAGTGTAGATGTTCAGCCTGAAAGTGAGGGGGTCGAAGAGCCTGAGGAAGAATTCGAAATAGTCGAACCAGAGGCAAGTGTGGAGATAGTCGACTATGTGGAAGTGGCGGAAAAACCGGTCCCGCCGCCCAAACCAGACAATATAGCGGTTCTACATAGAGTAGTGTCTGTCATCGCTAATGAATAAGTGAAGTTGAGAACGCTATTTATTTTTGTTAGTCCTTGATTGAAGAATACAGTCCTTTGGCAGTTATTGAATTCAATTTGTCTTAAAATAAACTGGAGTTTTTAAACTAAACTAGTGAAATAGTATCGGAAGAATTCATCTTCGTAGTGACCTGTATTTTTCTAAACTACAGCTTGACATAAAAATGTAGAAAACCGGAAGTCGCCACTGTCTTCGCGCTACCAGCACTTTGAATGATTTTATTTTATTTATTTTCACTTATAACGTTAGTTTTATGGCACAATAAGAAATCTAACAAACCTGCGGTCTTTGTTTACATCAAATATCAAAGATTTTAAAACGCCGTCAGAAATAAAGATTCCGATCCGTTTCAACCCGTTCTGGACAAGCTGTAGTATGAGACTAATACTTAACATTTTGTATGTTTGTTTGTAATGGGTAAACACTACTTTTTTATCTAAACACACAATTATAGAATGTTACATTTTCAGCGAGTAACACAGGTTTCATTTTATTTTTTAAATTGCACTTACAGTTGAATCCGTTTATTATGACATCGAAGGGAAATAATAAACACGTCATACTAAGCGGACGTCATACAAAGCATTTTTTACACAATAAACAACCCCCTGTTTTAGTCCGTATGTATTTATTTTAATAGAGCGAGACAAAATAGAACTAAGTCTATTATCTAATAATTTAACTATGTATCTATTACCCACTGAGACTCAAAAAAACCCTGCATGCACCGAAAATCGTCGGTAACTTTTAATAAGCGGGGCATGTCTCTAAATGCGAAGTCATTATATCCGACTTTGTTTGAAGAATTTTGTATGAAAACCAAACTTCTGTATAATACGTCATAATAAGCGGTTGGTCATTATAAGCAGAGTCATAATAAACAGATTCTACTGTATATGAAAACGCACGCGGGCATGTGGAGAAATCTAGAAGAAAACATGTTGCGGGTACCCCAAGTTTACCCGAATTTATCGGGGTACTTATTGGAAGGAAAATGATTGAATGACGACACTAAGATTAAGGCAAATAATACTCCCAGTCAAAATCAAACAAGATTTTCTTCTTATCTTTTGCGATAAAATAACTGTGAAAGGACTATATTTATTGCAAAGAGAAACGATTGATTAATTATTAAGATTAATTCTATAATTCTTCGTTGTTTTATATTTTGTCATATTTTTATATTGGTTTGTGAAAGAAGTTTTTTAATTAAAAGTTTATAATAAAATGTGCGTTTTGATTTATTATCATTTATTTAACTTTCGAATTAAAACTTGGCATGCTACCGGAGTGAACGCGGCTAATGCCCAACAGTGGACATCCGTGGCCATATAACGATATGGCGATGATATTAGTGAATTCGGCACGGTTGAAGAACCATGCTCGTTTGCGCACGCGTGGGCGAATGTTTTAGAAAAAAGACGCGAGACCATAATATATTTGTATTTTATTATAGATCTACATATTTATTATTTTTTTGGATATCAGGAAGGTTACGTACTCTAGGCAAGGCATTTATGGAGTACCTCCAATAAGTTGTGTAAGTATTGAAATCAGAAATGGTTTTGTGAAGCAGAGAAAGACAAGACGGAAGAAATTTCTTATCAAGCTGCTTCCATTCACAAACCCTAGCTAGGTCTTCGTGGAGAAGAATGGATAAGAAAATCTACGGCAACATACAACACATTTGATAAAACACATTGACAGAAATAATTCATATTATAAAATACAAATAAAATAAACTTACATTATCATCGAAGAACAGGATATAGGTTTCAGCACACACTTGGAATCACCATTACTATATCACATGGAATGCACAAGACACCACTCAAGACTTCCTAACTGTTAGAACAGTTGCAGCGTAATGACTACAAATGTGGAGGTACATCTATTTTTATAAACTGAGAATCCTACCCCCTACATGCCGCCGTGATCATAAATTGTAGCTATACGTGGCTATACTCGTACTACATAACTAAAATCAGGTAATAATTTACAAAACCTGTGTTGTGGTACTATTTTAAAATCTACTACTATTCTGTAATCTTTATTTAATTTCATAAATATTGGACCGTCAAATGATTTTTTTCGGAACCAAAAACAGGAACAACTGGTTTTCGAACGAAATCAGTTGATCAGTTGTTGCCATTGCCAATACAAATGTACTCTATGGTTGTTGCGCATTAGTTCCATTAGTTGTAGCGTGGTGTCCACAGAGTACTTTTACTAAGTGGTGTCCGTGGTGACCACAGTGGTGACATTGGCGGTTGGCTGCTGCGATGCATGTCGCGGGTTCACGCTCGCAACAAATATTTGTGTGGGTGTTTTTTGTGAATTCAAATGTTTGTTATTAAGGAACTATTTAAGATGGAATGTTATTTTTTTTTTCATATATTGATGCTCCACCATGCACCAGTGTAACCTTGTGAAGGACTGTAGTAGATTATATATCGTTTTCTCTTTAAAAGGGGTTTTGTAAAAATGAAACTCAAACATGAATAAAATTGTGATGATTTAATTCAATCCATAGCCGGCAACGAAAATTAATACTTTTACATACTTTAACATACATATCTTCTTGAGTGTCCTTCAAAACAAATTGTATAAAAATACAACACAACCCATGCTAGTACTGAACACATGTTCATACAATAATGGTGTTTTAAGGCATTGCAAATATTTTTATAAACACAGCTATTACAAAATCAATTATTCTCCTGCTTCTAAAATATTTGCATTTACTCAACGTTCAACACAATACAGAATAATTAATAACAATTTTGGTATACTTCACTATAAATAGCGAAATTTGAATAAAAAATATTTACATAGTATACAACGATTGTTTGAGAAATAAAATGTTTTGTATATTAATAACTTGGATGGTTATAACTGGGCTATTAGCTAAACTAAGTTGTATTTATGTCTCGGGTTCGTCAGGAAACCAGGAGTTATTATAATTTAGATCTAGGCTATCATTATTACAATATATTAAAGCTACATTTATTTAAAGGTGGGAATCGATCAGTAAAGTATTATTAGAAAGAATCATTAGTTAGGAATAGGATATCTTGAGCTTAAAAAGTATTTTTTGCCAAATATTTTTTGGGTTTCCTGACTTCACCAAATCTGCCATACTCGACACAGTAATTTTGGAATGTTCTCATTAAAATACGAAGAAGGATTAACTACAGAGACCAACACTCGATAAAGAATGGTTTCCAACCATAATATATGTATCTATTTAAGACTCTAGCCAAAACTATTTCGAAGCTTTGTAGACAAAAACTATTTTATTTAGATTTATTTCTTATTTATATTTTCGTAAAAAAAATGTTTAGTTCAATGAATTGTAATACAAAAACCATCTTCATGCGTATTGGTATTAACGCTAATTTTAATTTTAATCGTAATTTTCATTTAAAATAATTTCAGTTTATTGATAAGTTACATCAAACTTTTTAAATAAACTAAGAACTTTAGATAATTAATCGACTCATAATAATTTAATTCAATAAATAACGTCATTTTAATAAGAAAAAACTATTAAAGTATGAAACGAGTTCACATTTTGCACCTCCATAGATTTTTGTTCTAGAAAAACATAGAGTAGCAACGGATTTTAAATGTTGGTTATCCAGGGTTCATACTTTAACAAAGTTTTAGCAAGAATTTGACTAAATTCAATATAAAAAATAATGAATACATTTAGAACCAATGTCGGAACGTAAATAAAATCATTGTGATGGCAACTCAACACCCCCCCTCCCCCATTTAACTACAATTTGTACAAACGCAATCAAGCAATTTATTATTATCCTTCACCTAAACAATACAAGTTAGTTTAAAAGTTTCAACAGATTCGAGATTTTTAAACCGTTCAGCCTTTAGGTCTTAAAGAGTGTATTTTGCCAGTTTCTTTTATTGCATTTGTCAAAAAAATATGTGACAACATGATTTATAGAATTTATACTAGCCAGTTCCAGAATAAGAGTTACAATTTATTTACATTCGTAGATCAGCATTTTTGAATATTTTGTGTCTCATTCTGTCACTAAAAGGCGTCATGTGATAGAGCGAGAGGTCCGGTCTACCATAACGTGTGGGTATTGAATGAAACAGAATGTTTCATTTAATACCCACAACTCACGGGATCCAAAAAAGCTTTTGTAAGATAAGTCTATGATTATCGGTATTAAAATTTTATTGCTATTAATTTTTGTTTTTTTTAAAGTAGATGCAAGAAAATGCTGATCTGTGCTCATAAATGTTACGACATTTCTTTGACAAACACAATATTGACAATTTATTGTAGAACTGAGTTTTGTGAGCAATTAACTATAAGCTTCGACACCATACGGTACACAAGTTTAGAATAAAATCATCAATATCTAATTGGGCCCAGCCCTTTGTTTGTTCATGTAAAATCACTAATTAAACGAAGAGGCCACACACAGTTCTAGAGATTTTTACGTTAAATTAGATTAAATCATTATAAACGCCGGAAATTCGCGTGATTTTGAGAACTTAACAACTAGTTAAGAATAATTAAAATGATACCATTTTAATGGTTTAACTGATACCAAATTCATTGAAATCAGGCCATTATTAAAAGGAGCTACCCCGGATCAATGGGGAAGCTAATTGTAGATGGCGCCACCATAGCTTAGTCTTAATCCGACCAATGACGTAGTACTATTTTGAAGTACCTTTAAGGTTTGAACTGATTTGAACCAATGACGATGCTTGGAACAAGCTATACTAGCGCCATTAGTTCCCCAGTTGCCATCCTCACTCAAAGTAATTGATTCTATACTTTGCTCGCGAGTGTAGATCGCTATTTTGATCCAGATTTTTATTGGTAAGGCCTGCCGCTAACTGGAAACGTAATGGGAGTGTGACGACTTCGTGAGGGTCGCGGGCAGCCGATGGATGCAAGCGCCGAATTGTCGTTCGGTGTGGCGGTCTAAGGGGGAGGCCTATGTTCAGCAGTGGACGTCTTCTGGCTGATGATGATGATGGGAGTGCGTTCATTATAGTGGCAAATAAATAGCGGCCCATACATTTGACAGGGAAACACCAAGTCTCCACGACAAAAAATCTTCAGTGAGCTTTTACAAATCAACATTCTAATTTGTCAAGTCTTAAAGACAGAGAACGAAACAGGATTTTACTGAGATAGAATATTAATATCCGGCGTTTTTATGCGATCTTAAAAGTATTAATGAACTATGCATCCCTAAAAATGATTCAGTCAGTGTTAGGATGACAGATCTTACAGCCGATCTCATAGGAGTGATTTAAAAATAATCAGCGCTGAAACTACGGTTTATCTTTAGTAGATTTTAACTTAAGAGCGCTTATTCTGAAAGTTGGCAACGTCGCAAATATTAACAAGTTTTGATTAATTTTATAAATTTTCTACATTAAAATAAGAAATATGACTCTGTAGCGCACTAAAAAATGTGTTAGGGAATGCAATTATTAATATCGTAACACCGAATATATAGTTTTAGACGTAAAAAAAGCATTTGGAAACTTTCCTAATGCCTTTGATACACCGGAAACGGTTATAACATCAAATTCAGTCTTTTAATTGCATTCCTATATCAATTTTCTAGTGCAATACAGAGCCATATTTCTTATTTCCATACAGTAACATTGCCAAATTAATTAAAACTTGTAAATATTTGACAGCTATTAACGACGTTGCCAATTTTTTGGTTATGCGCCCTTAACACTGTAGTTTATAAAGTTGAAAACCTATTGAAGAAGAAGATTTCGTTAGGTAATGAAATCGAGTAGTGTCCCTGAGTGTCGGCATAAGTATGTGAACGATTAAATATCTTAATCCATAAACGAATATAATTGATACCTCTAGAACTGAGTGCGACCACATCAATATACACTTAAATAATAAAGAAATATCACTGTTATAAGTATACTTACACCACGGCTCGACGCGTGAGTTGATTTTTTAAAGAGTCAAATTTAATTATCTAGGGAAACTTAAACGGTTTTAATAGATAAAACAAGTTGATGTTCTCTTGGTGTTAATGATTGTAAATATTGAATTTTCTTGCAATTTTCGTTTGAAAATCTGTTTTTTTTTTTCAAAGACCTGCAGTTATTGTTAACCGATTCGTTGCGATGTCTTATTTCGCTAACTTCTAGCTGTGGCGTCGAACAAAATTGAAGGTGTTAACATCGACTTTAAAATGACACACATCCGTGCCTAACGACACACGCAAAAGAAAGTGATGGCACTGAAACGTGCCTGAAACGAACCGGTTAATTCATTATCTAAACACAAAAAGATTGTGTGGTTTTATAAAACCAAGGTAAAAGTGAAACTTTTTCACAGCTGATACGAACTATAGGCACCGCCTTATTGTTCGCCTCGTCTGCTCTAACGAGACCTTTCACTTTATCCCTACTCCGCGGCCGACCGTCACGCGACATGCAACACACAGACACGTGTTTGAGACGATGTAATAACAGTTTCACTTAAAAAAAAAACAGACTTACTGCAAGTAATTCAAGCTAGAGTCATTGACTCTCAAAAAATATCAAATTCCTTTGTTGAAGTTTCGCTAGCTAATTTAATTTGACCCTATATTTTAACAATAATGTACTACTTTAACAGAGAGCCTACTAACTTTGAGTATAACAATATCGCTTATTTAGTAAACTTTGTAACCATTGCAACAAATATCTAGTAAAATTAAATAATTCTACTAATCCACATTTTTATGTATATCTCGGAAAATAAACTAGTTACGAGAAAGAAATGCGCTGTTATATAATACTTTTTTTTTCTTTCTTTCTATTTACAAGTCCGATGAGACGTTACTTTCTATGTTTGTCTAAGCATTAAAATCTTCGTTACTTTTATCAACTCACGTCGTCGTGCTAAGTAAATTAAATAACTGCTTAGTTAATCTAACTACTTAGAGTTTAATCTCTTTTTTAGGACCAGTTAAATGAGCGACTCTTAACAATAAATTAATAAGAAATGGATTTAATTTTCGAATTCCTTCCATTTTTCCACCAGATTTTTAACTAAAAGATAGGTCAAGATGTCATAACCACTTGTACAGACGTGGATCAACCTACGCAAATAATGTGTTTCTTTAATGGATTTTCATCCTTCCCTCATTGTAATAAAGTTGAAAATCTATAGAAGAAAATTAATACATTGGTATAGGATGACGTTCTGACATCTGTACGTATAGTATCCCATATACCAGAAAAATCGTTGAAGACAAAACATTGAGAAGAAACAGACATATCCTAGAATTTTAAAACGTCACATTCACCACTTAGCTCCACATGTTCCATCACAGCCCACATCCTCTCACAGAGAGATCTCAGTCCCAACAGTGGGAAGGTTATAAAATAGTAATATTATCCCACATACCAGTAAAGTTAGTTTAACTAAGCAGTATTTACCTCAACGTGGTCGGCGTACATACAATAACGCAGTATCCCAGGACAAAATTGCAATATCACCTAAAATTCCACTAGCGTTGCTGATTCTGAGAAAATCAACCACATAATGACTTGCATTCATACCTGCAGTGGACAAAAAGAAAAGGAAATTAAATAAAATTAATAAAACTAAATCAAAATACTTAAATAAATACAAGTAAAGAGTATTGCAATTACGTCCGTGTTTATATATAAAAATGTACAAATTAATATATATTTCTTTACATTTTTTATTGCTGGCAACACAATGTCTCATTTATATAAAACATTACATGTATTATCTGGTATACATAATATTATATTGATATGATTTTAGCATCCTTTAGACTGATGCAGCAAATTTTATTTATTGTTTAAATTAAATACCAATAAGTAGTTTTGACTTAAAAAATATCGAATAATGCGCGATAAATATTGGAATAATGAATCTCGTTTGGTATAAAAACTCTTTTATCTATGCCCCATCTCTCTAAAAGATGCTCTCTGCCTATAATACATACATACACGATATAGTACATAACAAAGCTTATATAGTAATATTGTGAAGTGACTACAGTACAATAGCTTGTTCAAAATAATAGAAAACTCTATTGAATTATTATCTACGAGTTTCATTTTTTTATTTTATTACTGATGTTTGGACAATGAGAAGACAACCTATGTCGATTTTGAATAATTTGGGATAAGGGTCTTTTATTGAGAACCTAAGTATTGTGCCAACTTATCATCTGCCTAGCCTTTTCTCAACTATATTGGGGTCGGCTTCCAATCGAACCAGATTCAGCTGGATTTACATGGATTAATTTACATGGAGCGACTGCCTGTCGGAACTCCACAACCCAGTAACTGAGCAATACGATACCCCATGGTAAGACTGGTTGTCAGACTTTACAGTTTCTAACAGTAACGACTGTCAAAGATCTACGAATGACAGCCGGGACCAACGGCTTTATTGGGCTAACTGCCGTCATGAATTTTCAATTATTAATTTTGAATGATTTAGAATCAAATTCGATGCGAAAGAAGAAAATGAAAGATTGACAAAATTATCGATAAGTAGTTCTCTATTTTTAATAAAAGTGCTGACGCAAAACGTGTTTATATTATGTGATACACTGTTACAATATCATCAAAATGATCATTGTCTCAAATGTAATCAACATTTTTTTTCAGATCACACGTATAAATGTTCAGTAAAATTGACATTATTCACTAACACTACCATTACATTTAATTATGTTTACAATATTGATGAATTTTTGATATTTCAACACAAATGTATTGCGTTTTCGAAACTAAAAGTATACTAGCAAAATATATAATCTAAGTTCTCATCACCTCTATGTCCAAACACCAGCACAATCTAATATTCGCCCTATATACTTTCAATAATAGTTTATTCTCTAAGTTACGTTCAACTTCACTAGACTGGACCGGCACATACATAACCTTTGTTTTACGTCTCCTATCATACTGGGTTTAAAGGTTTTTACTGTATTATTAATACTGCTAAGTGGGGGTAGATTGATAGGGATAAAACTCGATTTTAAAGCAGAGAAAACCTAAATAATTTGGGTTTTGATATTTTACTAACGTCTTATTGTACAACTTGGTTTGTAAAACGCTAAATTAAAATGAGAAATTAGTTTTCAATTTACCAGATTTGCTTGCATCAAAAAACACTAATATATTTAAAAACATAATTCTGTTTCTGTCAAGTATTTGAAACAGCATGAAGTTTTAAATTAATTTAGAGATTCATATAATTAGTGGATTTCGGTGTAAGCGATTCAAACAATAGTGATTTTTAGCACATTTTGATTACAGAAATTTGTCTCTAGCCAGTCGGTAGTCTCAATGTAAAGTTTTATACACTAGAGCATAAAGTTGAAAACTTATTAGAGACTACTAACCTTCAGCGACTGAAACAAACGAAAACGCTAAGTAATCTTCAATAGATTTTCAACTTTACACCCTAGAGCATAAAGTCAAATACTATAAAAACTTACTGAACGCTTGCGTTTATCGTTTTTCATTGGTAGATTCAGCGTTTTATTTTTTAGGCAAAATAACCATATTTTTTTTCTACAATTAAGGGATGCCCTCAACGCAAAATTAGTTTCTCACTCAGCAAAATTATATGACCCTACCCCCCACATCCTGCCCTGCACATTACCTGTCGTGGTGTTTGTCCAGCAGGTACTCCTTGAGCCGTCGCACCAGATGTTCGGACAACTGCGTCACTTCCGGCCACTGCTTCAGTACCATCACACCCACCATTACTGCTAGACTCGTTGTTAGTACGCGCACTCTGGAAGGTAGGGAATGGTAGTTTAGTAGCTGTGGTTTTGATTGAAGATTTTTTGTTTTAAATGAAGTTGATATAACATACACATCATCATAAATGTTCCCACTGCTGCTGGGATACAGACCTCCTCTTTTGAGAGAGAGTGGATCATAATCAACCACGCAGGCCCAGTGTGAGTTGGTAGATGTCACAAACATATTATTTTTTTTTTGCTTCTAGGACATTCCTCACGATGTTTTCCTTCACTGTTTTGATATCAATCGTCATGAAATAAATTACACAAAGTAATGCGCCTGGTTGGATTCGAACCAACGAACTACAACTCGAAAGTCGAGGCCGATACTAATGGGTCACTACTGCTCTATGGAGCGTCATGCGCCTGTGGAGTACCCAGAGGCGGCTTTGTAACTTTTGCTTCAAAGGGTTTCCGCATCCTAAAAAAAATTTCAGCCTACTAGCTTATCGGGAAGTGCCTCAATCGGAATGACAAACAAACATACAAGAAAAGTGAGTTTATAATAAAATTTGAAGGTTGCCCTCGATTTCCCTGGGATCCCATCATCAGATCCTGACCAGATGATCATGGGACCACTTGAGAAGTACACCCTTTCATACAAAAGAAAAAAAAATCCAAATCGGTTCAGGCGTCTTCGAGAAATCGGGGAACATACATAAAAAAAAAGTTTCCGACGAATTGAGAACCTCCTACTTTTTTTGAAGTCGGTTAAAAACGTGGGAAAACAAGTTCAAGTTACCTAGTACGCAAGAAAGGCATGGCCACGCCAGCCACCGTGGCCACCAGCAGCAGCGCCAGTTGCAGCAGCGTCAGCGCCACGTTGAGCAGCTTGACGAGCAGCAGGCGGGGGGGGAGCGCGCCCCCCGCGCCCGCGTCCCCCGCGCCGCCGCCCCCGCCCCCCGCCCCGCCGCCGCCCGCCATCCACTGCTCCAGCTTGCTGATCTGAGACGAATTCAGTTCGTTCAAATATCGAAATTAGATACGAATGAAAATTTCATGTTCCCTGCGATGCCGCTCAATGGCGAAGGCCAGTCAAAGCTAATTGTAGATGGCGCCACCATAGGTAGGCCCAAATCCGACCAATGAGGTAGTACTATTTTAAAGTACCTATAAGATTTGAACCAATGACGATGCTGGGAACTAGCTAGGATAGCGCCATTAGTTCTCCAGTTGCCTTCCCCATTATATACCATCAATGATCTTAATATTAATCTCAACTTGCTCCTGGTTGATCGTAGATAATAATAATAAATTCTTTATTTCTCAACACAATATACAGTATTCAGAACAGTTTTGAAACAGAAATATAGTTTAAATCATATATCGTCAGAGACTGGTACCTAAGCTAGGCTCGTAGCCTGTCTTTCAGGACACAGGCTACGAGCCTAGCTTAGGCATGTAGATATAATACAAGCCATGTAGGTATAGACTTCTAAATCAGAAAAATCATATCACGATTTTCCTCTCATAATCAGGAGACATTGACACATCACTGATACATCGCTGCCCAAAAGATTTGCTGTAAAATCCTGCAGTGTTATATTTGAAATAAATAATTATCATAATCCGTTATTAACGTAACAAAGACCATCATAGCTGCTAGTTAAATAGTCAATATAGACAATCCAAAACAGCAGAAATCGTGTTAGAACCTCACCGCTTTGCACAAGGTGGAGGCCATCAATAAAAAGGAAAAAAAAGGCAAATGATGATACTCACTTTAGTCTGACAGAGATCGAGTGCTTCATGTATATCTCGTATTCGCTCTTCGCTCTGATACTGCACCTTCTCCTCTACGTCTGTTAAAGCTTGCTTCAGGTTCTCCACCTGAAAGAGGAAAGAGAATAAAACATTAGGACTTTATTAACTAAAGTATTTAGCAGAAACGTCCAATTGCTTGTCTTGCCCGTTCTCCTCCATAGGGATCTACGCTATGTAATGGGTACCTCCTACACTACTTTCACAGTTTTTATGTCTTGTGACAGGGAAATACAAATTTCAAAGTGCCTGTAATAGGCTAGTTGCCCTAAAAAATGTAATTAGTCCGTCTTTTAGATTATAAAAAAATAAGGGACACGTATTTTTTCTTTTTTCGATTAAACAAAAAATAACAAAGATAATAGCCTATTAAAGTTACGTGTGACGTCACGATGAGTGGCATTTTTCGCGCAGGGTGACGTCACAGGTAACTTAAATAGGCTATTATCTTTGTTATTTTTTGTTTAATCGAAAAAAGAAAAAATATGTGTCCAATATTTTTATATAATCTAAAACACGGACTAAATACATTCTAGTAATTATTTTGACCCTGGAAACTACCCTATTGGTCTACTTGAAATACATTATTTGTATTTGCTCACTCCCACAGAGAGGAGGCCTACGTTCCAGCAATGGGGATGGCAACTGGGGAACTAATGGCGCTAGTATAGCTTGTTCCAAGTCATTGGTTCAAATCAGTTCAAATCTTAAAGGTACTTAAAATAGTACTACGTCATTGGTCGGATTAGGACTACTCTATGGTGGAGCCATCTACAATATCTTTGCCTTGCCAACCCCATTGGAATATTATGTGCTATGTGCGAAGTCGGGAACTATCAAATCGATCGCAGCGCGCGATGTGACAGAAACGTGAATCAATGAGCGTACCTAAGTGTTAAGTTTAATAAGCACAACAACCTTTTTAAGTTTTTTTTTTTCTATAAAAATACAACCCGATAATGTTTATCACAATATCTAGTTGGGTAGAATTGGTAGATTTTATGGTGCCTAATAATGTTAATAGATAGCGCTGTCGTCGTGTACACGGCGTATTGGCTGTTTTTGCTAGGTTATGTATATGGTAAGAACTTGTTTAAAAGGTGACCGTGAAACATGTTTGCCTATTGTGTCTAACGTCATGCAGATTGCATTTACTTGCAGATTGAATCGTCTGGCGTTACACTGAATAGCGGCTATAACCAGAACAATGGAAACGTAAACATAATTATACCGTTTTCTTATGACTGTAACTAGTGGAACGAAATCTTATTGCACTAGAATATGAGGAAATTTAAATCGACTGCAACTATTGTACTAGTTGAAATAGAAATATGAAGAAAGATTGTTCTACAAATGTAAATATTCAGACAACTACATTTGGATCCACAGAAAATTTAGCATCTTATAACAATGTAAACGAGTTTAAAAAATTCCAAAATGTAAATAAATAGAGGCAAAAATTAATTGAGCTAGGTCTCGTTTCTGGAAATAACCATTTTCTCCGTATTTCCAGGCAAACATTTTTGCTCGCACAATGTGTTTATTAACTTCGCCGCCTCCACTGCTATTTGGATAGACTTATATAGTCGAAGCGTAAGCAAAAACTCTTTAATAAATCTCTTTAATCTACACAAATATTATAATCTGTACAAATATAACAAAGCTGAAGAGTTTATTTTGTTGAACGCGCTAATCTCAGAAACAAATGAACAGAATCGAAAATAAAATGTTTTTTAGATAGTCAGTCATTTTCATCAAGGAAGGCTACAGGCTATAACATCCATGTTATGATGCTACCAATAGAAGCCAAGCAACGGGTGAAAACGGAGAACAGCTCCGCCATATAATTCTGAAATAAAATACGTGGACCTCCATGTCCCAATGTTGTCCAGTATTTCAAAACTATTAGAAAGAGTGTCGTAACACGATCAAAACAAACGTATCGTGATAAGAGGCGACCTTGACCTTATATTTTATTTTGAGTTTCGAACGATGCATTATTAGGATCGATGACCTATTTTCCAGACTTATCTGGCGGGAACTATAGTACGATATTATGATTGTTTACCTCATTTTGGTGTAGTTCAGTGAGATCATTGATTTGTTCCTCCAGCCGCTCAGTCTTGAAGCGCTCCTCCTGTAGTGCGGCCGACAGGAACGACACCTCTTGTGACAGGTTCTGTTATGATAAACATCAAATACGTCATTCTGAGTAAGTAAATCTTGCAGTCAAAATTACCCTTTTAATAAAACGTACCTTTTATCAATAGCTAAACAACCCATTCATCTAATTCAATACGTGAACGCGACATAAATCGCGCGCGAAGAACGCGCCCGTTGCGGATAAACGAGAGCAGTGGTGGCCCAGTGGTATCGGTCCCGACTTACGAGTTGTAAGGTCGTGGGTTCGAACCCCGCCAGGCGCATTACTTTGTGAAATTTATTTCATCACCACTGCTCTCAAAACGGTGAAGGAAAACATCGTGAGGAAACCGGCATGTCCTAGAACCAAAAATTCGAAGACGTGTGACATCTACTAATCCACACTGGGCCTGAGTGGTGGATTATGGCCCGATTATCCCTCTTACAGAGAGGAGGCCTGTGTCCCAGCAGTGGTAACAATATAGGCTGATGATGATGACATCAGTTTTGGATTATTGTTAAAATCCTTTGGATATTTCATTGACGGCACGGTTGGCGAAGTGGCTGAGTGATTGAATTGTTGCGCAGCGTGTCGATTCCCGCACGAAACAAATATTCGTATGATCTACAAGTAGGTGTTTCGGGTGTTTATGTATAATATAATATTCCACAAACTATCACACAACGCCATCTAGTCCCAAGCTAAGCAGAGCTTGTGTTATAGGTACTAGACAACTGATAAACATACTTACATATTTCGAAATACATACATATTATAGATAAATTACACCCAGACACAGAACAAATGATCGTGCTCATCACACAAACATTTGTCCTGGGTGGGAATCGAACCCACGACCTCCGGCATAGCAGTCAGGGTCACTAACCACTAGACCAACAGGCCAGTCGAAATACACAACAGTATGATCTACAATTAGTAGTTGTTTCAGGTCTAGGTTTGCAACGCACCTTCGCCACGGGAGAAATTCCTAGAGTGGAGCAATGTTTTTTTTTAAACAAAGCCTAAACAATTTTCGAAAAAAAAAAGTGATATTTCATACCTTCAACGCATCTATCTTCTCAGATAACCGCTCGTAGTCCTCCCTGCGCTCGCGCAGCTCGTTCAGTATCGGCTTCAACGTGAACGTCGTCTCCGATATATTATTTGAACCGGGTTGCGCTGGGTACCTGTACATTTTTCACTAGTATTACACCTCTGTCCAACCTTTTGGGATTACAGGCGTGATGGTATATTATTGTACACTCAGCGTCATGTGGTTACCCCCTACTTCGTTACTAGGGTAACCAATTAATAAAGCAAACCGTACAACTGGTTGATGATTTACAAGATTAAAAAGACACGTGTATTTTCACACATGATGCGTCTGCGCACACAGTTGGTCACTATAAATATCTCCAGGGTCGATGGGTAGTCTCCGCTATGTTTTGGTCGCCATGACAGAAAACATGAGGAATGTTATTATTTTGATAAGATTGCCATTTGTAAGTCAATAGAACTTAGTCAACTGGAGCACAGAATATAACATTGCAATATGTCCCTATTAATATTAAATCGTTGTTATTTTCCCTGTAACTGCACAAGGATAAACCGATTGTTGGGTGACTTCAGGTAATTACGTATTTTTGTTTATTTGTCGTCAAGTTACATCTGAGGTGACTTTTAGCAATATGTTGGATTTTAAAAGCAAAATCACATTACATTACAGTGAAAAATCTAAGAATAACTGTTTTTTAATTAATAATTAGCGGCCCGCCCCGGCAACAAAACTACTAAATCAACAAGACAGTCATTTGTATTTACTGAAAAACTGCCAGACTATTAAATTATGGAATCAGGCGTTACTTTGCGGAAATCCATGACATTAAAATGTTATGAAAAATATTTAGTTTTAATTCCGCGACAAAAAACTAAAACTAAATATTTTTCATAACATTTTAATGCTAGACTATTCTCAAACCACCGCAACTCCTGAAAACTAGTCTCAGATTTGTTGACCATCAGAAAAGCGCTGAGGCAATGAAAGTTTTGGAGGGTAAATATTTAGCCGTCTGATCTCTCACGATCTGATGAAGGCAATAGAATTGCTATGGACGCGAGCATTAGCCCACCAGTCCTATTGGAAATCTATAGGGGAGCCCTTTATTCAGCAGTGGACTTTCCGATAATGAAATTATCTATACTCTATACATATAAATAAAATTGTAGTGTCTGTTTGTAATATTGAAATAACCGTTTTTTACTACCACATGCATACGAATATAAATACGGTACATACACCAAAATAAAATTTTTTCCATTTCTTTCTGTCTGTCTGTTTCTAATGGCTAATCTCTGAAATGGTGGGGCCTATTTTGACGGGACTTCTATTGGCAGGTAGCTGTTGTAATAAGGAGTACCTTAGGCTACTTTTGTTTTGGTAAAATTCCTGCTTAAATACATTGTTGAGTTCCGATATCCACGCGAACGAAGTCGCGGTCACAGCTAGAATAGAATAAAAAAGGAATAGGAAATATAAATATGAATTTTCTACGTCATAAAAGTGTACTCACGGCGCCCCTTCACTGGTGACCGACGAGCTGGGCGAAGCCTCTGGCGAGTACTTAGGAGCCGGCGACGTCGCAGCCCGAGGTAACGTGGAGCCCCGCGGTGCCGCCGCCTCACCTGCTTCAGACGCACGGGAGCCTTCCGAAGACGCGTTCGCTACCACGTTGTAGGAATACTCAATACATGGTGGTTATGGTAACATGGGACGATAAAGAACGTAGACGACCATAAAAGATGGATAAAATTTATTTACTTTAATTTTTATTAAGGTTCTGATAAGCAAATATGGTTAGATTACGGACCAGGCTTCAAAAATTGCTTTCGAATAAGAAAAACGAACATTAAGGGTTGAACTACATCTGGCAGCACGGAATCGCCTATTTCCGACGCCCTTTGCCGCGTGGCCGCGTGCTATCGCAATGTCTCGGTCTAGCAATGGCAGTTCTAAATGACAGAAAGAGAAAGGGCGATTCCGTGCTGCCAGATGTGGTTGAACCCTTACCCACGTGTTTTTCTCTTACCAATAGGCAAAAAGCGCTTTCTCCATGATACACGTTATACATCTGCACATGTTGAATGACCTATATAAAATTGTACCGAAAATAGACAAAGCTATTTCTATACCATTCGACATTTTATGCCCGAGTATGGCACGACCCGTAGAAGAATGTAGACTAGCAACAATTATTTTCTACATTTTAAACATGGTCATGCAAGACGTTAAGTAGTTGTTTTTTTTTTTCTATAATTTTCTTTGTTTAGTGTTCGGCTCGCGTTTGATCACTACCTCATCATCATCAGCCTATAATGTCCCCACTGCTGGGACACAGGCCTCCTCTCTGTGAGAGGGAGTGGGCCATAATCCACCACGCGGGCCCAGTGCGAGTTGGTAGATGTCACATGTCTTCGAATTTTTGGTTCTAGGACATGCCGGTTTCCTCACGATGTTTTCCTTCACCGTTTTGAGAGCAGTGGTGATGAAATAATTACAAAAAGTAATGCGCCTGGCGGGGTTCGAACCCACGACCTACAGCTCGTAAGTCGGGAGTTCGGGACCGATACCACTGGGCCACCACTGCTCTCTATATCACTGGTCACTACCTCGCCAGATGATATTTCTAAATTCTTTCTAAACTTCTGACGGCAAAACACGTTTCTACGATGTCTTTACTGGTGTTGTCCTTTCTGGAGAATCGCCCTTATATGACCAGTGTAAGATGGACATTTATTATACAGAAATCGAGCTTTATATAGAAGAAGCATTGGACAAAAAACCGTTGTCTTTAGCCAGACCGCAATCTGGAAACCTTCCACTACGTCTTAAAGCGAGTGTGGGAAAGAGACAGAGCTATTCAAGCCGTCTAGCGCCATCTCGTTCCTTCGATGGAACTTCTCTCGTTTTAAGACGTTATGGTAAGTCACCTGTCCATATCAGTTGGTCTGAACCTTAATGCTGACTTGCCAAAACTTCTTCCTTGAAAAAGGTTAGACTGGTCGTTTACGTTCTTGATTTCAAGCCCATGTTTTTTGTTGTTTTTTTTTAATGGTTGAGATTTCTAAAAGGAATGTACAAATGTGTTTCAGGCGGAGAGGTTGTCATAAAGACATTGTATAGAAACAGTGGGAAAAATGTTGTAAATAAATGTGAGGTGAAGGGAATGTGGGATAAATATTGTGCCATACTTTGTTCAGAAAGATTCGTCATTAAAAGACTTTGAGGTTTAAGAGTAATTAAGTGTGTGGTCTAAGTAAGAAAAAACTTGAAAATCTTCTATGCATTTACATTGAAAATAATAAGAAACATTGGTTTAAAAGGGTCAAACTGTGTGTTTTCTTTATATCAAATTATGTGTGTGTATTTCTATAAATTAAAATGGATTGATATCATACAAAATATCGCCGCCTTAAGGCTGAAATAATGCTAATTGTGATAATGTGGTATAGACAAGGATTATATACAATATGGAATGGTGAAAAATAAGTGACATTTTCATGTATGTAGGTGGGACTTAAAAATAACGTTCTTAATACTAAAAAACCTACCTATAATTCAGTTATTATTATTTTTTCATTAATAAGTTAAAACTTCAGACACCTGTTATTCATTAAACTAGCAAAACTAAAAAATAAGTTAGTACGTTAAATTCTGCAAAGAATTTCATATAAAACTAAAATCAGTGCCAATTTTTGCGCAAAGCTTTACTAATTTGTGTTTTAGTGAAACTAGATGAAAGCAAAGGCTTACAAATTCAACATTGTAAAGTTCTATTTAAAGATTAAACCCTAATTATATTACTTGAGTTATGATAAGAACATTTCAAGTAATATACGTAAGACATATTTTTGTACTAAAGCATCTTTGACAGAAATAAATAAGTCACAAGACATAATACAGTCAAGTTCACGTTAAGAACTCAATAACAGATTAGCTACAGCAGTAAATGCATTGTAGACTGCACTGACATGTATATATTTACCTTTATACATAACGTATTGTATATAAAAACGTTTATTTACCTCGTAACTCCGCGTGAGGAGGCGCTGGCGTGCAAAAGGACACGGCATGATAAGCAACACAAATTGACAGTTGTTTATTGACATGGAGTAATGTGTTAATGGAGTGATTATGTGTATATGATTAAGTTGATTGGGAAAAAGTATTGCGGTATTTGTGTAGCTGTTGCAGTTGCTTATGAACATGATATTTTTTACTTCTTTCCAATATTTTCCTATCAAAATTACTAACACTTAAACCATAAAAAAACTTAAACTTATTAGTCTATTATGGTATATATGGATAGACTTTTCGTACCAAATAGTATGTTACCAATTATTAGTCAAGGTTCTATCTATGATTCTCTAATCTATTATTTGTAACTTTAAAAATACTTTTAAGCAAAGATTGATCGTCAACCATAACCACTTAACAACATGACGTAAAATGTTTTACTCAAATAATTCGCAACACTTCTTCCCATCAACATAAGTATTACATACAAAACACCTGATGACTCACAGCGATGTATGCAAATGATTGCACAAATCGCTGGTAACACATTAACACTCCATTAGCTACCTTCTCCGTGTGTGTAGGCTAAATGACAAGCAGGGTTCAGAGCAATTACCAGACAGATGGTGTGAGTACTATGTGGTCTGTGATTTACATAACATAGGTACATTATGTACCGCTAGTGCTTGTTGCTACTTATGTATAATATTATAATATTGATAGTGTTTTGGGGTCTATGTAAAAATTGAGAATTTATCATACACTATGCTACAAATGGACACGATGATGAGTTTTTGAGTTAAAAAATAATAGTATTAAAAAATGTGTTTAGTTAAGTTTTTTTAAAGAAGTGTTTACATATTATGGAACGTGGGTGTATAGATTTGGAGATTTTTTTTTGCAGAAATTAAGATTGGTGTAAAAGAATTATCGTTCATCATTTTGTGTTTAGAGTATACTACAGGAACGGGTATCATTAATAAGTTATGAAAAAGTCAAATATTACAAAATTTAAATATGTAAGAATTTTCTACACCAATTTAATAGTATTTTTTATAAAGTTTAAGTCGATATGTTAAAAAAACAATTTCTATCTACACACCTAAAGAAAATTGCTATTAAGTTATTTTAAAACTTTTTTTTTACCATTGTCTACTACAACTACACACAGAATAATACCTCAATAAATAACTACAACTTCAAACCGTAATTTAATTCACATTTAAATAATCAGACATAAACAAATTACGCCAAAATTTTAGTCAAATTACTAAACATACGGCAAGCAATATGAACACAAACATTAGTCACAAGATGACATCATATTCATGAAAACAAAACAAAAAAGAAAAAAAATCTATATTTACATTTCTTTCGACATTTTTTGCACTTATTAAACAGCATCACACATCCGTTTAGTACCAACTCAGTTACTACACTGACAGTTAGATGAGATTACGCGCGATATAACGATAGTGCGATTATGCTGTCAAACTGTTTAGCGATAGTGAATGATATAATTTTGTTTACCGCGAGATCGTCAGCAGTGAATTTATTAGTCATGCAGGGTTTTCTTTTTCATTCATTGCTTTGAAATTTTATTTCAGTGTTTGAATTTTTGAATAAGATAAAATCTTATCGTTATCGCTCGACCTTTGAGTAGTGAGTTTGACTCATCTTAGTCAAGATATTTTTAAATATTCTTATAATTACTCAAGTTGGGCAGATTTGATTACTACATAATTTACGCCGCAATTTTATCTTTTTTTTGCGTGCGAATATTTTAGCTGCTTTGCTACTATTGTGTCAGTATAAATCAAAATTTAGTTTACCGAAACAATTCTTATTTTTTTGGTTTACTATATTTTTACGAACTTCGTAAATATTCACAGTTTAGTCATAATATCGTCTGTTATCTTTTTAGGAAGATCAATATGTCAGTAGTAACAGCGCGATAGGGAACACAATCAGTTTTATACACTCGTAATAAGATAACACTGTAAAAAAACATGCTAACTCTCCTACTACACGATCAACTACGACATTTTCCCTTTTTTTTATGCGACTTGATGACAAGGAGGTTTTCAATAGTATATTTTTTTTGACTTTTTTGCTACACCTCTGCTTGATGCCTATTCTGGGATAACAAAAGATAATATGGAACTCTTAAATCGTGTTTATTCTCGTCTAAATACTGCCAAAAATAAAAAAAAATAGTAAAAATATTACAGAGACATTGTTTTTCTTTTTTAAATTATATAATACGATTGAAAAATGGCTTTCCCTGTACAAAGCTACATTGCAAGTAACATAGGCTATAATTTATTTTGAAATTAGTCGAAGCCGGGGTCAGTCGCTTGTCTTAGATAAGTTGAACTAAGCTACATTGTAACAGCAGTGAGCGCATGATGGATCATTCAGACATCTTGACCATGAGCATTATAAGTGCATACATACATACAAAATAAATGTATGTAGTCTACACATTATAGTATTGTCTGCGGTAGATGTGTTTTGTTTTTAATTTAAATATTATTTTATGTTAAGAGATCTGAATATGGCTATTTAATTTTGGTTTTATAGTTTTTGAATATGATTATTAATGATTACATATTATAGATTAAAAATGATATAAAAGATATGGATGTAAATTCAATAAGATAAATCAACAATATCCATGATATTTATGTTGATTAGATTAACAGTAGAACTTTTCTGTCTACAAATACTTATTTTCTTTAAATTGCTGGATTTACTTAAAACTGTGGATGCTACTGAAAGTGCTATAGTTTCAGCTGAATCAATTAAGATAGTCATGAACACACTATCAAAAAGAAATATCGTGAAAAACCCCATTTTTTTTTGCATTTTACCATTATCTAATATTTTCCTATACTTCTACAATAGTAAGAACTCGTGCAACTACGACAGTATATCTAAATAATCGACGGATGTGCAACTAGTAATCTCTATATACTTCCTACACATAGGTACACTAATTACGACATAATTACACAGGTAGGTATATGGGGTGACTGGTAATTAGTGTACGATATTTAAACACGTGATTGTGCTCATGATAACAAACAATTTTTACCATGGGAGCAAAGCCGAAATCGTGAAAAAAAAAATCAGCTGTTCAGTACATAAAGCAAACATAAATGTACTGAACAGCTGATTCTTTTTTCGAGTTTTCAGGTTTGTTTTCACAGTAACAGTTGTTTGTTATCATGAGCACAATCATGTGTTTAAATATCGTACACTAATTACTAGTCACCCTATACAATACGCTCGTCTAGAAATCACTACATAGGGACGTAGGTAATTACGGAAAGCATTCACACTTGATTATAATCTCAATTGTTTAGACAATTTTGAAAGACAATAAAGGTTAGTTAGAGTTATATTTTCGATGTTATTTTTTTATTACATATTATCTTTTTAGGGCCAATTAAATTACAGATGTGCTTAGTGCGAGTTTTTTTACGTTGAAGCGATAGTAACGTTTAACCGGATTTGGCGCTCTCATTGGTTGAGAGTTCTCACGACCTTGCAGCGGGCCAATAGGAGCGCCAAACGCGGTTAAACGTTACTATCGCGTCAACGTAAAAAAACTCGCACTAAGCACACAGTTCTAAAGGCGACTGCAATAGCCAACCGCAGCCACAAAAGCACACTGTCGTAACGACAGACCACAACACTTATGGTTTCTGAACGACCACCTTAGAATGCCCTTGAATACACTCATTTTGACCGAAATTGGCTACATTTATAATCAATGGTGTATATGTCTTATTCTATGAAAATTGGCAATAGGCAGTGATGTGGCCATCCATCTAATACTGGGGCCATACTAACGGAAAATGGCGTTAATTATCGCGATGATACGAACATTTAGTCTTTTAGCGCGTTATTTAACGGCATTTACCGTTAGTGTGGCCCCCGAATAAGGAAATTTTAACAACGTAGAGTTACATAAAAATCAGTTGAGACGCTGCGGTCTATCAAAAGCGATTAGGCGGCTTCCTTTGATGATGCGCGGTTTGCTGTTGCAGTCACTTTCAGAATTGTAACTTTAATGGTTTTATTGATGTATCTACACCGGTCTTTTTAGAATTCGAAGTTCAGAGGACCCAAATTAAATACGTTATTAAACCACAAATATTAATGTTATTTACCAAACCCTTAATTATTTGAAAAAGGATTATTTACTTTTTATTTAAAATGCAGTTTTTAGTTAAAAACGTAATAGTAAGTCTAAAACATGATGAAATGAAGTTAAATACAGATGGTCTACACTTATATACATATTATATACTCACAAGGACCCGTGTTCTCTGTGAGACAAAATACATTATATATTATATAAACGTATATTGTTCACACTTATATAATTAATAGTACCTGAATTTATGGAACATATAAATGATTTTATGAAATGAAAATTGAGTTTTGAAAAATGAATTTAAATACCAGTTTTAAAAGGATTTTTATCACAAAAATGTATTATGAATACTTCAGAAAAACGTAATGGTGAAAGCAAGTCGATGGAACTTTAAAGAGAGACAAAATCACAGTTTTCTAAATAATAAAAAATGTAGATTAAATAGTAAGAAAAACTAAATAAATAATAAGCGAACAACCAAAGCCGTACTGACTACAATAAAGGCAGTATTTACATCGAATTCAGACATTAAAAAAAAAGAAAATTATACCCGAAGAAACCAAAAGAAAAGAGACTAGAAAAACAATAGAAATAAATAATAATTCTATCTATTACTTTGAACTAGTATTTTCCTGCTTTTTTCCCTAGGGTCGAAAGTACTCGACGAATGTAATCTGTATTGAAAAAGATGTGTACTGTATGTTTGTTTTTAAGTGATGACTATAAGTCCAGTGTCACACAGCAAACATCTACTTGACATAGACCGTGGACATACTGACGTCCTATATTTATAGGCCAAATTAATAAAATTAGCTAGTGCAATTCTGCAGTGTTTTACTAGCTAATATAGTTTGAATCGGTGTGGTATTCCAAGATAATAATATAGAGTTAGTATTGTGTTGGAGACAGGTATTCATATATTATATATTATGATAGTAAGTGTTGTGTTATTATTTATTTGTGGCAAAACTTGGTACATGTCAAGAAGTGCAATTTTGAGTATGACCACGGCCTAGCGACGCTTGTGTTTTTTATGCTTCTGTTAAGTCCAGTAGATTATAAACAGAAGTCAGAAAGACTTCTAAGTTCAGTTAAAATGTCTTAATTTTTACTATAAAATAGTGCTAGTACAATAGGCAAAGAATCACAACCCATTTTGACGATAAATTGTTTGAAACCGTTTAAATAACAAAGATCAAGGTCATTACAATGGAAATGTATGCAAGAGAATGTGGACATAATTGTGTTTGAATGCATGTGAAAGCTGGAACACACTAACGGAATTTCCCGTTAGTTTTCACGGTAATAGTCTTTTTCAACCTCAATTAACGCGATTATTGACGTTCGCGCACATTTCAATAGAGTTATTCAAAATGTAACTCTGTTTTCTAAACGAAAAGATACAACGCAGCGCGACGCGGCGCGGGCGCCGCGCTGCGTTTTAATAGCGATTCAAAATCTGACTTTATTTACTACAAGAAAAGATACAAATTTGAAGGATCGTTGCGTCACGTCGCTTCGCGTCGCGTCTCGGTGTGAACTGACCGTTAGTGTGGCACTAGTGTAAAAAATAGGCTTGTGGTGAGTTATTCTTTGTCAATTGCACATACATTTTCAAATATTTTCTATCTACTGGATGTAACAAAAACTTCATGATTATCAAACTTCTATGTAATAAAAAACATGAACAGTAGTGTAAGATACAGACCGGCGAGCTGAGCGATGTTGTCGGCAGATCCGAAGCGGTTGGAGCGAGAGAACAGATGCGCGAACTCTCTCGGCGCCGCCATCACACTGCCGCCGAGACCTGTGATGCCGTCGCGGATATTGCCGCCTACGTTCCTGGGAGGGTAGAAAATTATTATAATTAGAGAATAAAGGTGTAGTGTATATGTAAGCTCTAAAAGAAGCTAACAAGAAGTCAATCTTGTTCAGGTAAATTAAAGGTAGTTTCAATCACAATGCAAGAACTTGAATGCAGTTTCTGGGATCTTGGGAATGAAGTTTTATAAAAGTAGTCGCCAAGTGACTTATCAAGTTGCATGATGTAGGTTCTAACTTAGTCTAGAATGCCTGGGTTTGTGTTACTTATTTTAGTCACTATCCTAAGTCAATAACGGCGAAAGAGTCGTCATGAGCAAACAAATATAATCAAAGAACCAAAAATTCGAAAATATGTGGTAAGTTACAATCAAAAAATCCCTTCTTTCAACCCACACTGTACCCATTTGATGTAAAACACCGATGTGTTCCGACAGAGTGAACTGATGAGGAGTTTGGTTTTGTTCTACACATTTTCTACAATAACACTTTTACGCAGAACAATAACAAAAATGGGAACAGTTGTGTCCCAGTGGTATCGGTCCCGACTTACGAGTTGTAGGTCGTGGGTTTCGAACCCCGCCAGGCGCATTACTTTGTAATTTATTTCATCACCACTGCTCTCAAAACGGTGAGGGAAAACATCGTGAGGCACCCGGCATGTCCTAGAACCAAAAATTCGTTAACATGTGACATCCATCAATCCGCACTGGGCCCGCGTGGTGGATTATGGCCCACTCCCTCTCACAGAGAGGAGGCCTGCGTCCCAGTAGTGGGAACATTATAGGCTGATGATGATGATGATGAATAGCAAAAATATACCTTGCTACAAACAATATGCACTCACTTCAACCCTTGTCCCATATCCCGTAGTACCTCTCTCGGCTGCCGATGTGCCTGCCCGCTGGTCCCGTGTTGCTGGGAAGCAAAAAACTTCACACTAAAGTTAAAATCTATTGCGTTTTACCGTGTTTAAGAGTTTTGAGCGAAACTAAAAATAATTGCGAGAAATTAGGACATCAAGCTAGCGTTATGACAGAGGAATGTAAAGGTTTGACCAATAAGGACTGTGACTACAGAACATGATAAATACAGCGCCACGCGCGCCTCAACAACAACAAACGACGCTCGCGCGGCAACAGCGAACATAGCTCGCGCGGCAGAGGTCGAGCCTCGCGAGGCAATTGTTCGCCTAATAAAATTTCCCTAAAATCTCGTTTGTTTCAGGAACCATAATTATATCGTGAGTATCGGATTATAACATATTCACTCATTGAACTTTTTAAATACTATGAAAGCTTCTTAGCTTTTAAATTAGTATTTAAAAATTGCTTTAACATTTCCTCTTACTTGTAGCTGTACATGCCGAGCTAAGGAAGCGCCATTTTAAACTAAGCATCAGAAATCTGTTTCATACAATGCCACCGATTACAATTTTATTGCTTTTCGAAAATGAAGGACTTGTTTTCAACTTTTTAGCGTGGGTTTAAAAAAATCAACAGGATTATAATATTAGTTAAACTAGTAAGTAGCAGCTCTGCAGACGGCTAAAACAAACAACAATTTTCTCAAACTTTATTTCAAGCGACCCATTTTAAAAGGATCTTAGTCCCTTATTACTTTATTCTTAGTTTCATTATGTCATTACTCATGTCTGCGAAGCAAGTTAATTCATATTAAGCTACTCACCTCCCAATTCTTAATCCGCTTGTTATATCCTTCCAGCTTTTTCTGCAGCTGAGCGATGCAAAGCGCACTTTTCTGGTTCTTTTTCTCGAACACCGCTTTAATGCGCTGCAGCTGCTGTTTGTCCGCGTTCGCTGCTAGTTTCAGGTACTCGTTCACGTTGTCTAGAATATAAGATTTTTTAATTTAATGGTAGATTCGCGTTTGACCACTATCTCGCCGACGGTAAGCGAAGTTGTGGTCGACGGTAAAGCATGTTTGCTTAGAAGTAATGAAATCTGTTATTAGGATATTGATTTCCAGAATAACCTAGGGAAAATATAAAACTAAAGGACAGAGCGTGGTATCAATGAAAGCATGTATATACAGGGTGGAATTTTGTAATGCCACCTGGAGGGAAAGTACTCTTAATACTGCAGATAGAAAATTTGACTCAAAGAAAACATTCCTTTATTTTTGATTAGAAAGCAAACTGCATTCAAAGATTTTCGAAAATTCTCTTCACCCACACCCGGGAATTGCACGCGGTGGATTTTGGGGGAGATTGCCATCAAGTTGACTGAGAGCGAGACGTGATTTTTTGGGTGCTTCTTCTGGTGCCCCCCTCAGTATTGATGCCCTAGGCATTTGCCTAATTTGCCTTGGGGTTAATCCGTCACTGGAAGTAGGATAACATCATAAAACTCACCATCACGTATAGTTTGTTCCAGTCGTATGAGGTCCTTGGTGCGTTCAATCTTGGTGTTCAGATGCGCAATGGCAGCCATCGCCTTTGATGACGTCACGTTGGCCCCATCGCTCTCGTCTTCAAATACAACGTACATTTTATTTACACTTAGGACTAATTGAACGATCAATCATGAAATATATTTATTTAGGTTAGCCGTAAACAGAACCGTTAAAAAAAACATTGACACGGTTGTTTTTAAATAACTGAACGTTAAAACATTCCATCAGATATGGAACGTATGTGCGATACCAAAATTATTATTTTTCCTGACTAAGGCCTGGTTTCCTTATGCAAAATTCATTAACACGCGAATATTTTTAATAAATTTTTCATTCACGATTTACGGCGTCCGAATGTAACAATTTAGAGTATAGAACTATATTTTTTTTTAAATCATAATTTCACTGCCTACAATACGCTGGGGTGGGATTTCGACGCGTGGTGGGATATTGGCTTGAGAAAACTACAAAGATGCAAGAGCGGAAACGTTCAATCCGGTTATACAGAGACCTTTGCCCAGCAGTGGGACTTAATAGGTTAAATTTAAAAACTGCCAAACACTTTGAAAACTTCCCTCAAATATATAAAAAATACAATTTAATAGTGAATTTTAGTGCGATTTATGTTAGTGCACGGATAGTGTTTGTAACACAACCTATCTAGGAAATGATCTTGGATAAAGTGGTAACCTAATCGTCACGGTAGTAATTCTGTCACAGTTGGTTGGTTACCAATATGACACCAATAAGATTCTCATAAATATGAGAAAATATCTGACTATTCAAACGCTGGGAATTTGTTGTTTTCTGAATCTTTTGTTGTTTTCTGTAACCAATCAACGACCAAAATCGCCTAGATGTCCAATCAGAAAAAGTCCTCAAATATAAAACACGGGACACGGATTGAGATTGAATATCTATTTCGGACGTTAATTGTATTTCGAAAAAATCAGTTTTAATATGTTTTTTAGGAGCCCACTCTGTCCCACGCCTGGGCAATGACCTCTCTCCACTCCTTTTTAATTATTTATTTAATGATGGGTTCGCGTTTGACCCCTATCTCGCCTGATATCAATAATTATCAGTTTATGCAAAGTTAATTTTTTGCGAGTCATAAAATAAATGGCGAAATAGCCCAGCCCAGGGCACTTTTTCGTCTGTTATCCAAAAACAAACTGCTATTTCCTACAAAAGTGCTTTATCAATAGCCACATGATTTAACAGGTGTAACAGTTTTTTTAACGCTGAGTGCCCTATTAGGTTTAATTATAATATATTTACGTCCCTTCCACTGCACAAATATTTATATAATTTGTTTTTCTCAGTAACATTTTATTTTTATGAGGCAAATGAGGCAACTATAACTAAATTATGTTGAAATCTCAATACATACCTATTATAGATAATATGTACATCACAAAACAATACACCTTATGATATCAACACAAACTATTTTAAAATAACTGATCTAATTCACTGTCATAGTTACTTATAACACTACTGATGTATTTAAATCAAAGTCTAATTATAAACTAAAATAGAATGGCCGATATTACTTATTTTTATATATCAATATGTATTAAATACTGTTGTTATCAAAAGGAAAATGAGGTCGGTTTATAATTTAAACATTCTAATTAAAATGATTTTGTAACGTATCTTTCTAATCATTTACTACGTGGTATCTATATGGGCAATAGAGCGGACAAGTAATACATGAACGGATTAACAAAAGTATTTAAGGTCCATTTCCGCCAATCTGAAAATACTTTGTGCATTTTTTCAAAATCACTGAAATAATAATAATATTCCACAACTATCACACAACGCCATCTAGTCCCAAACTAAGCAGAGCTTGTGTTATGGGTACTAGACAACTGATAAACTTACTTATATATTTCTAAATACATAAATATTATAGATAAATTACACCCAGACACAGAACAAATCATATACAGCAATATTGCTTCTTGATGGAAATTTATTAAATAAGTCCACTTGAGCTGGGTGATGCGATACCCAGACTCGACTGATAAACACATAATGGCAAAATCATCCCGTTCCTTCAGTTGCCTTTAGCGTTCCAATGTCGCGGTAACCTCTTAAGACATTCCCTGGACTCAGTATAACCTTTATTGATGAATTAAAGCGCTTGCGCATCGTCGAACACGTGAGAGTAGACGCTTTAATGTCTACGTCAAAATTCAAGCTTAAATCAATACTGATTCGGTTTTTATTTCAGTGGCATAAAAAAAATGCACGACATATTTTCACCTTGGTAGAGATGGACCCTGAAACGAACCATTTATGTTCAAGGAAGGAGTTTTGGACTCTTTTCTATGGAAGATCGAATAGTTACTCCATCGCCTTCTTGATTTTTCTGCAAAGTTGAGGCGCGGGATTTAACTGGTAATGCCAACAAATAATGTTCTGGAGACATGACCGCGTTGAAAATGAAAAAATAAACACAATTGGAAAAATAAAATGAAATTAAAATAGTTACCTTGATTTGAATAGTCTCCATCTTGACCTGAAATGCCAAAAAAAGCATTACTTAGTATATTTTTTAGGTATTGTGCAATAAAATTAAATTTATACTATCCTAGCTGTAATAATCATGCGATCTCATAATTATTGAATATAAACTAGGCAAAGTACACACATCCAAAAAAGTTTGGGATATGCTTAGAGTTTGCTCATGTTTCCCAATCAGCTAAACGACCTCCCAGATTATCTCCCCGCAGTAGCAAAGGTTCTAAATTTTGTACGGTCCTTCTTTGTTATAGTGCACTTATAACTGCACGATTGTATGAAGTTTCTGAAGCTCATAATTTTACTAGGGGAACTAAATGTACTAAGAGACAGCTTAAACCTAGTTTAAGAGGCAGTATTCAAAAAATTCATCGAAGATGTTATTTTAAGAAATGCACTGTACAGCTTACCTTTGGTGATAAATAAACTATTATTATTATTACTTACTTCTGTAAGCTGGCGAGCCATACTCATCGGCGGACGAAAGTGCGTACGACACGTTGGGACTGTACACCGTGCTGGAGTAGTCACCCGGCGCTATCAGACCTGGCAGTATCTTCTTCTGTGGCGAGTCTTCCAGGCTGGAAAAAGAAAAGAAACTGGTTAAATATCAAAGTTGGCTACAAACTTATCTAGCCTAGCTTTTTTCCAAGTACGTTGAGGTCCGGTGGAGCATACGGTGCAAGACTGCCCAGCTTGGGCGGAGCACCGACGTGTCCTCACGGCTGCGATAGGCGGAGACCTCTCGCGCCCGGCATTGGTTGCGGCCATGCTGCGGGGCGAGACGGAGTGGGAAGCGGTCAGCTCCTTCTGCGAGGCAGTAATGCTCGTCAAGGAGGAGGCAGGCCGCGAGCGAGAGAGGACAGCGTCCTCCCTCCGCCCCAGCCGCAGTGGTAGGCGCCCACGGCGACGGACGTCGCAAGATGATCTCCGGCCACCGTAGGCGCGGGCATGCGGGCAGCGAGTAAAGGGCAACTCGCTGCCCGACCAAGGACCATGCCCGGGTCGACGGCGCGTTGTGTCCCACGCGCGCCTCAAAGAGCGTCAGCATAATGACGGGGCCCCCTCTCAGAGGGCCAAAGCCTGCCGGGGTCGCGGGATTATTCCCTAACCGTAACCCCGGAACGTAACAGGCTATGAAGGACACCGTGGATTTTAGTCAGTAGAAGTCTGACAGTCCCTCCCGCCCTGCCCGGGGTTGGAGGACACATTTGATGATTTTAACACGCTAAAAAAAAAAAAAAAAAAAAATACGTTGAGGTCTGCTTCCAGTCTAAGTCTTCCGATGCAGCTGAATATTAGTATTTTACATGGATCGACTATCAATCTGACCTCCATCAAACAGTTTGTACTGGGCAATATGTAAGACTCTCAGACTTTTGGGCCGCAGACTCCCTGTGACAACAGCTGTCAAAGTTGTACAAATGGCAGCCAGGATCAACTTAACGTGCTTTTTGAGACGGAGAGGAAACTCAACATGTCATACATAGTCGGTCAATGGTCATTCATGCACGGGCCAACTTTTGTAAGCGCGACTTAATCTTGAAGATGGCATTGCCCATATCGGTGTTTATCATTTGGCCACGAGCTTCTCAACAATATGTTGAAGAAGATGGCTGGCAGTGGATGGACGCAGATCGCCCCAGCTCGGAATGGTTGACGTTCTTTTGGGGATTCTAATGGGAGTGGCTTGCGTCCAGCAGCGGTTGGCAATCGGCTAATCCGACCTCCTTAACTAAATCGAAAAAAAATCCTAATCTTGAAAATAACAAGTAAAAGCTTTGTTGTGTTCTGGTATGCAGGAAGTAACAATGTCGTAGTGTTTTTACTGATATCCTAGAAATGATAGGACGGTCGGAAATACATAGATCGGCATAAGTAATTATAGTAATCCGAGATCTTTATCGTTTTGTTGAAATAAATGACGAGCTGCGAAACTAAACTAATTAAAAAAATCAGGTTTAGTGACACTTTAACCACTTTTTTTTGCTTTTTGCGGGGGGCACGAAGGGGATCTGCTAGAGAAGTTCTGACTAAAACAACCGCGGTGTTTTCAAAATTGGTGGTCAAACATTAAACAAATCCTCCTTCGGTGGAGCGAAAGAAATGTCCGACTCTTACTTATTAAAACTCCCTTGATTCTTCGGTTACTCTTTGCGTCTTACGGCCATGATATTGCTTAGACAGCCCCGCAACTTCCTCATACACTTACTTCAGGGGTAGAGAAATATTTTGAGAATTCCGCTGCCCCTTACGGGTCCAATTTAAAAACCAGGCCCAAAAAGACACTTTACCGACTGCTACATCAATTTGGAAGTCATATAGTCTGATATAATAATCTCTGGTTACGCTACTTACCAGTGGCGCAGGGCAAAAAATTTTGAAGGTGAACCCGGACCAAAACGTGAATCCTAGTAACTGTAGCTTTGGGCTAATTTTAGCATTTTAGTTTAAATATTCAACAACGATTTGGGGCACTAGAATTGTAATATCCGTAGCAACGGTTATAACATCGCCCATGTACTTACATAATAAGCTAAAAATGCTCTTAAAATAAAAACTACTGAACCAAACTAAATTATTTTTTATGGGAACAAACGGAATCGGCAGGCATCGAATAATATAACCCATATAGGTGCAAAGTTCTCATCACTATAAATGAATTAAGTCCAAATACAAGATAGCTGCTATAAACCGTCCAGGAGTTCCCTGAACTGTTTTTCGTTTTCGTCATCAGACCCCTAATGACAGTTGCAACCCGTCTAGGTGAAAAGATCTCATCAATACAAATTAATCAAGCTCAAACACAAGGTAGCTGCTGTGAATCGTTGAAGAGTTCTCTCAACTATCTCTCGGCTCCATCATCAAGATATTATATACCAGACCTTTATTTGAAATACTTAATTAAAAAAGGTTGCACTCCAGGAGTGCCGGTAGAAGTGAAAACTTTTTTGTTACTATGTTTTATTTTTAATTTGAATGACGTCTTACTCATTTTCGATCAGGGTCACGTGACCCTGACGCGAGTTTTGGTCACGTGACCCTGACGCGAGTTTTAAATTTTTTACCCATTACAGAAAAAGTGTACAACGCCGCTAAAGAAGTTTTCACTTCAAAAACTTACAAACACACTAGTCGCCCCTAAGATTTTTAAAAGTTCCACTAGACTTCTCCTTTGATCTTCTATCATCAAACCCCGATTTTCTCATCATGGGACCACCTTTAAAATTTATCTACTTTCCAACAAAAAAAGAATCATCAAAATCTGCTCATAAACGACGAAGTTATCCCGCGAACAAAAAACAAAAACATTGTAATATTCATGGATACTTCGTTCGTAACCCGTCCGTATCGTATTTGAGTATCCTCCTTGTCCACCTTTTCTGTAGTCGGTTATCCAATTATAACAATCTAACAACTAACTCCGAAAAATTCTATGTTCCCAAAACCTTATACTAATCGCCTACAGATCTTAACACCGCGATTCAAAAACGTGATGTAATTGCACAACGCCATCTAGTTGAAAACTTCTAACTAACATACACCGTTTTACAGTGAACATTAAAAAACATTATCATGAACTGAACGAACCATGTTTTTACTGCGCTAACTACGGAAAACTTATCAATTTTAAAAACAATACAAAATTAAATGCAAATGGACAGTTGAAAACAATTTATTCAAAACTATAAAAAGCCAAAACGAATGTGAATCTGTCATCCAAATAAAACTATCTAAACAAATTACGAAGTCCAGTATCATTCCATCTCGTTCTAGCGTACGCATTTCATATCTCTGTCCTTATCATAAGCCGGAGACATTCGGCTTGCCAGCGTCCTTAATTCAGCGGTGTTATGTAGCGTCAAGCTCACGATCGCTACAAGCGCCACAAGCGGAACTATGATCGGGATTCCTGATTTGCCGTGCGGCTTACAAACCTTTCTGTTTTGCGGGAGTTGAAATTGTTTATTATTTATTTGATTGTTAGTTTTATTTTTAGAGTGTTTTTCTTTGATTGTTATTTTTACAAGTAATGTAGCTTCGTAAATAATATTTTTTTAATGATTGAAAATCATTGATCCTACTTAATTTATTGCTATATTTCAAAAGTAAACCCGGTAGGAATCGGCATGTTAGGAAGCTTCGCTGCTGCTACTTACTCTCTAGAACTGTTTCCTGTGGTGTTGGCTGACAGTGGACTGTTGCCCAGGTCTCTGGAGTGAGACTTGACGTGGTGTGCTCTCTCGCCATGTCGGGACGATGTGCTTGATGATGGTTCCTGTAATAGAAAAGAAGTAAAAGTTAGTATAAGAAAATTTTAAAGTATATTTTAATCACCTGCTCCCAACGCCCACGCTCCGCAATAAACGAGAACTGAGCCTGTAGCCAAACGGCAAGCGACAATCGTTAACGTTCAGCAGTCGCTAATACATTTTCAACTTTATACCCCATTGCATAAAGTTGAAAATCTAGTAAAGACTCCTGCGCGATAGCAAACGAAACAAACGAAAACGCTACTTTATGCAATGAAGGTATTACGTTGAAAATGTATTAGCAACTGCTGAACGTTAACGATTGTCGCTTGACATTTGGCTATAGGGCTTGGACTGCTGCTTTAGGGCTGTATATCGAACAAAAGCCCTACGTTCATGCGGATGGGGATTCACCTCCTAGCAGTCCACCACGGATAAAGGCACCGCAGGCCACCTGCGGTGACCGCTTAGAAATTCCATTAGCGGTGGTAGACTTGACCATGGCAGCCCGACTTTCGACCACCATCCTGGCGGAGTCCCGACACTAAACAGTTTTAACTGTGTGTTCCGTCAGTGCGCAGAACGTCCCAATTCTTTCTGGATGGTCTCGCTCCATCTTGGGTCTCATCTTTATCTCTGGGGACGATTCACAAAGACCAAACCAATCATAAATAAAAATCAAAAACTCTCGGTTCAAGCAGTGGTGACAAACTTGTGGTCAATTTTCAATGTCATTGTAAAGGTCTCACTTAAAATTCAATGCATGTGCACTACTTCCCAAACCCAAATCGGTGTGACCTAGCCTTTCAAAGCACAGACACGGTACGCCATTGATTGCTATTTTTAATGGCAGAGCTATTTTTTCCTAACCTTATTTGTGAACATAACAAATGTAAAATTATCTGTTTATTTGTTTTGAAGCACGTACTCGACCAATAAATATTCTGCGACAATATATCTATTAAAGCCTTATATTATCACTTATCAGATTCATTGATAAAATATTCTGTGTTTATTCTTTGTTTTAATTATAGCATTGACTTTTTATTTGAGCCAATAAATTACAATTTATAAATACAAGAAAATAATCTGATAAGTATTAAAAATCTTATTAGATAAACAAGATAATCAAATAATTTTAGCCAGACATTTTAAAACAATTAATTACTTCGATAGCTTCATTAATATACCAGAACATTTTGTAACTTATTCTTCAATGGTTCTCCAATCCAGTCTATTCAGACAAGACTAGACACAACTTAGGCAAAGCCTATATCCCGCCGTGGACTATAATAGACTGAATTGATTTATAGCCTCTTAATAAACCTCTTCATGTCTTTAATATGTCCATCAGACAATAACCGTGACAAATGGATTTATATATGGCAATGATGATGATTGATAATCAGATGATGCTCGAACATCATGTCAAAACATTGATTGACATGACAACTGTAGTATTCAAGTGTATTGATTGATTTTAAGACTATCTTGGTTTGTGGATTTGCTCGCTTAATTTTTTAACTACACATTTGTTAATATATTACCTATGTACAGATTTAAACTTTATCTCTAAACTAGAAGGTTCATATTCGATTTCGGAAATTGATAAAAATATTGGTTAGGTTGATGTTCTAGCCGTCTAGCGTATACTTAAGGTAGTACACTAAAGTTTCTTTAATTGGCAAGAAAATATGGTTTAAGATTAAGAACGAAACCATCGGTTTAGGACTAGTTGAAGCAAAGATTTTAAAGCCTGCTAATGGAAGCAGTATGGCGTTCAGTTACTGGTCAAGTGGAATTCTCCATCAGATTGAGGGTTTCCGAGATAAGTAAGAAAAAGATTGGTGTACGTTGTTCTGCAATTCCTACCAACTCCATAATTCTTCTTTCAAATAAACGTACGTGGAATCCAGTCACTTATTTTTATAGAAGATGGGTTCTTCTTGAATCTAGTCTAGACAGAGATACAGTCCAACATAGACAGAGATACAGTCGACGATGGAGCGAGTTTACCCAGAAGAAGCTTGTTCACTCTAACTTTGAAGAGATTAAGGCTCAAGCGTAGAAACACACTATAACTATATACTCATAAAGTCATCAAGCAGTCCTCCATACTTAATGAGGGCTAACCTTAATGAATATGATACTCATAACCCAGCACTCTGATTTCATAACCTAACGACACAAGGGGATTACATACGGCTAATTCCGCATACCTTTCTCAATCATCAACCATTGCAAGACGAAAGTCTTCAACCAATGTGTGTTATCAGTGATAAGTTACGGCACCGAAACGTGGTCTTTCACTATCGGCCTCATCTCAAAGCTCAAAGTCGATCAACCAGCTATGGAGAGGGCTGTGCTCGGTGTTTCTCTACGTGATCGAAGTCGAAATGAGGAGATCCGTAGACGAACTAAAGTCACCGATATAGTCCACCGGATTAGCAAGCTGAAGTGGCAATGGGCGGGCCATATTGCTCGCAGAGCAGATGGCCGATGGGGTCGAAAAGTACTAGAGTGGAGACCACGGACTAGCAAGCGCAGCGTAGGACGTTCACCAGCAAGGTGGACAGACGACCTTATAAGGGTCGCCGGAAGACGCTGGATGCAGGTCGCATCCAACAGGTATATGTGGAGATCGAAAGGGGAGGCCTATGTCCAGCAGTGGACGTCCTACGGATGAGATGATGATGAACCATTGCAAACCTCACTCGATATAATTCAACAGCAACATATATTCGAACAGACAATGGCACAGTATTTTGCTCTACCTAGGTTTCTTTATAGGTCCTATCTGGGTTAAGGGGCGTACACATCAATATTCGTTCTACATAATTAGAGAGTAAGTAGTATCAACCGCATGCTTGTAGTAAGAAAATCGACCTTGTGGCACTCTGGATGCCTTTAACATCCAAATGTTACAAGTACGTGCGGTTGAGTGTATATTTATGAGCACTACAATAATTAAGTATGAAAGGGAATAGTCTATCTTGATATGGACATGTGATGAGGAGGGATAACACTCATGTGACTAAGAGAGTGATGAGTTTGAATGTTGATGGATGGAGAGAAAGAGAAAGGCCATAGAAAAGATGGATGGATTGTCTAAGGAATGATATGAAAGAAAAACGAGTAAATGAAACTATGACGTATGATAGGGGAGAATGGAAGAAAAAAACTGTTGAGCCGACTCCAAGTAAAATGGGATAAGGGCAGGAAGATGGTGATGACAATAATAAAGTATGAAAACTGTCCTTGATAGTAAGAAGAAACGGTACTGTCTAGTGGTGCTGTTAAGATCAGAATGTTACAAATGCGAATTAATATACACTACAATAAATTAAAGAGAACCAAGAGAACATAATTTCAATCGCATGATTTAAAATGCCAATGCGAGCAGTATGGCGTTTAGTTACTGGTCAAAACTTTTACTACAAAAACCGTCCTTGTAAAGCATAATGAAAACATCAATAAATTACAATTACATTTCGTCTGTCAGTATGGTATTGAAAAATAATGAACACGTAATTTTTGTCAATTTACACAGAAACATGAAACACATCAAAATTCGGGAGTAGGGCGACTTCAGTACTATTAAAAATCTATATATATAAAAGCAAAAGGTCACTCACTCATAGGACACGAAATCTCGGAAACTACCAGTGCTAGGGGTTTGAAATTTTGCATAAGGGTTCGTTTTAGGACGTAGGTACCCGCTAAGAACGGATTTTGCGATATTACGTCCCTAAGGGGTTGTTTTTGGGGTTGACAGTTTGTATGAAACTTTTTTGCTACAAGTACTAGGAGTTTCAAATTTTGCATGCGGGTTCTTTTTAGGACGTAGGTGCTACTTTAGAAAAGGGTTTTTCGAAATTCGACCCCTAAGGGGTTGTTTTTGGTGTTGAAAGTTTGTTTGAAACTTCGTTATGTCACGTGCTAGAATACTCAAATTTATCATGGGTGTTGTTTTTAGGACTTATATGCTCACTATGACGGGGTGATTCGAAATTCGAACCCTAAGGGGTTGTTTTTGGTGTTGCTATTTTGTATGAAACTTTCTTTACTATAAATGCTAGAATTCTCAAATTTTGCACGGGGTTTATTTTTAGGACTTAGATGCTCACTATGACGGGGTGATTCGAAATTCGAACCCTAAGGGGTTGTTATTGATGTTGATAGATACAGGTTTCAAATTTTGCATGAGGTTTCTTTTAGGGACGTAGGTGCTCACTAAGACGGGATTTTGCGAAATGTTACCTCTAAGGGGTTGTTTTTGGAGTTGACAGGTTGTATGTAACTTTGCAACTACAAGTACTGGAAGTTTAAAATTTTGCATAAAGGGGTTGTTTTTAGCACTTACATGCTTACTATGTCGGAATGATTCGAACCCTAAGGGGTTGTTTTTGATGTTAATAGATATAGGTTTCAAATTTTGCTAAAACGTTCTTTTTAGGAGGTAGGTGCTCGACAAAAAAGGATTTTGTAAGATTCCACTCCTAAGGGGTTGTTCTTGGGGTTAGTAGTTTGTATGAAACTTTGTTACGACAAATGCTGGGAGTCTCAATTTTTGAGCGGGGGCTATTTTTAGGATGTAGGTAGATTTGTGAAATTGGAGCCCAAAGGGGTTGTTTCTGTTGTTTGAAAGATAGATGTCTCTTTTGGAAGGGGGTTCTTTTAAAGAAGTAGGAACTCACTTAGACGGCATGTGGTGAAATTAACCTCCAAAAGGGTTGTTTTCGAGGTTGATAGTTTGTATGAAACTTCATTACTACAAGTACTAGGAGTTTTTAGTGTTTCACCGGAGGGTACTTTTACGACGTAGGTGCTACTTAAGACGGGATTATGACGGGAAATTCCCCCCTAAGGGGTAGTTTTTAGCTTCAGAGTTTGTATGAAACTTCGTTACTACAAGTGCTACGAGTCTCAAATTATCCCAGGGGTATACCCCTAAAGATATATCCTAAAGATATATCTTTAGGACATAAGAGCTTATTAAGCTGGGATGTTGCGAAAACAGACTGCTAAAGGGATATTTGTGGTCGAATGAGAGAGAATAGAATTTTAGTTGCATATTGATTTTGCTTTTCTAAAAGTATTTCATAAAGAGGGTGGCCGGAGAAGAAATTCACATAAGCAAAGCTCTAAATAAGCGCGGACGAAGTCGCGGGGGAAGTGCTAGTTATAGATATTAGGGATGTTTTGTGAATTTTAAAAGCGCATTTTCTTTGTCAATATTGACTAAATGACAAACTAATTAATTTTGTCAGTTATCTTGCCTTTTGTACGACGGAATTGAAAGGTTAGTATCAAAAATCAAACTGTTACGAGTACGTGCATTTGAGTGTATGTAATGTAGGTACTGCCAACCTTTTTGAATGTACTTTCTATTTCATAATGTCGTAGGTGAACCGTCTAGCGTTCTCCAACGGTACTTTGAAACAATGGTGTTATCTTTCAGATGTTTTGTTCAGATGAAGCTAGGTATATAAACTTAAATGTTTAGGTTGTAGACGTCAGGAGAGGAGTTGCAAATGTTAGTTAAATTCTTTGCTTGCTCTATGGCTTTATTGTGGATAAATCGAAATCATCAAATGAGTCCCTTGATGGGGCGTAAAGGACTGTCGATTCGTACTGTCTAAAATCCGTATTCCGTCAATAGCTTTTTACGTTTCGCGGTCGCGGTTACCTATTAAGACAGTCCCAAGACCAATCCTGGACTATCTAAGGTATATTTCGAAGGCAACCACAGGTCTACCGTAAATCGTACATACATCAACTTTTTTTTTATAAAATCATAATAACTTGATTTGATATAATAAATCAATATATTTGTGAGATTCCAATGTTATTGTTAAAAACATCGGGAAAAAAAAGCTAATCGACTAATTAACCTTAATTTATTATTATCTATGAAATAATATCTACAATTCCTTCCTTTATTGTCTACTAAACGTCCCACTGACTCATACAGTCCATACAACTTTCACATTTATGAAGTCTCGACTTTGTTTATATTATTTACTTCCCTGATAAAATAGATATGCATGAAGAACAGCAACTACCTGCATTCCGAGCCTTATTCTAGGTGATAATTAAGTTCGTCATCAAACCGTTCACGTGTGGCATGTGAACTAATTATGATGCTCTAGGACTCTTGAGTGTATAACTTCAATTTATTATTTATTTATCTATCTAAACGCATGTAATCCTCGACGGGTTGCGGGCAGCAGGGAATGGGTAGCTTGCAGTCCCATCAAGGACCAGAGATGGGTCGGTATGAATTTCTGCCTGCCCAGGGTCGTAAGACTGTCTTGTTAGGTTACCGTGGCCGTGAAACGCAAAGGGTAACCGAAGAACAAGATGGATTGTGGTCATAACGAGTCCAACTACAGTCTCTTCCGCTCCATCTACCCAGGGCGGGAGGACCCATTTGATGACTTTACCACGTTAAAAAGGGGAAAGCGTATTGCTGTATATTGGACACAAATCCAAAATAGAAAAGCCAAGCCAAGTGTTGAAATAATCCTAATGACAAATCCTTTAGCGCTCTTCCCGACCTGCAGTGCTTCCCAACTCTAGAACAACTTGGTATCTAGAACCTACAATATAATCCAAGGGAATATGTAGGTACTTTATTTTTATGCGAAGTTGGTACTTTATACTGCAGTAATACATTAGTAATTATGGTACAGGAAAGTTTGTTGAACAACACTGAATATAGCGCTACCTATGTGTTGATGGGGGATATTAGATCATTTTAAATTAAGGACAATTTGGTGCGCCAGCTAATGACGAAAATAGTTTATTTACGCGATATGTTTGAATTATATTTATTCATTTTCCTTATCAGACAATAAATTAATTATAAAATAGGGAAACAGTAGCATCTAACCTATACATAATCACAGTACCATAATTAGGAAAATAATGAATAACATACGGTGACTGCATTGCAAACTATAATTTTCTATGTACACATTATACTTGGAACCGCTCGAGTAATCGAACTGCTTCAAAAGCATTTGATACCAACTGCTGTAGCAGTAAGCAGCTTCAAGCAGTTGAATGACTGCTTTAGCAGTCCGTAGACATTGATCACTGGATAACTGCAAGCAGTTAGCAGACTGCTTGGGAGCAGTCCGCAAAGCCGGCCGGGATGTCCAAGATAGCGTGGACTGTGGTATGCGGTGGATTGATTTCAGCTGCTGAAACTTCGGGAACCAAGAAACTCACGTTAGTGTCGCCGAACACGAGCCAATCGCGGCAGCCACAAACGCCGAACGAGAAGCTAGAAGCGGCTACAGAGGTAGCTGGAGCGCGCGATAGCCATTTGTGGCCGGTGGTCAACACTTGCGGTCGTTGGCTGCTACTTTTTTAAACCAATGTATTACTGAGGTAAGAGAGAGAAAGAGGGGTCGCGAGGAATCGCGCGAGTGGGGTGTGGCGGCGTTTTCTGGCCCGTGTGGAGCTTGTTCGAATGTAAATGCATAAAGCAAAGCCCAAATCAAAATTCTATCAAAAATACCGCAACTCAAAAAAAAAACTTTCACAATATCACCCACAGTTAAAATCTTCAAATGACCTAGTTGTAAGAGCAAAAAATATTACAGACAAGGTCAAGGGGTCAAAAGTTATAAACCTATGACGTTATACGAGACAAAGAGATACACAGATTTCTGTCCTTGAAATGAAGTTGAAATACACTCTCGAGCAAAAGTGTGGAATCACTTACTCCAATTTCGCGCGATCTTGAGTACCAATTACAAGTTAATACTTACGATAGACAAAGTACTCTTCAAGACAAATCAAACGAGCCTCGATGGGTTTGCGGCGTTTCGTTACAGAGTTCCTATGGCCACATTTCAGATCCATCATCAGATCATTATCATGTCATCACAATTTTGCATTGTCACGCGATATACATTTACGTGCAAAAATTCAGCTCAATCGGAAACCGGGAAGGGGATCAAATATAACTTGCAAGATTTGACCACAGACAACGGAACCGGTGAAACTAAACATAAGCTTGTAAAATGGTACCATTTTAAAGGTTTAAATGCCATATTTCCAAATTCATTCAAATCACGGAGCTATCTCGCATTAATTCCAAGTAAGCGATTCCATACTTTTGCTCGCAAGTGTAGTGTCTGGTGTTTAATTAGCTAATCAATTCCCAGTTCAGAGACCTGACCGCAGGGAAACGTAGTTACTTGAACTGGTAATTGGCTATTAGGATGTAATTAAATGTATTATTTAACCTAATGATTGTAAGGTGTCAGGTGAACTAGAGAAAGTTGTTATTATGAGCCTGCGTTGGGCAGCGAGTAATGGGCGACTCGCTGTCCGACCATGGACCATGCCCGTGTCGACGGCGCGTTGTGTCCCACGCGCGCCTCAAAGAGTGTCAGCATTATGACGGGGCCTTTAGAGGGCCAAAGCCGGGTTGCGGGATGAAATTCCGTGACCCCGAAACGTAAAGTGCTATTGAAGGACACCGTGGATTTTAGTCAGTACGAGTCTGACAGTCCTACGTTGCCCCACAGCAGGGCAAAGGCCTGCCTTCCCTCCTTCCATCTTTCTCAATGTAATGCGTTTGTAGGCCAATCCTTTAAAAAGTCCAGAGCCAAAGTCCAAGCTCATCTTGCCATTTCTTTTAGTGCCTGCCGCTTTGACCTCTCCTGCCTGATGGTCTCCATACAGAAAGTTAGATAGATATTTATTTATTAGTATCAAATGCGTTTGTTTATGTGAACTGGAAGCAAATAGCGCACAATCGACACCGTTGGAAGAAATGGAGAAAAAGCTTTGCCCAGCAGTGGAACTGTACAATGCTAGTAATAATGAAAAGCGTTGGTTATATGAAAGCTTCTTTGAAATCCAGTCATAAAATAAAAAACACATTTAGGAAACAGATTCGTGCTATTCTTAAGGATCGGCAGTCTACCTTGTGATGTGATAATATGCTTTATGGTTTATATGACACACATTCTTTATCACATGTATTGTTTTATATCAGGTTTTAATACATATAATAATATCATATTCTATATGTACATGTAATTTTGCATATAAATGTATTCCTTATGCCTGGTTGATGGAATTGTATACTGTGCAAAGTGCTTAGGATGATGGTTTTGTTTTTATTTTTTATTATTTAATTTTATTTTGGTTTGTATCAGACTTAATTGTTTATGAATCTAAATATAGTTATTAAAGTACGTCTCTTTAGTCTATTTAAAGTAATCCGTGGAAAACGTAGTGGGTAGCATATTTATCATAGTTTATTTGTAATCCTAGTATATTGTATCCATGTAATATGTTACTGTTTGTTTTTCCTTAATAAATAAATAAAGTTTTTACTTTTCCCTATTACAATTTTACTGTATCTTGAGTGCTTTCACAAAAATTTTGACTCACATGCACAAATAGCCAGACGATGAAATGACCATCTATTCTTAGTAGACTGGACAATAAATATAATGACTGAATCTAATATCTTTAAACGAGCAATTCTTGTATATTTATTTATATAAAAAGTATTAAGTAATCAGGATCTCGGAAATGGCTCCAAGGATTTTCATGAAAGTTACAGATTAGGGGGTTTTCGGCTCAAGGAATCGATTTATCAAAGCCCCAGGTTCGAGAAAAGCTGGGTTCCCAAGATATAGACATTTTAAAAACAGCGAAGCTCGGTAAACCAGATATTAGAGATAGAATAAGTCATGCTGCGTCTGCTTTTACTACAGTTATTTGTTCCGAGCGGGGATCAAACCCGCGACAAGCAGTGCAACAGCCATCGTTCAACCACAAAGTATTTGAAATGGTGACCTCACAAACACACCAAGGCTTGAATCTAAAACCCCTTCTCTTTTATCAGGCCTCTCAAACTGCGATCATTGAAAGCAAGAGCTTTCCTACCAATGTTTCTTAGGTCATCAAAGTTTTTGGAAACACTGGTCTATCATCACTCTGACGTCAAAACAGATGTATAAACAAACAAACATAACTATTAATTATCCCATTACAGCTGTATTATAGTCTTATTAACAACGCGGTACCAATTAACAGCCGAGGACACAAGGTCTAGCATTGTGGAACAATGAAGAGCGTTTAAGTCGAATAGCAGTTTCATACAAACTTACAAGTCTTTTTTTTTTCGAAATGACTGAACTATTTTGAATGAAATTTCACAGGCTTATGCAGGATTAGAGGCAAGGTGACTGAAAAAAAATATTAGGTAGCTTTTCAAAAACTATCTGACTTTTGTTTGTTACGTATAAGTAAGCCAAAATTGACGAATTCCGGGGATTTTTATACGACACTTTTAGGTCTTCTTTTTCAAATTCTAAATTCTAACTGACCGTATTGGATTTGCATTTTTTATTGATGCTGTCATTGTGCCTATATAAATAAGGTCTTAAAAATGGTGTACAGATAAATGAGACCGATTTTAAACTTTCTCAGTCATTTCTAAAATATTCTCTGATAAATTAGTAAACTTATGTGTCTTGCTTATAAAATTTTATCGAAATCGGACTTCGTAAAACAAGGACTTGAAGGTTTGTATGAAATATACGCTCGCTCATAAGGCAGTTTCGCACATTGATTAGTACAATGTATTTCTGCATGAATGAACATCGCTTATCGTTAGCCTTATCTAGATTATGAACAGGCCAGTGTTTATTAAGGCATTACGGTCATTGTAGTCACGTGTAACATGTACTTAAAAAATCTTTAGTTCTGTGGCAAACAATACACAACGCCAGATCCAGAACATTTTTTTTTGGGTGGGACTTCATTACCTAAATAAGTCCACCCACTCTGGGTGGAAATAAAGGGACTGTCAGACTCGTACTGACTAAAATCTAAGGTGTTCCTGTAATAGCACTTTACGTGGCAAGGTCACTACCTATTGATTTTTTCGATAGTTCTGCGATCAGGATTGTCAGAATAACTAAAACCAAACCGCTCCTTTTGTTGCCCTTTGCGTTTCAGGGCCGCATTTCCCTGTGTGTATATAAGACACTTACGATCCCTAGACAGTCCCCGAGACAGACCCACCCCGAGGCACTTGGAAACATCAAGTTTTTGCACAAGAATTCCCTGTAAGCTGATAAGTAGGAACGCAAGAAAAAAATCGTGTCCGAAACCTTCCAGAGATAAAAGTTTATATGGAAAACTTCGTCTATATTGGCGTCAGAAATTCCATCAAACATAGGATTTGTACAGAAGGAAGTGTGTCAACATAACATCGCTAAATGATTATTTTGAAGGTTGAAAATCTATCATTTTAGCTCTAAGAGTAAATGACTCTTAGTATTGGGCAGGATTGGGAAACCGCCCCTTGGATAAATGTTCTTCCCAAAAACTTAGTCACAAAACGGGACATTCCACAAATCTGTTTGTTTCCACATTTTAATCTTGAATTATAATCTGTACCATGAACCACCAAACCATATCTCTGCACTTCCTTTTGAGTCATTCGCAATAATTCACTAATTCCCCAAATCCAATGTTATACTGTGGGAGGATAAAAAAACCCTTTTTTTACTTGATAAATCGTGGCTGGTAGTATTCTATAATTTCCGTTTATCCCCATAGGAAATACGGTGGAGTTTATATTAGCATATATATTAAACCACAGGAGAAGTATGAAAAGACCGTAGCAGGAGTCGTTCTGCAGTTTCTGCCTTCTAGAAGAACAGGTCTTTTATGGAAGTATTAGCTATTCTCCACCACGGTCTCACCCGCTACTCGGCTTCTATTGGTCATAATTATCCTGATGACAATAGAGCCTATAGTCTTCCTCCATAACTGGGCTATCCAACACCAAAAGATTTTATCAAAACAAACCTGCTTTTTCCGAGATTAGACCGTTTAACAAAACTCTTTAGCTTCATAATATTATGGTATGGCTTTTTACTCACACTGACAACATGATGAGCAGTTGAAGGCGACTGCACCCTGGATCTGATGACGGCATCATCCGTCACCACAGCCGGATCTCGCGCCAGGTCGGCAGTTGACGGAGACTGGCTTCGACTGGACCCCTTGCTGTGCCCGTGGCCAACGTGGAGTGTGTCCATCTCCAGAAACCTTCACATAGGATCCACACACATAGGAACTTGCGTTATCTTCTATTGCCGTGCTAGTTCATAAAAGAGGTCGGTCAGTGATCTCGCCATCCCCGTAGTTTTATCTGAAAAGATAGATAAAAGTTTATTAGAATTGTGGACTATTAAGTGTAACTATCCGATGCGAAGTATCATATGCTTTTGACAGTTGTGATAAAAAAGCCAATGGGCTTTTTTATCACCGTTTTTTATTATGTGGCTTTAAATGGTTACTACCAAGGACTAACATTACTACGGTGTATAAAAACTTTTTGGTTTTAAAAACTACATTTAAACAGGTCGCAGATGGTCTTCGTGTCCCCAAACATTGATTCAAAAGATATTAAAACAGAATTACTAGATCAAATTTTTACACAAAGACAGAATAGCAATATTTTTATCTGCACTAAAAGAGCAGTCATGCATTGGAAACTGCGTGACCTTTGTTAGTTGGGTATCAAATCAACCTAACCCACCCAAATGTGGTTTAAATCGCTAGGGACCCAAAAAATCGAATCTCCTCAGATTAAATTCAATCCTCAATGCCTGGAGTAGACTGAGACTTGATTAAAATACGTGGCATACATTTTCCTACATCAAAAAGCTATAAACAAACAATAAAACTTCATACACGTGAAAGTAGGCATCCAAAACAAAATCAACGGCTTAGACTCTGTTATGACTGCAGATAAGCCGATAACTGGATTTGCACACATGAAACGCGAAGCGCTTAAACAAACGATATTTTTGGAACGATTTATTGAGGACGTGTTACTCAATATACTGTTAGATTTATTATGCGGTCAAAGTATTATGAATTTATGAATAACTATCATTAAAAACTAAGCTTTTCCTGAAGTTATGGGCTGGGATTTGTTGCCTGGCGAAACTACCATGTAATTCTAATTCAAGTATTCTCGATTCCAAGTTTCGCAATAGAAAGTATTTTCCATGGATCAACTTCCTAGAAGTATGCCCAAAATGGAATCACAGGTAGCAGTTAGTACTAAACGAAAACAAAGCCCAATATAATTAGCTGTGTCAAATTCTAAACAAACCATTTCACACAGAATCTTCAGTCTCAAAATCTTACAGAAAGACAGGCAATAACACCGTTCTAAAAAAAATGTGTGACTTAAAACCTAGAAAAAGTCTGTTAAAAAATTTCCTTTCATTATTCAAGTTCATTTTCACTCTTAACAGACAAAACAGGTACGAACCACGGTAGACGTCACAGCTACCAGGCGGTGCCAGGAAGTCTAGCCGTCTGCCAAAATTGTTCAAACATATAGGATAGTGTTCGTAAGGCGTATTCGGCGTTCGTATCGGCCCAAAATGTAGTCTGAGTGCTTGGGTGTCCCCCAAACGGTAACCAAATACTGTTGACAGGGCAAACTTTGGGGTAATGCGAAAATACCTCTTCACTTCCATAATGTAAGGAGACTACTTATAGCTGATATAAAAGTTTCTCTTTATTTCTACGATAGGCCGTTTTATTATGGTTTCCGATTGAACAAAAACAGAATTGGATTAATAGAAAATGCCAACAGATTTATGTTCCGTAAAGAAATTTTCAACGGATTAGTTTCTGGATTACTCCGTATCTAAAAATACTAGTTTTGCAACATCATAATGTGCATTGCGAAAAATTCATTCCATTGCTTCAATTCTATTGTTTTTAACCGACTTCCAAAAGGAGGAGGTTCTCAATTCGGATGTTTGTATTTTTTTTTTTTTTTTTTTTATGTTTGTTCGGGCATAACTCCGTCGTTTCACAACCGATTTGAAAAATTCTTTTTTTGTTGGATAGGGTATACTTCCGAAATGGTCCCATTAAAATTTTATCGAAATCGGACTAGTACTTTTTGAAAAATCAACAAAAAACAACAAAAACCTAAAAAGTTTTCAACTTTGTCTACACCGATTACTCCGAGGTTTCTGGTCCGATTTCGATGATTCTTTTTTTGTTCGATACAGTTTATCTGCCATTTGATCCCATAAAATTTTCATTTAGTTTGGTGCAGTAGTAAATATTTTTAGCTCATTGTGTACATACATCCATGGGCGTTGTTTTGTTATTACCGGTGCTACGGATTACAACATTTTAGTGCACATGTAAGAAAATTATGTATTTGACAATAATTTGGGTTGAATAGTGAAACTAAAAAGGATAAAATAAAAAACTTTTTCAAAAAAAAATGCAACCGACTTCAAAACAACCACAAAAAAAGTTCAAAATAACCTACAAAAAAACTTTTCTTTAGAAAGTCGGTGACACAAAGTCAATGAAATATAAAATAAAGTCACCGACTTTCGAAAGAAAAGTTTTTTTGTAGGTTATTTTGAACTTTTTTTGTGGTTGTTTTGAAGTCGGTTGCATTTTTTTTTGAAAAAGTTTTTTTTTTGTTCTATTTGCTCAAGCAAAAGAGTAGCTCAGATAACTGATAAAAACAATTTCATCGCAATTCTATTAGCAAGTTTACTAAAGTCGCGTTTTAAGATCTCCTTGTCTTCTATCAGGATTACTTCTTCATAATATCTAATCAATGCGCCTCGCGTGTCTGGAGGAACTGTCCTGTCTACCATAAAGCATTAATCAATATTGTCATCCATAAAAACATCTTTACATAGTAATTGAAACCACTAATGTAAACTCATTGATGTAAGTAAACCAACAATCTTAATTTTAATACTGAAGTAAATTGGCCAACTATTACCGCGATTAACCTACATTTGAAAGCCGCTGCTTTACGAGGGACCCGTTAATCTTTACGACTGACTGATTGGCAGTATGAATTGGATTCAGAAGTGTTTTATCAATTGCCTATTGGAGCTTGAAACTGAGTATGAACTGAAGCCTACCATAGAGGGTTGTCTAATGTCTACGGGTCAATCTTCAATTTTTAGGGTTCCGTAGTCAACAAGGAACCCTTATAGTTTCGCCATGTCCGTCCGTCCGTCCGTCCGTCCGTCCGTCCGTCCGTCTGTCCGCAGTTTAGCTCAGAGACGCACAGTACTAGAGAGCTGTAATTTGGTGTAAATATACGGATTTGTTGTGCCAAAAAAGTGGTAAAATAAAATCTGGAAAAATATTTTTTTTTAGGGTACCTCCAGTACTTACACATAAAGTGAGGATTTTTTTTTTCTCGCGGACCCCTTAGTGTGGGGTATCATTAAATAGGCCTTTAAAAAATAATGATAGTTTCCATTAACAATTTTTTGATAAAAAAATTCGTTTGTGAAATATTAAGCTTTAAAGTGCTAAATTTTGCTCGATTCGAGTGTCCCCCCCCTCTACCAGCTAAACGGTTATGCTTGGGGGTGTGAAAAAAATCACAATAGTAGTATATATAACGAATTTTAAAAGAAAATTATCATGACTAAGTAGGCTTTACAACTTTACGAGTAATAGTCGACCAACTTATAAAATGTACTTGATATCATATTTTCTTAAACAAAATGTATCGGAGACAACTGCAAATGTAAGTTTGTCAACTTTATTTTTACAGCTTTTATAGGTATGTTAATCTTTTTTCTTATGTATTTTCCCCGATTTCTCAAAGACTCCTGGACCGATTTTGAAAATTCTTCTTTTTAAAATTAAATTCAGCGAATCAGTTTAGTTAGTTCGCATAAGTATTTTGATGGGCAACTACGGAACCCTACACTGTGCGTGGCCCGACACGCACTTGGCCGGTTTTTTTGAACTTCCGTTGAGGATAATGACACCCGATACTTTTACTGCTAGTGCAACCATCCATTCACAAAAACCTAAAATATATATTATTTTAATTACGTTTAACTAAAATGAAATTAAAATAATTTGTATTTTTGTTTTTTGTCAATGGATTGTTGCGCTAGCAGTAAAAATATCGGGCGTCATTGTCCTCAACGGAAGTCCAAAAATTGAAGATTGGCCCCTACCATTTAGAACGATAATGACAAATTTATTGGAGGACGCGAATTCACCACTTGCACCGTCATATGCCTCGTTCACACATTCAGGTGATGCGCCTTGCGTCAGGCGACACGCACGTTGTTTCACCTGTCTCCTCCGCTCGAGTACTGTCGTATTGCATAATGCAAAAAAGGTTGCGTTTTTTATTTATTTTCTTCTCAGTCACCTTCAAAACATTCATGTCGCCTAGCTCAGGATCAAGTGATTTACGATTGATTGCACTATATCGATAGTTTCAATTAATTAAAGACCAAATCTCAAAAATGTAGTTGAACATGGTAGCTTACTCATATCACTACGTAGCCGGGTTTCAAAAACTCTACCTGCGATCAGAGATGCTCAGCCATTGGTCGATGTGCTCGGCAATGGATTACTTATTAAGGCTGATAACGAAATTTGGACAACAGTTATATTCTCCCGTCCAAAATGGCCGATTTTAACATTGTATTACTTTTAGAACAATTGCAAACAATACGTTCTAATCTAAAAGGTGAGGCTTGTGAATCACTCGCCCTTTTGCGGTATGACTAAGAGCTTATAAGGTTTACTGCGCAAATGTTCCTTGTTTAACATCCTTAGCATAAAACAAACTGTTTTTAATTAAATAACACGATCAATAACCGCTATTGGCACGTGTTAACGACGTACTTATCTAGAAATATAATATTGTCTAGACTCTAGACTTCTTCAGACTGTCCAGAGCACTTTAACTGAAGTCACTATCTATTAATAGTTTTAGAGACAGTTCGTAAAATCAACAGATAGAAATCCAGGCCGAGGCAGATAATGAAACGATTAATCAAATACAAAATTGCGGTTTTTGGCAAAACTACTGCTAAGTGGCTAAGAAACGGTAAGAGTCCCATATTTTTATAAACCTTTGGAAATGGCAGATTTAACTACAGCCTGGATTATGAAACATATCTGGTTGAGAAAAATCTGAAGTTTTTGAAACATACCGTTTTGAACAAAGAGAATGCAGACGATCTTTGTTCGTAACATTATTGTAATTATATCAAAGGTATGAATGATTCAACAGTAATTTATCACGAACTACACGCTCCCAATGCTCATAACCTTCGCAGAATACTTGATCATCAGCGTTCAGAACACATACATAATCGAATGTCATTCAATGAGGGGTAAATAGAACATAATACAGCCTTAATACAATCATTGTTCATTAACAATGTAATGCTAATCTACACATTGGAAGATCGATTGTGAATACAAAGTAAGATTTTTGTTTAGACTTTCAAGATAAAACACGCTCGACGCCAAGTGTCATGTTACTTCGACACGTTCTTGAGAATATCGAAACACACACCCACATTATCAATTTTTTTTTTTTATTGCAAATTATTTTCTCAGCCGTGTGATATAAAAAGAACAACCCTTGTCATATGGCACTTTTCACAAGGTTTGTTGTGGCCAAGGTCGTATTTGTATTGCACGAGCTACTGAACCCTCGTAAGGGGCAATCAAAGCTTCGGGCTTTTAAAAATTCAAAGGTGTTACTTGGAAAAGTCTTGATAAAGGCCGCCTAGCAATTAAGTTACGTTTATAGGTTTCTTGTTAATTTTAAAACTGACAATGCTATATTTTTCTTTAATACAAAATCAGAAAGCTGCATTAGCTTTAATACGTGCTGCCAAGACTAACGCAGAAACTTGAATTGCGATGGAATGACATCCGTCATCATAATTCTGTCCTACATTTACATCTGACCCCTAACATCACTACATTGTTCGTGAGCTTCGACTATTACGAACCAAATCGAGAAGTATCGCGAAATCGATACCCATCGAACGAACAATCGCATTTTCAATTCATTCGAGTAACAATTCGCTGAGATATCGCGAGGATGATGAGTCAATGGTCGCGCAAGTATAATTTCCTGTGTAGATAGTCAATTATAACAGTGCATCTGTTTTAATGACCGGAGTAAGATGATTAATAGCTTATTAGCTATTATCGACCTGATTCTCGTCCATTAACTGTTCATTTCCTCCAGCAAACGTAGGAAAGAAAATGGCTTGCAGTACAATGTTTTTTCTAAGCACAGGCATCTTTGCGTGAGTTCTACAAAAGGGGGACCCACTTCAAACGATGCCCTTTCCCATTTTCCATGCTCGCACGTACTTTCTCCTCATCATTCTTTATGTGGTGTGCCGTTTGCGTGCATAGCTCGTCGCATTTTTCTGATTGTTCGCATTTCTACAGCGTTAATTTTGCTTTTAGGACAACAAAATGCTGTCAGACACTTTGTTATGCATAGACATTGCCCCGATGTAATTTTTCTCTTCGGCACGATACAACTATTCGGCATAATGACACCAAAATGTCCAGTGTCCTACATTTTCATAAAAGTTGTTTTTGCGAAATACAAATTCTCAAGTCTCCCAAACTATTGTCGAAAACAAAATGAAGGCTAAATAAGATGTCTAGTATAAAAAGGGTTCCAGCAATAAAAATATGAGTCCCAGACTGGAACAAAATAAGCAGCATGTAAAATATAGAGCCATTATCGTAGAAAAAATATATTTTATAAATAAGGCAAAAAGGCCTAAAACTTGTACAGACAAGCAATTTAACCATGGCATACAACTCTCGGCATTTATAATAATTGGCAAAGTAGGAAAATCGTTACAAAAACAAATAAACGACACTTATTTCTGAATGTGACTGATAGATGGTTGAAAAGAAGAGTCATGTTGGCGTGAATTGTTTTTGTTCAACGCTTTGTTGCAGTAAATAGCGCATTTTGTCTACTAACACTGAATGTTATTGATGATAATATCCTATCCTACTAATATTATAAACGTGAACGATTGTTTGGATGGATGGATCTTTGTTCCTCTTTCACGCAAAAACCACTGTACGGATTTATTTAAAAATTTGGTACGCAGATAGGTTATAATCTGGATTGACACATAGGATAGTTTTTATTCCGATTTTAAGTTCTTTATTTATGATTTTCGAGTTGTAGCGTTGTATCTTTAGCCCTTCCGTCCGGACAGAAAAGCTGTACTTTATCTTTTCCACTAATTACAACACTAACCATTTCAAAGCAATAAACACCAATCGTTGGCACCCTTCCCAGTCATTTATCAAAAAAATTAGTACCGGCCATGTTTAGATAACAACGTATTGACATATTGAACTGTAACCAGAGAAAAAAAAACGTTTGACCCATCCTTATCAGCTAATAACTCGTGGCCTATCTTGGCGGGTAGTCATAATATTAGTATAGCGCACTTCTATTATTATTATTAACGATATATTTCGTATGTTTCATTATTATAATAATGTGAAATAATCAGGTCGCGTAGTTTTATGTTGCGTCAGTAAGAAGACGAAATGGGAATGGAATGATTTTTTGAAACTGACTCATTTCAAACAGGAAATTCCTCTTGAGAAACAAGCTTATAAAAAATCTTTCGCATTGTTAACTATCCGGTTTGTTGCGATTTGCTTTTTATGAGCAGTGATAACGATTATTTATATGCAAACAATCAATTGAAAACTATTGCCAACACGCATGTAGTTCGTGAAATCGATATAAGTGTAGATACTTTTGTATACATAAAGGATTGTCAAAATGTCAATATTCAGTAACAAACCCCCCATAAACGAGACATACAAATAAAATATTCATGGCTTGTTAGCCACGATAATGTATTCATGCCTTTTACGTGGTATCCTCTGAAATATTTCGACGTAATCTAGGTAAACTGAAACAAACAACTACCAACTTTATACCTAGAGAGCAAAGTCCAAAACTGCTAAAATTATCCGGTGTTTAGTAATCTAGTTTGCGTGGGAGACTGTACCCTAATCAGAGCCACAATACTCACAATACAGACGAAATGGAGTGCGATTTGAAGAGATAACAGTATTTTTGTATTGTTGGAAACATGAGCTGATGGAAAGTTAATTGCGTGCATTTATAATGTTCACTGCCGCCGAGTTTTATATTCATAATGTTATGAATGGTGGCTAGCTCTCTCTTCCAACAATATATCTTCTAGTATTAACAGGGCTTCTGGACTGTGAATATGAATTAACTAATGAGCGATCAGAACTTCTGCCAATTGGCTGTTACTCCTATTGGACATCTTGCAAGTTGGACATTCCACAAAAAATTGGCGCCGGTCTATTCATATTTTACGACTGTCGTCGCTCTTTCCATAGAGTACTCCGACTTTACATTGCTTTATGACTTTAGCAGCGTAGTCAACATTCCAGTTATAACATCCAAAATCCATCAACAACATTTATAATGTAGAACTGTCTACCGCAGCTTCATCTGCCCAGTTTTCCTTTACATTTTTTTCTGTGAATAACAAATTTTAATGCTGGTCCGCAAAAACAGACCCACATAACCGGACTGGCTTAACATGAAATGTGAAGGCGAGTCAAAAACTCCGATATAACGTTATGAATAAATCAGATACAAGCTCACGGTAAAGGAAGGCCTTTAAAATTGTTCCCAGGGTTACATAAAACATTGGACCCTTTCTAAAAGAATTTCTTTGGGAAAATTCGATTACCAAATGCCTGCACATTTTTGTATTGTTCACGTGTGCCGAAAAAGTGTAAGTTTGTAAAGTTTATTTCGAAGAACCTTTCAGCGTTCCACGGAGCGTGATATCCCCCTGCCATAATCACTAAACTTTGTTTAATTTTACAGAAGAAGGAACATAATTTCCTGCAAATTGATAAAAGTTCTCTGCGGTCAACCAATCAAACAATTTAGCCGTGTCTAAAGAAGTTAAATGAACATTAAATGTCGTATTGTCCACGATCATGGTGGCATTGTCAAAAGAGAGGATTTTAATAGGTATTTTATTAAGGAACAAAGCTCCGGCGGGATTTCCAAGTTTCATTACACGGGTCACTGGTTGGAGGGGCTGTGGTAACCTTGCTTTTTCTGCGATGGGAGATAACTACATGAATCTATTGTCGGCGAAGTTTTTTTGGATGACAAAGCATAAGAGGCCACGTTGTAGATTTTAGGAGTCGTTGAACTAGATTTTTAGTAGGATACTTCCAAGCTTATGACCTGAAAGGAATAGAAGGTTATAATGCTTTATAGCTTCAAAGAAATCCACATAAAACCTCAACGCTACTCGTGTGTAGAAATATCGATTTTGTACTCGGCACTATCATTAAATACACTACTAGCTACAAGCCAGTATCAAACTATCGTTAAAGCTTTGCTGTAGCTGTTATTTAAAATCCTTCAAAGCAATTAATTGTCCAGTCATAAATTAATCGTATCAGGCCATTGCTCAACTCAACACCTGGGGTTTCGCATGGCCGGTCCCGTCGCTCGAATTTAACATCGTAATTATTAGGTGAATGCTGCACTCCAGATGCTAATTGTGCTTTTCCTGTTGATGAATTTAGTTCCGGAATAGAATTTATTTTTGTACCGACAGTAAACCTTGACGTTGAGTTGTTTCAGTTTTCGCGCTCGTGGCTTAGTGGGTAATTGTGAATTCATATGCTCCACGAATAGAGGGTCTTTAATGAACGGCCGGTGCACCGGGAGCTTAGCCAGTCCATTTCAACCCTGCTGACTTTGTTTTTGGGCATTAGGTATTCTCAAGGATATTATAGTGTTTGATGTGGACCATGGACGAGAGCAATTATTTTCAGTCATTTAATTTTTCTTTCTACACTTTTCACTGTTTCATTTTAATTTCTGCGCGTATGATTCGTTTATCGAAATGTTTACTCTGCAGCGGAATTGTATGTTAAATCAACTTATCAATGAAATGTCTCAATAATTACGAATCGAATGTTCCAATCCATCATGCGTGATTTTCCAAACAATCGTGATAAATTGGTAATTGGCAATTTATAATTAAAAAATATTTTGCTGGAAACAGAATCATTAATTCGTACAGAAAACGCTCGTATAGTAATTTAATACCTGCTCACAAAGGATCGACCCTGAATGAATAGAAATTAGCGTCTATTATTCTTGGTTCTTTGTTACTTTCTCAAGATTATTTTAACCCACTAAGTCTGACCTAGTTCGTAAGCCGCATAATGTGTTTCTACTTAAAACCTTTTTGAAATACAGCACCTTATCAAATGTTATCGCAGTTTATTCGAATTAGATAAATTAGTACTGACTATTGGTATGTTTATTATCTTATCCATCAGTACAATGAGTTCAATACGGTATTATCTTTGATTCTAGGAAGGACGTACGGCAAAATGGACACTAAGTGCGAAGGTATTTGAGTTTAATCGTAGGGATTATTCATACGGAGAAACACATTAATATTTACTTAAAAATCTCAGTACAAACTATAGCGATATAGTTTAAATTTCTTCTGACCCGACCCACGACAGCATAATACAGGGCCATGTTATTCGCAGCTATGTATCTTTGTATGAGAGATTCCGATGGAACCCTCGAAGCATTCCATTAGGCTGAATCAATTTAATTAATACACTATTGGTGGTTGTCGAGATGCGGAATAGGCGAAGATTTGAGTCTGAATGTTGATGCTTTATGGGTAGAAGACCACAGAAACGATATGACTAGAAAAGTGGTGAATGCAGACGATGGGTAATAAAGAAGTTTGGAAGAAGACGATATACGCAGATAATTGCTTTAAAAGCGAGAGAAGATGATCAACATCAGCCGAAATACGTCTATTGTTGAACAAATGCCACCTCAGACCAACATGACGAACAATAATCGATGAAGATAAATTAACTTTCAGCCATGTTTTTAAATTATTTTCTTACTTCAGCATTTTTATTTATGCCAAGTCTAGAGCTTTTCAAATAGCAATGCACTGGGCGATAAGCCTGGGATTAACTCTCGGTTCGTATCTATCACGATGCACGATCCGTAAGCCGTAAGCAGTTCCATGTTTACAAATCCATAGCTCTAATACCAGCTTAACTTATCCAGTCAATTTCTGGTATGCCTTGTAGGATGTGTCTTCTCAGCTAGCGTGTTTTTGGTGAAAATGACGATAAAGGCCTGTCTATGGTTTTTCTGGGATCATGATTCATATTATAGTCGCTTCTTTAGCTTGACCGGGTCACAAAGATGTTTGTGGCCCAAGAGTGGAAACATTGTAAGCTGTTTACGATGAGAGCGTTGTTTGCTCGATGGTTGGATGCATTTTGGTCTTCTTCTGCCAGATTGATCATCATCTGCCTAGCCTTTTCCAGTTTTCCCAACTATATTGGGGTCGGCTTCCAGTCGAACCAGATGCAGCTGAATATCAGTATTTTACTTAGCGCGACTGCCTGTCGGACATCCACAACCCAGTAACTGGGTAATACGATACCCCATGGTACGACTGATTGTCAGCCTTTAGAGCTTCTAACAGTAACGACTCGCGACTGTCAGTAAAGATCTACAAATTACAGCCGGAACCAACGGCTTTACGTTCTTTACGAGGCACGCTACGACAGATGGTCACCCATCCATAGACCAACCTCGACAAGCGCGGCTTATCCCGAAAGATCGGCCTGTGCAGCTGTAATTATTTTGCCACGAGCTCCTCTTCTTCTGTCAGATTGATAATACGTTTTTTTCGGGGCCAGTTAGTTGGTGACCACGCTGATCGGGCAATTTGGAGAGGTTGAAAGTCAGAACAAGACTGAGTGTTTCTTTTTCTCTCTGTTTATGTAATTCATATCCAAGACGTTCAAACAGAGAAAAAAGTCAGTAACCTGCCAAAGTGCGTCACATTGCGTCAACAGGCGTAACATTGGCCATTGTCCATTGTGTAAAGGAGCAATACCTACCAAATTAACCATCACATACAAAGTCTAAAACAGTTTATAAAGGGAAGTATTCAATTAAATGTATTATATCCACACGTCACACAGCACTCAATTTTATGAAAAAAGAAGAAATTATAGAAATGAAACATGGAATTCAAAATGGATGTGAGCCAAATTCTTCAGTGACATTTCCTACGCAATTTTTTGCCTATAATTTTAGAAAAATAGTTACTTGCTACAGTTTAGTTCAGAAAGAATGATATAGTGTAGTGTAGTTGTTACAGCAAAAAATGTTGATTTATTTATTAACACAGAACTAGCAACTTAAACAAAATGCATTTTTTATTTTATTTATCAGTGTTTAAAAATGCGAAGAGTATTTCAATTGGAAAAAAATAATCACAATCTTACTACTGTGGCGTTGCCCGCGTGGGTTTCGGAAAAAGGCACTAACAGAAAAAAAAATGTCTAATAGGTATCTGGAATTTTTTCTCTCCAATTCCCAGAAGGAATATTGTGGGTATAAGTCAGTTCCAGGCTGACACTTCCTGCAGCTCCACCCAGAACACGAGGACTCTTTTGATTCTTTTGAGAAAAGAAAGATTCTGATCATGTGCCAAGTTTTATCAAAATTTTGCACCTGATTGGGAATTAAAAGTACCTAACAGACAGGCATAGTTACAATCACATTTTCATATAATATATCAGAAAACCAAAAAATGTTATCTAACATTATGTTTGCCAAGGCTGTTTATTCTACTCAGATAAATTACAAGGCTCCTTGAAAAGCACAATGAGATAATGATAATAATATTATGAATTCATTATATCTAATAAAAACCAGTTTCATGACTCACAAAATACTTTGTTATCCTTACCATATTTGACTAGAGTCCATTCACACTTAATTTTATACAAAACTTATGAAATATAGTCTTTTACAAGTTAGTCATCAAAGTAGACTGGTCAGTGACGGCAAAACAAAGCAAAGATTAAAGAACTATTTAGAGGTGGCCAAAAAAGTGTATCTTGTTTTGTTAAAAAAATACATTTCTCGGTTTTTTTTAATAACAAATGGTAATAATATACCTATTGCGATTTGTATGCAGTTGATATTTAATTTATTTCAAAGTTCACTCTTAAGTTTTTTTAGCATCCTTTACTTTTTTCTTCAGAGTACCTAATACAAGTGTGTATGTATTAATCGTTAGTAACTGAAAAACACAGTTCTTGATCACTTAAATTCTTGTTTTTGTTTGCTAGACATTAAACAGCACATATGTGCATCCATATACTGACATGTTCACATAATAAATTTTTGTATAAAACATGAAAAAGTTCTTACAAAATTCATATCTTCCAGAAATTATTATTATCCGCAACTTGTGAATGATGACTAAACGCTGCAATGGACTGTGATTGGCTAGATTCCTAATCACAACATGCATTAGGTAACTATAAAGTTATCAACAAAACAGTACAGCTTTCTAATACATGCTTAGAATAACACAGATAAAAACAGAGCCATGACTCATAGACATTTAAAGAGTTCACGTAATAAGGAGGTCTGTAATTAGCTGTAAGGTTTTGTTACCTTTTTTGTAGTCTGGCTGTTAACAATGTGGAGGGCGGCCAAATGAATGATTAAAAAATGTGGCCATATATTTTGCAATATGTTGTAGATCCTCTTCCTATACAATATCATAGTTTTACAGACTTTACAAAAAAGATTGTAACATGCTTAAAAATACATACACAAAAATTGAATAAGTAACAATAGCATTTGCATAGTGATCTAATTAAATCAATCGTTATTTGATAGTAGTATAAAACTAGAGATTTCTAAGCCAGCATTATTAAAGATCCAAATAATTGTTATTTCAAGTTACCATTGTATTAAAGATCACCTGATACAAAATAAGCTACGGACTCACTTAAAAAAAAACAAAGACCAAAAAGATGTATTTTATCTTATTTCAGTTTAAGTGCACCAGTTGTTTGATGCACTGGCAGCTGGCCAACCATCACGTAAATGATACGCACACATTCACAGGCCTTGGTGAGCCGACGAACGAGGAAGTACGTGAACATATCACAATAAGCAGCCCATACTAGTGCCCTAACATTACCTTGAAAGGTACATGTTTGTATGACGTATACCTTGTTAAACCGCTTGATATCACGTACTTGGGACAATCAAACAATATCTTTCATTCTATCCAAGACCCGAAAAAGGAGTAATTTCTTCGAGACAAATTCTGATAATAATTTTACTAAAATGTTGAATACGAATCAACTCGTCGGAATTTGACATTAATATACTACACTTTGGCCTTTCAACTCTAGAGCAATAGTACTTGAACTGAATTATCCCGGCAGCATAAAGCAGCAGCATTAATCATTTGATATTTGATAAAAGAAAAAGAAATCACAGCAATAGTGATTGTTCAAATATAGAAACACTTTACTTACAATTTCTTATTACTGGAATCTGCTTCTAGGTTTTAATTACATTTCTTTGTTACACTTATTATTATGTACGGTCTTTTCCACAAATTCAACACCACAGTATTTAATAATTCAGATTGCGATTGTAGTAAATGACAGAAAACAACGGAATAGAAAAAGACGTGTGGTAGGTACGGTCGGATGGATGAGCTGTTCTTCTTTTATTTTTCAATAGATGGCGTCGCTTTCGATTCAACCATAGACGACAGAGGAGTATGATGAGAGACCGAATTTTAAAATAAAAAAAAAAGATTGCCATGCTTTGTTTGCACAAAGGCAAGTTTGAGCAAAATGATAAATTAAAATAGTCGCGATTGTGGTTAAAACTTTAAGTTTTAAAAAGGTATTAATAATTATTCAAAGAAAATTGCATGCATGCAGGTTTAAAAGTGAAGAGAAATGAACCAATCCAAAAAAGTTTTTACAAACAACACAAAATTAAATCTGCTGGTTGTGTTGCTGGTGCTGTTGGTATTTTTAGTAGGAAAAGATAACATTAATTCTTATAAAATTGGATATCACACTATTTTAATTTTTTTTTTTTATCTATGTATAAAAATAGAGATTTTTAAGGTGATTGCTTCGATGTAGCCCGCGAAATTCAATTTTTTTTACGTTTTTTGCAATTTGCAGGCCAGTGACATGTTGTAACTTTATAAATATTTGTGTTGCGCAAATAACAAGTATAATTTTAAATATAAAAATTGACAAAAAATTCGCTCCATCAGCTCTCACATAGAAAAGGTGCATCGTAGTTAGATTTTGGAGATTTTAACATGATGCACCTTTTCTATGTGAGAGCTGATGGAGCGAGTTTTTTGATATTTTTTATATTTAAAATTATACTTGTTATTTGCGCAACACAAATATTTATAAAGTTACAACATGTCACTGGCCTGCAAATAGCAAAAAACGTAAAAAAAATTGAATTTCGCGGGCTGGTTGGAGCATCCCCCTTAAATAATAATCATGATTTTGTATTTTGGACTACAAGAAAAAAGTTGAACTAGATGTTTCTGCTACAAAAGTGTATGATACCAACAGATACTAATTCAAAAGTTTGAAAAAAATCCATTGTTTGCCATGTCAGCTGTCTGATGACAATCTTTTCGGAATGAAAACCTGTAGATAATTTTTATCAGTCGGTCCCCAATAATGACCATCCATCGACTGCTTGCGCTCTATGAGCGACATCTAGCTGGAGACAACGAAACTATCAAAAATCATTCTATCTCACTTGCACTCGTGGATTCCGTGCGACCGAACGGTTCAATGACTTAGGCGACCGTTTCTATTTTCTCTCTGGTTTTGTCGTCGGGTCGGCCCGCAAGGAAGGGGTCTTTGTTTGCGTTTCACGTTCGCGTCGCACGGTATCATCTGCGACCGCGGCTCTATCGTATCGTTGCCGAGACGGAATGTGCCCGCATAAGTGGAAGCGTGGGTCTCGCTCCTCCCGGTCGATGTGAAATGTCGTGCAGTGTGCCAGACTGGCGCCGTCATCTAGTGCAAGTGCAGTGAGGTGCAGTGGTGTGTGCGAGCGCGCGTGGGTCGACTCGGCCACGGCGAGCGAGGTGCGCGGAGGTGGCGGCGGCCGCGCGGCCATGACCGGCGACATGCCTCTAGGGAGCGCGCACGCGTTCGGGCGCGCGTTGCTCCGGGACGGGGCGCTGCCGCCGCTCGAGCCCGGCCCGCCCGCTCCACCGGCCAACAACGCGCAGCCGCCCGACAAGCGGCCACCCGCGGCGGCCGCGAGCCCCGAGCAGGTCATGAAGCTCTACATGAGCAAACTTACCCCATATGAACACCGTGAGATATTTGACTACCCCCAAGTGTACTTTATAGGCGCGAACGCCAAGAAACGGCCCGGGCTGGTCGGGTTCCCGAACAATTGCGACTACGACAACGAGCAAGGCTCGTACATTCACATACCGCACGATCACATAGCGTATAGATACGAGGTGCTGAAGGTGATCGGTAAGGGTAGTTTCGGTCAGGTAGTGAAGGCGTACGACCACAAGAAGCGCGAGAATGTTGCGCTCAAGATGGTACGTAACGAGAAGCGCTTCCACCGCCAGGCGCAGGAGGAGATCCGTATCCTGGAGCACCTCCGCGAGCAGGACAAAGACAACACGATGAACGTGATCCACATGTTCGATTCCTTCACGTTCAGAAACCACACATGCATCACATTCGAGCTGCTGTCGATCAACTTGTACGAGCTGATAAAGAAGAACAAGTTCCAAGGGTTCTCGCTGCAGCTCGTCCGCAAGTTCTCGCACAGTCTGCTGCAGTGCCTGCACGCGCTCAACAAGAACAGAATCATACACTGCGACATGAAGCCAGAGAACGTACTGCTCAAGCAACAGGGACGCTCCGGAATTAAGGTATTGTTACCTATTACAAAACTAACACTATTATAGGTATAGTCTTTTTCAACAACCAAAACAGGAAAGTACTGTCTGACAACTTTGGCTGTAAGACTGATAGTTATTAATTTTTCAGTTCAGATTAGTTGTTAATGTTTTGCGTAATGAACCAGGACAACATGGAATCGTTGAACCTGTGACAATATTCCTTCTAATATAGGTAATACCTACACAGGCCTGGCATTTCCGTTTAGAAACTCATTTGTATCTTTCGAAAAACAATCACAGATTGCGAACACCTGTTTCTATAGTTCATTCGACGGCGGATAAAATCAATAAGCAGTCTGTGTAACATTTTTGGTAAACATTTGCAGCTGTGTGCGTGCGAGCCCGATCAGCTGGCACCAGCCGCACCCCTATTTACCAACCCACTGTAACACCACTCGCGATAACGGTGTTTATTACACGGTTCGTTAAAATCGTGTGCATAATAATATGACTGTATATTTATTATTCATAAATGGATAAAGCGTTCGTGAAAATGCGTCCGGTTTCTGATAATAAGATGCGTTATTACTCTAGCTTGCAGCAGTTCGGACGATAAACGTTATCTGTGGACCGCGTCTCGAGTCGCTCACCCGATCGCGTTCTATTTTTAAACTTCCCGATACATTCAGTAAGTCGGTCTCCCGCCATGTGATGTTACACTGTGGTTATTTACGTCAACACGCATCCGTGTACATCCAAAACACGGTTAAGACTTGTAACCAATGAAATACGAACCAATGTCACTGCGACACGATACTGGCTAAAAAGAATCTTGGTTAAAACTGCACGAAAACCTTCGACCGTTCACTAGTTGACAAAAACACTGACCTACAAAGACCTACAAGTTGATGATTGAGAGTTGCTTGGATTTGCCACTGTCGAAAATTTCTTGTGATTCTTAAAGTTAACGGCTTTATTATTTGAGTAAAGAAGTAATGATCATTGTTTGTATTGTATGGAACGTTAAACAGGAAGGCTCGTGTATTTCTTACAAACCAGATACCTACTTGCTTGCGTAATTCATTTATCTAGGTTGCATGCAGTGTCAATGACGCACGTGTAATCAGGTTATAATAATTATGTTCTACATGAATGCAACGATAGATATAGTAAACCAAATACAATTTCATTAGTATTGAAACTTCTGACATGATAAATTCCAGTCTTCCCAGTATGAAATTCAACATTTAACCGTGTTGATTCAGGTGAGACCTAGATTATTACAGATATGCAGGTTGTCGATAAGATAAATGCTCTATTGGAGCATATTGTTACTACGCGCGATCAACGGTACAGGCGCACGCGCAGCTCACACGTCATTGAAACTCAGCACCGTTTTCATCCATTGTTTTCGTTTCACAAAAATTCATAAGCATTAGCTAACAGTCGTTAAAAATAACATGTCCTCATTATAAAACAGATGAATATGGTTATATTATGGCTAACCGTCATATTTTTTTGTCCATATAGCGGTAATTTTTAATTTGAAGCCGGTTTATATGTTGCATACTAGCTGCTGCCCGCGGCTTCACCCGCTACAACTCGAAAATTATCCCACAGGAACATGAAATCGGGATAAAAACTATCCTATGTGTTAATTCAGGTTATAAACTATCTGTGTACCAAATTTTAGCTTAATCCGTTCAGTGGTTTTTGCGTGAAAGAGTAACAAACATCCATACATCCATACTTACAAACTTTCGCCTTTATAATAGTAGTAGGATTTGGCAGCTAAGTTATCGAAGAAGTTTTGTGTTAAGTGAGGAAATAAAAAAGGGTAAAGTCTCGTCCGCAAGATATTTTCCTTCATTTATCTGCGTCATCAGAGCAGAGACAATGAAAACTTTTCACATAATTTTCTTGTTCGTGTAACTGTTTCCTACTGCCACAGTAATCTGATTCATCGCTCATTTGTTTAAAATAGATGCATTAATGACTGAAATTAATTATTTTTATCTATGCTACATCGATCTAATAACTGATCGTGCAGATTTATCTTGGTTGTTCTAAAAACATGTAAAGCACGGACGTTAATTTACTGCCTTCTGATTACTCACTGGAGCTTGAACTAATTATGATTCCAGGCATAATAACATCTTGCTTCTAAGCTATATTATTAATAGAGATCATCGTTCTTCAGGAGATTTTTGCACGTGAACGGTAAAACCGGTATGATGTAGGAAATAAATACACGATCAAGCAGATAGTTTTTGTCCCTGTCATAGCTCAAAAACTACCTGCGTTAAATCCTTTGTTGTCGGGTTTCTTTTTTTATATTTCGAAAAAGTATGCAAGGATATGTAAAACAAGAAAAAAAAACTCAGTCACAACGTCTAGCAAATTATAAGCATTTGAAAATAGAATTTCGGTTGCCACTGGCTGTAAACAATGCCGCAAGCGAACTTTTGAACGTTTAATCGGATTTCCTAGAATTATTTTTATTTAAAAACAAGCGGTTTTGACTACACCGCGAGTCGGTTTAGCGAATTTTCCACTCAGTTTAGTGCGGCAGCGAGCAGGCATCGAGACCGCGTCCAATGCCAGATATTTCTGACATGGCGGCGTTTTGTCGTTGCAACTCTGCGGTCCGCCAGTCACGCGACGATGAAACTAATCCTTCGAGCAAACCGTGTCGACAGTTTAACTCAAATTCTTTTCTAGTTGCATTCTCGTATTACATTTGAATTCGTGCGCGCGATCAGAAAACCGCAACTTAATAAGTCAGTCCTTGATTGACGTTAATCAATATTGTGGACTACGATTTCCTTTTTAATTACTGTCAAATTGATCAACCTAAAAATCTGCACAGACAATCAATTTTAATTTGTGCGGAGTTCGGAGTAACGGATCACGCTAATTATTCGAAACAGAATTCAAGATCGATCTTTCGAAACATAATAAAAGTAACACAAGTTTCACCTTAAAACTGTCCCGATATAAAGGCGCTGGCAACATAAAAAACGTGTGTTTTCAAACAAGAAAGCCGGGATACACAGCGACCTTACAAAGGAACACCTGTACCAGGTAGATTTAAAAATAAAACCCGCCTAACTGGAGCAGGTTCCATAAAGAGCAAGGCATACATTCTGGCCATCGCGGCATCGCAGTGAATAATGCATTGAATTGTATGGATCACTTGACTCGTCACGAAACAGACAGGCGCAGTAGGCACAGACATCTTAAATTTTTATCAGCCAGCTCTAAATATTACGGTTTTTTGTACTGGCAAAGAACTAGATAAAGGTTTTCGCTCCATTTTTGATGTTTCTAGAGTAAACATAGAAATAAAATAATAAATGTTTATTATCGTTCTGAATTCTTTCCAAGTTTAGTGGGGTTTCAAAAACCATTCCTTAAATTTTCATAACTGGCAATATTCTGAGAAGATGGCGTGCTTGCACGTTTTTGTTTTTAATTTATGGGCCAGGGCAACTTGAGCAGATGCAACTTTTGAGGATTTGTGTCATTATTTGGACAGGTGAACTTAAATAGTGAAAGGGAGCCATTTTAAAACCTGCAAATGATTTTACATTTATGAACGTTAAAGGCGGATGTGACAAACTGGATGCGGAATACACAGAACCAGATGTTTTGGCGTTACTACAACGGAGCAGCCAGTACCCATTGTTGATGTGCACCTTGTAAGGAATCTATAAGCTAGGAACTCACGAACTGACAAACCTACAATCCAAACATACAACACGTGTTTAATCCGCGTTCGTTTGCCACCTTATTAGGCTAAGACACACGTGTGGACATTACAATCGAAGCTCATGCATTATGGTCGTAATGACTGACTGATTGGTATTCCAAGGGCTTCCTCGTCTCCTGTTAGCATAACAAACAAACATTATCTTTACAATTTTAATGAGTATTGGCATCATCACTGTACATAACGCCAGATAACAAGTGTAATCGACAGTTTCTACAATCTTGAGGACAATGTCTTAGATCTACGAACGTAATTATGAGCATTAGAGCAAGGTTGGAAACTGCAAATAGATCGTAGGTGGTCATCGCTCCCATGAGATAAGTGGTCTGGTCAGGATGTTTGCCTTACTCATTACTAGAGGAGTTTACTCTAGGCCAGTGACCTGAATTCATTCAGGCAATTCTTCCTTAACGCTTTATAAATGACAGTCTCAATTTATGAACTTTGCTCCCCTGACATTAGGGCTTTGGCGCCTACAAGTCGAGTGACACGCCCTGAATAAAGAGACATTAGCATAGACGGTTAACATGCGTTTTAATGAAAGGAGGATTACCGATTCTGAGTCGAATTATTAGCATAAAGTCTTTTATCCCCAATAGCCTTTGTTTGAACGGTGACGCATGCGAGTGTCAGTTACATTACAAGTAGGTTTGTGTGACAAAGAGTAGTATTATGATATTTGTGTTTAAACAGAACAATCTTAACGATGTCACTCAGTGTATTAACATGTTTAATAATATTATTGTGGAGTAACAATGGCATTATGTTGCGGAAAACTGAGTAAGGTTTAAGTACTCTAGAAATGGCCTATGAACACTTAAAAGTAAGACTTTTACGACTGTTAGTGGCGTATAATTTCCACATTTGATCGTTCACTGATAATCCCTGTGCCTTTTACGTCAAACTTCTGGTCTCTATGGTCTTTTTTCACGTTTACGGCATTCTTTGTTAAGGAAAATTACCAGCTTTTAATTGTACAGCCTCTCGTTTTTATAACTTTAATTATTTTACTGATTAAACCGAATGGAATTGTGTTTAAATATCTTCATCAACTTGCCTTATTTATAATTGGTTTTATGCTACAGTATTATCGGTGACATGTAATTATCTATTAAGAGGAAACAGCAAGGTCTGGAGAATTGAAAAATAGGTATTTGTAAAATCTATTGCTGTCGCACAGTGCCCACAACAGAGTTACAGAGCGCGAAGGAGACAACTGCAGCTTGGACCGAAAATACCTTAAAAATGGCACAAAATCAACGATTCGTAGTCCCCTGATTACTCCTCCAAAACTTAACCGATTTCACTACTTTTTCCTTTAAAAAATAAAGAAAGGCATTGGCCGTGTTCCTATGTTTTCCTTTTTTTTATATAATCTCGTCAAATTTGTTTAATGATTATTTGAACACAGTGGAACATCTGGCCATTTTTTTAAGGATTTTGAATGTTCATAACTCTTTTCATAATTAATATATGGGAAAAAGGAAAACATAGAGACATGCCAATAGAGGTCATAGAATTTTTGTAAAAAAAATATTGCTCTACTGGCATTATCCAGGAAGAAAACAGGGGACTACGTTTGTATGGAAAAACGACCGTGCTGTTTCCTCTTAAAGTTGTTAATATCCATTTAAAACAATTTCAGGATACGCTGAATTGTTTATTCATTAGTAATTAGAATTACATGTAAACATAATTAACATTATACAATCTATGTTGTGTAGTAAAACATCGCCTTTCTAGTTCACAAGCAAATTCAATGCGAAAGGCAAATTAGTTCCTAGTTCGTAATTAGCAAATTAATATAATTTATTGTACATTAGGTTTGCGGCTTTATTCTATGAAATATTGATGTTTTCTGAACGTAATTTACTGCGTCAAATGTAATTTACAGTATAAGTAGAGATAGAACCAGAGACTAAAAAGGCCTTTCGGGTGTAGTGGGTGGAACAAAACAGGCTTTATAATAAAAAGGTTGTTTATTGTTGTTGAGATTGAATCGTTGTGTACAAGTCCTTACAATAACTGAGATAAAATTGGGTCATTCGGTCGAGACTTCTGTAATCGATTTCGCCATCTTGCTCAAAACATTGTTGTAATAAAGTGAGAAGAAAGATGTTAAGGATATTTGGAAATATTCGTCGTGTAAAGAAATTGAAGTTTTTTCCTTGTGACATTGTCATTTTCGATAATCTTGGTGTAACAAATTAGATAGGACATGACAAGAAAGATAACAACAAATTAGGTATAATATTATTCATTTACGATCTAGACTAATACGTCATGCCTTTATCGATTCATAAGACAAGATATTCAGAAGATGTAATCAGTTACACAGTATTTTCAATTATGCAGTTCATTTGTAATGCAGTATGGAAAAATATGTAATGAGATCGCGAACGTACCAGCAACCATGTAAAATCTCCATATTTCAGCGTTTGTTGTTTAACTAGTATGGCATTGATATTTTTTTTAACAATATAGTTTCCACTCAACATCTTTATGATAAACTTTGACAGTATAATTAAACTAATTAATCGGAATTGCCAATATCACTTTGAGATTGGCTTAATAGCCTTGAAATCCTTATCGTAGTTTATGTCATTTGCAATCAAAACTTTGTATTTAATTTTATTTAAATACATTTAGTTGTTCTAATTGGCGCCCAAGGATTAAATAGAGAAAGTGAAATTTTATCAGCGAAAATTGTCAGAAATGTATAGTACTTACATTATCAAAAAGGTGTACAGTACGTCAATCAGCAGGCGTAGCATGGCGCCGTAGAAAGGGGTTTTGTCGACGCAAGAATAGACAAAATGACAGAACGTAGAAATAATTTATGTAAAAAATATGGAAAATAAACGTTCTTTTCTTCAATAGTGTAAGAATGGTGTCATGTTTGTGCAAAAAAACAGTCGATTTGTGTAGAAATAACGATGAAATAACTTTGTCTTTTCTTGGTAGAATATAGATGTGTCTTGTTTTATTTATAACGCTTTGACTGCGATTACCACTTATATCGCCATTCAAAGTTTGTAGATAAGTATCATGTTGGTACTTGACTAAATAAGAATATAACTTGAAAAAGAACAAAAGCCTTCTGTTAAACATTCATATAATATTAAACTTCATTGACATTACATTCAGAATAAGCAAAAACATTTAGAAACCCATCTTTGTTGCTCACAATCATAAATCATAGCATTATAATATTTTGCTCTATGGAAACCTTACAAAGGTTAGTGTTCATATATATTAGTTTCTAATGATATCTGAAATATACAACAATAGCCCGTCTATTTTCAATTCTTCTAGAAATAACCTTCAAAAGTTTTTTCTCCAGACAAACGGTTCTTGCTTCTTTTCATTTATTGATAGCTTTTTTGTTTTAGCTTGGTCAAAATGAAACATCAAATGAGTTTTTCCACCCAGGGCAGGGCAGGAACTGTCAGACTTGTACTGACTAAAATCCACGTGTCCACGGTGTCCTTCAATAGCCCTTTACATCCCGGGGTCACGGTAGCTCGTTAGTCCCGCGATCAATCTATTGATTTGTGGATTACTTCGTTAGTCAAGTGTTAAAAATGCAACTGTCAAAAACTGTCTTGGATTCGATCTTCATGTTGTTGTGCAGAAATTCTCAATAGTCTAAACTGACTTTGAATATTGATTATTCTCAAATACTAATCTCATGCCCGTCTATTCAGAGTATACAGGGCGAATAACGATAGGTAGATCGGTGCGATTACCTATACGTAATGGTAATAGATTTCCCAGTCTAAATGCGTCACAGGCACACGGCAACGGGCGTGGGGAATTCACTGAAATTAGGTCAGAGTTGACCGACTCAAAGTGACTATTAATAGACCACTTATCAATCGACTAGATGCTAATATATATGGGAAATGGATTTCATATGGTTATCGAGATATTATTAGGTTTAATTGAATCGCTTTTTAAGGCGATTTTACTGATAATAATGTTCTGAAACCAATCAACACAGAGTTGTAAGTGGCACCAGTGTTCGATACAGAACACAAGAATGTATCCGAATTAGGTTTAACGCAGCATATAGACAATAAATGTTCGATACAGAACACAGGAATGTATCCGAATTAGTTGTTAAGAGAGCATAGACAAGCGCAATGGAGAGCGCGTGCGTGTGTAAAGTTCGTCTTACTGTTACAGTTTTGATTTAAACTAAATTTTCTGGTGTTTCATTATAAAGTTACCAAGCTATCGAGGGAAGAAGCAACAACCAGGTAGTGTATTCATTAAATGACCACCATTTTCCCATCAATCCCATAAAATAAACAGAAATGAAGATCTAGTATTAAATGTTTCAGCGAAATAAAACTTTTGCTTCTTTCAGTAGCTTTAACTGAGTGTAAGTCACAACTAGTGCTCTCGACAAAGTTTCAAAGACTTGAGTGCGTCTGTCGCCATTGCTTGGGGGCACGTCACTAGTCTGAGCATCATTTTTAAATACTCACACATTAACTTCCCGAAAGGTTAGACAAAGGCACCAAAATTCGTCAGTAAGTTTTAAATCCTGTGGTCCAGAAGACTATTAGCCTATTTTGTTACGTCTATTAACACAAAACCAGTCTAGACAGTTTTTTTTATCATGACGTGGTTAAATCCTCAATTGAGTCCTTCCCAGGACGGGGCGGGACCTACTGTCAGGCATATACTGGCTAAAATCCACTGCGATCCAGGGTCACGGATGAATATTTGATAGTCCTGCGACCCCGGTGTCTAGATAGCTGCTACTGAGAAAATTATAACGAAAAATCCTAACAGCAGTTTACTCGACTAGAGAGACGTACTCGTACCCAAGACTTCACGGCCATCAGTCGTTCTTACAACCACTAGACCAAACCTAAGCAGTTTAATTTAAACTTTTTAAAAGTATGCAGCGAAAATTCCCGTTGATCATTAGCAAAAAGTCGTTTGTGTTTACTACATAATTTCACGCGACCTCTTTTCGTTTTAATTAAGCTGGGATGCAGGTAGTTATAGTTTACGTGTACCTACGTATCTTGGTGCCAGAGATAACTTGCTTTAATTGAATAGTTCTACTGATTCATTAGTTTAATGAGGTTTCCCGTGGACGGAGATAACCATTTAGAATGAAAACTAGGTAATGTACAAAGACATTTGAGATAGTATAGAGGGTATTTGAAAACATATCATGGAAAGATAATGTGATCTAAAATTCTTGTACAATAATTTCAAACTTGCCTGCCTTACCATTAGGTGTTGCTTGATATACGATTTTATCGATGATTCCTGATGTCCACTTCCTGGTCCATTGTTGGACAAAAGAAAAAAATATAAAAAAAAACTTGAGAGGTGTCGAGGGACACCCGGATGGAACGAAGTTACTGTATACACTCAACAAAAATAATCGTCGCGACTCCACTCCACTTCACTCCGCTCCGCTCCACTCTTTGAGCTCTAGCACCCTTTCGCAACGCGCGATAAGGAACTTCGTCCCAAAAGGTGTCGCGACAACTTTTCGTAAGAATTTTTCCCGTCTAGCCCCCTTTCACAACGCGCGATAAGGACTTCGTTCAAAAAAAACCCTCTGTCCTTTTGGGAATCATCGGATTTTCTTTTGCGTACGTTACCGGTTCACCACTACCATATAAGTTTCTTGTCTCGCCAGAATTAATTTGAAACGAATGAAGTAACAAACCGTGACTTGAAGGAAAAACAACACGAAGCAAAAAGTCTTGAATTCCGCACTGTAATATAATGGGACTTAATTAATAGCCATTTAGCACGGAGGAGGAGTTGACATTGACAATTTGCCTTTACACCTGACACTGGGTTTCAAGTGTACGCAACTGAAGTCTAACGAGCCAATTAGAGCTTACAGTTGGCTGTCGAACCGTGAGAATTAAAATAACAGCTTTTGCCGGTATCTCCCATTTGTTAGTTGGAAATAATCCCACAGGAACGTGACATTAGGATAAAAAGTATCCTATGTAAGAACCTAGATCCTGGTTTACCCGTATGACAAATTTCATAAAAATCCGTTGGACCGTTCACGGTTCAGACGTGGTAAGAGAACAGACAGATACCTAGTTACTTATGCATTCATATTAGAATAGGTGGTCGAAATCAAGACGCAGTTGTCGATAATATAGATAAACTTCTATTGTACGATAAAGTGTGAGCTAGATAGATTACTTTATCATTATCAGTCATAGAATTTCGAATGTGGCTGGATAAGAAAAACTGCCAAAAAAAATGTTGTGAAATCTCACCACTGAGAGATTCTCAAATTAAATCGCAATGAGAAATTACTTTGTAGGAAGTAAAAAACGAAACAGGAACCTCCTAACTAGTCCATGGTGAATTTCAAGATTCATGCTCTGCTCTCAACGTCACTGGAGAAAATTACATTACCCCATAAACAGAGAGAGAGGGATGCATAGACTTGTAACTTTATCATAATGAAATTATGCATAAATCGCAAAGAGAAAAATATTGTGAACAAAGAAGGATAAAATATTCATCGTTGGATTAAATATTCACTTATTCAGTTACACTTGTTGACTCCAGTCTCTCAATTTGAAAAGTTCCTTTCGAAAGTTCATTTTTGGACGAATATCAGTTCAGGAACGGACCAAACGGTCGTCCTAATAAGGTACTTGTCAAAATGCGTAACCATTACGCCGGGTAGACACGAGTGAAGCGTAAGTAGGTCAGACGGGAGCAGGAGCGATCGATTGCACCAGCTACGCCACTAGATATCGAGTCGAGTGGTCCTGCAAGTACATTTTTTTACTCTGTGCCACCGGGATATGTATTTCACAACGTATGCAACTGTGTTCGGATTTTTGCATGTAACTGTGTCACGTATACTTCAGTTTTGAATACTGAAATCAACTTTCCGCGTTACCTACCAAGAAAATAGAACATTTTAAGCAATAAATTATATAGATGACTTTGTGCAGGAAATCGGACTCGCCAAGTGTGTTTTGATATCAAAATGTCATCGATTCAATAATAGTTTTAAGTGGGACGTTTTCGTATAGGTAACGCAATATGTATTGACAAAAATATGTCTCCACTTCCTTTTATTCAATGTCCTGTTTGTGTCTTTTCTGATAATGTTGTTTATTTGCATGTTTTAGATAAAATTGTTCTTAATAACTGGATTATTTATCAATATTAAACACGATATTTCACGTATTTATATGGGCTCAATTTAAGATGGAACCAGGAATTTTATCTGCTCTTGCAAGTTTCGCGTCTTTTTCCTGTTACTGTCATATCCCTTGTGGAATCTAATCCATCAGACCACTCCATCGTCTGAGCCTGTCGTGATTATGTCAGATAATCGCCGAATCGGGATCGATAAAAAAATATCGAGGCGCATGTTACCAAAAACTTTATCTATTTGATAACCCAGTTCCCAAAATATCGAGATTGGTTTGTTTCGTGAATGTTTACTGGCCAGCCAATCGTTTTAATTGGTCAGGTATCCAGTGTTCAGTAAAGGGCCAGTTCAGACTAGCTGTCTTCAGGCACAAGTGCTCCTAAGTGCTCTTCCCGACTCGCACAGTAACTGTTAACTTGTGGTCCCAGACACGAACTGAAGCGGAGATTCCCGAATATTACCGATCATCTAAAAAAACAAGTTTTTTTGTAATTTTTCTGAGAAAAGGGTGATTAAATAATCTGGTTTTCTTTCTTTATTTAATCTTAGTCATTGACTGTCGAAGAGAGTTGAATCACTCTTAAATAATGCCTACGTGAGCGGCACGCATCGTGGCTCGAATACCAAATCTGACTGAGTCAGGTATTTATTAATGACATCGATCAGACCATATATTTTTGCAATAGTATTTTAGTTTCATCATACTAATGGAAATGGCTACTTATTTGATATTGTTTTATGGATAACTAAATAAAAACTTAGCTTCTCAATTGTACGTATACTCAAAAGTTTTCCCCAAATATATTGTGAGAAGTTTTATCTTCCATTGCTGTGGCACGAATTTAAATTTTAACTACATATCTGTATGAATAACTTAAGAATATTACAGTTTAGTTATGCAACGGTGTTGTTCTCACTTCGATGCATTGCACCAACACCTAAGGCGGTTGGAGGAACGCCAAGCGTAGCTCACAATGCGCGACGACTAAATACGAACAATTATTATTTAAAATTCAACAATAGAAAGCAATCTTTTGTTACAATAATGAGAGATGTGAGGATGAATACACGCCGTCTGCGTGGCCCAGCGTGGCCGTGATCGTGAACTCGATTCAAACTTTAAATGTCGAACGAGTTTAACGAAAATCTATTGGCGACCTTCTTTTTATAGATCGTAGGATGTGATTTAATACGTCTACTAAAGATAAGACAAAATAATATAATGATCATTAATAAATATGGAATCCAGGGCATCGTTATAAATCTAGAACTTTCGGCCCGCTTCAAAGCTTAGCTCAAATAACTAGAGATCCGGACTTACAGTATTTGTTAACCAAAGTTTCTAATGGGAATAACTGGAAGAGATTTAACCGTAATAAATGGGAATAGTTCAGATTTTACGGCAGCTGCACATTTCAGCTAATGTTAGATTTAATAGCGGGTATAAGCGACTGAAAACACGGTACAGTGGTTTTAATTTTCCGTCATTAAAATCATACTTTTAAAATGCCGCCGATGTAGGAATGCTTTCGAAGAAAAATGTCACCTACTTTACTCATATAGCTAATGCCAGTTATTAACTAACTTTCTATTTCACAATAAAACTGCTAGAACAATCAGATGTATTGTGCGCTCTTTGGAGTAAGGAGTTAAAAAAATAATGAGTCATAGAAAATGTACGTAAAATATAATCTTAGATCCGGCTAGAGAGGCAGAATTTTGCTTTTAACAAATTTCTCAAATGAATCGGCAAAAAGTTCTCCAAATATCGGCAAGATTGCTAATGCTTTATTTTCTCTAGTGCTTAGTTTTCATAAATCTTTCATGCGTAGTTACTAAACAGCTTCTCTAGTCAGGTTAGCAAACAACTGAGATTCAATGTTAGCAGTTTATTCTTAAACTGTTGCCGTAACACTGATTGCGTACGCGCAAACAAAACGTTGGCGGATTTTTTTTATCTCTTTTTAATTTTAGAACGGCCTCCCACGGGCTAAGGAAAGTGGGTTAATGCCGTGCCCACACGACCTGTGCCCCGGTTGAGTGACATGTCTCTCCTTACACTGTAACCTTATTGCTGAGCTCTTTATCCAAAGTAAATTAAAAAAGTAAGAGTGAAGAATCTGTGGCCGGAAACCGAATCGAGGCCATTGGCAAAGATCGAATGTCGGACTTCATTAGTCTGTCTGCTAACATTTCGATGTGTGTCGTACAGACTGTTATTTCACGTCGATTACGTAGAAAAATAGAAATGCATTGCTATTGGTTGTCGTGTGTGACTTTACTAAGAAATTCTGATAGTAAAACGTGACTGTTTATTGATTTGATAACGTTCACTACAAAAATGAGTGTGTATTTACACGATTCTTCAAACCAACCGTGTTTATCGTGTTTTAAGTCAAATCAGCGAGTTTTACACACCTTTATTTACTTCACTCATACTGGTTTGGCACTTCAAAACCCAACCTTTCTACTGACAATGATAAACTTTTACTTTTCACAATGCTCATTCTCCCATAGCTAACCATCCGTTCCCAAAATCGACAGTAGCTACCTCATGCTCAAACTATAAACGCTTGTCGATTCGCCCTATTTGTCTTGCAGGCCATCGAGCGTACCAAACGGTACCATCTGGTTACATAACAATATACACGTGTCACTATATTTTATTGTGTACTGCCATCTGATAGATGGGACTGCAGTACATAAAACTGTTGGGTTTGGATCCGGAACACGTATTTTACACCTTTGTCGTAGGTGGTTACAATATTTTGGTCACATTGTTTTCTTGCGTGAATTTATTAGTTCATAGTTACTGTTGAGCAATGATACAGGTACCTATAATTGTGTTAAATCTGTCCAACTTGATAATTATTAGCAGCCATGTTCAACTCATCATTGACTAAAACCTCCTTCCTTTTGTACCATGCTTCCTTAGTCAGTGCTACTTTCATCAGAATGATTCGGACTTTCAGTTGTAGATTATCCAAAGCACTTAGTACATTTTGTCATCGAATATTTTAAATCCCCAGAATCCATCGACCTACTGATTAAGGAGGTCAGTAGTTTCCAACATCTAAATAGAACAGTAATAACTACAAAACATTAAAGATAACATCTAAATGCAATTAATAACAGAGAAATTATCGTATTGAAAAGAACCGTTGGCTTCTGGGCGTGGGTTAGCTAAAACAATTTGATTCATTGCATGACGTACTGCTTGAGGCTTCGCATAAACTTCAGACAAGTCTCGCAGTATTAGAAATCTTAATTTAATATTCAACTGTATAATTACGCCAACACTTCAACGTGTTTTGATGAAAGACAGTCGTTTGGTTTAACGGTTTATGAATAACCACTATATCTTCTGTCTTGTTTGTCTCTCTATGTTTCTTACAATCCACATCATCGTCTTTCTCAATAAATTGTCTAATATTGCTAGACATAGGCCTCTCCGAATGCAATTCATTAAGCTCAATCTTGAACAACTCTTATCCATTCATTGCCGTTGCATCTTCAAAATCGACAATCAATTCCCGATTCACAAGTAGAGAACAAATGGCTTAAAGCAGTAATTCTAATGGACTAGCTTCTAGCTCATTCACAAAATGCGAGCATTATAAAAGCCGTTAATTGCTCTGATTCCATTCCACGTCGCCACGTTTCATTGCTTTTCAATACATTTGAATCGACCACTTGAAACTTGTCCGTAGCCATTATATTCAGTGTGAATTTGTTTGTATTGAATTTACGTTTATTGCCTATTTCAATATTGCTCCGTGCGGCTATTGGGCAATAAAGGGCCTTACGGTAGGTGGTTTCCATTTTCAAAGTTTTTTTCGTTTCTGGGTCACGATAATTATAATAAATGACAGGACCCGAAGTGTGAATGTTCGATTGAGTTAGAGGAGATACTGGGGTGAAACTAAGAGGTTATCTTTAGAAGATAGATGGTTGTGTATCAATAGTTAATTATTTATCATTACTGTAATGGATATAGCTTCCTGTACTTAATTCTGTTCTGTTATCTGAGACTAATTCTGTTTTTCAAGGCATCTCTTCAGAATTTTAACCGTGAAAGATTGATCGTGTACACGTGATTTTATTTTTAGTCATCTTTGTTATAGTTTCCTCAACTATATTTGGCTTCTAACACAGGCTTGAGTTCTTCAGACCGTCAATAATTGAAAACCACCATTTCAACCATGATCATTTATTATACCTATCTGTTCAGTCACGATCATTCAAGGTCCTAACTAAATGGGTAACCAGAATTGTAATTATAGTTAGGTATCAAGCAAAAAACTTGGAGGCAAAAGGTAATTTCTTTGATTACAGACAGTTACTTAAAGCTTGCTTGAAGGCAACAATTGAGTTTGGAAAATTAAACGAATTATGGAGTTCGTAATCTTAGACTTGGAGTTGAAGAATTTTGTGCAAAGTTTTGTTCTGATTAATGGTTTTAAAGATACCTTGTTTGTGTCATAACTTTTAGGTTTAAAGCTTGATTTTTGAGTTTGAGACGACTTCTGATTTACTGGTTTGAGATACAAAAATGAATCCAGTTAAAAGAAATCTCGGAAAGAATTAATTGTCTATCGTCTTGATAAGCTTGAATAGGATATAAATAATTTTAAAATAGAGAATGAATTGGTGACCTTTCAGCTAATATTAATAGTCAAGATTACTACTATAAACTACAGTTTTTTGCCACACAAAGCCGAGTTCCAAGGAGGTCCTGTCTAACAAAAAGGATAATCAAGAAGTCTGCAAAAACTTCTCAAAGAACACGACCTCCACACGCCAGTATCTTTAGATTCAATCACAAGCAAGTCATATCAATTTGAAGAGTCCAACGTTCATGCAATAACTCAAATGGTCCTCAAACGATACGTTATTCCGATCACAATAGTTTCATTCACTTCTCAATTGAACACTTGTCAGCTCAAATCAGGGAACATTCATGCCAGCTCTGCCATCTTAATTCAAATCGACCATGTAGCATTTACAACCTTAATTCTTCAACTATAGAAGGTAATATCCTCTAATGAAGTCACTCCGTGATGAAACGCCTGCCAGTATTGAACACGAGTCACGACCTGAGCAAAAGAGTCATATTTAATCAGAATCGATTTCGAAAATTTGATCGATTCTCTTGTCTCGTTGTCAAAACCCAGACAATGCGTAATGATTTCAAAAAGATAAACTTTTGAAGGGCTGTCAATATCAGCTGTTAACGAAATTATTTTGCACTTGAATTCTCGTCATGGCGGAGTAGTTGGGAAAAGTTTTCTTAGAATCAATAATCGGGTATTGTGAATTTTGGGGTCGTTGTTTTCTCTGCGTTATCTGTGACTCTTTCAACATGTAAGGGTATTTTAATAAGATCTTGCAGCTAGTTTCTTCTTATACCCACATTTGCTGTGGTAAGGTAACACCATATTTCCTTCGCCCAATATACCAACTACACATATGGTCATCTCTGAACAAGAAACCAAGTAGGCCACAAAGGACTCCCCTGTCCAAGCCACCTAGTATTGGAACAAAACGGTCTTCCGGTGATTGTGTGCACTCTGCCGGTATGCACCGGACACGACAATCGCCGGAATTGTCTTAGCATTTAGATAATTGTTTACTATTGTTCAGATATCCTGCAAGTGACATGGGTTCAGTAATCCCAAAGGATAGGATGGTTTGTGCATGTTTTTGTCACTTCCTACCTAAGTTCAGTAGGTAGTTGTATTATAATTGTAGATGTTGTAGTTTTGTTTCTTCTTTTGTTTGACTTGTTCCTTTGCTCGAAACCCGGAAGATTAAGCAAAGTTGTGCCTTATAGTGTGCTCTTATATTTTGGCTATACGTTTGAGTCCTGTGATGTTGGGGTCCTGTGAGTTGGGGCCGAGCCTTTTCCCATCATCCGGACACAATTATTCCTAATTCCGGATTCCGGACTGCTTTCAATAGTGCTAAACTGATGCTGCTAAATTTATATTACCAATGTCGAGTTATAAATAGTTGCAGAGATACATAGGACCAAAGTTCACATACAAGATGAACCGTTGCCTACCAATCATGACTCGCTTTTGTTGGTAATTGCGTCATTTTCACTAACTTTACTTCAGAAAACATACTCGCAACGGTTCTCAATGTGCGTAATTGCGTTAAAGTTCATTTTCCTCTTATAATTTGACTCATGTTTAGATTGCCGTAAATAGTCACCAAGGCTAAAATCCAAGGGGTTTGAACCCATCACACGTTCAACTTTTATTTGGGTTATATTAGACGGCAATTTGCCCTAAACCAATAAAACCTCTAATGAAATTAATGGACGGTCATCTCAAAAACAATTTGACGTTTGTTTGACAGTTGAGGTCATTGTTAGTTGTTCTACTACAGAGGAAACGGATGTCGTTCTTTCCTTACCCGTCTTCGAGGACTGATCGATCGATCGATCGACATTTACATATGGAGTTATATTACTCATAATAGTATTATTATTTATTTTTTTATGTTAAGAGTGTGTCCGTTCACACAGTGCTTATGATCCTTCATATATTTTTATTATGATGCTGGTTTTTTTAATAAAAGCGAAGTCTATACAAAAATTTACGTAATGTTTCGGTTTTCCCATTGCCTAGCGGAACCTTAAAAAGGAAGTTAAATTCAAATATATCGGTGACGTAACTTAGTATTAATGCTGGTTTTTCGTTCTAGGTCAAAAACAGAAGGTGTTCAAGAGGTTTAAGTCTTTGACCTTTTCAATTTTTTACAGTTTTTAGCTACAGAACATTGTAAATATTAGTCCATTAGTTTTATTTTTGATTACACTTTATTTTATGAAGTCTGCAAGTATATTTTATTCATTTTTTTATGCTTTGCAATAAAAATTATACTTACTCTTCGGAATCTTATGTGATATACTTTTACGTGTATTGTAGCTTGCATTACGCGGTTCAATTTCACTTCTTTCCAAGAGAGCGGTATACTTTCCAAGCAAAATTCATCTTTGTTTTGATAAAATCCAAGTCATGTTTTTAGAAAGCTCACCATTATCTGTTTTTTTGATGACGTACCAGTAATTATTGATGAAGCTTGATTATTTTTCTATGCACCAGTTGTTGCGGAGATCGACTAGACATTATGTATCTATGGTTCGTTCCGCGCCAGAGACTAATTAGGCTATGGACGCGTAACGTCAGCTATTTTAGGTTAGTCTACTATCTCCAAATTTGCGTAAACACCCCACAAAGGGAGGATCGTTCTCCCAATTACACGCATGGTCTGCCCCGACTAAATAGCTGAAAACTTTCATTAATTATTAAATTCACTTACCAACTTAGCCGTTTAAAGGTGGATTAAGTTGAACAAGTGGAACAACTGACCAGAGGTCGTTAGTCTATGGCTGAAGGCTTTCGTCACGCAAGTCGATGACTGTCTAACTTCTAAATTCGACCTGGAAATAATGTTATTGAACGCTTTTGACACTGAGGTCGTTGCCCGCCATGGTTCACACCATATTGTTTGTTGATAACGGAGATTGCTTTGTTTGGTGACACGTCACGAATAATTAGATTGATTAGGTCTCGTGATAACGTGTTCTTATCAAGGTTGTTGAAAAACAGTGCTACTGAACTTTAAACTCTAATTGACTGAATAAAAGACTTTAAAGCTTGTAAAACTCAATAACCAAAACTGTTTACAGTATTATACTCGTTGTTCCCCGTGGTTCCGTCACACACTGCTCATCTCCTATTGGTAGCAACGCGATGTTTTATAGCCTAAAGCCTTCCTTAATAAATGGACTATCCAACACAAACATATTTTTCAATTCGAACCAGTAGTTCCTGAGATGAGCGCGTTCAAACAAACAAACAAACTCTTCAGCTTTATAATCTATATATATAAAAGAACAGGGGTTTTTCTTTTGACACGACTACAGCCGAAACCACTAAACGCAGAAACTTGAATTTTGGACAGCATTTGCAGTCTACCATGTAGATTGGCAATAAGACGGGATTTTGCGAAAATCCTCCTCTAAGGGGGGGAAAAGGGGTGAAAACGTTTGTATGAAAAATCTTATTCCTTGGGTTTATAAACTTGAAACTTACCACGAATGAGAACACAAGTAAATAAATAAGATTTGCACCATTTTTTTTTTTAAACTACCCTCCATTGGTAATCTAGGGGTTGTTAAAGTTTGTATGGAAAAATCATAACGCGTGAGTTGATGAATTTGAAAATCAGTATTTATATACTAGATAAGAATTAATCAAACACGTGTTTTTGGATTTTTCGAAAATCACCCCCCTAGTTGGTGAAAAGGGGTATTCAAGTTTTAAGGGGAGGATATTAAACCACTAAACGTAGAACTCTGAATTGTTGATGGTAGTCGCAATTTATTATTTAGGTGAGCATTAAGAAAGGATTTTGTTAAAATCTACCTCTAAGGGGGTGAAAAGGGGTGAAAACCTACGAATGTAAAATCTTATTCCATGGGTTTATAAACTTGAAACTCGGTACGAATATGAGTATAAGTAAATAAAAAAGATAGACATTATTCGTTTTTTATAACTACCCTCCATTTTTTGTTTTTTCGAAAATCACCCCCTAAATTTTGAAAAGGGTCGATTAAGTTTTAAGGGAAGGATTTACTGCTTGCTTCGATAAATTCTAAACTGGGCATAAATTATCTCTCAATCGAATAAAGGATGCGTATTTATTATTATTAATAGGCTCCGAAACTACTAGAGCATTTTTAGATTTTCCAAAAGTATCCTTTAAACGTGGCAGGCCCAGAAGGAGATGGAGGGATGAGCTTGACTCATTTATGAGGGATTGGCCCACACTCGCATTAAATCGCGAGAGATGGAAAGAGGGAAGGGAGGCCTTTGCCCTGCAGTGGGACAACGTAGGCTCTAAATAAATAATAAATAATAATATCCTTTAAGGAGGGTGAACGGGAATTAAATACACTAAGATCAAAGTTAGAAACACGCGCAGACGAAGTCGCGGGCAAAGTGCTAGTGTAGGTATAGATTCACTTCTGAATAGCATTAAAGTTGGCTAGACAACTGTATTTCCGTCATAATTTGACCGTTTCACTCAAATGATATAGCATTTTAGTGGCTTTTGTATGTGTGTTTTAGTATTTAGACCGAAGCACGATATTGTAGCCAACTTTTTGTATCACCGGATATAGGGAAAGTGTTGTTAGTGTGGTCACCAGTCAGTCAGTCGGCCAATTATCATGTCTGCCCGAAATTATTTCCAATATATGAATAGTTGGTTGTACATAAGTAATACGTTTATAGGTAGTGGTTTCCGATAGTTCGCAATCACGATTAGATGACTACTTGAAATATATTTGACAAGCTTTCGAGTTGGGCGTTTCTTGAAAGTAAAGTGTTAGCAATTGGAGAAAAATGTTGTTGTTTTGTTATTATAATTATATTAGCGTTTACTCTAGGCTAGGCTTGTTGGTGGTCGCAAATTAACCCAGAAATCGTACTGTTTTTTGTCCTAAACCAGAGTATGATACATCTCAGTAACAATTGACAAATCTCTTCAGTCGAGAAAAAGTAACAAACAGACTGACAGACAGACGCTTTTGTATACCTAATTTGTTTTTAGCTTGTAGCTACACATTACAAAAACAAAGTCTCTCGCCACGTTTGCTTGCGATAAACTCAAGAACTGCTGAACGGATTTTCATTTGCTTTTACCAATAAACACAGTGATTCATGACCAAGGCTTAAGATATAATTTGTTAAGGGATTTTGTGAATTGATTTAAATAATAATATGGAGTTAAGTAACTGCGAGTAGTTGGAAATAGTAGAACCGTTTTTTGCTTTGATCGAAAACACTGGTTCATCCTCTTAAGATATAATGTAATAGCAAAAAATTTAGACATAATATACTCTAAAATTAACCCATGCAATGCCAGGGTAGATTGCTAGTTCGTAATTTAAGTAAGTATGCATGTTTTCGAAAATAACCAACCGAGGCCAAATGATATTAAAGTCTTGCCCACTAATGACATCCAAGACACACAAAACAGTAGCCATTATCGACGAAGATGACAGATTTGCACTTGACCCCCTTTCATATAAAGGCCAGACTCGTTAAACCGCATTTAATAGACAATCTGTTAAGCCCAGTAAATTGTCTAGAACTCTAGACAAAGACAGTTAACATGTTTAGCTTGCGTTACTTGTAAAACATGACACGACTAGATTCGCCCGACTTGTGTAGACTACGTTTGCTGCTTCACGATGCATTTCACTGAGAACATACTCTTGTAGAAAATGTTGTTTGAATTACTTGTACTGGGAGAATTTTATTTCAAGTGTATTTGTTTTCAACTGCAATATTGCCTGAATAGATTTATTTTTATTTAATTTAAAATTAAACTTTCGTCAGTGATTTTTTTACAGTCATCGTATCGTAATCATCATCATTGGCAGCCCAAAAATTGGTCTATTAAAAAAATAAATGATCTATAATTTTTGAGAAAATGGCGATCAAAAAAATATCCATTGTATGAATTGTACATCTTAATTCATATTATGATTTTGCCAAAGTTACTACTGCGTATAGTAGGCCTCCATATATTCCTAACTTGCTCCACTCCTAACCAGGTTTTAATCGCAATCTTCTGAATATCTTCCACAAATCTTTTACTATGACGCTATAAAAATATCTATTAAAAGCCTTCATCTAACCAAACACCATTGTATATTAAATTGTAAAAACAAGACTACTTTGTATTTAATAATATGCTTACCTTTGCGACCGTACAAAGTCTTTATCTAAACAAAACATAACGAGTAAAACGCTTGACCGGACAAAAGGCTCGTCATTACCGGTGGTAACGCAACCTAAATATGTTTTACCTTAATTAAGATCTACATTAGATAAGTTTGAAAAGAAGCACAGTGGCAAAATTGTTTACATAATTATCATAACGCCATTTTTGGAGTTTAAAAATAATCATCGACATAGGTAGGCCCGGTATCCGAAGCGGAGAGGAGAGGAGATGTGTTTGAATAACCAATGAGATATCCACATCTCCTCTCCTCTTATTGACAGACAATTATTACAGACATCTGATTGGTTATTCAAACGCATCTCCTCTCTTTTTGGTGGATACCGGGCCTTACTCCTCCCGCACGCGGTTTAGAGAAGACTGTCAGACTGCTACTGACTAAAAACTACTCTGTTCCTTCATATGCTTTTTGCGTTCCAAAGCCGTGGTGCCCTTTAAAAACAGTCTGACTTCCCTACTTGACCTATGATACCCTTTCATCAGACATATTTATGTTTTTATGCCTTTTGCTTCCACCCGGTCGCAAGTCGCGGGACTGTATAAGCAGGTTATAGTGACCCTGGAACGTAAAAGGAAGTTGCTGCGGATTCTTGTTAGTACGAGTCTGACAGTTCTGCTCCACCCAGGGCGTGAGGACTCATTTGATAATTTCACCATCTGATAGAATTTAGACTTACGAGCTTCTACCAAGATATTCTCGAAGATGGTATATGGTATTTGCCAGCATTGTAGCTATGAACAAAGCCATTAAGCTATCTAAATGGGGCAATTGTAAGATCCCTCTTATTAAAATGACCTCAAATTCTCCAGATTTTTTACCTTATCGCTATTAATTTATCAGCGGAATGAGTTCCTCAATATTCATTCTTATGGTATGTTGGTAACAAGGGTCAGATTCTGATGACCTTTGGAGACAAAGAACGGTAAGTTAAATTGTCCTTTGTTCATCCTACACTGTTGTTTAGAAGGCTCAAGGTTTTTCTGGATAGTATGCTTTTAAAATTTAATTTTACCATATGGGTATTGATTTACCCAGTTACTGGGTTGTGGAGGTCTGATAAGCAGTCGCTTCATATAAAATACTGATATCTAGCTGCATCCGGTTCGACTGGAACTACTGGAATTCTTGGGAAAAGAAAGGCAGATGATGACATATGGATGAAGTTATGCATGTGACGAGTAATGATAAGTACAGGTTTTTCTGGGCATAGTGGTCAAACGCCATTTAAAAAACCTTTCTCAATTGTAGGCTTTGTCTTTGTTACCTTTGACCTAGACTAGAGTCAAAATAAATCCATCGCAAATAAAGAAAATATAAGTACAAATCTATCAAAACCTTTAAGAATTACAGGCGTGATGTTATGAAATTTTGTTATTTATTACAGAAGAAAAAGGTATATTTATTTCAACGATTTCATTATAATATCTTCGTATTGATTTTGTTTATTACCAAATTACCAATACATGTATTTTTGTTTATCATGTTTTTGTTGATAAAACAATTTAATCATTGTTTATTATTTGTTTGTTTCAGGTAAATTACTTTTCGTACATCAATGACACAGTTTTATAATATCGTAAGTAAACATTAGATCATCTCTGTCAGTATTCCAAATTATCTCGAGTCGGCGCAGAATCTCTTCTCCTTTCATACTTCTCTATTTATATTATTTTGGGCTTATGTTGTCCCACTTCATGGCAAAGGCCTCCCGTCTCTCTTTCAACCTTTCGCGACCTAATGTGATTATAGGCCTATCCTTCAAGTCTAGCTCATCCCGCGGCGCAGACGGCGTGTAATGGGCGTCTCGCTGTCCGATCATGGACAATGCCTGGGTCGACGGTGCAGTGGAACGAGACGGGGGGCTTTAGAGAGTCAAAGCCTGCCGGGATCGCGGGACTATCGGGTAACCGTGGCCCCGAAATGTAAAGGGCTATTGAAGGACATCATGGATTTTAGTCAGTACAAATCTGAAAGTCCCTTCAGTCGTATCCCGGCTGGGAGAGAAAAAAAAGGTCATGCTGCCATCTCCTGACGCATTGTCGATTTCTACCATTTGGGCTCTATTGAGTAGTTACTTTAGCCCACTGCTTCTCCAACATGCGGCAGATATGACCAGCCTCGTTCATTACATAAAGTAACAAGTAAATAACGAAGTAATCTTTTGCCGCATAAACCTAATATACATTTATATAGAAATAGGCCATACGTATTATAAAGACAGCTCCAGCATTCAGTCTAGTCTAGACAGGTTCGTCGCCACGGTCTAGAATTTAGATTGGAGTTGTCTTACAATGCCCGCTACACAATGAAGTAGTTCGTTACTTAGTTCACTTTGTTATTAGCAGAACTAAAGACTGGGAGTTGGTCTTGGCTGTCATTAGGTATTCATTTCTGTAGATGTTCCATTTGAATCGTTTAGAACGCTTTTGTACCCCTTGGAAAATAATCAAATGTGTCTTTATGTCGAGTGGAAGGCACTGTCAGTTTTGACCGACTAAAAACCAGCCTGTTTTTTCACTGGCCCTTTGCGATCGATACAGTCCCTTGAACCTGTCAGTCCTCCGGCTTCGACAATGGCAGATCAATCATTTCAAATGCTTAACTATTGCTTTTTAAAGAACTTTCCTTGTAAATTTTTTCAAGAAAGCTTCAGCATATTCGTATCATTCACTAGGAACCTGAAAAATGTAAAGATACACAAATCTTTTTTTGAAAATTACTTCCAAAATTGACAATAGTTCAGAGAACTAACCAGTGGACTGTTTCTTCACACCTTTATCAAGTCTTCCCAAACACATATCGTCTCCTGGAGAGTGTGTATATTTGATCTTTGTCCATCCTAATTAATTTTAGAGGAGACCTCATCAAATACAACATTGTTTGTATGTCCATCCAAGTGCTTGTACAATATAATTAAAATATATAATTCCATTCAAAATATTATCCTACCTTATTTGTTGTTAGCTTATGTTTTTTTAATGTTCCGTACAAATTGTTTAACTTCGCATTTATGAATAAATATTAACTTGATGTGTTTAATATTTGTTTAACTAAGCAAATATGATTGCGTCAATTAGTTTTTGTCTGTATGTTAAATCTGAAATGCTTTATTTTGTTTCTAGGCTTTATTAATCACTTTCCTATGTCCATATCTTGCTAAAGTATATAAGTTTATATACATACAGAACTGTGCCAAGTTATTTTATCAATATTTATGGCCGAAATAATTAACGTCTTACTTAATTTATTATTCTATTATGGAACATTGCTTGCTCTACATTTTAGCATTATCTTAGTATCGATTAGACTAAACTATTGTGAAATGTTACTGCTTTTGCTAAGTAGTATATTCTGTGCTTATTTATAGAGGGTCGTAAGCGACATTGCGCAAACGCAGCGCGACATTTTCGAGTACAGAAATAGTGCGAGTACGGCCTATTTATTTGTTATACAGGGTTGCCAGATTATGTGAAATGTACAAAGGTGAAAATCATAAATCAATGAGCCGTCAGTTACTTATTACCGACCTGCATAGCCAAGGAGTCTTACCAAGGGGTATCGTATTACCCAGTAACTGGGTTATAGGCAGACTCCATGTAAAAACATTACTATTAAGGTAGGAAGTCGCTTTTTTGTGGAAAGGAAGGGACTGTCAGACTCGTACTGACACTGACTATAAACCGTGTTTCTTTAATTACCCTTTACCTTCCACGGTCACGGTTTTTGACACTGCCTTGACCAAGAAAAGACTAGGTTGATGGTGATGGATAACCTTAAAAAAGTGTCAGTTTTAAAATATGGTTTAAAGTTTTAATATGCCACCACTAAGTGTTGTATTATCATTGTGGGACAGAAATAAACGTAATTGATGAGTTAACTACGTTATTATGACAGTTTAAACTGCTATGTAACAGCCAACATAATAATAATCCCTCAAACTATTCTCATAACACCTGTGGAACATAATGAGGGGTACTTACAAGCCTTCGAGTCTTTCTATCCGTTCGAAAGTGTTTCAAAGTGGCTTAATCTCTATATTTTTCGCGAAGATACTTAAAAAACAAAACTTGTACAAAATGCCAAGTCTCGCAACTCAGTTCTTCTACTGTAAAAAGTTGTGAGATCTGTGTAATTACCAAGTCGGTTAACATATTCAGTCTCTACCTAAGCGGTTCTTCTATTTTATGTAATTACGTAATTAGCTAACCTAACAACATCCTATCGTGACCATAGCAACATTAAAAATCTTTCATGTGTTACATTATTAGTATGGCTTGACACTTATTCAATACATTGTGTTTTCATGCGATGGTCAAGTTGAAAATGCCCTGTGGGCCTAAAACGGCCACTTTAAGTAATATTCTTAATGATTCACTTAGTGCATTTCCAGGCACGTCATTGGATATTCATTGGCGAAGTGAATTATTTGGAATATTGCTAAGTGACCGTTTTAGACCCGCTGAACTGCTTCGAGAAAAGAATGGTACGGCCGTGCTGCTTTCTTGCTCGACTTGGCTGGCACTGCCGTGCCCCCAGATAACCAAAATTATAGGGTGTCAGTAAACGGTGGACACCCATCAACGTTGCGTGTTAGCAAGACGTTGCCGTCCCTCAACCATTCTCTTTCTATTTTGAGTAATGGCTAACTGGTCTGACTTGTTGTTCGAGGTATCTGTCGCAATCTTGCGGGGGACCCTGTATATAAACAATAAATGTTTCTTTAGGATCGGTTGGTACTTTAGTTTTATTGGGTCGTGAAACAATGGATTGGAACCTGCTTTTTGACGCACGTGGGTTTCTGTTTGTTTCTAATGTTGGTAAATCAATGTGCAATCTTTTATTTACTTACGAATTTCGGTCACTGAACCTTGCTTTTTAAACAAATTACTAGCACGAATACGTTTTTTTTTATTTCTTTTCATACATATTTATAAATCCACACATTTTTTTCCTTGAGGATAATCAGTAATAACAGAACACCACCTTACAAAAGTGGACTGTGTAGAACAAATATTTCTGCCAACAGAAAATTATCACCTACATCGCATGTACTTTCAATTTGAACGTGATCTGAAAATACTCGCGTGCTAAATTATTAATTAATCGATATCAGTCGAATTCATTAGTAGTTTTGATTAATTACATTGACGAACGAGTTTTCGTTTATAGACATCAAACTACCCCAATCTGTCTAACATATTTAATCGATTTTCAACTCTATCACAAAGTTAAAAGGTCCATTGTGCAATTGGGTTTTTTTTTAACACATAGGATATTTTTTATCCCGATTTCATCTTCCCGTGGAATCATTTTCGAGTTGCAGCGGGCAAAACCGCTGGTAACAACTAGTATATCATAAAATCTACACTAATTAGTCAACCATAGTACTGCGAAATGCAACCTAACAGTATTTGTAATTTACAGCGATGGTGATTAATTAAAAAACTGGAACGCGCTGCAATATAATCCGATGATTTTAATGGGCATAAAGTATAATTCAATATGGCTGAAATATTTATGATTTATTCGCACAGCCTACTAAAAAATGCGTAAGTGTGAGCGGGACGCTAGATTGATGCGAAGACTTGCGTGCAGACAGAGATGTCTAGGATAGTTTATGAATGAAAGATTCACATTTAGAACACCCAAAATGGCGTTTTAGGGCTATGCTACACGGCACGGTTTCCTGCCGCGGTTTGCAGGCGGGAGAAATTCGACCGCCGCATGCCGCGGATCCATGTTGAAATGAACACAAAACACAGCGGCTTTGTCGAGCATATTCCCGCGGCGGGAGAACCGCCCGTGTAGCATAGCCCTTAGGCGGATCATACACAGACTGCATTAGTAATAGTAGCCAAACAATCAACTTACACGACTGCTTGACCAAGCAGTATTATGTCTGGACTCTAATCCGAAGCAGTTCGACTGCTCGAACAGTCCGTGTGTGCACTTAGAAGACTGTGGTTTTGCGATGCCGTTGCAGATTGAAGTAGGTTGATACGAACTGCTTCAGAAAATCCGTTTATTGCCGGCCTAAGAGCTGTCAGTGACAGTACTCTATAACAAGGACATTGGCAGTTTTTAACGCGATTTAGATGAGGTACAGTCCGCGCCACCAGTTACCATAATGTAGTGTCGCTTACATCCCCATCTACCAGTAGGTACCATAAACTATGACTATAATCAACAGCCCTAATGCTGCCACAAAAAGCTTACAACGATAGGCCCGTAATCCATCACCCAAGCCTAGTACGCGGTAGCAATATCCAGTCCCCAACTGCAACACCCCACCACTAAAGGGTGCTTAGCGACAGACCCAACACAGCGGGACATCTTATCAGATCTCAATTTATTTATAGTGATATCGACACACGCTCCTGACATTTACCACAATGAAGATTGTGGCGACCTTTGAGGAACCCTTTGGATGCCATACCTGACGCCGTGTTTTGTGTTTGATGAATTTCTTCGTTCAGGCGTCTGAGATATTTTACCTAGTCTTTTGTGCTTTTGTTCATGGTTAGGAAGGAGCCACAGAATACTGCCTCCTACAATCCTTACATACTCATTGAATTACTTAGGCCCGTAATACAGAACGTCATTCAATACTCAGTATTAAATCTAGTTTCAAGGCATTTGATTGGTTGAAACTAGTTTTAAGTAGCACTTTGAGTTTTGAGATGCGGTCTTTATGGGCTTTAAATTTAAACAAATTTTTTGAAAAAAAAAAAGTTCGCTTTTATTGACCGTTGCTTGCTTCGATTCGATTGACCGTTTGTTTGCAATTTGAAACATGCACTGGGCGTAACAAGCCCCCAATACTGCAATCACACGACTAGCATATCCCTTAAAAAGATGGCGTCAGGTAACATTTTGAAATCTTACAAAAAAAAATTGCAAAAACGTAATTTTTATCTCGCTAGCCTAACTCCGATTTCTCACTTTCAGAAGTTTGAAACTAAATGTTGCGTATTTACTTCTTGACGAAGTAGCTTTTCTAGGGTAAATGAATTTAAAAAAAACTAAGACTAATAATAAATCATGTTCTTCAAACTCGCCTCTTAACTCTTTGTCGTAATTGATTGCGACAAGTCGCAGTAGCAGTGACTACACAATTTTGTTGTCGGCTGCGCACTTTATTCTGTAAATCGGTAACCAAACACCGCGACTAATCGCACTCGTTCGTGCGTTAATCGAAGTACGGACAGAGACACGTAATTCCAATTAGCTATTGTTTTAAAGTGTCAAATGTTAAGGCGAAAAGGGAAATTGATTTGGTGGATTTTCAAGTTTCAGCATAATAGTTTAGTGACTGATTGATTGATTGACGTTATCTATTTGATTGTTAAAAATATAATCTGACTTGTTATTTCTTATTACAAATTCTGTGAGGATGGATGGACGTTTGTTACTCTCTCACACAAAAACTACGGATTATCCCGGTATGTCGTTCCCGTCAGACGAATGTGGGCTAAGCGGAAAAGCTTGTGTCTTTATATTTTGCCTTTAAAACTATATTATTGTCCCATTGCTCATCTCCACACAATTTGTTACTTTCCGTTTTCACAAAATACCAAAGAGGGCAAATAGAATTAAGAGAACTTGACAATGTGGTGGGTATCAGGATCTAAACAAAATCTTGTGTGTTTTAAGTGAATCGAGGAAATTCTCCGATCCTGGCTCCTAGACTAGTATTCCAAGTGAAACAAGAGTGCTAGTTCTCAGGATATTCAATTGGCACTCCATTTACTACCTACTGCATGTCAATCTCATATCTCCCCGCCTTTCTTTAAAAGCTGGGAAATGCACCAGGTGCGTGCACTCTTAACAGGCAATTAAGCCAAACCTAGGAATACCGACTCCTTGCATGCCTGTATCCTGCCCGTCTCCTAGAAGGAGAGCAGGATGAAGTTACTTATCAAATAAGTCACGAATAGCAGCTAATAAATGTTTTATAGTGTAACTGCATCACTGCAGATGTAGTTAAAGAGGAATGGCGGACAATTGCTTGGGGCAATGTTTTCGCTATTGAGGCCAATCAAACGAGTTGCTCATCCTGCAACGTTCATTACTCTGTGGTATATTGGATGATAGATATACCCTGATTGTTACATGTACACGTATTATGTTTTTGACTTTGTGTGTAAAGTTGTAGTCCCTGCATTCTTTTGTGTGTCGGAAAATTATTTGGGGCCTCGCATGGCTTCTGTTTCCGTTTTGCAAGGTTGCAATGTATTAATATACATACTTATACCTTCCTCTTAAGTCACTCAGTCTATGATGAAAATCGCATTTAAATCCATTGAGTAGTTTGAAAGGTCTTAGCGTACAGAGGCGGAAAGTGACTTTGCTCTATAGTCTATGTAAAGACACCGTTAGCTTAAACATTATGTATTTCTAACTCCGTTTTCGTTGATTACATCATAATGATATGAATACATAATTATCTTCGGTGACATCTTGATAAATTGTACCTTTTCTTACGTAAAAATACTTTTTCATTAAAGTGAAGACAGACACAATAAGTTATGTCTTGCAAATATGGTAATAATTTTATTGATGTTATGTGTCATCGCATATTTTACTGTTTTTAAAGGAAACATTAAATAAAAACGATCTTCGTATTCCTTTTTGATTTCATTAAATGAAGACTAATAAAAACACCAGTCTTCTTATTACATTTTCGCAAACCAGGTTAGCGTCTCCCGTGACAGCCACAAAATATTGTATTATCATATTTTCCCTGTTGCGTGCCACCACGTAAAAAGTTACCAAATACTTTCAATCAACGCCGGTTTTGTGAGAGAAAACCTTATTTTATAATCATGCATATTAATCTCACGTATATTGTCACACTGAAACATAAACATCGTCAGTCATGTTCGATTTGCATATAAACTTTCACACCAGACCGCATGCAACAACGACGATATAATACTAGACTCCGCATGCACGATCTAAAGAACACAAACTATTCTGCCAAGTTGCTGAGGTACTACGTAAGCGAGGGGGACGGGGTACTGCGTTGTGATTGGCTAACTCAAGGTCTGTGCTGTCTCAACGTATGTTTACGGCTCACAGGATTGGTCGAAATGAGACGAATATAAGACTTTTTTGCCTAATGTGTTGGCAGACATCGGTCGCCTGTTATTACGAGTCTAGTATTATATCGTCGTTGGCATGCAACCGCAAATTTTCTACTACACAATGTTTGCAACTGTTTGATAGACTCTGCACAAAACATCTATTTTATTCTACTTATTTACAGCGATGTAAAAATATTAGTTGTTACTCGCGGTTTTATCTGTCGTTTCTCTTTTTGCTCGTCGCAAGGTCTTAGAGTGATCGTTTGTGGGTGGGTGACCAATTGACCATCTATCATTGCGAGTTTCCTTGGATGGTCGGAAAGTACGTTAAGCCGTTGGTCCCGGCTGTCATTTGTACATCTTTGACAGTCGTTACTGTTAGTCAGAAGCTCTAAAGTCTGACAACCAGTTTTACCATGGGGTAGCTGCATCTGGTTCGACTGGAAGCCGACCCCAAAATAGTTGGGAAAAGGCTAGGCAGATGACGATGACGCTATTTTATAGTCTAACTAGTACTTTTAGAGGTTTAACCACCACAATCTATACCCTCATCCATATTATACCCCTAAATGTTTCCATCTTCAACCACTGGGGGTTGAAGGTGGATTCCAATTCAAATATTCAATCAACCCATCTATCCAACAAAAAAAAATACTCTTAAGCTTTATAAAGTTAGTACCGATATTTAACAGCTTTAACTCAATAGAAAGGACCTTTCCCACGATCTACGTATTTGGAACTTGTCAGCATAACCATAAAATGTGAACATCGTAGTTAACGGTACTTCACACGCATATTTTATGCACTTTTAGTACCAGTGCGCATGAGAAAACCTGTGCCTATGCGATGACTACATTTAGGTGCCGTTTATAATGTGTATGGAGCTGTCACTTTACATATTTAGTGTGAATTCGTAATCTTAGATATAGGTCGTGCGACTGCTGAGCCAGAGATCCTGGGTTTGATATCGAGGTCGGACTTTTAGCGTTACTGGGTTTTTGTATGAGGAATGCTTCAGTAGTAGCCACGGGATTTGAATTTAGGGTAATAGATGGTTAGTCATCATTATAGACGAATTTTGCGTGTAAGGTACGACTCTGCCTAATTCTTCGGGGATTACAGCTACAGGCGTGATGTTATGTTAAGTTCTTAAACTAGAAACACCTGTGCTTATCTTCAATCTTTTTCCATACAAATACTGTGATGACTAAGGGATGAGATGTGGGGATTTAAAAGTTTTTAAAATTCTACTGTTGTATTCTTAAATGATCGAAAATGTCTCCTAGAGACTTCTCAATTAGATGAAAGATTGATCGAATTCTTCTGTATCAATAAAACAAATTATAAATAACTATCAACTCCATCTAACTATATAATCCACCAATACAAAGGTCACGAAAGGTCGTCAACCCTACAAAGAATATGTCAATGTTAATAAATAACTACCTACAGCAGTAGGTAAGTAAAGTAAGCGATCTCTATCAATCACGAGCTATGATCTATGGTACATTTTATTTTATCTGTACATAGCCATTGAGATCGACCCGGGAGGTCAATGGCAATATGAAATACCTAATCGATTTTCCGAGCACCGAGTTAGACTGATGCTAAGGTTTTTAGGTTACTGTTGTGAATGGGTGCGTCTCATTTCATATAAAGTTATTTGATATATTTTCATTTCAATAACGTTCACATGATATAATCAACGTGAGATATACCAACGTTTGATATAATTTCTCCACACATAATATTTGTGTTACTCTAAAACTCATTTCATATAATTTTATTTGATATAACGTTTAATAAAGCGAAAATCATTACATATAACGTTTGAAACGTATAATTTTTCAGTTATTTGACCTAGGATGCAAGAGCGAGCGAAGCGAGCTCCGGACTTGGGGCACCCCGACACGGACAGGTTAGGTTCGATGGGGATGGCGGGGTCTGAAAGACCCCGCCATCCCCTTCGTGTTAGGTTACTTTAAACCCTGTACGCAGAAATAGGAGCGTCAAATATTCACGGCAGGTGGTACTATTACTAGGTACATCAGTGTTAGATTACTTGCCAGGAAGAAAAAAAAAATAGACCAAATAAGTTTTATGTCTTTTGAGCGGTATACAAAACGATTTTATATTCATTGATTGTTATGCTTATAGAAATTAGTAATTATAAAATTATGTCAATCGTTTATTATATTTACAGATCGTTATATCAAATAAAATTTGTTGAGGAGAATTGGAGGCGCAGATCCAATGTGCTGGACCTGGCAAGGATACCGTTGCGAGGGTTGCAGAGGAGTTCCGTACGTTTAGGGAGCTTATCTTCAGCATGCTGAGTTTGCTAAGGAAGCAAATTAGTGAGTGCGCTAGTCAGGTTGACAGGCTGGAGACCAGGCATCGGCGGAAGGCTCTGATTTTCCAAGGCATCCCGGAGGTTGAGGGGGAGGTCAGCAGTGCAGTCATCATGGAGGTGTTAAATAAAAAGCTCGGCCTTAATACCATAACTGCATCCTCCATTAAGGTCTGCCACAGGATCGGTACAGCCAATAAGGAACACCACAGGCCTCTCCTACTGAAGTTCTCCACTTATGACGACAAATCAGCAGTATGGAAAGCGAAGACACGGCTGAAGGGTACTTCAATCACAGTCAAGGAGTTCTTGACAAAGGCCCGGCAATCTGTATTCGGTAAAGCAAGGCTGCACTTTGGAATGAGGTCGTGCTGGACCCAGGACGGTGTGATATCTATTAAAGCTCCAGATGGAAGCAGACACAAAGTCACATCCTCTGAAGAATTGAGTCCGCTGTTGGTCAAGTATCCCAAGTTTGAAGGGTCAGGAGACAGCCTGAAAAACAAGAAGCATTGATTGTTATGTCACAGTAGTAAACAGCAGTCACGCATTAGGTAATTAGTACTGGTTTCCATCTTACCTTGTTTTTGCTATCTTTCACCGTTAATGTAGTTATTGTGTTACTTTGTTTACATTCACCTCGTATTTTCTATAACTTAGTTCATAGTGCATAATGTTTTTTTTTTTTTCTCTCTTCTACCTTAACACTGCTCGCAAGTTCTCAATTTATTATTACAAATTACACAGCTTCATTTACCCACAATCCATTTATCATTTTCATATTATTTCATCTATGATACAATAATAGGCGTGACTGTCATTTAATACTTGCTGTCATTGTCATTTTTTTTGACGTATATTCGGATACGTTCACCAGATCTCAAACCAAAATGGGTTCAGTTCGTATAGGTGCGTTCCGATTACCGCAAATCGATTGTTTTTTGTTTTTTGTCAACATGTATACCTGCTTTTGTTTTCTTTTTGTTTACATTTTGCTTAAACTATGTTTTCCTTTTATTTATTTTTTATGATGTTAGCTGGCGGGTGGTGCAGAGATGCAAGCGCGTGCCAACAGTTTGTGTAATATTCATATTTATTTATTATACTAGTGTTTGCCCGCGGCTTCGCTTGCGTTATTTTAGAATTTGAGAAACAATACGGATCGTGTGGCGCCATCTGGAATATGAACGTAATTGTTTTCTCGGAAACAGCTCTCTTCTGTTATTCGGGATGTAAGATACCTTATATCCGTGTCTATACTCCTGACAACGTATATGCTAAATGGGACGATCGATTCAGTAGGTAGTAATGCGTGAAAAGGTAAAAAACAAACATACTTGCATTTTTATTATTAGTTTAGATCAATAATGTTATATCTAGGTACATAGTTTGCATAGGAAACGTCCTTGAGCGACATTAATTTCAAAGAACCGTGTTTATTTTAAGCTTAGACTATCATTTTTGGGTCGATTTACAGTATCGCTGCAAATTGAACGTACCATAGCATTGCTCTTCTCCCTTTAGCATATCGCGTGATACCTAAAAAATAACTTATTATCTGACTCGATGAGTACAACTTGTCGTCGTTTAAAACAGAATCTATGCACTGGTTTGAGCACCAATTCAAAACATAAATAAACACAAAATAGAAACCCTGATTTTTTTCTAATCTTTAAAATTCCACACCTCGAAACAATTAGGTACAATAAAAAAAAATATCCAACTTACTACCTACAATTTAAATCGTGTAGATTTATATCCTAAAGAAGTATTGAAAAAAAATATAATTATTTAAAACCGCGAATAATATTGAAACAAAAGTATGCACATTTTTTTTTTAAATTATTTAAAACTCTAAGGACAAATAAAAAAAAACTCAAAAAGAGAAAAAAAAACTGCGAGATTCGATCCAGAGACCCCTTGCACGAAAGTCAAGCAGGTTACCGACCGGACTGGCTAGTACGCTGACAATGACTTTCAAATAGCGGTTCTTGTACAAATGTCAACAATGACTGAAAATCAACATATTATAAAATTGCTAATCCCCCAAGGGGAATAGCGTAATTATACATATCCTATTAATAGAACAGCAGTTTAAGGAATATTTGAGGAAAAATTTACTAAATAATATCCAGTGGTTTAGCTTCCAATAATCAACAAACATCTAAAAACAACAAAATTCAAAATTGCTCATCTCCCAGGAAAAATAGCGTAATAATACATAGCATATTAAGAGAAGCATATTATTAGGAATATTTGAGGAAAATTTGATCGACAACTTTACAGTAGTTTCGGAGATAGATCAAATCAAAAAAACATAAAAAATTTCGAAAAAAAATAAAAGTTGATCTGGCATCAGAATCGATCCCTTATCTCGAAAAAAATACAAAAAGAAAAAAATATTCAATGTACAGGAATGACAGCTCTACGATTTTATTATATGTAAAGATTATAGTCATATTTATTTATTTATAACCTCTTCATAAGTTATGGAAACAATTTCTGACGATGAAACTTTTTTTTCTGCCAATGATTCTGCTGCTTCTTCTAGTGGTAACAGTTTTTGTTCGGTTAAAGACACTCTTGGTGACCTGTTACGTCAAACATTCGACCAAGATCTTGGCCGAATGTTTCTAGTTTGTCACATAAATGCCCAGAGTGTTCCAAGCCATTACAATGAACTGTACGAGACTTTTACCAACAACAATTTTCATGCCGTCCTGATTTCCGAGACTTGGCTCAAACCTGAACTGTTGTCGACCACTTACTCTCTTCCAGGATTCGTTCTTCTTCGGAATGACCGAATCGGTAAGAGAGGGGGTGGGGTAGCTATATATCTCCGTGCTGACTTTCCCTTTAAAATTATTGCAACTTCTTCCCATAACAGTTCAGCTGAATTTCTCTTTTTAGAGGTTTGTGTCAGAGGTGCTAAAACTGTCCTTGGTGTCGTCTATTGCCCCCCTTCCTTAGACTACTTCACCGAATTCGAGTCGGTTCTTGAGTCTTTGGGTTCAGAGTACGTACATCACATCGTCATGGGTGATTTCAACACCAACCTCCTTGCCCAAACCTCCCCTCGATCCTGTAAGCTGTTACACCTGGTCGAGTCAGCTAATCTGCACGTGTTACCTCTCCATCCTACTCATCACAACACTGCTGGAGATGATACTTGGCTCGACTTAATCCTCACCTCTAATCCTTCACTAGTATCCTCTCATGGTCAACTTGACGCTCCTGGATTTTCCCGACACGACCTTATTTTCCTGTCTTATATCCTGAAACCTCCTAAACCCAAACCTACGTTTCAGTACAGGCGTGCCTTTGCGCGGATGAATGGTGAGAAGCTTGTGGAAGATGCTTCTAATATTGATTGGAGCCCGTTGGAAGAAGCAACTACTATTGACGACAAAGTTAAAATTTTTAATGATCTTGTACTTAAGCTTTATGACATTCACGCTCCTATCAGGAAAGTAAAGCTTAAGCACCCTCCTGCACCATGGATGAATTCGGAAATCCGGATGGCAATGCGACGAAGGGACCAGGCGTTTCGGAAGTTTAAAAAGAATAGATCGGATGATAAGTGGATCCTCTTCAAAACTGCTCGCAATCGTTGCAATCAGATGATACGCAACGCAAAACGCCGACATATTCTTGATAATGTCACCTCTGCTTCTCCTGCTGATATTTGGAAGTTCCTTGGAACTCTAGGTATCGGTAGATCGCAGCATTCAGACCTTCCTAACACAATTGGCTTAGACGATCTAAATCTTCACTTCTCCACTGTTACCACACTTGATAGTTTAGCTAAACTTCAAACCTTGGATTACCTTAATGGTCTGACGCGACCCAATATTAGTCCCTTTACCTTCAACCCAGTCGATCCGGGAGAGATCAAGAAGATCATCCTATCCATAAAATCCAAAGCAGTAGGTTGCGATAACATCAGTCGTCACATGATTGTGACGATTCTTGATCAGCTCCTGCCTGCAATTTCCCATATCGTTAATTACTCCCTTTATTCCGGTGTTTTCCCGTCCCTATGGCGTAAAGCCCATGTTCGTCCACTACCGAAAATCCCTAATCCCACTCTTCCCTGTCATTTTCGTCCTATTTCCATTCTTCCGTTTTTGTCTAAAGTACTTGAGGCCTGTGTACACAAACAATTCTCCTCCTTTATTTACCAGAACTCCCTCATCAGTCCTCTCCAATCTGGGTTCAGGCCCGGGCACAGTACTGTCACAGCTCTCCTTAAAGTGACTGACGACATTAGGAGGGGAATGGAAGACACTAAGGTTACCGTTTTAGTGCTGATCGATTTCTCCAATGCGTTCAATGCCGTCAGTCACGAAGTCCTTTTATCCATCCTCTCCTATCTTATGGTCTCTCACGATGTATTAGACTGGTTTTCATCCTATCTTCGGGGGCGTCAGCAATCAGTTCTCACTGGCGAAACTTCATCCAGCTGGTGTGATGTTGAAGCAGGCGTCCCTCAAGGCGGTATTTTATCTCCACATCTTTTTTCTATCTTTATAGATCTTTTAACTACCGAGCTTCAGTGTGCGTATCATCTTTATGCTGACGACTTGCAGCTTTATTGTCAGGCAAGTGTTGACAACGTATCCAATGCGATTGAGGAGCTGAACAGGAATTTAAAAGCGGTGAAGAACTGGTCTGATCGATTCGGGGTAGCGGTTAACCCAGCCAAGTGTCAGGCTATCATTATAGGGAGCCCCTACAGCTTGCGTAGACTGAGTGGGTTGACTGTGCCTCCGCTTATCTTTGATGGTGGCGTCATTCCGTTCAGCTCTGATGTCAAGGATTTGGGTTTACATGTTGACACTTGCCTCGACTGGCGTAAGCAGGTCGCGATTGTGAGCAAAAAAGTCACTGGAACGCTGCGGTCTCTTTATCGGTTGAAGAATATTCTCCCATCTCGCGTGAAGGCCTTGCTCGTTCAATCCCTTATCTTCCCCATAATTGATTATGGTGATGTGTGTTACTATGACCTGAATGCAGATTTACTCAATAAACTTGACCGACTTCTGAATAACTGCATTCGATTCGTCTATAATCTCCGAAAATATGATCACGTCTCTGAACACCGCTCACTTTTAAAGTGGCTGCCCATTCGCCAGCGCAGAGAGTTAAGGGCCTTAACCACCCTGTTTTCCCTACTTGACAAACCTACTTCTCCGTCCTATCTGACAACTCACTTCCAATATTTATGTTCTGCGCATAGCAAAAATCTTCGTTCTTGTAATAATCGTCTTCTACGATGTCCCTCTCACCGTTCGTTCTGGCTTTCTCAAATCTTCTTTCCCAATCCAGGCAGTTTTCCTATGGAATGCGCTTCCTCGGAATATCAGGACGGTATCCAGTCGGTTCACCTTCAAGCTGAAAGCTCGTGAGTATATTACTAAGAAGCTGGCAGATTCATCTCTAAATTAACTGGTTTTTAGTTTCCTTTATTTCTCTAAACTCTGTATGTATTGTATGTAGGTATGTATTGTATATATGTATTGTATGTATGTATTTAGTATATGTATGTATTTATGTATTGTTTATATGTACTAAATTATACTCATTTCCTCATTAAGGAATTGTCTTGTATGTTGCACCTACTTTGTTTTTGTCTCTGCATCACCCCAAGGTAGACTGGGAGATAATGCCCAAGGCATTAAGTCCGCCTTTGTACATGTTTTTTGTGCATAAAGTTTAAATAAATAAATAAAAAAAAATTATATGTTCAGTTGTTATCTCTTGTAAGTTTTAGAGATTTTGTAGTTATATCATATATTACTTACCCGTTGTGAATAATACGACATGCTACTAAAAATATATTCAAGTTTGTGTTTGTTTGAACGCGGCACTGGTCAACTGCCCAATTTTTTTTTTTTATATCCTATTCTGTGCGCCACTGCTAGGCATTAGGCAAAGACCTACCCTTTCTCCTTTAAAACCTCTCTCTTTAAGGGTCGATTTATACTAGCGCAGAGTCGAAGCGCATCGAAGCGTATTTCTAAAACTGAACATAACAATTTCAACCTTAACTCCACAGCGTAACGCACTTATTACTTCTAAGATTTTAAAAGTCGCGCGCATTCTTCAGAATTTGCGCGTCTGCGCGTGAACAACGCTGATCGCAAATCGTGAAAATCTTAGAAGTAATGTGTGCGTTACGCTGTGGAGTTAAGGTTGAAATTGTTATGTTCAGTTTTAGAAATACGCTTCGATGCGCTTCGACTCTGCGCTAGTATAAATCGACCCTTAGGCTTTCTGGCCTACTCCTTCTTTCTTCTCTCTGGATTTCTGGCCATGTTTCCGCAGCGGACATGATCAATCAGTTGAATATGAAACAATTATGTTTCTGCATTTGATAGCAACATTTTTCAGAAGTTATAGACCATTTTAAATTTCGCAACGACCCACAAAAAAAGGGTCGGAAACTGAGAGAAACCACGAAGCGCAGTTAGTCTGTGTTATAAAACCTACTGGCTGAATTTCATTTGACATAGATTTTGTCGTGTCTAACCAGCTATAAAGCTTCTCGTTTGTTTGGCTTACAGTTAGCATTGATAGCTAGACAATCTTTCTGAAAGATACTAACTTTGTTTACACGTTTACTTACCAGAAAAGTATGTAAAATTTTTGAAAATTTTCATCGGTTTCTGATGATCGTTTACTTCTAGGCAAGCGTGTTACACCGTTGACCAAATGATTGCTTACCATCAGGTGAGATAGTGGTCAAATTCAAGCCTAGAGCGCGAAGAAAAAGGAATATAGATAGGAGAATCAGAACCGAAACAGTGGTTGACTAGCGCCATAGCAAAAAGGCGTCACTTCATGTATGTGTATTTACGTAATCATCAAACATATTAACCACACCAACCTTCCACGAATCGATCAATGTCCACACCCAACACAGATAAAAGAGAATTTCATTCAAAACGTAACAATGCACTGTAACCATAACGCAATAACTTGACAAAAGACGTTACGTTTCCATAAACTTATGAAACGGTTTCAAACATGGCCACGCGTGGTGACCAAGCGAAAGTGAGGTGACAAGAAACGGGAAAAATTTCACTTTAACGACCTTCAAAATGAATTCCCCATAAGTCTGCGGACTCAACAAGGTCAAACAGACATGACGTATGAATATGGAAAGAGAATTTTGTATTTAAATACTTGATAGGTGCTTCTGTTTCCTCTAATGATTTATTTATAAGGGACTAGCGACCCGCCCATGCTTCGCACGGTTATCGATAGATCTTTGAGTGTATTTTGAAGATAAATAGCAATTTTTTCACAATGAAACCTTTCCTAATTAATTAATTTTACCTTACTTCTCTTACAAGAGATATTTATATTTGAGTTTCAGTCTTATTGTTTCTGGGCTGTTTTGTTTAGCTGTAAGATTTCCCAAATAATTAAAAAAAAACCATCGTTTAAAATCCGTTGCGGTGGTTCCATAACCACCGCAATAATGGCCATTGCCCAGTGTCGGTGTGTGAACCCATGTTCACACACTATGGACCAGTGTCCATGTTGTGTGAACATGGGTTGCCCAGTGGCAATGGGCACTTCAGCTTTCATACGTGTGTGGCTGACATGCTTTGTTATCAGTGCTATCATTTAAAGGAGAAAATTACACAAATAAACTTCAAATAGGTACGATTAATAATTCCACTAATTATTCATTTATAAGACGAGGCTTCAATGTTATTCAATTCAGTATTTAAAAGTTCATTAACGAACTTTGCGAATTAAGGACACTCTTAAATTCCGTCTGACCTTTACATTAAAAAGTTCCTTGAATATCCTTGTTCCATACAAACTTTCTTCGCTAAATCACTTGGAAAGATTTATATGAATTAAGAATTAATCACTTCAGAATAAATCATTACTCTCCAACTGTACAAAATAAATTTAATATAATTATTTTCTATTGAATTTTGCTTTTATAAGTGAAAGCTTTTGATTACGATCATTAATTTGAATGACTTCACGATTTCCGATTGTTCTTCAAATATTTTGTTGGCAAATATTGCAAAAATACTTCAAGCAACGGATGAAGTTCAACACTTCCTCATGATATAACTGTAAAGACAGATTGCACTTAATGACCAACACAAAAAATAAAACGGAAATATCTTCGAATTGGCATTTCCTTTAATTAACTACTAAAAACCGTCATAAATACGTCCTGTGCACTGTCCTTTGTAAGCACTGCTTACACATTGCAGTGTCTGAGTATTTGAGAATCTAAAGCCTTGTACACGTCCACGGGCGATGCGATTGCGACTGGTCACTGGTGTCAAGCGATACATGCGTTTTTCCCATGATCAAATTCAGGGTAAAGTTTAATGACTGAGAAACAGTCTCTTCTTCTTTCACACTCTTGTGTTGTGAAAAAGGGATATCTTACGCAATTTAGAGACACGTCGATCTTCATGACAGGAATGGTCATGTGTTATTCTTATCACGAATGCCGTATGGACTATCTGCTGGCCAGAGTACTGTACAATGTGTATTAGTGGCATGTTTTAAACAACTTCCTTCTTTTGTTATCTCTGCAATTGCTATTGCACGCTTGTCGCGCAAACGCGTGACTTGTGGTCAAGGCCTAACAACTGTTTTATATTACTAAGTGAAACAATGCTACATATGCTATGAATGCTATGCTTGCACACCTGTGCTTAACTCATTGTTCATTCCCGCAGCTGCCAGCACTTCAGATCATCGAGAATACTTTATTGTTATTGTCCTAACGTCCGTAGGTTAGTTTATTGATTATGTTTTGATGTTGTAAATGTATTATTGGATTCAATGGATGTGGCGCCAGTCTGGTGCTTAAAGAATTTGCTTTGCATCTGCATGAAGTATGACCTGGGGTTTATGGTTTGTTACCATTTTATTAAATTATTTTAGTTCCTCGTAACCAGGTGCATTTCTAAGCAAAGGAGTTTTTATCGATCGTAGAACCAACGTTGTGCAGTTTCTGGCCCCATGGAAATATAAGTTTATTTTTACTTGAGTACAGAGGAAATGTTAGTTCCCACTAAAAATACTAAAAATTCCGCAGAGAGCTTCAAAAATATGATTGATTGTACCGAATCAGTCTCACAAAAACTACAGCAACGAGAAACATGCATAAAACAACCAAAAATCGATACTTTGCGACGACGTCGAAACACGTTATTTTTCGATGTGTCAGTCCGTGATTCAATGTCTGATATTTATCACGGGTTTTAGTCAGAAACAAATATACCGTTATGCACTCACTGGGTCTGAGTTTTGATGTGTATTTTATTTATACTCTGAGTAATCTGTCTTTTGATACGAATCTGCATTCTTTGATGCGAATTTTAGATTTATATTTCAGCGAATTCGTAGACGTTGATTGAGTTTCTAAACCGTTCTGATAGGTTTTAATCTATAACTTAATTAGATCTTGGCTATAGCTTGTTTAAAAGCAAGCCTGTTGCTCTAAAATCGCCATATTGTAAATGTTGCTAAAATGATTCTTCATAAATTCGGAGGATGATAAAAGCGTGCAAGTGCATACTGATATCGAAGTATCTTCAATAATAGTTCTAATTAAGAAAATATTAGGTAACTAAACTTAACTAGATCTCTATTATCATAATAGTTAGTTTATAGTTCAGATAGACTTCAGTACTTGAAAGTTAATACACTTTAATAATAGTTGAACATTCAAAGCAATTACCATGACACTTGATATTAACAAAGAAAATTACTTGAGTCCTACAGCGGTGGTTTGTTAACAAATTAAACACCATGTAGAGACCTAGTATTTTGATCTTTATCAAGTAATCCATGTATTTATCTCGCCCTTACTAAGTAACTTAAGTATAGGCAACCTTGCAACCGCAGGAAGTCTTAATTATAACTACTTTAATTGAACCAGTTTTACGGAGAACAGATCTTTGTTCTCTGGCCTCAGTTTTTGCTATATTTTCGAACGTATTCCGTATAATTACATAGTTGTACATTATAATGGCATATGTCTCGTCATGCAGTGTACATTTTCATGTTAATTTTATTAGGGTCAGTGCCCCAATTCCGTTAGAAAAAAATGCAATCGCAAAACAATTTGGCAATGATTCATCGTTTTACGTTTGTATACGGCAAATGTTATTTAAATGCAGTATTTCCTTGTACGTAATGCCCCCAATATGTTATGATAAGATTGCTAATATTGTACAGTCGACAAAGTGGAATCATGACCCATTTTGACAATAAATCGTTTGAATCTGTCAAATTGACAAAGATCAAAGTCGTTACCATGGATATGTATGTTTACGCGAATGTGGACCTAATTGTATGTGAATGTCTCTGGGAAAATAAGCTTATGGTGGGTCATAATTCCACTTGGTCGATTGTACCTCATTTTTATCACGAAAGTCCCCTATCTCGGTTCAGTGAAATATTGGAAAAATAAAAAGAAACTTCACTCGATATAAGCAAAACACTTTATCGGAATCATCATCTCAACGCTTAGGGGAATATGGCGTGAAAGTAAATAGGCGCACCATGCATGTAATGGTCACATTTCCCATAAATACGTTGACACTCGTCACAGTTTTCACTCGGGGACAAAGCATTAATGGTGCAATATGGCGACTTTCAAAAAAATATGTTCAGAGTCAGACGACAGACAAAATTATATCCGGTTTGTGCAATGCAATGCGCCAGCGCATGCGACCAGATCATCTGCGTGCGCGCTTTGTGTTGCTCGCGTAGAAAGTGGGCGTTTTATCGCGCGACTCAACGGAGAAGTAGGCGTTTTTTTGTCGTATTGTCGTCTAGTGCGGCGATGTTCCTAGAATCCGACTGGTTGTAAGAAGGGCATCAAGTTGATGTCTGGAAGGAGGACAAGAAATTTTGATCATTGTTCGGACTTTACCGATTGTCTTGATTCACTGAATACATAATGTATGAATTATGTAGTATCGATTTGACCCTACCAAAGGCGGACGGCCTGAAATCCGTTATTTCAATTTCAAAACAAAGGGTCTAATCTCTAAGCCCGTGACCCGTGGTTTCTGCCTTAGTGACAGTCGTTTTGACAACGAGCCCGAACTAAGAATGAATAATAATAATATTACAATTTGACAGTTTATCCTTGGAGTCCGCGCGACCACTATGCAATTGATGTAATGACAAAGACACTAGCGCTGCGTCAAAAGGACTTCAGTCGTGCGTGGCGATATTATCCGTCCGCGAATAATTTTGACGTTAGTTACGTTCGTACATTCGTATCCGTACCCATGTTTTCGTTAAGGAACTTAGAAAGTAGACCCCAGACACTTTTATATTTTGTCTGAAATCCAAATGTTTCAGTTTTTGTAACATATAATATGCATAAACGGCCTAGATACATTATGGATCACTCATTAAGTTAGCGTGAATTACTTCACCTTTATATCCACGATTAGATTGCAGGGGCGAGCGCAGCGGAGCGACGGAACTTAAGTTTTTCGCTCCCAACTCTATTATAACGATGCACGTTCGCCGCCCAACTATAGATCTTATCTCTTCACCATAAAAGCGAGTGTTCAGTAAACGGAGGCGCAGCTGGTGTCGATTGCTTTTCACGCTGTACGGAATATGATTTCATCCGAGTGCAGGGAAAGCAGTGGTGTATTGCTTTCGCGTATAAATGTATAAAAACGTTGACCTGAAATTAAAGATGGCTGACGGATTGGTTTGCTTGGAAACTCTGATACTAACATATTTGTACTTATCGTGAATAATTTGGATGTATTTTTGAAACGTGACAATTTAGCCTACACTTACATTTTTCGAAAACTGACGACTTCATATAATTTATTTCGTGATTTCTACACGCTATCTGTGAAGTCGCTCGTTGGGGGTCTGTCAAGTCGATCGTAGCGCTCGATGTGGCAGAGATGTTGCTCAAACTGGAATAAAAAGTTGCCCTTAAAAAAGGTGCTCTGAAAGAAGTTGCTCAAATGGGAATACCTCGTTAAATAATTCGGGATGTCAAGTTTAATATGCATCACAACCATTTTTTTGGGTTTTATTTAGTTTTTAAATGAAAAAAAAAGGTGAAATGTTTATTAAAACTACTAGTTGTGAAATATTGACAGATCTCAAGCCCCGAAATAATACAGTCACTAGAATGCGCTTTCATCGCACACAGCGTATAATGAATTAATGACAGTGATGTATTCACACATAAGTATAATAAGAGTCGTTTAGGCGTAAACAGAAATCAGAAAACATTGAACCCATGAATATTAATGAGGGCTACAGCGGAAAAATGTAAATGTCTGCTTGCCAGACTATGACCATCGATCCGTGACGTGTCTGCCTGTTCGAATGTTAGAACAAAGGAGCAAAGACTGGGGTTTTTACTAGTGTATTTGTTGATACATCTATGCTGAAGAGTTTGTTTGGTTGAATGCGCTAATCTCGAGCTATAATTATAAATAACTAGCTGTTGCCAGCGGCTTCACCCGCTACAACTCGAAAATGATCACACGGGAACATAAAATCGGGATAAAAACTATCCTATGTGTTAAACCAGGTTGTAAACTATCTGTGTACCAATGTTTAGCCAAATCCGTTCAGTGGTTTTTGCGTGTATCTGTAACAAACATACATACATACATCCTCACAAACTTTCGCATTTATAATATTAGAAGGATAAGGTGCTAGATTGATAGGTTAACCTTTGATCTGTTTCTCAGTATTTCACTTCAGTTTTTGTTGCATTTTTTAAAGAATCCTTAAACTCGTAATTGGCTAACATACATTTTAATCTAGCAATGCCTCAGCCAAAGATTTTGTACTATCTCAGAACAACGTTAAATTAAATAATTCATCGACCAAACACGATATTTAAACAATTTCAAAGATCTGATATTAATTCCTTTACCGTAATAGATAATAGAAATTCATGATGGAGAATTGAGATTGAGCACATCTGGCATTCGTAAACGGGCACGAATTGTTGATAACACTCCTACAGCCACTGAATATTACATTAAAAGCAGAAATATTCGAGAAACAGCCTTATTTATGAGTGTTTCTGTACAAGGGCGAGAATTTCATGATTAATCGAGAAATTACGAGAAAAACGAAACTGTTGTGAAGGTTCACTAGACTTTTTAAGATGATAAAATTACGTTTTCGTGCCAAATTGTTTGGAGAGTCGTAATAATAACAATGTAGAAAATAATAATAACAAATGTAATCTTATCTGTTCTTATCACAAACGTGAGGTGGCCTCGATTATTTTGTAGGATAGATTCACGCCATTCATTATCTGTAAGGATAAAGTCGAGATAGTTCCTTGTTATGTTTTTTTGACGACGCTTTAGACACTTTAGAGCTAAAAAAGTGACAAATAACAACTCACGTATGGTTTCGTTTCTACGATTTTTGACAGGATTGACGTACGTTTTCGAGTTAATAGTTTTTCCGCTGAAATAATGTGAATATCAAGAAGTTCCAAGCAAAGTTGTTCTGTCTAATAGTGAGGCTAAACCCAGATTTCGCATTTTATGTTTGAAAAAGGCAGCGAATCTATTGCCATGTATCGGCCACAAATACTCCGTGACTGTTTATGAGAAATTCCTAGAAATACCCAATACTACACGTCCTGAAAATCGAAACCGGACCTCTTATAATCATCATGAAACAATGTTACTAAAATTAAACCTCATCTTGAAATCGTTGCGCTGAAATTGCAGTCATAAATTCAAATCCATAAGATTAGAATACATTATTAATCCCAACAAACCAGAAACAGAATATAATTTTAACATAAAGAACAAAGTAACGTGTTCATGCATAAGCATGTAGCTTACAGCATACAACTTTGGAACCGGTAATCCGTGCCAAAAATAAAAAGCTCGGAAAATTAAAATACGGTGCAGAGATCTGGAGTTAGATTTCTAGCTTAGACATTTATAGCATTAAAAGTGAGTTACATTGCTTTAAACCGCTTCCACCTCAGTTTCTCGCCTGCAAATACTACAGATAAAGTTACTTAACAAATAGGTATCATAACTTTGATTTGTGGGTCTTTCAGACCCTGGCGTCTGGATTGTAAAGTTACTTTGTAATGGATTTGTGATTGTCAGTCTCTCTGGTTTAAAGGTGGCAAATATTGATGGCCTGTTACACTATTAACAGCTTCTAGCTATGTAGACAATGCTTCTTTTTTTGAACTGAAAGTTTATTTTTGTGGTGTAAAATCTTAGTAAGAGTCTGTCAGACTTTTGGTGACTTAAAATACCCTGTTCTTTCTGTTGCCCCTTGCGTTCCGCGGCTGCAGTAGAGAGCCACCAGTCCTATTTAGACAGCCACGGGATCATGAACTAAATCATAACATTAATTAAACAATGGAAGTGCATCGCATTTCCAAATGACGTGGTCCTCTTTCTGCGAAGAAACGCTACTAACCTACTTATCGCATTGATTTTGTTCACCACCAACACCAATGTATTATATTTGTTATCATGTTTTTGATGATAAAACAATTAAATCATTGTTTATTTTTATTTGTTTCAGGTAAATTACTTTTCATGCATCAGTGACACAACAAAACTAAGTCGTAAGTAAAATAAATCATGACAACTTATGGAATCAGGCGTTACTTTCCGGAAATTAAAAGTGGGACCGGGACCAGTTGTCAAATCAACATCCCCCGAGGATGACACGTGGAATGGCTAAACCGTGTCGAGTATAAGCTAAATATATTTTTCCTAACATTTAACATAATCATCATCATTCTGCTCTCCTTATGCCAAATCATTAAGGATCGGCTCATCATTTTCTCTTCCATGCTTTTCCACCAGCTCTCAAGTCTGGAAAGGTTCTAGAATTATCATCCCGGGTGATAGGCTAGAAGAGACGGATGATTCGTCACACAGTTAATCCATTACTCAGCCAAAGATGGTGATATCATTTATAAAACTAAAAGACCAATTAAAGAATACCCCAGTACGGATGTAACTCATCAACTATTTAAAAGCTATGCAAAAATACATTAACAAACAGCAGCTGCACCTGTAACAGATAACATTGTTATGACACATGAAGATAAGAAGTGATTGCGCGAACGCATGCATACATACACTACATACAAACGTAGGTCATGTGCATTGGCATCGCACCTATTTCTTTAATGAGTCATTTAGTGACTTATTCGGAAGCTATGACTTCCTGTTACGATTGCCCACTTCCTGTCAATAATAGTCATCGTTATTGAAGATGAGGTGGAAGTGAAACAAACAAATCTAGATCCTGTTTCACTTCTGAAACAGGATCTAGATTTGTTTGTGATTGTTAAAAAGTTGATGAATGTTTAAGGAAAATACCTTTAGTTTACTTGCTTCTTATCCTGGCAATCTTTGTCGTTTATAACTGTGATGTAAAACTTCGAAATCCCTTTGCATGTTTCTCCTATTAGATATCACTAAAGTATTTTCTGTATTGAAACAAGCTGTCGCATTTCATTGATGGAAATACTGCACATAATATGTTGACTCTTATATTTTTCATCTTTCTTTAATGAATGTTTATCACTACTAAAGGCATTTACCTTGTAGTTTGTACTTCGCGTTGGAAAGCCTAAATCTTCAATTTTCTTCATCGGATTTCTTGAATTTGGTTGCAATCTTATTAACTGGACTGTAACTGTTGAATGCAGTCTTTCAAGACCTTTGTCCGTCTACCATTTTTCTGGCCTTTCAACTGGTTCTAGTAAGACTGGCAGTACTTGCATTAGGAAGTACCTTACATTTAAAATAGATTACTATCACAGTTCTTAAAAGCAATGAGATCAGATATCCATTACGCTGACCTAGTAACCTTGCACCTAATTACGTTTTTTATAACTGCTGCCAATTCTTTCTACCACTTAGTGATTAATTTTTGATTTGTCCTTGTATACTGACAAGGCCTATGTCGATTGGATATTTTTTTTCTTGTTAATTGTTTTGTAAGACGGTGTTGGTCAAGTAAATGACGGACGTGTTGGTTTCTTGAGTTCCGTAGTGTCTTATATTCTAATGTTGCTATGTTAGTTTCGGGGTTGTGTTGTTCTTCCGCTAGGCCTCCCACTAGGTGGACCGATGACATCGTGAGGGTCGCGGGCAGCCGATGGATGCAAGAGGCGAATTGACGTTCGGCGTGGCGCGGGCGGTCTAAGGTGGCGGCCTATGTTCAGCAGTGGACGTCTTCCGGCTGATGATGATGATGATGTTGTTTTTTTAACCTACTTATTACTTATGATGCCTTAGAAGCGTCCAGGATATGATTCGAACAGTAATTCATTCAGGTGCACACAACCGGCTCCTTGGTATAATGACGACTCGTATTTGGCCACCAAAAGTGTTGCAATAAGATGTTTATATTGGTCTCCATTTTAAGAAACAAAACTTTCGTTAATTTTCTGTTGTAGAAGCAGTCTCTACGTACATTGTAGAATAAGTGTAACATCCAAATAAACAGGAATAAACCAATACATGACTTAACAAGAAACTTTCATTTGTCAACTTTGCCTTAAAACAGGTAAATAAACAGGATTTAAGGAAACAAATAAGTAAGAACTGGAAATAAGTATTACGTAGGTAATAAACTTGTCATCAATATACAGAAACTAAAACCATAAATTACGCTTCACCAACTAAATAGGAAATAATTTTAATGCTTACAAATTAGCCAGTATATAATGAGTAATCATTAGCAGAAATATGTCAATTAACTAAACAAATATACGTATTTAAAGTATTATCATGTACAACAGTGATTAATAATTTGTAGAAAGATAAAGATCAAATACTGCTACGGATTTTGTGGATATCAATTCGAGGTATTGTTTAAGCCCATGGGCTTGTACTTTAGGCGCCATCAGCAATCTAGATTATTATGCTTCGATACTGACGTAGGAGTTTAAATAAGTGCGTTAGTTATGTATTATATCTGCATTTAATATCTTGTGTGTATTTAGGCAGATACAAAGATTTCCTGTTAGCAGGTAAAATAAATATGGACTGGAAAGCCAATAAAGAGTTCTTTCGCGGAAACTGCGAGCAGGACTTGACCCTTCGTTTTTCAGGATTGATACTCCAGATTCCTTACCAAATTGGCTATCGTATACGTTAATGTGTACAAAATATTTAAAGTTTAATCAAAAGTTTTTCATCAATCTTTCGAAAGATGTGCCATTTTTCTAGTGCTGCTTGTAGAAAAAAGTACAATGAATAAACCATTTTCAAATTTAAATAAACATGTATCCCAGTTGTGTTTCCATCGTCCAAATATTCTACATTTGAGCATATTACAAATTCATCCGAGTTTGGACTTTGGTAGACTAGTCTCCCGTTGCCCACGCCACGAATACGGAATAATGCTAAAGAAGCTAACGATTCAAAATTTTCAAAATGTAGGTTAGGTAAACTAAATTAAATAGGAAATAGGTACCTAAATGTTTGTGTTCGCCGATATCTGAACAGAACCGCACCAAGATAACCGAATGCGATAAAATTTTATTACATTCCGTGACACAATTCCTTTAGTATCATCCATAAATATAATCAATAACTCGACGATGCTTTATTCACTCATATTTGTGACTTCTCGACCGCTGTCTTGTCCAAATCCTACTCTGACCTTTAATTATACGCTTAATTCTCATTGTGATCCCATAATCTACCTAACATGGTCAACGGGCAATTTGCTGTCGTCTGACCAAGAACTGGGGCAAAACAACGGGCCTTTTCATCCTCAGTTCAATCCTCTGCATCATTAAGCCAGTACACCCACATTTGCAATCCACTGTCCTCATTACGAGAACGTTGGCCCAATCAATTCGTCATTATAATCGCAACAGCGTGCGAATAAAAAATGACACCTACACGCGCCGCCGAATTTGGCGCGAAGAAAAACAATGGTTGCCATAACGGAGCGCGCATTGTATCGGCGGGAAACCAAAATATGTGTCACACGAGCTTTGTGTCATGTCAAACATGTCATCTAGTTCGCTCACAGTTTTGGGCGGGTCGTTAAACTCGACATTTAACAACCAGGCAATTAACATTTTAAAAAATTGGAACCGTTTGAAGAATTGTGTCAACTCCGATACAGTGAGTGCACATGTGTGTCTTGATTCTTGGCGTATTACGTTCACAGCCTTTGTTACAAACTGCATAAATACTGCGTGTTGCGTCGCATTTTCTGGAATCGTTACTAAATGTCACTTTCTCGTCAGATTCACCATAAATAAAGTCGTTTTCTAAATAAAATTTATCTCATCGTCAAATACAACGTGAAGCTCCTCCAAACGGATCTTGGACAGGAAACCTACTCAGATTCATTTAATTACATCGTAATTTCGTTCTGAAATAAAAACGGTCGTAAACAGAGTCTGTAATGTCACAAGAGAGGATAGATTGGAAAAATGTTTTTATTTATCTTCATTGGAAGTAGCGGGTGTGTTGCTTAGTCTGTCTCTTTGATACGTTATCTTAGTAATACTATCGCAGTACTAATAGACAGCACACTATTTATTATAGATATTTGAGACAGCAGCCATTTTGATTAAAACACTGACAGTTAAAGCAAAATGTAACTGCATTATTGAAATAAATTTTACAAAGAACTGACTAAAGATTTTAAGCGAAAAATTCACCAACGCTATATTTAAGAAGGCGTGAAGACTGAGGAGTATCAATTTTACCGTAGCACCGATAAATTATCCTGTAAAACAGCTTAATTGCATCCGACGGTAATATGGCCGCGAGAGCCGTTAAACAAAACTTCTCGGAAGACGAATGCAGTGTAAGTAACGGTAAAAATGTGCGCTTGCGACGATCCACGCATGCAGAGTGGACGCCTCAGGATAACACATGGAATTTGCATCGTTATAGCCGGTTAAATCCATGTGTATGCCCAGATGTAACTTCTAAACGCGATACGAATACTAAATAAGTGTTTTTAGAAGTTTTGTCACTGATAACATCATCGGCAACCTCAAAGTTGTACCAGAAATATTCGAAAACATGTTACCAGTTTCTTCCAAACTTGATATTGCAGTCGGAATATAAAGATAAAACATATAAGCCGTGTCTGCAATATCAAATATTTAAACAGAACCGCTGGCATGTCAGCAAATTGTTTTCGAGCAAAATTTTCTATTTATAAATGCTCGATCGATAATAACGATAGAGAAACATTTGAACTGACGTTTGTAGATGTTCAATATATGAATTTATTGGCTCGCCGTAGGTAAGATGCGCACGAGTTGCGCAACAGTGCGAATATCCGTAAGGTCAACGCACCGGACACAAAATGGCGCCAAGTGGTTAATACAGAGCACGTTGATTGCTTTATTTTTATCTTGACAAGTTATCTATTGGAAAAATATAGCTTCATATAAAATGTTTTATAGCTAAAATAACGACAGTGCCGATGAATTAATAAAAATGAAAATTGGCACAACAAACTTTCGACGGAAACGTTGGAAAAACGCGAACTTCCTACGATGATAATCTTGTGTTATTGTTTTATAATATTCTGAACTACGTCAGTGAAGTCTACGATTTGTTTATCTTCAGTCACGATCGGCAGTTAACCCAGTCAATCATGGAAGTCGGTGACCCGGGTAATGCTCACGTGGAGAACGCAAATTTAATGTCACCAGACACGCACGAGCTTTACTATTTTTTCTAAAGCCTATTTTTAAAGATTTTCCTTATCCAACTGCTGGTTCACATAGACTTCCAATTTTCTTGTTTGTTTTTCTTGGAAGTGACGAGTGCTTTGTTCACAAATTGTTTGTAAGCGACACACAAGGATTATTTTATTCACAACGAATTCTTTTTGGCTCGTGAAGGTTTGGTAGATCAAAAAGATTTTACTTGTACTCTTGCGGGACCGTACCCGAAATATTTAACGAGCTTCAAAGCAGACAATTTGTACACACCGCCGCATTTTGGTACATTTATTATTCAGTCCATATCTCTGATCGGGAGCGTTTGGTATCTGCAACGTTTTAGCGGCTTTTGAAGCAGTTTTCAGTGTACAGTAATCGCAAATTGTTAAACGTTTGGACACAGGTCATGTTGCAAGGAAAAGTTAAGTGCATCTGAACACGCCAAGATGGCAAGGAGGTATCTCATTCTAATGAGCAGCCTGCCCTTTAGAAAGAGTTGAGTTTCATTTGAAATGTCTCCTTTAGTGATACACATGGGAATTCTTCATCATTCTCGAAAGTCATTACTGTCATTTGCTTCAAATAAATGATTATTGCACTAATGCTGTAACAGAAAAACTAAACACTCATTTTCCCATATGACCGAGATATTTCAACACTAACTTTTGCACAATACTTTTCTCTTGGCAACATTTTCATAATTTAGTTCACAAATATGTTTCTCAATTTACCTAAAAACCTTGAGTAGTATGCTTTGTCTGTTTCTAATTCCGTATTACAATTACCGTGAGTCACTTTGGCTTTAAAGGGAAACTTAAGTACAATCATATTCATTCCATTTGTTGGACTTTACACTTCTTCACCTTATTAAGTCCATTGAAGTGTAGACAGAAATAATGTGACAATTGCTTTCATGTTCGTTTAGTTTCCGTTGCTTTCACCATTATTTAGTCCTCTGTATTTAACAAGAGATCGTGTCATAGCATCCTCTTGACTAATTTCCTAATTTATGAACGATTAAATTTAACATCGACTGGACAAGGATGAACACTATATCCAGAAGTCCAGAACATAATCATCATCGTTTAGTAGAAGGAAGGTTTAAAGAGTAAGTTTCGTGTCTTTTGATTCGCATATAAGACATTGACGTAGACTACAATAAAATTAATCTCCATAGGAAATCTCCTATCCTCGTTTTCATTATCAACCTCATGACATTTGCATAAGATCGTGTCTCATGTTTAATGGTTTCATCCAGACGTTCCTCTTGTTTAGATTTTTCTTCCTTTTCATGAATAACTTCTAACTGAAATTCAAAAACCACTCCTTTTGTTATTTTATTGTGTATCGGATTGATAATGGCATAGATCCTGTTTGAGGTGAACGATCTAAACATTCCGTTAGATGTCGATTGTGTATAATGATTGTCTGTTTTAATTACTTTTCCGCGACAGGTTCTTCTTTCGCCATAATAACATCGTCTACTGATTTAGTTCATGTTTAATTATGGTCTTGATTAAGATGTATTTTAGTATCGTCATAAAATCTTTTATCTATTTTAAGATTTATGGTATTTCCAGATATTTTTTCAAGTTGCGCATTATTATCATTGAAGGTGAAATAACCAGACTTAAGACTAGCTCAAGCACACGCGCTTTCGCTTGACGTTAGCTAGCATAACGAATCAACGTTATACAGTACAACTACACAAACAAATTCAGAAGCAACATGAAGGAAAACCGTGTTAGCTATCCTTTCCAATGCACTCTCTTCTCTCGCCAGTTCACTCACTTCCAGCAATGAATCTTTTGTACAGCAAATGAGTTCTGTATATTCTGTTAACGTTCTTTTTATTACAAGAGAACTACATAAAAATAATGTATCGTAAGACTGAGTCAGTAATAATGAAAGACCGACGTGTTTATTTTTATAACCTTTCCATGCGGGGGTCTTCAAGTGTCACTGGGGTAAATGTACCGTCTGTATTACAATGTTTGATGTTAATTAATTTGCTAGTGTCATTATTTGCTTATTTATTGCTGTCATCTGGTCTTACGTCACTATTTATTATGTTATTGAATTGTTTAAAGAAGCATCTCCTCTTACCTCTTTGTTAGAACGAATTGATAGATTGTATTGACTATGTTGGTACATGCAGACTAGAAACTAACAGACCAAGTTTCAAAACACCTAAAACAAATATGAAATGTTTAAAAATTACAATATTATATCCCGTGCCGTAACTCATAAACGTTAACAAGCCGGCAGGAAATATCAGCAGGAGCCACTTGACCTATCGGTGACTTATCGCAAGCTAGCACGGTTGCAACAAACCAATCATGCATTAGCAAGGTTGCTGCAATTTCCGCTAATGCAAATAAGCTGTGCATTGATTACTTTATTGGCTCTAATAGCTACAGTTGCTGTGATAGTGTGTACTGGTATAGTTCTGATTAGATTCATGTTGTCTACTGCAACATTTGTAAATGTTGCTTCAAAATGTGTCCTATTTCGTGTTCTCTCTCATTTCTGTGTTCGATATCCTTTTCTTTTGTCATTCAATTCATATTTGCTTATGTTTTCTTCATATCTGTCAGTATTCTTTTTGATATTATGAGCCCAAACAAATGTCAATCTTCAATTTGTCGTCTTTAGAACATTGTATCAATTATCTCTCAACTTGTCTTGTAATGTGTTTATTACTTTGTAACTAGTCTACTTATCAATAGATCTGCAATTAACTCTGCGGTAGTTAGTCAGTCTCGTTCAGATACTGTCTCTCTATTAATTTCCTGAATCGTAAGCTTTGCATCAAATTAAGTTGCTCTCAGATCGTTACGGGTTATTAATCTTTTCTAACCTACCCTCCATAGGAAGAGAGATCAGATAATTAATGACGTAACTTTAGTGACGTCATCGGTAGCCAAGCTTTTGTTACACAAATAGGGCAATGACGTCATAGCTAGGGGTGAACTGTTTAAGAAATTCGGGAATGATGTCACTAGAGTGTCCGATGGAACTTTAAATGGAAGAGTATGCCAAGAATGACATATATTTAACGGGGAGTTCGTTATCAGAGGGGTTGGGATATCCGAAATAACATTCAGAAAATCTTCGTTAACACTTTTAATTACTTGCTAACACACACTGAATACAAAATAGTCAAGGATGTCCGAGATATCGCTCGATTAAAAACTTAGGAACGCGAGAAGTTTAACATGGCGGAGCAACCAAGATGTCTACCCAGCTTGCCGGCCCGATTCAAAGTGTTCACTTCACTAAACTGACCGCCCATGTGGCCTACCCCACACAGGTTAGCCAACATCTGTCAACGTCACCACCTGTCAACGTCGAATAGCTGATTTAACTTCCGCACCGACATTTGACTCGACTATTCGTTCGGTGTTTCCGTTGCTCCCCATGCTAACCATCTCCAAATTACGACTAATTTGACGTTCCTAAACAATCTGTCAATTCTAACTTAATAGTTACTCCAATGAGAGATAGATGGCGTTATTCTAAATTCACAATAATCAATAGAGATTCTAAATCGCGTTTATCTTTTGATTCCAGGCAACGATAATAGATGGCGTTATTCTAAATTAACAATAATGAAGAAAGATCCCAAAATTGTGTTTGTTTTGATACCGCAGCATGATAATAGATGGCGTTATTCTAAAATATTGTGCTTCTGTGTTCATTCTCCGACACGGCCATTCTGACAATCACACGTCCTCGTGTGAGACACTCGTCCTCGTGTGAGACACTCGTCCTCGTGTGAGACATCACATCCTCGTGTGAGAAATCTGGAATGAGAAAAAAATCTCGAACAGTAATCATTCTAACCGTTCGGCCATTCCTGACCCAAATGGAAAAGGTATTCTCATCAAATAATTACAGGGTCTAATAAAAATCACAAGGAACTCTTTCTCTAAAAGCTGACATGTCGAACAACACCCATACTCATTCAAATAATAGGAAACTCATTAAAATATTGCAGTGCTTATACTCTGACCTCCATCCGGCCTTCATCATCACACATTATAACCTCCATCTGGTCATAAGCATGAAATCAATCGACCACCATCCGGTCTTCAAAACGTAACCTCCATCCGGTTACAAACAACACCATCAAGATTATCATTTCGAGCCTTTATCAAAATAATTCTTTAAGAAGGTTTGTTCAACATGCTACCTTATTTTTCCTATAACGTTACAGATTATAAGAAAGCTTACTATGCTAGTTATTCTAAATGTTAAGTTGACTACTGCCAAACCAAAACAAAACAAACTAAAATGAAAGAATAAGGCACATATTAGAAATTGGCACAAATTAAGAAAACATTTTGATTTTACCAAACATATCCACAGCACTTAACCAGCACCATGCATCACTACTTACCCAGTCACTGAAGTACTTAACCAGTACTTAACATTGTAGCGCTTAACTAGCGTTACAAATCCTATCACTTAACTAGTGATAATAACAACGCTTACCCAGCGATATTAACCCTCTAACGCTTAACCAGCGAAAGCACACATAACACCCTTAACCAGCGATTCAACAGCTAACTCTTAACCAGCGAAAGTCTACATCATTACACGCTTAACCAGCAATTTTACAGCTAACTCTTAACCAGCGAAAGCCCACATCATAACACGCTTAACCAGCGATTTAACAGCTAACGCTTAACCAGCGAAAGCCCACGTAATCCGCTTAACCAGCGATTACACTACTAACGCTTAACCAGCAATAGTCAGCATAACTCGCTTAACCAGCGATTCAACAGCTAACGCTTAACCAGCGAAAGCCCACGTAATCCGCTTAACCAGCGATTACACTACTAACGCTTAACCAGCGATTACACTACTAACGCTTAACCAGCGATAGTAAACACAACTCGCTTAGCCAGCGATTCAACAGCTAACGCTCAACCAGCGAAAGCCAAAGTAATCCGCTTAACCAGCGATTACACAACTAACGCTTGACCAGCAATTACGTCACTACCGCTTAACCAGAGACAGCCAAGTAAAGTTGAAGTTCAAACACTATCCATCGAAAATCCTGGAGCAGCCAAGTACCTTTGCAGTTGTACCATTACAATGCAAGAAACTAATCATCAAAAAGCAGGAATCAAATTCGTGGCCTATGGCTAACACTAGCCCCACCAACAAACTTCTGTTTGTTTCACACCGTTCATCATGAACGCACAATACACGACCTCCGCCAGTGCCACCCGCACACCGCACATCCATGGACACCACCGGGATGTCAATCAGATAAGGACTACGGCTACGAAACAGCTACTGGTACGGTCTGACCAGCCGAAATAAGATTCCACACTTATCACCAAACTCAAAACCTTTACTTCAAAATGGTACTTAACCCTCAGGCATTCTCCGCAATCGATCAAGTGCCCGCTACAATCAGGCAACACATGAAAACAAATCTCAATACTAATGTCACAGATCTCCATCAAAGTCAAAATCTATAGGGTACAGACTTTAATAAAGAACACAAGGCACCAGAGTCGTAAACAAAATGAAAATTGCTCACCGGATAGGTTCCCAGTCGACGCGCTCAGGAGGCACAGGTCAACCTTCTCCTCATTAACAGGCTTCGACGCCCGGAGTCGGCGCCGCTCCTCTCTCCGCGCCGTGGCAGTGGAAGCAGGTGACCCCGGATGCATGAAACCTCGCAGCTGTCGATGAACAGGCAGGCAGGCAAAACACTTCGGAGGCTTCACAACACTATTCGCTTCCTCTTCATAAAAGAAACCACTTGCAACTCTTGTTGTAGCTAGCCACGTGTCTTGCAATAAAAAGTCGCTTGAAATCAGTCCACGTTATCCCAGGAAACGACACGGTAGGCAGCCAGGTAGAATCTCCTCCAATGAAGGCGCGGCTTACAGCGACCATAAGCGGGGCACCCGCCATGTTGATCTTAGTCCGAAAGCACATCACTATAGTCGTCACCCAACCACGTGCATCCACATTTTGTTTCTTAGGATTGAAATCCGGTAAACGAAAGCCACGTGACGACGTAGTAGGTAATTTCACGGCTTGAAATGAGCACCAGAAAATTGCGGTTCTGTTTTTCCAACAGACGCATCCATTTTTCATATTTAGCGTTTTTATTTCGAACACGTGGGTCGTCGTGGTCCAATCCCACTTCTGATAACGGGGAGTTCGTTATCAGAGGGGTTGGGATATCGGAAATAACATTCAGAAAATCTTCGTTAACACTTTTAATTACTTGCTAACACACACTGAATACAAAATAGTCAAGGATGTCCGAGATATCGCTCGATTAAAAACTTAGGAACGCGAGAAGTTTAACATGGCGGAGCAACCAAGATGTCTACCCAGCTTGCCGGCCCGATTCAAAGTGTTCACTTCACTAAACTGACCGCCCATGTGGCCTACCCCACACAGGTTAGCCAACATCTGTCAACGTCACCACCTGTCAACGTCGAATAGCTGATTTAACTTCCGCACCGACATTTGACTCGACTATTCGTTCGGTGTTTCCGTTGCTCCCCATGCTAACCATCTCCAAATTACGACTAATTTGACGTTCCTAAACAAGTATTATGACTTTTAAAAACATAAATTAAAGATTTAATGCTGATGGCAACGAAGACCTGAATACGTTCCCAGAGGAAGTCATTTAAATTATGGAATATTTCCAAAAAAAACATAGCAATTTTATTCATCAGGATTGGAATAACATCGATACCGGAGCAACTTGTAGAGCTTGTTCACTAAGAAATAAATGTACCGTATGATATAAAAGTCAATATTCCACATTTTTCAAACATACCTAACACAGACATGTATGTGATAATGGGTTTATTTCCACAAACTAGTTTTAAAATTATTCCGCCATTTTATTATGCTTATTTAATCTGTAACATTTTCTCATTGTTTCTAACTTTAACTTTTCAGTTTGCTTAAATAAAATTGAGGGTATTTTGTCTGTTTTTCTTTCATACTGTTATTGTTCTGAATTTTCCAAGGCTTCGAGGTTTTGTTCCAATTTTGGAGCTATTAATTTGTTTTCACTTCGAAGAAAACTGTCTAGTCCAGTTTGTTCATTAATTATTGTTTTAAACATTAGTTTTACTAAAGTTCTGTTGTATAAACTGGTAAAATGAAGTTTAATTACCCCTTTGCGTAACCTTTGGGGGTAAATAAGCGTGAAGGCAACTTTTCATTATTTGTAGACTCACATACGAAGTAAAAAAAAAAATAAGTCTCATTCCAGGCAAAAAACTCCGATTTCAACAAGATGCTGCTGCGATAAAATATCACCCAACATTAAAAACAAAAACCACAGTCCAACTCCACCAATTTTCTAATCTCCCATCTTTCAGCGCATCTCCTTAACGGATGATTACCGAGAAAGTTAACCCGCCATCCATCAGTACCGATCAATCATCGCAATGCTCGCTTCCTGCCTACCAGTTCTCTATTATTAGACTGCAGTTCTGCATGACAGTTCATTGTGAATGAAATGAACGTTTATTTTGAATTTCAGATAGTTCCTTGGTTTGGAGAAAGGTTGTGATTTATCAACGCTTGGGTAATCTTTTAATCTTTGATCAGAGTAAATTGAAAATTTATTGTTGTGAAAGTTCGGTTTCTTAAATGCTATTTCGACATTAGTAAACATATTATAGTGTGAATATTCCATTATGTAGTTACTGCGTTAAATTCGTAACATGGAATACCCTATTCTATTTCTCTAGCAAAATAGAAATAGAATAAAATATCCCATGAAATAATTGATAAAGGACAATTTTAGCAACATTGATACAACGCGGCTGAAGCACGACCTATTTTAGCAAAGAAAGCGGAAGATGGCTAAGTTCCTAATAATTCAATCAATTCCATGTTATTAAAAATAGATGTGCTTTACAGCAGAAGTCAATGAAGAAACTGGTGTAACTTAAAAATTCAGTAAACAGAGCTTTCGAAGCTTCATAAACGTCAACAAATACCTCTAATCAATAAAATCTCTTAGGTATTCGCAATCATGAATGTATAAACCACATACCAGTCAACAGTTCCCCTATAACACACCATAATAGCATCGAACGATAAAGTTTTACGATAACCATTGAACTTGCAATATTAGCCGTAAACAGCATGGCATTTCAACAGTTATGTAGCTAAACACTTTATTATTATGGTCTAGTACTAACACCTAGGTATATCGAAGTAATTGTAAGGTGTATAACCTGTATGTATAAGGAAAGATACATAACTTGTTTATCTTGAAGGAACACGTAGTTTTTTTATTGTTTATAAAAAGCTCTGCACGTGTAACATACATTATTGAATTATTGATTTCTCTTTTAATATTGAAGAGAAAATTGTTTGATTGTTTTCCTTTGCTCGCAGTTTTAAAAATTGAAATAGGACCGCTGTCATAATAGTTCTACGCGATTCAAAAATGGGTTACAGGTAGTAATTTCCCATTCTGAATTGGCAAGATAATGCTAGTAGATTGACAGTCCCTGCTCCACTGTTTGGCTGGACTAATTTGATGAAACAGTATGCGTCTGTAACTATTATTTAAAGAACATTATATTATTAACTCCATATTCTTTCCTTTTTCCTTTTTTACTTCAATTCTCAAGGGCCTACTTAGAATCTGGAGTTCTGGACATGCAATATTCAAACCCATATATTTGTGTTTAAAATAACAGCTAGTTGTTTCTGTTTTTCAATGTAAGAGTTAACTTTAATGGTAGCCATACACCATAATGCCTATTTGTCAATTCGGCATAAAACTGCCAATTTGCTCAAATAGAATTGAACGTGTATGGGGGTGGAATGCCAATTTGATGGCATGACATGCCAATTTTGATAGGTCATCAAATCGTTTTTGACACAACGTAAAATCGGCAGCAGTGATGCCATCTTAGCAACTTCATAGATAGTTAGCTAATTTTATAAAGGTGCTAGAAAAAAAGCTAAAAAGTGTAACTTGTGGCTAAACTTTTTAGCTACTTTTCTAACACCATTTCAATTCATCATGACATTGAGACTTTCAAAATTAGTCAAGTAGTGTCCCGAGTCAAAAGACAAGATAATGCAACAGTGGCTCATTCTACATATAAATAAGTGGCATTCTGAAGAAATAGTTTAGTTTCGGGTGGAAATAAAAAAAGAAATGAAATTCTTCCGGTGGCAAAATATATTTAAATATACAAGATACCCTGAATATGAATTTTCAATCTTAAGTAAACTGGAATATGAATTTTCAATCTTAAGTAAACTGGGAAAGTAAAGCAGACTCTGTAGAGTAAAATACTGCAAAATCTCTGTAACAAATACAGGGATTATTGTCAGCCGACATCATTGAGAAGTCACTAAAATCCGACCACTCATGACTTTCGGAAATTTCTAGGTACTAATTTTTTAATGCATTTGATGTAATGAAATAGACACTAGCGCCATGTCTAAAGGTCAAGGAGTGGTGGCCAGGGCTGGGGTGCGTTTAAATCTTCCGGCGGTATTTCGCCGGAAAAAATTAAACTAGCGAAGGTTCGCTGAACGGAGTCATAAGTTTCTGTCAATGTTAGTTGTCAAATTCAATTGACAGCTCAGTTTATTGAACAAATAATCAATTTGCCGGTTTAATACAAATCCATAATCCACAAATAATATTTACTCTCTAAAATAAAAATAATATTCGTTTTTACTGCGGATATCGAACAAAACAACAAAACGTAATGTCAGTCTGACAGCAGGATAAAATATTGCGAGGTAAAAAGGTCGCAATATTTTATCAGTAAATTCCATTTAGTAAAAACTTATCCCAGCGAATGACCGTAAACGGGGCAGATTAAATTTTAGTTAGCTTCATTTTTCACGTCGCGGTGTACTTAAACGGGGTGTTTGACATTTAGGCAGTATACATAAATTTAAACTGGATAAAGGATATAAACGCAGCCCAGAGTCCTGCATATGGGATCGTTCTGAAACTCGACTTTTTGACAAATATTTATTTTTATTTAAAAATAACCAGTACTAATCCAAATTCAGTGACTAAATAAGAAAATAATTGTACAAAAACGTTAATAATATATAATAGAATTGACTAAAAAAAAAAACAAATATTCTCCGCATTTCATTTTACATTTAATTTACTAGACAAACGTTTTCGAACGCACCACGTCTAGCATGCGTACCTATCTAGTCTGTGATGCGTACGCAATATAAGACAGTGTTCCCACTTTATAAATATTTTCCCTTTATTTAGGGTAGGGGGGTCCTTTCAAATGTTGGTCATTATTTAAGCGAAAAAATTGTAAAATAAATAAATATATGAAGGTCTTTATGAAATTAACTACCCAAAAACCAACCTTCATGCTTTGTGCTCGTGTAACCCTCTAGGAGGCTAATAGCTAAATAATAAAAAGCAACACTTCTCTGCATTATTATAATTTTTATTTTCGACTTCAATTAAAAAAAGGCAAAATTTTTCAATGTCAAAATAATCGTGTATTGAAAAGGTGATAATAAAAAAAACTTTTTCAAGAAAAATGTAACCGCCTTCTAAAACAACCACAAAAAATTGTAAAATAATCGACAAAATAACTTTTCTTTCGGTTGTCGGTGCCTTTGTTTTTTTTTTCTTTTCATTGTCTTTTAGCCACCGACTTCCGAATGAAAAGTAATTTTGTAGATTGTGGTTGTTTTTGAAGGCGGTTACAGTTTTTTGAAAAAAAAAATATTTTTAACTCTTTTTAGTTTAAATATTCAACCCGAATTCTTGTCAAGAACATCATTCTCTTACATGTGCACTAGAATTTTGTAATCCTTCGCACCGGTAATTAATCGCTCATGTACACAATAAGCTAATAAAATTCCATATCTCAAAAATTACTGACCGATTTCTACCGATTCTGATGAAACTTGCAGTGTTCCCTAAGTTAAATGATACCTCGCACACCAAAAAAAAGCATTACTTAAATCGGACTCAAAGTTCCGGAGATATGCGAACACAAACTAAATCAATCGATGCCTGCTCCTTACTGTTAAGGAGTTGTACCTTCCATCATCAGCTCATCCACCTGAAATGATGATTATCAGATGCAAATACTCGAACAGCTTTAGAAAATATATAATATAATTGGTACTATCTGCCTATAAAATTTGAAGGTTACCCTCGCTTTCCCTGGGATCCTATCACCAGAACCTGACCTGAGAATTTTTTTCCAAATCAGTCCAGGCGTCTTCGAGAAATCGGGGAACATACATAAAAATAAAAAATATTCCGAACTGAGAACCTCCTCCTTTTTTTGAAGTAGGTTAAAAAAAGGTGTCGGAACAGGTAGGTAAGTTAAAACTAAGTATTTATTATACTTACGGGTAAGCCCCGACTCAAACGAGCGTTTTCTTTTGCTGGCACTTTAAAAGCGCTGACGTGTGAACAGATTTTGACTGGCCTGTTGGTCTAGTAGTTAGTGACCCTGACTGCTATGCCGGGGGTCGTGGGTTCGATTCCCACCCAGGACAAATCTTTGTGTGATGAGCATGATCATTTGTTCTGTGTCTGGGTGTAATTTATCTATAGTAAGTATGTATTTAAAAATATATAAGTATGTTTTCAGTTGTCTTGTACCCATAACACAAGCGCTGCTTAGCTTGGGACTAAATGGCGTTGTGTGATAGTTGTGGAATATTATTATTATTATACAAGGGAATGCATTTGTTCTATATCGGCGGTTTTTTAACGCCAGCAGAAAAAAAAAATTTTCGCGCGAATGGCGTCTTAAAAAGTCTAGGTAGGATTAAAAAAACCAGCAACTGCCTGCAGGCACTATTACTACGATTAATAGTAGTCATTATGACTTTTTTTTCAGATGGGTCTACGAACCAATATCATCAAAATAGTTCAGCGGTTTAGGCGTGAAAGCATAACGAACAAGTGCATTTATACTACACGAATAAGTTAGGATAAAATTGTAAAATCATTTTATTTTTAATTTTAATACCTTTTTAGTAATATTAAAATACGGGCAAAACTGAAATCAGAGGCTGACAATATGGTTACTATGACAACGAATATTCAAATAAAACAATCGATGTGTATCTAAGTAACAAACATCAAACAAAAATACGTTAGGAAATTCAATAAATTAAATTTTGTGGTTCGTTTCAATAAAATCGAGAAGCGTTTAAAATACCTACCTACCTAAGGGAGATCATCATCATCATCGACGACTTTGCTCTGGAAAAATTATATGGAAAACGCGTGGTCCAATTCTGACCCGACTCAATTTAGATTGCCATCGACATGCTAAGAGGATCAGCACAAAATAATCGCAGAACCTGCCATTCTTCAGACATGAATAAGGTGGAAGATAAAACCAGCTGACACAGTGATATACCTAGTGTGAAACCGCTAGGTATTGTACGAGTATGATCAAAATGTTTCCTAATTATTTCATGCAAACAATTTGATACAGAAAGTTGAGAGCCATTGGATCAATGTGTAATTCTTTATCATGGATTTAGGTACTTCGATTAACAAAAAATGTACAATGGATTTACATCTCAGTGAAGTGAAATATCATATTCCTTATTGTTGTTAGTAATAGTTATTTAGTGATTGTGTTTAAATTACAATAATTGTATTTTTCCTATGCTGTTATAACTTACAGAATGTTAATAATATAGGTAAAAGTAAAGTAAGTAAAGTAAAACCAACGACTTTCATTTTGATATGATTTTAATTAAAGCATTTCAAGCAAAGCTAAGCAGCTCTGCCAGAGCAAATATATAAAATATAATTATTTTTGCATGATTTTACTAAAAAGGTGAGTACTGACATAATGAGTAGAGAAAAATAGAAGATTTGATGAATTAGAATAAGGGCAGGAGAACGATGAGACGACGAATCATATGATTTGTAAATAAAATATAACTATTAATATTTCCCTAAGTATTTATTTTAATAATAAAAGGTTAAAACACTATATATACCTATAATATTAGGTAAACTACCACATATTTTATCATATAATTCAGTGTGTTTTTCTTGCATGATTCACAGAGCAGCAGCGAAATTGAGAATAGGCAATCCTTGCTCTCAGTAGAGTTACTGTCCAAAGATAAAATAATCTGTAAACATGAAGAAATTACCATTAAATTAACCCATTTTTCTAGTGTAAAAAACTTGTAACTAAAATGATACAGCGAAGATGCTGGCTCAGTGATGGCCCTTGCTTGTGAATATTGTAGTTCAGTTAATTTATATTAGTGTGACAGATTCGGACAAAAGTGCACACTATATAGGTATGTTTTTAATCTACCAGTACCTATTAAGGGGTAGAAATGGGTTGTGAGACAGTTTAAACCAATAAACGTAATCAAATTGTTGATTACATTATATGAATTTGTTAGTGATGGTTTTGCATTTAATAGTTGATGTACGTATGTATCATCACATCCTGCATAAACTTATTATAGTAGTAGTAGGTATGGTTAATAATGTTTGGTCATTCCTACCTTATAACTATAGCAAGTCCAAGCTGATAACAGACTGTAGTAGTTTGCTTCTTGGCATACATAAAGTTGGTGGTTTTCTGTTAGTAGAAATCCTGTTTTAAATTCAGTTTTGCACAGATTCAACACATTGAAAGTACTTGGTTGCGTTTATAAAATAATTCGTGCTAAGGGTAAAGGTGTTAAAAAATGAACCGCAGGCATTTCGTGGGCGTACTCGGTATCAAAAACGAAGTCGATTCCAATTTTTTTATTATTCCACCGGAAGAATTTCATTTTTTTTACTTCAACCCAAAACTGAACTATTGCTTCAGAATTCCACTTATTTATATATGTAGAATTAGCCACTGTTGCGTTATGAGTAGGCATCACTGATGCAGATTTGACGTTGTGTCAAATCAATCTTTACGATAGGCATTATGGTGTATGGTGTCTATGGACGAAATGCCGATTTGAAACAATTGCAAGCGTCACATCTATCGTTCACATAGGCAGGATGGTGTATGCCTACTATAAAGTGAATAAACCAACATCCTCTAGAATAATATACAGCTTCGTCAGCTAACCTTTTTCTCTCGCCAAGCTTTTAAAACATATTGTTTGCCTTCATTTAATTTTATCTGCATACAAACATTTTCTCTGTGGGTGTTCTTTTCTTTTAAAGGCTTCGCTTGACCTTCCAATGTGACTCATAAATATTTCTTCCGCAAATCGCATACATATGGCTATTTAACGACGTAACTACATATATATGCCATATGTTTGTAAACAAATATGTGAAGCAGATAACACATGTTTTAAATTTATCAAAGGCGGTTGGAACGGTTATAACAGCGAGGTTTGCAATAAGTTACAGATTGTATAAATTTTTAAGAAATATGTGCCAAACATGTGTTAAGATCAGCTGGTATATCTAAATTACGACGGTTACCTAACCGAATACATAAAACTATAATTACATAAGGCTTGAGGAGGAGATGTGCCTGTATCTCATGCGTTCGGCATCCTCATTCGCCAGCAGTTATACTCTCTGCAGAAGGAGGTAACAGCTCCTGCTCCATTCCATGAGTTGCTTCAGAACCAGCCGCAACAGGTCGCCACCTTCATCGTGTCCTCCGTATGATCCACATCCACACAGATGTGATGCCTAGACGTATCCTGCTGAATAAAACACTAGACCTTCCCGAAAAAACTGTGTTTGACACAAACAACACCCTCTTTGATTGTGGGTTGTTACTGCCTCAATTGCGGAGACCTCTTGTAGTAAAATTGAACGGATAATCAGCACCTAGCAACCAAAAACAAGACGTTATCCGTAAAAATTAACCAGTAGCATACTGTCATAACCATCAGCTGAGATTACGAGGTCGGCAACCGACCCATTTGCGCTATCACATACACACCACATCACATAACAAACATTGAAGCTGTGTAAACAGTGATAGCATTTAAATTGTTTATTAGACAACCTGATAGAATACTGACCTGCTTCGGAAACTTACTGCAAGCTATTTATCTTGTGGAGGAATTTATTTTGTGATAAGGAATTGCGAAATGTTTGTTATTATCTGTCTGCTATCTAGTTATTTGTAACAACTTTTGCTTAGATATTACCCTCTATTGTGTATCCACAAAAAAGACAGTGATGGACATACTCTGCTTCTTTCCATTAATCTTTCCTAGATTATTGACAACCGTGTTCAATTTAAAACTCATTTCATGATTCTATTGCCTCCAGAAGCCGGAGGAATTGTATCCAAAGCTTTGCTTAAATCTTGAGCAACTTTTGAAGGTTATCCATTGCTTTTGCTTACTCTCATACATGCAGAAAGACTCTTTGTTTAGGCTACCAAGTTATAATACTGCTAACCATTTTGCTGTTCAGCAACAACGTCACATCTTCTGAAATACACACTTCTCACTTCATGAGTACTCGGTAGCATTTCACACAATAATAAATTATACCAACTTAACAAAATGACAGTACACTATACCGGAATAGAACGACACATCCTCCCAAACAAATTCACAATACAAAAACCCATTAACGGGTAGCTTCCTATAACAGTAGATACATCAGTTACCGTAATTACTAAACCCGGTGCTCTATTCACAAAAATATTACCGTTAGAACATCTGTCAATGAAAACAATTGAATCTGTAGCACTACTGTTTGTTGGTGAACTAGACAATGTGGGTGTAAAGGCTGTGGTCTAAATGTTAGCGGGTTTGAAATAAATGAACGGGTTATTGATTTTAAAGCAACAGTAGATCTAAATGCTAGAATGACTGAGAAAGTCTTCTTTCTCAGTCATTCTAGCATTTAGATTTCTCTTGAAAGAAAAGAGTTTGGAAGAAGTGGAGGTGCAGGTTCAAAATAATATCAATTGAGAACATTGATTGAGAAGATGATTTTGAAGCAACACAATTTGGGAATACTAAAGAAGCGATTGGAGGATTGTTGAAGACATTATTAGTAATCAATGATTGATAAAAGAGCAGATGCATCAATAATGATAAGAATTTCGAAAAATGCAAGAAGTTTATGATGAACAATACAATTATGTTTAGCAGTTAGTGAAAAGTTCACCCATGTCTTTAGTGTGTTCAATAATCCTATAAATAAACATGGTGTAATCTTAATAAGGATTATCACGATAATTTTTGTCTATGTGCGATCGTGTTATGTCAATGTGATTCGTGAAACTTTTAGTGGATTATTGAGTTGTACCACCGATTTTATTCGTCGACGGCTAACCTTCGGTAATCCGATTACTTTTACTTCGCGATTTATTGCTTAAACCGTTGTTTAATTCAGGATTAATTGATTGATGGCTTTTGCAATAGTTAATTCGGTGATCGCTGTGTAATTTGTAACAATTTAACAAAGACTGAAGTTACTGTAAATATAGATTGGGTATTTACCATCACAGTAATTTTAAAGTTTTCCTGACGACTGACAAATGAATCATAAAATACATGTATTTGGGTTTTAACTATTTGCATTTATCAAAGTGTAGTGGAAATGATGTTACCTACTCTTCCATATAATTTTTTTGATTGATTTTATTACGAGTTCCAAGACAGTTAAATTCATCTGGGGGTTTGTCAAGCTTAATTGCTTCAGCGCCTTTTTGGTGAACGCCACTGATTCATAGACGAACTTGTTACTAATACTGAAGATAATTATACTAGTACAAGTCGAGACAAGACATGCAGTGATGAGGGGAATAGTGGGACAAGGATATCAAATGGAAAAAACTCATTTATCGCTTTTACTTGAACTACGTACCATTACGTATAAGAAATTCCGTCTGGACTTGCAGACAATGATCCACAGACCAGCGTAGGAGTACGGTCTGTGACGACATGTACCGGTCGATGGCCGCGCAAGACTTCAACATACTTCAGATAATTTACTGATCTACTTGCGCATGCACTGATTAGTCAGACTCAGCGAACGATCGTATGATAAGTGGCATGCGAGTATCAACTGGAAATGCATGTGAAATTGATGATACGGTTGGCGTGGAAGATAAATAATTGGCTTCTGTGGAGAGTGTAGAAAATAATGGAATGGATGCTAAAGAAATTTTAATTCCGGCTCTGGGCCCTATCTTTTGTGATAAATAAGTTGATATAACTAAGCATCTGAAAGAAGAATTGTTGGAATAGAAGAATCAAGATTCAGTGATTCAATTTATTCAAAATCAGGCTTAGTTATCGAATGTTAAGACAACATTAAAACTATAAAAGTAACATATGAGGAATTATTAATACTAGCTACTAATGGGTAATGATGAAGACCTCAGTTCCCTGACATTACAACCCAATCCTTGGAATGGAAATATAAGACACCATAATTATCAAATCAATTCAAGTGGCGATTACATCACTTTCACGGAGGATTGTACGATTAATCGTATGCAAGCAACATTGATGATTGTAAAAGAATGACTGGGTGTAAGCAAACATGATTACTTGACTTCTTTCCAGGTATTTGGGAAAAAGTAGCAGTGATTGGATGTTATGGCTTGTGATTTCAAAGACAATGATTGACTCTTTGTTATCCCATTCCCATAAAGCTGATTCCTTGTATATGAATGATGTAGACTGTGACATCCAATATTAGTGTAGTATTAGCAGACTACGCATTGGCAGAAGAAACGAAATGTTATAGTTTGGTATTACTTTTGCACTTTAACATTTCAAACATAACATTAGCTGGTTCACCTTTGACTAACTTTCATTTTCTCCTTACTCTTTCATAAAACTGTTAACATTTACCAACTTTACTTTATCAATAGAAAACAGTTTCTTTGTAAATTTATAACATTATGTAGCTTTCTTCCAGTGTGTTTGACGTGTATTTTCAAGACATTTTCTATTGTAAACAATTTCTCTAAGGTCACAATAAGAGGCTTCTTACTGACATAGGAGCGAGAGTGATGGAATGATGTAAAGGGAGAAAGTAATAGGTCGAGGTCTCGAATATAGCGGATACGTTGAATAGCAAATGGAACAAAAGGTTGTTCCCAATATTGACAATGGGTGATTTTGAAAGAAAGGGGAAGTGACAGCCTTATGCTTGGAATAAGTTGGAGCTGTCTCGGTTAACCAGTCATTTTGTATTGTAGCATACTTATCTAGAGACTTGCCTTTAGTCTTAGTAAGGGCAAGTCTCTGGGAAGTGTCGCTAAAAAATATTTGCTGTACTTGTATCACCAAATGTATTTAAGTGGCCAAAAGAATATATGCAAGATGGTAGCAGCAACGTAAAGGGTTCAAAGGGTCAGTGTCGGCCAGTGGGAGAGTCTGGCAGACAAACCCTTCCGATCCTACAAAAATACAATGGCAGCAGAAGCTCTTCTGTAGTTGCTAAGCTGGCCAAAGTTTATGTAGATAAGTGTTTTGAGAGTATGAAATTGAAACCAGTAACTGAAACGCGGCTCGCCCCTCGTATGGCACTAAATGTCGCCAATATTAAACAATGTGTGGTCACTGTAACTCACACCTTCTATTGGGTCAGTTTTCACGTTACAATTAACGGAGCAAAATAGTCACTAAATCTTTGTAGTCAATAAATCTGGCAAGATGAAATAACAACCTCTTGTACCCCATGGCAATACAGAAGTTTTCTTAGTCATCAAAGGAATGCGATCTGTATTATTTTGAATATTTATTCGACTTATTTTATGAACATGCAGAGGGCTATACAAAACTCGCCTCTATAATACGAAAAGGGATTCAAACAAATTAACTATCGTGTACTATGTAGATGCCATGTAGCATCAATAAACTTTCGAAGGAACTCCTACGCAACAATTATGAAGTCAAAATTACGTCATTTTACTAACCGCTGTCCTTCTGACCGAAGCCCTACAAGCCTACACACATATCAACTCTTTTTTGATGTTTTTCATAAACAGAAACTTTATATCTCCGTGGTAAACCATCTGTTCTCATAATTTGTCTGTTCCTGTTTACTTTGAACACATAAAAACTACTTTGACTCTTTAAGCTTGTTAACTAGAGTTATGGCTACTAAAATATCCAACGGATTGAAATTTCCGGATGAAAAGAGAGTTGGGTTTTCTAAATCTAGCCCTGATAGGTCGTAAATGTATGAGTATGAAAGAAATCTTGGATCTGATTATTTAATTTTATGGTGTTTCTTTGGATTGGTAATGGGAGACCACAATAATTGAAGTTACGTCCGCGGATGCGTTTGAGTCATTTCTTCTTTCAAGATCATTGTGCCGACAGCTGGAGGACCCACGGTGTCTCTTAGTGTCGTTAATGGTACTTACAACCCTCCTTTCTAACTTCTTCATACCCTCGAAAAAGATGTGGAAGTGTTGCAAGTTGGCAACGCGCAGTCGGTACTTCTGGAGTTGCATGTTGCAGGCGTCGCCGTCCATAGGCTACGGTGACCGCTTTCCATCAGGCAGACCGTACGCTTGTGACAAACAATGTATAAAAAAAATAGAGTCACATTATAATAATTCATAGAGGTCTAGATCTCTACTAAGATTAGAGTGTATCTGTTTCTTTTAGACAAACGTGCTTCTATCAATGATGATACAGACTTCTCTGAATCCTAAAAGCCTTTTGTATTTCTGCAATGTCTACCAACAGCAATGATACCTCTCAGTCTAGAAAAACATGGGGCATTTATGTCTTTTTATCATCGTTTTCGCTGGTATATTGTGTTGGTCTCCAAATCTAATCGTTACTTTTATATTATGTGTATTTTTTCTCATTTCCTTTTCATAATGCATTGTATAAATAAGATTGTCAGCAAAAGACAGCTAGCACTAAAGAACACTGGGTCTGAATTCTTTATTACATTTTAATGCTTAGATACCAAACCACATTCACATTGATATACAATGGCCGATTTATCACCGTCAGTTCTTATACCTGCGGATCCCAGGAATAGATTTATAGAAAAAATGTCCTACATTCTAGACTTTATTGTCTCCTGGTTAGAAATTGAATCATCGTCTGACCTTTGCGTATTTGATGGCGACATTAAAGTGAGTGCCGTGGATATTTTATCGTCCCTCAAATTGATTGGACGAATCGATTCGCCTGGATACGGCTCGGAAAACAGTTAAATGGGGGTAAATGAGATTGTTTCAACTTTTTATTTACGATTCTACCTATTTCCAAATTGGTTGCGATGATTTCCTACATCACATTTTACTGGCTTCGAAGTAATATTTCCTTAACCTAAACACAATGTTTTGTAATTAAATTCCTCCTCTTAATTAGTTTGTTACCTTTTTACAGTCTTTAAATATCCCTCACGTTATTTTCGCTTCCCTAAAAATTCCCCCTTTACTGGTAAGGCTTCATTTCAATTTAACTTCGTTACAATACACCTTTGTTTCGCGAAAACAAGTATGGCGTTTCTGTTCTATATTAAACCACAGAGTATTGCGCATTATCACAAAATAAGACGCTTCAATCAATGTACGTACGCGGCGAGAATATTATATTCTTGCCAAACTTGGAAACATATTATTGAGTTATAAACTGTTTGTTCTGTTTTGGTAAGAAATGACTCTAGAGATTTGAGTGTTGTTCTGGCAAAGACACGTACATATTCCCAAAATTGACAGTTTTATGGGAAAGTTGAGGATATAGACGTGTGATTTGAAGCTAAAGTATGTAAGGACGAAGGATACAGATAGTCTTTATTTCGTATAATCCCTTGAGAAACTTGTTTGCTTGTATTTTGATGTACGAGTTCGTAATGTATTTTTTGAGATACAAGATACACTTTCGAATAGCGACCCTGCTGTCATTAAGGGGGCGCAAATTCACACTTCGAGAAACAACCGACAGACGACTCACTAAAATGCAATAGAAACGAAACTACACTTTATACACATCTAAGTTCAAGGGGGTAACAACCCTCATACCCTACACAACAGTCACCAAAAAACCAGCCATTAAAATATCATAAATATATTTGGAAGCCATTAACTTTCCTGTAATGTTCGCTTTATCATACCTACCGTAAATGAGCGAGAGGTCGATGCCTCCATCGTGGTTTATTGCACTGACATGAGTGACCTCCTGGTTTATATTTGCGCCCACGCAGCCAATGCTAACTGTTCACCTTTTTGCCTAGTAATAATGTGATCGAACTGTACTGTACCATACTGTATTGAATTTACATATGTTTTTGGTTGAAGACACCCACGTGATAACCGTGTGTTGATGAGAAATTGCTATTGAACTTTGTTAAACTGTCTTGGTGGTCAATGTTTTCAAGCACCATTGCTTAACAGGACTTCTTGGGTTTGATGTCCAGCCATTTTCCTTTTGGGGTGTAAAGTCATCAAATGAGTCCTTTCCGTCCTCAGTGGAGCGAAAACGAGGACTGTCAGACTATTAGTGATAAAATATCCAATCTGTTCCTTCAGTTGGTTTTTATATTCAAGGGCCATTTTTTGTGATATGAGTTTGCTCTTGACCTTAGTCTAGGTCAGGAATGACTGAGACAAGGTCGACGATGGAACAAGCTTACCCAGCAGAAGCCTGTTCACTCTAACTTTGAAGAGGGTTGTATGCGTTCGGAAACAGACGCAGACAGCGAGTTCCATTCCTTCGCTGTCCGCATTACGAAAGATTTGGAAACGCTTAGTGCGAATTGGTGGTATAGCAATAAGGTAAGGATGCTTATTTAGCGTGCGTATAGATGTGCGAAGATGGCCACGGTGTCTTTTAGAGACAGGCCCACGACAAGTGCAGCCATGGCTTAGATTGTTCTCAGGTGATAATTTGATGGCTATTACATGGGATTTAACATAATAGGTAAAATATGAAACAGTGGTACTATTAGACACACCTCTGCCCATCCCTTTGAGAATTACAGGCGTGATGTTATGATAATATTATGTCCGTCATAAAGGTCCGAATGTACGTGAGTTTTCATTAATTCTTCTTTTACGACGGAATGTAGCGAAGAGCGCGCGAGCGTGCGCCGTGAATTTGTTTACGTCAATCTGCTCATTCTGCTCAATTCACAGATGTTTAGCAATTTAGAGCTTTCATAATCACGCAAATCATGAGGTTGTTCGCAAATTCAATTTGCTCACTGCTTCCTTGTTGTTAGCGACTCATTTTCGTACAAAATTATGTTTTTCGGTCCTTAATTTTTCCGCAAACAGGCTGAAACGCTTTTAAATGTCAAGAATTATCTTAACCAGAAAATCAAAGCCTTCTAACCTTCACAAATCAAATGGTAGATACCGGTAGACATAAAAAATAATCACGACTATTTAAATAACATGCCCATCAGTTTAATCTCTTCTCAATCCATCTTCATCTATAAACGTCTTGTATCAATGAGTATAAAAACTGTCGGAAGGATTTCAATGACGCCATCAGGGCCCTTAAATGGCCAAGTCCTCGACCTTGTGTCCTAATATGGCCTTCGAAGATGATGTGGCTAGATTATTACAGACCTTGAATATGAATTGCTTTCTTTACCCGCTTTTCATAACAACTTATCTTTCTTATGACAAAAACAACGCTAATAAACCTAAATAAGACTACAAGAATTTTTAATTATGAATGAATTCTTATAAAAATGCGTCGTTTCAGAATTTCAGCGTATAAAATATTCGGGTCGATTCGTAAACAATGTAGACATCGTACACAGGATATTTATTACATTATTATAACGTTATAAGTAGGTCGGGTCGCCAAAAATTGGAACAAAATCGTAGTTGTTGAACACATCTGCGGCGCGGCGTGACAACATCTGTTTCACAGTGGCTTCACATCTCGGGTTCCGTATAAAATAAGACGATGGATTAATAAAAAAGTAACTTGATCAGCTGAAGTAAAAAATACATCTCAATGAACAGTTTGAGTGACAGACAAACTAGGTTAATTAGTTATTGTTGCAGACAATGGAAAAGCTAGACAGCTTCACTATCAAGTCGTTAACAACCTTAATTACGTCCCAATTAGAAAGCACTAGTTTTTACACTATTATAATTTCCTTAATTCGAACAGTAAAATATTTCCAACTTTACAATTATATCGGCAACCTTTGAAAGGGAAAATGTAGGACGTACAAATCGTACATACGAGTACATGTCAGATTTTATCGTTGCGTGTAAGACGGCCTTAGGAAATTGCGGCAACGGTAGTCAAGGCCATGTAAGGTCAACAACTTGGCACTAATTGGACCATTATGATCAATGTGGGGAGTTTTAAACTTTAGTATGTGTCACCTACGTTCACAATCACGTAAGATCAAAAGAACAAGTTCAATGATTCGCCTTGACTGAGGCTATAAACTTATAGATTTTCCCCGTCACATACTACAAGAGTAATAAATTTTAATTATCACAATGAAAAAACTATTAACGACAATTTAATCGAAGTTAAAATGCGAATGATATCAGCGTTAAAAATTATCGATGTAACTACCAATCATGAAATATTCGTGACTGGCAACCCTGTGTAAACAAGATCATAAAATATGATGGTAAATTACATTGTCTACAGACTACAGTGTTGCCTGTGGCTCTGTCCGCATTATTATTGCGGTTACTCGGAAGTCATTTATAATTCTTGTTACATTTTGTCCAATAGACTTCTAGAAAACAGGTACCTAGACAAAGCGTATCATAAATGACATGACATGGGATCTCATGTACATATTTCTTTATCTATTGGATGAAATAAATAATTTCCAGCCTTATTGTCAATTTATTAATGTTAATGTATCATTTCTTCTTCCATAAATCTCTATCTCCCGTCTATCTGCAACGTCTCCCGTCTGTCGTCAACGTCTATCTGCCGTCATTTCAGAATTAACCATTTATGGTTTATTCTGAAATGACGGCAGATAGACGTTGACGGCAGTTACCCTTTTTTAACTAGAATATCGTCCTTCATACGATCTATCCAACTTTCTTGGGGATTTATTTATTCTATAACCCCTTTCATGTTTGTAGGTTTTAATGCCTTTATTGCCTACTATCTATCCAAGTAAATGTCGTAGTTCGCCTTCAGTAAACTTATCTAATGTTTTAATAGTCCACTGCTGAACAGCCTATCCCACATTGCGTCAGAATCCAGTTTACTTGCTTGCAGATCTTACGTCATACACAGTATGAAAGTTTTTTGGTATTACATGAAGCGAGAACTGTGAACCTTCCACAAGGTTTTCCTCAGGGAAATCAGGGGTTGCAGTATCAACCACATTGGTGTAAACTTTTTTTACATGATTGGACGTGGTATGATTGAAAATTTTGCAAAATCTGCCTCTATTTCGACTTTAAGGGTAACTGACCGAAGAGATAATTGAAATATACACATACAAATATCTTCAAAACCTGTCCCCTTAAACAGCCTTCTGCGATCACCGATTCGTCTCCAAAGAGTGAAGGTGACGTCAAAATCCCCCACGGCTGTCATTATACACCTCAGTCTACCCGTTGAGATGAAAAATAAAATTAATAGCAACAAAAACCGTCATACTAATAAAATATGTATTCTACTTTTTGCCACAATATCTGGGCTGTAGCAACAAGTATCATAGTCTTTGACCTTCGCTCGGGTCGAGTCCCGGGCGGTAACATTACCCTTGAGGCCTTTCGGCTAACTTGACCCTTCTGTTTCAACAAATCTGTACAATAATTAAATTAGGTGTACTCATGAAGACTATACATTTTCAGGTTGTTAGGACGCCTAAAAAGTTTTTAAAATTCATTTCTTGGAATGCTTTCTGTACCTTAGTTACTTTTTTTTTGTATTCCTCTTTAAAAGCGAAGTTTGTCTTTTTCAACTACCTGTCTACGTAATAAACTGAAAAGCTGTAATTCTTCAGCATTATTTTCATCAGAAATATTGCTAAGTGGCCGCTTTAGATCCTCTGAGCAAGTTATCTCTAAAAATAGTTTTGACAATTTTCGGACGGCGATAATTCGGACGTTCAGGGGAGCCACTTTTTCAGCCTAAGGTGGGTATTACAACGTCTTAAAACCAAGCTTTTTCCGGCGAGTGAAAGTGACAGAGCTATACAAGTCGCCTAGCGCCATCACGTTCACTCACTGGAACAAGCCTGGTTTTAAAACGTTGTAATACCCCCCCAGTTGGAATTTAGTACAATGTATGTCTTTAAATTGACGGGTGTACAAAAACAAATCTCCCATCAGCAAGTCAACAACATATTCTATAGACAGACTTAATTATTTTACAACACAAAGATCTATACAAGGATATTTATCAAAGAGCCAGGTCAACGCCCCCCAGACTGGTCTAGCTCTAAAACCATTACTGGAAACAAACACCTGTGTTTTTTGGACTGATTACATGCCTGATTGGATTCTAATACAATACTAGACTGATGGAATGACTACGTAGCGTAGGTTACAATAATTGACTTGGATCAGGAAGAGTTATTGAACCAACGATTTTCTGTGATTGATATGCGTTTTGATGTTTAGTTTTTACTGTTGTACATTATTTATGGTTATTGGTGGTCGCAGTTCGTTCGAGTTCGTTTCGATTTCCTCGAGTGTCTTGTCCTTTCGCAGTTTGCTAGAAAGATCGGTTAAGACTGGCTTTTCTCTGAAACGAAATGATATTTATTATGCAAGTAGGTTCAGAAAAAGACTTGTGCACGTCGTCTTTTTAATAACAAGATGAGGTCGGTGTTTCGTACCTGACTACTCCAAGAAGAAACAGCCGAAATAGATTCGGAAGTCACTGTCTCTTTGAAAGTCCAGACATTATATTGGTCAAGTTATACGAAGACTAGAAAGGTTATTGTCTGAGATGGTCTTTTGAAAAAATAAACACATATGTTTAAGTGGACCTGTCTAGTCAGTACAAGCGTCCTGGAATTTCCTTTATTCCTGAATCTTTGGTTTTATCGAAAGAAATCGGGCCATAACTGCCATAACCATAAAGTTATGTCAATTACTGTCTGTTAGGTATGCAATCCATCCTACCGAGATCACGGGATTTTTTAAATAGTTAACCCTGGAATGCAAAGGACAATCGAAGGAAGGGTTTTTTTAGTCAATAAGAGTCTGTTAGTTTTCGCGCCATCCAAGGGGAAGCCCTCATTTTGATTATTTTAACACCATTATCCTCGCAGATATCTAATATCTTTAAACGAGATATTCTTGTATATTTATTTATATATAATCAGGATCTCGGAAACGGCTCCAAGGGTTTTCATGAAAGTTACAGATTAGGGGTTTTTCGGCTCAAGGAATCGATTTATCAAGGTCCCAGGTTCGAGAAAAGCTCGGTTCCCAAGATATTAATTCTAAGAGATAATATAATATAGATAAGATATTAATCTTTATTTAAATACGTACATCAACAGCAGCATCAAATTGAGTTGTCTATCAATTTTAATATCACATCTTAGATTACGTTTGCGCTTTCCTCTCAAGAGAAAAGGATATCAAAATAAAAACTAACTCCACTACAAGATTTGTATCTCAACAACCAACCATCACCACGTCAGTCACGTCTTAGTGATTACTTCTCTAGTGGTCTAGTGCTTCTGGGATGGGTCAATCACCTGGACAAACCTGATTGTTCATCATTTTGTTTAGTGGTTTTTTTTTTGAGCTGGTAATTGAAAATGTTAGGATAACAAAGCTTACTTTGTTATCTATTTATGCAGATTGTTTTTTTGCTTTTAAAGTGTTTTGTTTTTCGAATAAACATTTTAAAAATAAACGTGATCTTATTCAATTAAGGAATTCTGATTTTATTTTGACATCACATAGCTATTATTATAGTCTTCTTTGCATTAAATTATTTTATAGAAAAAATAAACATAACTTTTAGAAAATCTATAGGTACCTATAATAAAATAGTTATAAATAAAACACTTGTTAATAAGCAGCTCTATTTCCTCACCATAAAGTTCACGTTATAGGCTAGGTGACAGTATAAATAAATTGAAAATCTATAAGTACAAAAGTCCATTCGTTAGTCATCATCATCATTTCAACCCATCTTGGTTCTGGGCGTCTCTCATCCACGCGACTTTGAAGATATCGTCAAACTAACGCAGTTTTGGATGGCCCTGGTTTCCATGGTTAAGCATTCGTTCCAAACCTTTCGGAACCTGCTATCATATTGTCTGGGTTGCGGTACTGTTTAATGGCTACTACACACCTTACGATTAGTCGGTACACTTCAAACTGCGACGATAAATCGACAAGTGTGTATGAGAAAAATCGATCAAACTGTACAGTTTTTGTACTGTACCGACTAATCGTAACGATTTATCGTAATGTGTGTAGCAGCCATAAGCAGTAAAGTATCAGACATTTGAAGGAACACTGTGGATTTTAGTCAGTTCAAGTCTGATTACCACCAGTTTGCGCTATCAACGGCGAGTGGCTAGATAATTATATAATTTCAGTGACTTGTTTAAGCACGCTCAAAGCAGAACATTATTTCTGCTTTCTTTATTTCTCTAAGTATTAATAAAACATAATATTTCTCTGTTACCTTATCAGGTTGTGCCTCGCGGCATTTGCTGTAATAATATCGAAGGTACAGAGATTTCTATACACCGTGGGTGGTACGGTAACTGCGAGCATTGCTATTGAGTTAGCAAATACTAATAAATATGTCAGCAAAAGAAAGGTATATAGGGACTGTATATTGGATTCTTGGAAAATAATGCGTAATGGTGGAATGCGAATTTATTGCTGGTAGCATTTAATACATTGATACAGGCAATGTCCTTTATCTAAATATGAAAATATAACCGTTTCGTAACGTGTATAAATAAAGGTTGTCCGAAATATGTCGATATTAGCAATATTGTAACCATAAAATAAGCAAAATTATAGAACAGTTGTGTCAAAATTATTATCTTTCTGGGTATTACACAAATGAATAATCTCGAGTACACTCACAAAACTGTTCAGAAACTGAGCCTGTCTCAAACAATAAAACCTCTTTGATAAACGCCATAAACTAACGGTTCTCCTTGTTAGGACATGTTCCAGGCAACAGTTCACTTCACACACAAAGACGTGCTTACCACTTCGACACAGACATTCTAAACACATGGCTCGGTCTAGTCTAGACAATACAGCGACCATAGACAGCCATTTATCCTGTTTATAGCGCGCCAATTTGAAAAAGTTTTCCTCTTTGGTACACTCAACTTAGTACAGTCACTTACGCAAGTGTACAATCATTTATGACAACGGATATTTGTTAAGTTAGACATAAATTGTTGTATATGAGGAAATACAATGGATTTATTATAACAATAAATACTGTTCTGTCCAACGTATGTCATTGCTAATTACAGCGCCTTGAACATTATCTGGTTAATTTCGCAGAATTGCCATGTTCCATTAAAGTTAGCTTTAAGTTACTAAGCACTATTGAGAGTATTGAGAAAGCTCAGACGTGTTTCGTTGCAACTAACAATCAGATTTGAAATCTAAGACGCCAATGAGTCAACAAATATCAGGGATCAAGGATGTCAGAGTCGCTTTGTATCAACTTTTACTTAGTAAAGACTTGTTTTATAATCTGTTCAGTGCATCGGTGTCCGAGGTTCAGATTACGGTTTATTGAGGACTGGTCCTAAAGCGTGGGGTGTCGCTGACTTCGGATAAACTAAGTTATGACTATCTACGTGCTTGACAGCTGTAACAACTGGATTCAATAAATTATTTTATAGTACCTTTTATAAGCTCACCTAGTAGTTCATGCAAATGTGCGCCAACTCAGAACTGGCGGTTAAATAAGCAGCTTCTATGTAAATGATGTTTTAAAGCGAAGAAACAATTCTATCTTATAATAAAAGTCGTACAATCTATCTGTCAGTGTATAATTATGCGGAATACATCATGTTATTAATTAGTTCTGGCCCATAACTGCGTGGTATGAGACAGGCGAGGCTGTGGTGGTGGTCTCCCACGGTTCCGACTGCTTTTAGTTAATTATTACTAACAATGCTTTCTCCCACTAGTTCTGTCGTGTTTGTTTATTGCATCTCATATCTCCTTTGAGATTAACAGGAAACGTTGCTCGAAATTAACGTTCCGAGTTTAGATTTTTATCGAGGAGTCAATCGTTTTTGAGTTACGGGTGTATCAAACAGCCTATTTTTTTATAAATGTTTAGAAGCTTGTAAAGATCGTGTCCTGTTTTTTTAAGCTTATTGTACATAATATTTCTATTACCCTGTCACGAGTTTAAAATAAACAATACAAAAACATTATGTCATGGACTGTACCAATATTCTTTATACCTAATTGATACACAGAAAAAATGATCCCATTTTGTACGCGATGTAATACAAAAACATTTTTTAACGAGTACCTTCTTTTTGTTACAGGTAATTGACCTCATTCTTTGTACAGTCGCGGCGATGGAGTAATATCACCTTGACTGGTATGAAAAACGACCTATTAATAAAATATCGATTTGTTAAATGACGAACCTAATAATAGTCTTTTTTTTCATATAAATGGACGACGTCTGTTTTTTTTTTGTATACGTAGTTTTTTTTTTTTGTCTTTAAAACCTAAGTAGGAATTTCTCCTTTATCAGTTTATGATAACGAAGAAATTCCTGTATTTAATACTTTCTCACACAATCAGCTATCAGCTAAATCCATGATGGGTTAGTGTCTGACGAAGGTGAGATTTTAGCCCACGTCAAAACTCTATAGATAGACCAGACTAAGGGTCATTTGCTGGAGAGTCCAAAAGGTTCGCAATCTAAACTTAAAGTTAACGTCTGTAAAACGTTTACAGTTCTGTAGACTGCAGAGTCTACAAGACTGTATGAGCCCCGATGGTACTACCAGAAATGAGATCGACTTCATCATGACGACCAAGAAGCGAATATTCAGTGATGTCTCTGTAATCTCCAAGGTAAAAACCGGTAGCGATCACCGAATTGTCAGAGGCACACTGAATATCAATGTCAAGCTTGAAAGGTCTCGTGTGGTGAAGTCCACGCTCCGACCTGGTCCTACCGACATCCGGAACCCCGAAGACTTCCAACTTGAACTGCACAATCGCATGTTTTACAGACGCTAACGTTAACGTGTTCACCACGTGTACCATTATTGTTATTTAAAAACACTTAAGATCAATACGAAAAAAGAAAGACATAGAGGCATCTGCACAATAACCATATTTATAAATCTGGCAACAACAAAAACAACTAATAAATAATTAGTCATATAAAATCGCTTTGTGTAACATTTGGCAATGCATCACATTCAACAAAGGGGGAGATTTGTGCCAGTTTCCCCTTTTCCCCTTCGGAGCTGTCCAGTGTCCAATTGTCCACCCTTTGTGATTAAATTAAAAAGCAATCACAAAAAAATGTTTGACTGGAACACATGTGGGAGGGCTTTGTTCAGCTGTTGTATGAATACGACATTAACGCTTTTTGAATGTTTGTTAAAGTGAGGAATCAATGAGCCCGTATGCTGCATTTTTATTCACCATATTTCGCATTTCTTAATACATAAACCTTGACCTAAATGGGATATTATTTCATGAGCAATATTTAGGAATATTCAGACAGTCTTTCAGCCACCATTGGAAACTTTAAAAAACGTAAAAATAAGAATTCATCAGTGCTCAGTTTCTTTCTTCCAAAACTTCACAGCAGTTTTAGCTACAGTACGTTTAAGATTTCAACAATGATTCATCATTTTAGATACATCTCAAGCCTGAACTACAAAAACTATAACTATTGTATCACAAATTCACAATACTCAGAGGATCAGTCAAAAATCGCATGATCGTCGCTTGCGCAACGTAGAAAGCGTTTCACGCTATGCACAACCATCCATTGTTGTACTAAAGTCGCTTGGACATCTATTGTTTATCAGAAGATCATAGCTCATTAAGACCAGGCAGATTTCCTACAGTCATCATCATCATCATCTGCCTAGCCTTTTCCCAATTATATTGGGGTGGGCTTCCAGTCAAACCAGATTCAGCTGGATATCAGTATTTTACATGCAGATTGCCTACAGTATTGTTTTTTTTTTCTCTGAAGTCTATCCAAAGGAATTTGAAAATAGAACACATTTCATTTTATTCATTAAAAAAATGAAAGTACAATGTTTCCCTTTAATAATATTCCCAACATAATTGGGAAATTTCTAGGCAGATGATGGCAGAAAGGACTATTCGATCTATAGTCAAGATTGATGATCACACCCGAGTCTGCGCAGGAGTGCAAATCGTACGCACGATGCTTTCGACGTATCGTGTTCGTTACGCGTTGGACCTTGACATTATGAGCTTAATGACTTGCATGATGTTATTCTCGTGTGCTACTGAGACTATAAATTTTCCGTGGTGAATATATTGGAGTAGATATTTTGCTTGGTAACAGCAATATTAACAACTAGCTGACCCGTGCCCACTTCGTTGGGCATTAATATTTTAACTTGTGATGAAATGATGAATGTGGTTCGGTTAGTACTTTTTTTTTTAAGTTGTTAAAATCATCAAATGAGTCCTCCCGCCCTGGGTGGGGCGGAAGGGACTGTCAGACTCTTACTGACTAAAATCCACCCGTGTTCCTTCGAATGCCCTTTACGTTCGTATCCTGGGTTAAGAAAAAACCCGCGACCCCAGCAGGCATTTGGCGCGAAACACGACGCGCCACCGACCCGGGCTTGGTCCCTGGTCGGACGGCGAGCTACACCCATCACTCACCGTCCGCAAGCCCGCTCCGCCGCTGTGCCCTCTGCTGATTAGAGGGACACGCGTTGGAGCGTCCACACGACAGGCTATTCGCATACGGGCAAAGACCCCGAAGGCACAGTGCCTAAGGAAGAATTTTGCTTGCATCCCAAGGTGCACCGGCCCGAAAAACTGGTCTTCCCCCAGTCCACGGGCGCACGTGGAGGTTTCCTGTCTTAAGAGACCTCTGCCCGTATGCGAATAGCCTGTTGTGTGGACGCTCCCACGCGTGTCCCTCTGATAAGCTGAGGGCACAGCGGCGGAGCGGGCTTGCGGACGGTGAGTGATGGGTATAGCTCGCCGTCCGACCAGGGACCAAGCCCGGGTCGGTGGCGAGTCGTGTTTCGCGCCAAATGCCTGCTGGGGTCGCGGGTTTTTTCTTTTGGCCCACCCAGGGCGGGAGGACTCATTTGATGTTTTTACCACCAAAAAAAAAAGAAAAAAAAAAGACCAACACGTAATTGCACAAAGCCATCTATAGGTAAATAGATAAAACGTCCGTACAAAGCGTGTTCTAATGCGGTTCGTGAATGGACGGCGGCATTTTGCGATTTAATAATTTTATGTTATCTTCGAAACTATTTAACCAATTGACATACTATTTTAGGAAAATCGTATCTCTATGATGTTATTGTGATCATAATAATATTTTTTTCGATAAGGTTTAATGTTTTGTTGTGTAAAAAATCGTCCAAAGGCAAGTACATCGAAAATAACTTTTTTTAACTCATAAAAGCTGCAATATCTGCTAAAATATAAAAGATAAAAATATGGTGTCGCGGACTTTATTGTAGAACTATTCAAAGCGGACATTTTTGCTATACATTGTTTTCAATTATATACAACTGTTAAGGCAGCGCATGCTAATAACTGTGTTGGAAGAGCAATTTTTTTCCGCCCGGCTTGACAAAAAATGACATATTTCGGCTAATATGCATGATATCTTTATAATTTATAGCCTATAGCACTCACGGATAATGTAGCTTTCTACCAGTGAAACAATTTTTAAAATCGGTTCATTACTTCCGGAGATTACCCCCTACATACAAACTTACAAACATACAAACTTACAAACAAATGTTACCTCTTTATAATATTAGTATAGACACAGAATATATAATAGTACCTAAAGGCACAGAAGGCTGACTCCCAAAAAGAAAACAAACAAATGTAAAATCTATGCACGAAAGAATAGAGTCCATTTTTACTTGCACCCGCATCACCCACCTACTTTTATAATAGCCTAAACTTCCCGTGCGCAAGCAAAAATGAACTGAATAGTGACGCGCGAGAGTTCATTTTAGTTTATCTGACGCCAACGACATTAAAAGGTTACTGTCGGTCAAGCTTAATAGGGTTGCGACTCGCGAGTTTGGGCACAGTTAGGTAGGAATACGTATTTGATGCATTGTTTAATTACATTATTAACTAACATAAATACGTATATATATCACTCCTCATTACCTCCTTATGTCCCTCAAGTAATTTTGTTTTTATCATCAGCCTATATCTTTTTCTGTTTCGTCATCGATTACTTCATATTCATATCGATTGGTAGCACAGAATGTTAACAGTAGGTACCTACGGCACCTAAAACTGTAGAAAACCGGAAGTCGCCACTGTCTTCGCACTACCAGCACTTTGAATTATTTTATTTTATTTATTTTTTCACTTATTACGTTAGTTTTATGGCACAATAATAAATCTAACAAACCTGCGGTCTTTGTTTACATCAAATATCAAAGATTTTAAAACGCTGTCAGAAATAAAAATTTTAGTTCCGTTTCAACCCGTTCTGGCCAAGCTGTAATGATTTTTTTTTTCTCTTAATAAGTTAGTTTTGTGGCACAATAATAAATCTAACAAACCTGCGGTCTTTGTTTACATCAAATATCAAAAATTTTAAAACGTTGTCAGAAACAAAAATATTAGTTCCGTTTCAATCCGTTCTGGCCAAGCTGTAGTCATAACTTTAAAGATCGATTGTTATCGTTTACGGCAAAATAGGTAACTAGTCCTTATCATTTTCATTTCATTCATTTCATTGTCACAGGCCCCGTGTTGCGTGTCTTTGTAGGTAAGTAGGTAAAAAAGTCGCGAAGAGAATTACGATCGCTGACCTTGAATGCGTAGTGTAGCCATTTTCCGAGTTTGAACGTGTCTAAACAATAACGTAAACATCTTCCTACTTTCTACCGATCATAATTCGACCTACCCGTATTCAGCTTAGGTGAATGAGAGTGATGTCAGGTTTGATAATCGTCTATTTTATTTATCTTGGTCGTCTTGTAGGCCAAATTTGTAACCTACCTAATCATGTTTAACTGATCATGATTACTAGCCGGTACTTGAATGACATTAATAAGCACGCCACAAGCAGGTAGATAGTTTTTTGATCATTATTAAATAATATGTACTACATAGATAAATATTAACTTTTTTTCTTACCTTTCGAAATCACGCGGTAGTGTGTGAAACGTGAGGCTCCTATCACTGTCATTATTTAAACAACCAAACGTTATGCAGTATTTTTTTTTCCTCATCATATATATTCATCATATTTTTTTTTTAACTCATGCGTAAATTCAACCAAACACCAAACTTAAATATTATATAAGTAAGCGCGTGCGTAGTGGGCGGCGCGCGGCAACCGACTAAATGTCCACTCCGAAGTGGTCCCCGCCAATGCTTGCAGTTTTATACCTACACTGCGGAGTGAGCCAGGCCTGGTATAGATTGAAATGAAATATACTTAGGCACAGTATACTTTTTTTTTACCGTGGTAAAATCATCAAATGAGTCCTCCCACCCCGGGCAGGGTGGGAGGGACTGACAGACTCGTACTGACTAAAATCCGCGGTGTCCTTCAATAGCCCTTTATGTTCCGGGGTCACGGTGATGGAAGAAGTCCCGCGACCAGGCACAGTATACTAAGGCTTTATTTTTACTTTTCATGTGATTGAATTTAACGTATTTTTTTTCCTGTTTCGTGGGGCTTATCCATAACTGGCTAAATATAGAAATAGAACAACAGTAATAACGGGACTTTTGGGCGTAATTTTGTATGCAAGAATTATTTTTAACTAAAACCAATTGAAAATGATATAAACAAAATAAATCTAATTGTTTTATTAATTTAGATGTTTTATCAAACAGAACCATTGTCCGGATGGACCGGAAAACCGCTAAATGATCTGAAACAGGAAAACCATAGAGACATACGTGTTCTTAATGCTGATTCAGCAAAACATCTATTCTTATCTAAACCAGAAATATTGAGGAAGTCATCATGGATAAAAGTATTTATTAATAGAAAACAAGTTTTCAATAAGTTATTCTAATAGGAGGAGCATTACTCTCCGGCGATGTCTTCAGAGGTTAACGCGGTCCTGGAAACGCAAAGGGCAATTGAAGGGGAGTCGTTTCCCGTCATTATATGACCTATCTTATAAGGCAGAATACTGTTAGACTCTGAAAGCTCCTACCAGGATACCACTCCACTTAGGGCGTCGGACCCATGAGACGATTATATTTTCCACACCAAAAAAATGGATAATTATTACCAATTGTTTTTTTTTTTTTTTTGCCATGAGACCAATCCTTATTTTTATGATTTCTGACTTACGCCAATGGTAACTAAATTGCCATTGCCACAATCTCAACAAATGTCATGTCTTACATGTTTTCAAAACACCTTTAAAATTACTAACATTTCAAGGTAAAGAAAATTCCTAATTTATAATTAAAAACATTAATTAAATAAAAGACGAACCTCCAGTGGCCTGTATCCTAAAGAAACAACAAATTGTGTAAAGAAACATGTTTCTAATTAAATGTTTAAGATTCCAATGAAGTTTTCACGCTTTGTTTCTTACTGTTTACTTTTAATTAACCGTGAAATAAATAAATACGGAATAGGAGTCAGGAAATCCTCTAAGTTTTTTTTTGTTGTATTAGTATTTATTTATTTAATCTACTCGGCTTATATACGCATTACGCAGTTCACTGTTGGACATACGCCTCTTCAAAGCTGTCGCATAACACCTCGTCCTCCGCTTGCCGCTTACGTTCTGACATAGGCACCTATTTCAATAGTACTTATTCGTCAATTATAAAAGTACCAGTTATCCTCTTCGTACACTTTTGGCATAATTATACAGATTTTTTTGCTTCTGAAAGTCGGTTATGTTTACCGGTCGATTACCAACACAAGTTTTTTCTTCTAAATTCAAATCTTTCGAGCCGTTTATGAGTAACGAAACACCTTTGGATTTTAATACATGCGAAATAATTCTATCCATGTTCTGTTTCTCGGAAACCTTTTTGAAGTGCAATGTTTTGTTATAAAAACTTAATATAAAAATCAAAGCACTTAACATCTAAGTACCAGGACCACACAACATAAAAAAGCTTAACTGCCGATAAATCGCGCTATCGCAACCAACTCGAAGGAACTCGTGCCAACGCCCTGGCTACTGTTTCCTTGAACATCGTACCTACTTGGCAACTAAATCGCATGGTATTCGACCTTGAGATCGAACGAGAAGAAAAAAAAAACGCATTGTATTTTTTTTTTTGACGCTACTTAGCTAAGGACGGCGTGATTTGACTTACAAGGTATATTTGTTAAATTAATTTATTGCTTAAAGTTATATGGCAGTGTTATTTATTACTTTTTGTGTTGTTGCCTTTTATAGAAAGACAGATTTGCCTGACAGGAAATTATAAAAAAGTTTCGTGTTAACTTTCAAGGAAGTACTTTTGTCGAAACTTTACTGATACAGAATTAATTAAATCCACGCACTTCGAAAGAGTCTACTTAGAGGAAACTTAGCAAGACTTATAATCTGGACGTTATGTTTGGTAATTATAATCTGGAATTATTGACGATTCCCGTAGGATAATTTTCAACTACAACGCGGGCGAAGCCACTGACAAAAACAAGTTCTTCAACTTTTAAATAAAATGTTAATTTGTCTAACAGATTAGTCTGATCCTTAATTGTAGTGTTGTTGGTACATAATGTATTTGTAACAATACGATCATGCAACTCAATAAATGTCATGTTACATAAAGAATAGGGGCACTAGTACAGTCCAATGTCCAAGAGATAATTATTAGAGTGGTAGATGTCATGAAAAATTATAAACTGTAAGTGACAAAAGCATAATAATAAGCTTATAATGTTATAATGTTCCCACTGCTGGGACACATGCCCCTATGTGAGAGGGAGTGGGCAGACCTCGCAGAAGATGGCGGGATGAGCTGGACAAATCCGGAATCGAAAGATCGAGAAAAATGGAGGTCATGGGGAGAGCCTTTGCCCATCAGTTTGATGAACTGGCTAGCAGTATCATAATAATCAACAATGCCACATCTGCCTTGTGTTTTAAAAACATAAAAATAATCATCCAAATCATATTTTGTAGTCAGAAGCTTCTTATTTATGTTTTGTATAACGAAAAGCCACCAAGAAACTAAAACATCGCAGTGGCCACGAAAGTGTTATATTTTAGTTAAACGAGTAACGTTATTTTGAGATGTAACTATAAAATGTAATCCGAAACTGTTCCGCTTTTCCATAGAGTAGAATCTTGTTCTTGTAAACCGGTAACTTTATCTGTGGATCCGTGACGTCAATACAGACGCACGCGAACACCTATTATTTATGTATTTCTTAAAATAACATAATGAAAACTTTAATGTATGGAGAAATTATTTTTATGAACAAGAATTATATAAAATATAGGCCATTGTCTCGTGATAACAAATGTCATTTTTGCAAAATACTATCAAAGTAAATTATTTTCTCAATGTGCATTTCCTTGTTAAAAAAAGTCTCAATGGAAAATTAACCGAGTTTACAAAAACGTGAAACAAGTCCATTCTCTCAGAGCTTTCAGCGGCTACTGATGTTAATTTTAGAAAATCGGGATGCACTAAATATCGATATCATTTTATCGATAACATTATTTTTTTTATCCGATAATAACGAACAAGTCTTGTTCAAAAATGATTAAAATTCATCTACCAAGCTAAATGTGTTCAAAATTAATTTGTTATAAAATATCCTGTAGCAGATTTTTTGAAAGGGGACAAGCTTCTTTGTTCAGTTTTAATTAATAAAACAGCAAAATTAATTAAAATTTCTTAACATTTCTCTTTCATAAAAACTTTTCTAACATTCTATAGCAAAATAAACTGGTTATTGTGGCACACGACTTACCAAATCTCCGCATTCAGACCTACTTACAGGGGTTCCCTTTCAACCGAACATTGGTACGCCATCTTCATAAAGCTTTACGTATATTGCGACCTCCATCACAATATGAGAAAGCTTGGAATAAAACATTATATGTTTTTGGTATTTGTTTTGCTATATTTATAGAAAGTCGAAACCAATCGCTACTAATTGTCAACCCTTTGTTCTTATTATTAAAAATCTCGAACAATAATCATCCTTGAAACAAGAGATACATTAATTCATATTTGTTCTCTGTTGTGCGTTTGAGGAAGTAGTGTTTTATAATTAGCGTGGAAAAGCAAAAACATGATGATTAATCAAATACTCATACAGACTAAGAAATAGAATGATGTTTACCTACTTGTCTTCAATAATTGTATTGTGTTCATAAAGTTGATTGTTGGAATAGGGATCTCTAAATCTTATTTATCTCGGCCTATGCGGCCATACCTCGGGTTTTGTAATAATGTTATTTGGTTTGCCCTTAGGATTAAATTTCAAATATAACCCTGTGTAACGAAGTCTCTGTACCAAAGTTATTGGTCTTACCAAACCACTTTGCTTTGTTCCTAGGCTTATTGAAGGAACATGTAACTGTTTGAATAATAATTGTTTCTCTACCTTTTTAAGGCTGATTGAAGAGAAGATGGATTGACCATAATCCTACTATTGTCAGATACCAAAGCTTTATTCGCTAGCGTCATTCTTTATTATTCACCCTTTTCCGTTGGAGGGAGCGAATCTAACAACGCAATTCCGTAGTTGATTTATCGATATCGATAATTTCACGCTACAATATTTGTCTACACCACTAGCTGCTCGCATTAGGAGTTTATAAATAGTGCGCGTAAAAATCACGTGCGACTCGCTACACTAGCCTAGTCTGTCGCGAGATATCCACGGGCTCGCACGTCCAGATAAATTAACTTTATAGCTTTCTTGGAAAATCGTCTGCCAATTCACTAGCAGAGTGTTTCGACCCGTCCAATGTTTGGATGCGTTTCAATCTTCTTCGAAAAGTTTATCAACCTTAGAGTAGAGAATCAGATAATGGTTTTGTATATGTACCACTTGAAACTTGGTACGAGTACGTACATAACATACCACTAAATCGATTAAAGGACCCTTTGCGAATCCGACCCCATCACATGGGGTGATGCAAACCCCATTAGGGCTGCTGTTCATTTACGAGGGTGTGAGTCCGGTACATTTTTTACAAACCTCTCCATTTCACCTTGTGTTTTATTTTGTTGAATATTTTAAAAAGTATGAGATAACATAACTTCCATCTCGAGCTTTTCAGAGAAAATTAGATACTGTCTACAGATTTACACGCGTCCGCCGAGATCTTGTTTACGAAAAAGTCTCTCCTCATTTTTGGCGTCTAATCTCTTACAAAAGATCTCAATTTTTTTTTCGGTTTACATGGCAACGACCTTACCCGTTCCCGGACGCTTTCAAGCGACTGCAACGCGACGCTTTTTTCCCAGAGGAACTCGGATATGTCCGTCCCTGTCTCCAATCCGATTTCATGTCTTAACGGGCTGCGCTTAAATCGATTTGTCTCGCCTTAACTCGCCAAGATGCCATCAACGATGATATCGCTGTCCCGTTCCTGCTTTTTAAACCTGTCCTTGTGTTGCCAGATTTAATTTGCCTTTTTTTGCTGAGGTTGAAATGTGGCATCGTTGCTATTAGACGGCTGGTTTTAGAAGCGCTTTGCGTTGCACTAAATGCAAAGGAATCTGCAAGCTGGCGTGGACCGTCTGGCTCTAACATTGGTGCATATTAAATTCAGTTGGAATGCATCTGGTATGCAATATAAGGCGACTGTTAGTGGTTTTTACTGTGGGAAGTACGTTGGTACAGTACGACTTTATGACGTGCCTATTTCATTATGTTTTTACGACTAGCCTGCAGTTAGATGTATTCTAAACACATGCGTTGATAGACTCCGGCTTTGTATCGAAAGCAATAACATAACGTTTACTGCTCATTAACTAATGAAAGACTGAGAAAGAGCTATTTAAAGTTTCACTTTTTATTGCTTCGTTAATTTTTATTTCATTTATACTTACCGCTTTATGGCAGTCGCGTAAATTGTTTAATTTTAAATGCAGGCTCTTTCTCTGTCTTATAATTTCGAGTAATTAGTTTTAATTTTTATAATACGCTTAATAACTGAGTCATTTTTGTCTACTTATTAAGTGTTCGTCTTTATTTTAAAGTTCATTGGTTGTCCATGATTGATACGTCCTCTTCGAGGAGCGTGTATCCTGTTATTATGGCAATTTCCTTTGTCCATGACATGGTGAACTCCTTGCTTTGCACGACGATGTATTAAACCAGTGTTTGTTTCTTCTTTCTTATGCATATGATCATGTTTTTTCTTTAATGATACTTTGATTCATTCATAAACCTGAAAACATTTTTTTTTTAAATCAGCTATTTTGTGCTTTTACCTCATCATTGCTATAAATCTGTGACCAAAGTGTGTGACCCGGCCTTTATGATGCATCTCTTTTTGAGAGTTTCCGTCAATATACAATAATAATGTATAATGTATAATTTCTATCAGTCACAGATTACTCAACTTTAAAGTTCTAAGCTTAAATTATTACCATATAAATAAACCTCAAAGTATCCACACAATGCATCCGATAAACCGGAACCCTGGTCGTCCAGCGTTACGCAACGCGCATGCGCCCGCCATGTTACCATTTAGTGAACTCACGCGCAACGTCGCGTGGCTGTAACCGCTTCCGCCACAGTTACTGGCACATCCTATTAGGTTGCCACACAGTGGCGGATTGCCGGCTCAGCCTGTGTTTTCATTGAAGAAATGCGTTTGTTATTTGTGTGAAGGATTTTCGGCTTTCGTTAGATTTGAAGGCTGTCTGAAACCACAGGTTTGTTTTATTTCAATGAATCACTGCATTATTTCTTTGTAAACATGGTAAGTAGATACAAGGTACAATAGATGTTTGTCATAATTGGTTGATATTTGATTTTCGTTTCTTTCGGGACTTGTCAACTCGTTCATTATAGAGGCACGTCACGCGACGACACCGATGCGTGGTAATCACGATATTCTCGATAAAGGCTGGAGCACATTCGTGGCTTGTTTGACAACACCTTCCATTATTAATGTCTTCAGTCAGCTAATGATACCTCGTTTTGACAGTTATGTCGAATAATAACCGTAATAACCACCAAATTAGATCAAAACGCCGAATTTCAATACATATTTCATATCAAAAGCTATCAAGGTGTCTCCGATTCATTTTAAAGGCAATTTAACAAAATTAATGTCCTTCCCAACGTATGAAACAGATTCGAAATAAATTAAAGAAATTAATCAAACTTGAACTTATTTGGCATTTTTAATTCGAAATAAAAGAAGCTGTCGTTTTAGCAATTAACGGTGTTCCTAAAATGTCGTGAACACATTAGGTTCTGTTTGATCTACAACCTGAGAATGATGTAGCCTCACCCTAACTCAGTAATTGGTTTTAAGCGCATGCATGTATCGCTGGCCTAAATTTCCTGCATTATCTGTTGCCATACATAATATAACGGTCATTAGCTAAAACACTGTATAATTAACTAGTTTAATGAGAATTGAATCCGCTATGATGTCACAGTGTAGCTATTATCTCTTAGTGCAGTGCATTATTTTGACATTGGCCACTTTTGAGGGTACTTAGAGGCAATCGATTTGAAACACTGATTGACACTATATGTATAGAATTTTTAGACTGTGTATCAAAACTTTTTTTTTACGCTTAATTTAATGTTTTTAATAGATGTGTGACATTATCACGTAGCAACTATATCGTTCTCATTTTCGTCAAATTCTAACTGTTTCAACAATTAAGTTTGTTGTTAATCAATCCAATATTTCAATAAAGTTCATAAAAGTCCACGTTAATTAATCCAATCTTTAGCTGGCTCTAATTAATACAGTATTTTTGGTCATCTCTATAAATCATTGAAAACGCGTGTGGGAAAGTTGTAGGTGTCAAGAAGCGAATGAACTTGTAAATTTTAGTTTCCTTCCGTGGCTTATGTTTTGACTTTCTAATTAGTTATTTGAAAAAAATAATAATTATTTAATTCTTATGGTTTATAATCTGAACTATAGGGCCGAAAAATAAACCGAAGTCGCGGGGCTATCTAAACAGGCCCTGAAATGGGCAACTGAAACAATAGGGTGGTAAAACCACCCTATTGTTTCAGTTCAGTCAGTGCGAATCTGACAGTCCCACTCCGCCCTGGGCCGACGTCTCAAAACCAGGCTTGTTCCAGTGAGTGAATGAGATGGCGCTAGACGACTTGCATAGCTCTGTCACTTTCACTCTCCGGAATAACCCTGTTTTTAAGACGTTGTAATACCCCCCCCCCCCCAGGGCAGGGAGTCATTTCCACCACATTTTTTTTAATCATTATTATCATTGTCCCGCCCTTTTCCCGGTTAATTTAGGGTAGTAGTTCCATGTCTCTTTCTTACATTTTTCTCTATGATCATATACATAATGTACGATATATCTAGCTATATCATCCTTCACAGTAATCCAATGTTGAGGTTCAGGATATTTAACTTTATTTAATACTTCATAGAAGTTGCACTGACCTACAAGTGATATTAATTAGTCTGTGGCATTTCTGAGAAGGTGAACTAACTCATTTTGACTTTGAAACGCTCTGTAGGATCCGAGAATCGATGATTCTTGTTATGACGTTAGAGTGCATCCATTAGCCAATTAATTATAACGGTGCTTTTAGCGTAGAGATATTTTTACTGAGGTTGAACTCAAAATAGAGGAGCTCGTGGCTAAATAATTACAGCCGCATAGGCCGATCTTCCGGGTTAAGCCGCGCTTGTCGAGGTTGGTCCATGGATGGGTGACCGTCTGTCATAGCGAGTTTCCTCCGTGCCTCAGAAAGCACGTAAAGCCGTTGGTCCCGGCTGTCATTTGTAGATCTTCGACAATCGTTACTGTTAGTCACTCAGAAGTTCTAAAATCTGACAACCAGTCTTACCATGGAGTATCGTATTACCCAGTTACTGGGTTGTGGAGGTCCGATAGGCAGTCGCTCCACGTAAAATGCTGATATTCAGCTGAATCTGATTCGACTGGAAGCCGACCCCAATATAGTTGGGAAAAGGCTAGGCAGATGATGATGTCGACCTGTAAAATAGTTTATGTCATTTAAGTAAAACTGAAAACTATCCATTGCCCGCAACTTCACCTGTCCACCAGTGATAACCGCCGCTCTTTTCCATTATGACTTTTGCAATCGGACCAGGAGTTTTGATGATAACAACAAGACTTTTATCATACAACATAGCGATACTACTTAAAACAACACTAGCGACTCGTCCTGTCTTCGCACGGGTGCAATATATGTAGATATAATTTACATATAAATCAACCACTTTAATCACGCTATCTATTACTGAAAACCGCATTAAAATCAATTGCGTAGTATTAAAGATATGGGCTTCCGAATGCGGGAAGCGCCTTTATTTTGTACTGTCATAAAAAAATATTAATTACTTTTGTAGAATAGGTGTACTGTAGATTACCGGTAGTTTTAGTCACCACAATTACATCCATAATAATTGTCATTGTAATATACAATAGAAATGCAACAGTTTTACCGTCAACATCATAAACCTGCGGTCAGCTGATGGGGTGAATGCCCAGCCGATGTCATTGCCCCCACTAATGGTGTACAAACCTATTTACTGACACCATGATGAGAGTGAAATCTTAACAAGTGTATGATTCGGTGAATCAGTGACCTTTGATTTTGACCGTTAATTCTATAGAAATGTAGTTGCTTTTTTAGTGACAGCCTTGAAGATATTTAAATTGTGGTCATAAATAAGTATGATTGGATGACCAATCGAGTTTGTCGTCATTGCTAAGCGTATCTTTATTTACTTTTTGATTCGTATGTATTTTATGAGCCGTGTGTCTTTTGGGGGATCTCCCAGTAAAATAAAAAGCTTCCATACAAAATCTCAGGCCCTAGGGCTAATTAATATTCTGGGGAGTGAATTGATATGAATTGCGTCTTATTGCTCACTTTTGTTATAAATGAGAAACTCAAGTTCAAAATTACTTCAGCATTCAAAAAATCTTTGGAGAGTCGAACCTCAGTAAAGACGTGATAGGCCAGAACCAGTGAACGAAGAAAACATAGAAGCATTCCTAGAGCCCGAAAATGACCCAACGCAGATCGTGCCTCGGTAGGCGGGGCTTATCAATCGTGCGTCGGAGGAGTTTAGTTCGTTCGTATTTTTATTCAGTTTAAAACAATAAATTAAGCCATCTTGCGCAATGAAATGGTGTATAAATCGATCTCATCTACATAATAAAAATGCTGGAATTAGTTATCACCTGTAAATAGCCCTTAGACTACTACATTATTTTTATATTAATTATAAACATGGATCAATTTTTTTCTATGGGGATGGTGTTATGCCCGATGGACTAAGTAAATTAATGTTGAATGTTTGAAGTAAATATGTTTGTGTTTTCTTTTTGCTACATTACAAAACACTCTGCTCCGTTGACAGATTTCCACAAGATCCAAATCTCAAAGAACAATGGACGAGATCAGTTCGCTTGGAGAGACAGGAATACGACTGGTCCCCAAGCAAAATAACAATAATTTGTTCAGTCCATTTTCAGGATGACGATTTTTATATGACGAAAAAATGATACCAGAGGCTATAAACAATCCGGGCTCTTTTTAAATATATTATCCAACTATTTGACATTTTGGTAAAGCAAGCTATGTTAGCCATATCTGTTATTAATTTTTAAACAAAAGACAATAAGACTTTCTTGTTAATCTCTAAGGAGGCCGTAGCTCACAGTAGCTGCCAAATAAATATATATTCTTTCTTTCTTTTTTTTTAATTCTTTATATATGTATACATAGTCGTATGAGCCATTTTATGTAAATATAAATGTGAACTTTTTGTTGTTATGTATCTACTCAGATCAAAGAAATAGGCAGATAGAACGCTCAGAACACGCGAGTGTCTCCACCAAAGTTAATACAAAATCAAATAGAATTACATTCCATAATGTTTTCTTTGTTTTTGAGAACAACTTTTACGATGGTTAAAGACACGAGACGGCATATTTTGGCAAAAAACAACAACGACGCGCAGCTTGGTACGACGTGTAGCTTGGTACTGTCGCGACTTTGTATTCGATTTTGATTTTGTATTAACTTTCGTGGACCCACTAGCGTGTTCTGAGCGCTCTATCTGCCTATTTCTTTGATCTGAGTGTATCTACATAAACTGCAAAAGAAATAAAAATACATACCTAATAAAAAATATTCAAATCTTTCATTGCTACTTTTTATATAACTCCTCCACTTTGACAATTTTTGCAGCCCGTCAAATTAATGTCATGTGTTCATTTCTAGCGCCAATGATGTCATTGTTACTATGCGTTGCTTAGCCAATTAGAGACGAGCGTTGACAACCTACCCAATCATAACTTCGTGTTGTTAATAGAGAACAAACTAGCTGTTTTAAGAAAACAAACGTCGTGGGCCGTCTTTCAAACAGATTTTGTTTGAAGTTACTCTTCCATGTTTTCTTCGTTCACTGGCCAGAACTCATATAAAATTCGTGACTTTTGCCAAGAGTCAAAAAAATATTACTTGGATGCAGGATGCAGACGTGGAGTCAACATCTGGATTTTTGCTCGCAAAATTAAAATATTTATCTAATATTGTCTATTAGATCTTTATTGAGTAGATCTTGTTTATTTAACTAACAAATTAGTCGATATGCCAACAGAGAGGAAGTGGTCAGTTTTCTTTGAAACTCGATATTCTAAGTACAACCTTTCTCGGTCAATACCAATGTTTGCAATCTGACACTAGCAAGCTTTTCCATATACGTTACGTGCGTGACTTACTTTTAAAAGAAGGTGAGAAAATACACCTCTAATTAAAAAGTCATTGAACTTGTGCTATTGACTTTGAATTAATATTTGGTAATGGAGCAGTAGCTGGTATGTAAACGGTGGCAAGTTTTTTTTTAGGGTAATCGTCATATATGAATTTTTCGGTAGTCATGAATACGTAAAAATAAGGGTCTTTGTCAGTGACGTTTAAAGGAGTAAAATGATGCCGTGACGTCTGACTAAGGAAAATTGAAAAAATGAATGTTGCGCTGACCACAAGTAGAATGGGATGCAGGTAGCGTTGCCAGTCAATCATCTGGATTCCTGATAAAGCCGGTAAAAGGCGTCCCGTCTTTTTACCGAAATGTCCGGTTAAACTGACTGGTCTCCCTGGCTTTTTAGTTTTGTGACCTGTTTGTCACCCCTAGATACAGATGGGAAGATGACGATGATAATGGTCATAAAAAATCGTGATAAACATGGGGATAATTCCAATTTGAATAAAGGTTCAGCAATACTTTTTTGCCTTCATAACCAGTTAAAAATCCTTTTTCGGGCATTTTCGTAGTGACCTTTGTAGGTGTCAATTACATGCTTTTAAAAAGATTTAATAGTACATTATTATTTTATTGGTCAAGTTAAGTCACCTTTGAACCGTTTTCGTAATAACAAGTATGCATTTCGTAAAAGTTTAAACAATTATTAAAAGTCAAATATCAGATTACATCATTCAGATGCAATCAGTCAAGATAATCCAATTATGGTTGCAGTTGGTGTTGAGTGTCTCGAAACTGGTACTTGCAACAGAAAATAATAAACATAAACTACACTAAATACTTGTTTTACTTTTTAAAGACAGTAACACCACGGTTTTTATTCGGCGGTGTGTGGCCATCCAAATCATTTCATCCGTTTTTGCAAAAAAAGAAAAACATCCATATATCCTCTCGAACTTTCTTTCCCAATATTATTAAATCTTATTCAATCATTATGTAGGTGTACAATCCATATAAAAACTATGCCTAGATTCCCAACTGTTCAAATCAAGTCCTGTAAACCTTATAGACATCAAGATAAGACCTAAAATTCCTAGCGCTAAAGGACTTTTGAATAGTACCATTATGTCAATAGGACAACGCGTCAGCCTCCTCAGCCTCTACCGAAATAGCCCTATGAGATAACGTTCTGTCCTTTGCATCGCCCACAGGCCCTCTAAGTAGGGACTATCAGATTGAAACATAGGCAGAGATTTAGCAGTAGTACAATTTTGCTGTTACTGAGTTTCATGGTCATCGTTTGCCCAGAACAACGGCGTCAAGCCTGATTCAAACAAAAATAAAATATTGCCGTACTATACTTTAGTGCATTTGGTAATGGTTTAAAGTTGGTAAATATTTGTATTTTATAGAGCAAATTAAAAGTTATGAGAACCGAAAGCTTATGGCAATCTTGTTGGTTGGACTTTGAAATACGAAGCACTTTTGTTTTTCATTTGTCTATACCCTCAAAATAGAAAATGTACTAAAGTTCCACTATAAGTTTGTATATGGGTGTGATGTTAAACCTACGTTTATTAAATGACATTATACAGATTCTACATTTTATCCTTTATGGAAAAAAAGCTTATGTCCAGCTGAATTGATAATTATAAAGATCGGACTAACTTACCAAGTGACGTCCGATCCTCAATTATGTGAAGTAATCTCGTCCTCGTATTTTGTACATGTAGTATGCGCTCCCTTGCGTATTACGTCGTCACATATTAAAAGATGAACGTTTTCGTAAAACGAAACGCGCCCATCTCTACTTCCAGGTAACCTCCCTAGCGCCGATTTGTCATCTGTCATTGTTTCAAAGAATTCACAACTTTCATGAAGGGTTAGAATCTGAAACATATTCTGGGTAGGGTCGGGAATGGACGAGGACGAGATTACTTCACATAATTGAGGATCGGACGTCACTTGGTAAGTTAGTCCGATCTTTATAATTATGCTCCGTAATCTCGTCCTCGTATTTTGTACATGTAGATGTTTAAAGAAGAAAGTTGTGATTACACATTCAAGTTATTTAATTATCCATAGATAATATGAATACAACAATCAAATAACATCAAAATTGCCTTTTACATTTTAATCAATTTTTAAATTCTTAATCAGCCTTATTCATATACACAGAATAATCAGTTAACGTAAATTTTTGTTTAATGTTAATTAGACATTATCATAATTAAAATTAAATTCTTATAATCAGTCTTCTCATCAAAATATAGGAACATCACAATATATCAATTAATCAACATTAAGGCCACATACTGCCTGAGCAAAATGGTTTGGATTATTTATAATAGGTCTTCTATAAAATCTAGCGAAGGTGCTAGAGTTATTACTCCAACCAGCTGATTTTCTAATAATTTCAATGCCAACTCCTGCCTCGGAGGCTTTTGAAGTGGCTGCATGCCTTGTGCTATGAGCACTATATTTATTGATATCTATACCGCTAATAGACAATGTTTGTTTGATCCATCTGCTAACAGATGTTGATGAAGCTGAATGATAGGGTTTTTTAAAGGTTAGTATTAGTTTATCACATTTACAATTATGGATTCTTATGGCTTTAGTAACATCTAAATATGACAACAATGTTGTTGCCGGACAGATATTTAAGTTTTCTTTAAAAAATGGTAAAATTAGTTTAGGTTGTAATCTATGTGGTCCAGATGTCTTGATAGGGTCTGGGATTTTAATACTAATATTTTCATTACTTATACAAATGTTCTCTATCCTTATAAGTGATAAGGTTTGCACTCGGTGAGCAGTAACAAGAGCTAAGAGGGTAACCATTTTTTTTGTGAGTAATTCTAGATTAAGGCCCTCGTTTGGATACAGGGTAGAAAGATAATTTAAAACTATACAGGGATCCCAGACCTCTTCATATTTAGGCTTCTTTGGCCTTAACTTGAAAATACCTTTAAAGAATCTCTTCATTCTGTCATCAATTCCTACATGCGGTCCTATGACCAGTGATAATGCTGATCTTATGGAGTTGAGGGAACTGTAGGACAGTCCTTCTTTAAATTTGGTGGTTAAATATGAGATGATGATTGGTACAGATGCTGATAGTGGGTCTACTTCATGCTCCTTACAGAAACCGCACCACTGTTTCAGTGCAGAATCATATTGTTTCCTCGTCTTATTCGATAAGGAGGCCAGTATAACTTCTATTGAAGACAATGTGATTCCTCTCCTCATGAAGGCTTCCCTGACAATACAGCTGCTATAAGCGTAAGCGTCTTGTGCAGGGGATGTGGATCTCTGAAAGGAGATTGTAATAAAGTGTGATGAGGTGAAAGGACTATTTTCACAGATGTAACCATGGATTCGAAAAGTGGATACCAAGGCTGTGACGGCCACCAGGGTACTACTACAATGCCTCTCCCCCCCTCTCTTCTTATTTTTTGAAGGGTCCTACTTAATAGAGCGAATGGAGGAAATGCATAAAAGAATGTTGTATCCCATCTAAGGGTGAAGGCATCTATGGATAAGGCATCTGGGTCTGGATACCATGAAACATAATTCTGGCACTTAGCATTCGCTCGACTGGCAAACAAGTCAACCTTAGGACTACCAAGCTTTTCGACAATGGTCCTAAATGCTATATCAGAAAGTTCCCATTCTATTTCCGAATGTGAGCGTCTGGATTCTCTATCGGCTATGGTATTTTCTTTAGAGCTTATATAGGAAGCATATACCCATATTCCTCTACTTTCACACCACTGCCATAACTGTCTAGCTAGTTTATTAAGATGGGGGTACTTTGTTCCTCCCATTTTATTAATGTATGCTATGGCCGTAGTATTGTCTATCCTTAGCAAGACTTCACAATTAGATAGGTCTGATGCAAATGTTTTCAGGCCTATAAAAGCTGCTAACAATTCAAGGTAATTTATGTGATACAGTTTGTCTTCGTCTGTCCAGTACCCATGGCTCTTAATGTCATTGCAAACCAAACCCCAGCCAGTTAACGAGGAATCAGAAAAGATCTCTAATTTAAAATTGAAATCTTTTATTTTGCAATGATTATGAAGGTGGGATGCCCACCATTGCAAATCTTTTATGACCTCGTTATTTAAGTTAAGAGTTGCATCGTAATTTCCAAAATTATTTACTAAGGCTAGTGTTTTATGTCTTTCGAGAATTTTTGTATATAACCAACCATACTCTACAGCTGGGCATGCCGCTACAAGTAGGCCAAGTAATTTCGCAAAATCTATTATCTTACACTTGTGACTTGATTTTAATTTTTTGTGAATAATTTTGTATATTGTTTCTATTTTAGTTTCAGGAAGTGATATAGAAAACAAGTTGGAATCTAAGAGAAAACCTAGGAATTTACATTTCTGTTTGGGTTGTAAACAACTTTTTTCCTCATTTATTGTGAAACCTAAGTTTTTCAGCAGCCGTACAGTAATGTCTACATTTTCCTTACATTTAACATAATTGTCCCCAAAACATAAGATATCATCTAAATAGATAACTGACATAAGCCCTTGGGACCGCAAGTGGAACATAATTGGTTTCATAATCTTAGTAAAGACATATGGTGCTGTACTAAGGCCAAAGGGAAGACAAGTAAATTCGTATATCACATTCTTAAATTTAAATCTTAAATATTTCCTGTATGTTTTTTCAACAGATAATGAATAGTATGCATTTTTAAGATCAATGTTTGCCATAAAACAATTTGGACTCATCAGTCTGGTGGCCGTTCTTATGTCCTCTAATTTAAAATGTATTGTATTAATGAACTTATTGAGCTTTTTAAGATTTAGAATAAAACGCCATGTCCCATCTGATTTTGGATGAAGAAAAATACTAGAAAGAAACTGGTTTTGCACGGGTTCACATGGCTCTATTGCACCTAGTTGTAACAATTTGATGATTTCTAAAGAAATCAATGCTACTTCCTTTTTGGAAAAATTATTGTTTCCTGGTTGTGAACTCTGTGAGGGTTCACACTGAAAAGGAATTTTATACCCTGATAACCAGCTACGTATTGTCGGGTTAGTATTTATACTATCCCAATGGGAAAGGAAATATTTTAATCTGCCTGTCTGTACCTGGTTCAGCGGCGAGTCTGGCGGCGCTGTTGATGCTTCTGTGGAGAGCGTCTGATGCGGTTCGTCGACGTCGCCTGCTGATAGGTTGTGCGCCTCATTTTCGGTTTCGGCCCACTCGGATGAGGCATTGGTGGTCGTTGAGGGCCCCGGTAGTTTAAATAATTGTTAAACTTTTGTTTTGCTGCTTGTTTGGGTTTTGTTGCTACAGTGTTTTTTAATTCCTGGGCAGACTTCTTTACTGCTTTACAGGCAGCTACCTTGTCCTGTAATTTGTCTCCAAATAGATATTCAGAAACTTTTGAGTTTTCCAATAGATCTCTTAGGTCCTTGTTTAGGCCTGGGAGGATTAGTGACCTTCTAGTCACAGTGTCACTGTGGAATATATCACACAGTAACCGTGAAGCGTCACTTAATGTCTCTATTTCTTTTATATTTTGTTGAGATAGCCTATTAGTAAGGACTTGCCCAATTCCAGAGACAGCAGCGGCCAGTGTGGCTTGTTTATCACTTATTCTCTTATCCCGTTTAAGCCCACTGTCGTTCATGGCTGCAGCAACTTCCTCATTTAACCTGGGAGGTGTCAATAATTGGCAATTATTTGGTATGTCATATTTCTTCCTTATAGAGTCTCGGATTTCTGAGTTAAGTCCCTCTTGAAGAATAGTTGACCATCGTTTAATTAAACTGCAATGCAGGTCTTCCCCTTTCTTTTCAGGTATTATACCTTCACTTCCCAGAATGTTACGGATTTCTTCAGTCTCCGGTGATAATAACGTTTGTTCACATGAATGGTCCGGTCGGCCAGGTTCGTTTATCAACACACTGCGTGAACGTGAACGGCTACGTGTGCGGTTCCGTGTAAGGTTACGAGCACGTGAAGGAGTCCGGGCAGGCGAGGGGCTCCGGGTACGTGACGGAGTATTGGTTAGTGAATGGCTTCGAGTACGTGGACAGCTGACTTCAGACGTGCGACTGGACGAGTGGCTGCTGTTTGAATCTCGGTGTTTGTCGTACTTATCTGGAAAGGACGGTAATGTTATGAACAGACCATGGCTGACCTCTCGTGAAAGCTCTAGGTGCACTCAATATTACAGTACCGTCGCGCCGGCTAACCTCTCGTGAAAGCTCTGTCTTGGCGGGTTTGAGTACTTAGTGCTTCCCATGGCTAACCTCTCGTGAAAGCTCTAGGGGCAATCCGTCGGCTAACCTCTCGTGAAAGCTCATCTGGCGGGTGTCGAGTACTCAAGGCTTCCCATGGTTAACGTCTCGTGAAAGCTCTAAGGGCACTGAATTGGATTTTTAGATGGATACCACATCGCCGGATAACCTCCCGTAAGAGTTCAATTGAATCATAGCTGTATTGGGTACGTACATAATAATCAACACAATAACTCACTAACTTCTTGTTTACCGGGTAATTTACAGATCCGAATAATGGACTCGCCCATAGTCCCTTGAATTATGTTAACAATTATTATACCCGTGGCTGTCCTCTCGTGAGAGCTCTTGGGTGAATTTGTGTGTTGTGTATTGTCGATATTTCCGTTGCTGCAGATTTAGCTATAGTAATAATCGCTTTAAAAATATAACTCACCGTAATGGCGGCGCCGGCGACTTCGCTTTACTTTTCTCTTGAGTTCCTTTAACTTTTTGTAAAGTTTATCGATGGAGGGTTCGCGATGATCCTTTTTCTTGCCCATAATTAACAGTTTTCGCTACAAAATATTATATTTCGAAAAACTTTGATAAAACGCGTGACGACACAATGCACAAAAAAGTACAATGACAGATGACAAATCGGCGCTAGGGAGGTTACCTGGAAGTAGAGATGGGCGCGTTTCGTTTTACGAAAACGTTCATCTTTTAATATGTGACGACGTAATACGCAAGGGAGCGCATACTACATGTACAAAATACGAGGACGAGATTACGGAGCATAATTAGAAAAACACAACCAACAGGTCGCTCTTTCAACCATAACCGTTCCCCCGTTCGCAGTTTCAGATCTAATTAATATTTAAAATGTTCGACAAAGCCAGTTCATTATCAAAGCATTAAGGTCTATTATTCCGTACCAGGATTATCTAAATAATCGTTATCCTACCAGATTATACCTTATCAAGTTTATCTTGATTGATTATAACACGCTTTCGCAAATATATTTTCATTGGGACATTGTGAAAAGGTCACAGCGATTTTTAATACTTTCTAATTAATGAAATGTTGTTGTTTTAAAATATACTGCTAATGATGTTTTGTTTACTTCAAAACTTGATGTGTTTCTTAACTTTCGCTGTCATTAAATCGATATAAAACGATCGATCTTAATGGAAATTAAAATGTGTGTTGATTAAGCGTGGGGTTTAATTGCTGTTATTATAATTTAGAGATTTTATCATCCTATTACTGGACAAATGTCTCTCTTTAATGATACCATAAGCATTGATCCAGTAACTAAATAATTGCGTAACACACCCTTAATCCAATTCATTTTGACAATATCCACAGCGTTTTGTCCATGATTCCCGATTCCATCACCTGCTTGTTGGCATACAAGAAAGTGGTAGCGCAGTTACACAATCTTTTAAAATAATTGAAATAATTCCCACTTGCTACCAGATGGCGTACAGTCATTTTGCCATCATCGTCCTGCTCTTAGGTCGGTGTCTATATTGAACCATCTTAACTTATTAATCATCCACAACAAATTATCAAAATTACACGTTTTATCACATATTTTCACGATTTTTACTAAGCGGCAATTAAGCGTAGCAACAGACGGCGCGAATTAATTAAGTAAACATTATTTACATTGTAAGTACGCGAATTCTTCACTAGCGGTGTCTCGTGGCATGTTTCAAACATTGGCATACAACTTTGCCGCTATTAGTCGGCACACATAGCGGCAAAGTTGTTAATGGTCGGTTAGCCTTCTGAAAATTCCCTGTAGTGTCCACCATAATGATCTATAGCCCACTAGCTACAGCCGTAGTCTTTGTTCGGTCGCAATATAGCCCAATTACCGACTGACAGGGCAGTGTCCGCAAGCGAAGCCGCGGTTTGTGGTCGCGCGCTATGCAGGCGGAGCGTAATATCGCGCGATATGGTTTGCTTTGAATTGCATAGGCGAAGTATTTTCGAGTTTTGTAGAAAAATTGTTGCTATATTAGTTGAAGAAGTATTTTTGCTAGATTATGCTTCAGTCAGATTGGAAATTGTTAGTGGAATTATATTTAGAAATAGATGAGACTTTTTCAGCGTATCTTTTTTTTTCTCTCTTTTTTATTGAATTAGGAACTTTTGTACATAAATACATCGTTTAGGTTCAAAATGTCCAATTCTCAAAATGTTCAACGGTTTCAAAACGTCCATTTCTCAAAATGTCCAATTCACAAAACGACCAATTCCCACATGACAGTCCCTTTGTACCTTATATCTTAAACTTATACAAATATTTTTTTTTATTTTAGATTAATACAGCTCATGTAAAGGTTGTCTGGAAGATATCGCTGTTAGCGATAAGACCGCCTTTGTTACCATAGAATTTGAAATATTGTAAAACCGTTTTTTATGTAACAATTTTGGTGTGCAATAAAATGTATTCTATCTATCTATCTATAATAATCTTATAATCTATTTAACAGCTTTCAGCTTCAGCTTTCAGCGCATCTGATATGCATACTGTCTGGCAGAGAATTTCATTTCTTAAAATTAGACTAATTTTTACGCATATTTTCTTCAATTATATCTAAGTTCCTTAAACAAAGGGGCAACCTATTTGCTATGAATCAGGTGCAGGTACAGACTGTGGTTTTAGTAACATGCTAGGTACCATGAGATAAAGAAACAAAATTATTTAAATCAGCTTAGTTTTGTTCTATGACAGTTTTACAGATATTTATGTCAATAGATACAGATAAGATCAGTATAGACAGATTGTGATAAAGTAAGATTGACTAAATCATTATGTAAAACATTTCGATATTATATAATCAATTAATCCGTAACTGTTGCTAGAGGTTCCGTTGTTGAAAAGTTTTAAAGGTTATTAAAATGCTTCACTGATAAAACTGTGTTTAGTCAGGTTATATACTATCTGATTAATTATTTTGAAAGAGCAGCAAACATCCTTTCGACCTCACAAACTTTCGCATTTATAGTTAAAGATTAGATTAGCTTCTCAAACACATCCTTTACTGCTTATAAACATCCTTAATTAACGAATTTTAGTCGCTTTCCTTCCGATGAGAAGTTAAAAGTAGAGAAAATCCATTAACGAACTAATTAGCGAAGTTTAAACCTATTAAATGACAAGTCAATCAAGTTTCCCCTTAATTATCACCTTTAGACTACTTTCTTTTCCATTGATGACACCGCTAACGAGACAAACTTGAAACAAGCTAATTAATAAAATTCTCTAATTAACATATTCTTTCCGTAACTCGCCAAGCAAGAGTCAACTCGTTACGCACAATAGAAAACCAGTTTCCATAAAGTAAGTCCTGTAAGTTAAAATATGTACATGGTTTCTGAAGTTAACTACGTGAGTTCGACAAATAGACGTGTGGTTGACGCTTGTGCGACACTGAAGCTCGACAGCACGCTATATTTAACAAACAATTGTGCGAAAAATGGACACAGGCAGCTTAGGGCACCAGGTCATGTTGTTTTCACTAAAACCCTTCAGACAGAAATAATCAGTCATCTCCTATCACTGTATCCCTACTTATATTCATTTCATAGAGAATTCTTCTTAAAATTCTATGAAAAATATTCTGTTCTATTTCCGTTTACAATGTCCTGTATTTCCGAAAAAGTAACGCATGATTCCATAATATGTATAACTTATCATTTTGTCATGTCGCACTATGCTTCAGTGTTTCGCCTAAGCTTGTTTTCGAACTATCCTGAATACAGTACAGTTTTGTCACACAAGCGTCATTCGCACATCTGTATTTCCAACGCACGTAGTACAATCTGTTTTCTCAGTTCCCTTCGTAAATTGAAGAGGTGATGGAAAACAATGCATGTTTTGGTCATGTTTTCGAGTGTTCGCGTGCAAAATGTACTTGTAGTCAATCGATGTAAACAATTGATGTAGTATTAGTTGACACGAACTGTTGATTTTCTGCAACTGATTGGCTTGGGATTGGGAGTTTCGTTGTGGTGTAATTGGTTTAGTAAACCAACAACAAATAAAATGTTTGTTGTTGAACACAAATAATTACTTATGAGATGTTTGCTATGTTTAGTTTGCTTTCGATGTTGACAGTGCAACAATGTTCATTGCGTTTAGAATTTTTTTTTCTTCAAACATTTTCTTCTTAGATCGATGACATTTTTCAGTCCGGTCATAGCGACCTGGAGTTTCATTTCATTTCACTCATTCAGGTCCTGGACTCTGAAATGACTTATGTGCGACAAGCAGAACACAAATTTTGAAGCTTGATTAATATATTATCCAAATCTTTCTCGGGTTTTAACATAATTATGACTAAGGGTAACTTTTACCAACGGTTAAACATGTTTAACCGTTGGTAAAAGTCACCCTTATAACTGGAGTTCTAATTAGTATTGATGGTTTTCTGTTTAACTGTCTTTATGTAGCTTGTAGTATTACCAAAAATACAAAATATAATACCAAATTAACTTTATTTGTCACAAAGTCATCGTTCATAATAAGCGGATTAATTATTTGAACCACAGATATTCCATTGGACACAATGGGAAATTCAGAGAAAGGCTTTTGTTCTGAATTGAGACCACTTGACGAGACAGTGACTAAGCGTCGGTACGTCTAGCCAGAGATTATAATAAGCCGATTTGCCAAATTGCTCGCAATCGGCCACAGACCATTTATTGACCTGATTGATTAATCATACTTTTACAACGTGTAACATTAAATGCGTAAAACCTCTCGTGAGGTAACTCAGCCCATGTTACTGAGCAATGTTTGTTCTAAGACTATTGGAAATTCGCAAAAAAAAAATGATTTTTCATACTGACGAGCCCGATCAATTTCAAATTTTGTATTTGTACCAATTTTTTTTTTGCGAATTTCCAAGAGTCTTAGAACAAACATTGTTCAGTAACATGGGCTGAGTTACCCCACGAGAGGTTTTTGCGCATTTAACGTTACACATTGTATAATGTTTTTCCACTGTGTCCATATTTTTAACCCTTCAACAGTAACAAACATATTATCTAAAATTGTAAAAGCGACCCTCCAAAGATAAATTTCCTGTAACTCAATCCACCATTTGAAATAACAACTCTTTCTAGAAATTGAACGTCAAAAGCTTTTGTTCTAGGATATTTCTTCGAACATAATAATGTTTCTTTGTAGTCGACTTCTAAATCAAATCTTTATTCCTTGTCAAGTGTTTTGTCTTTGTGACCTGGGGCTCTTCTAGCAAGATGGCATCTTGGAGGTGTTTATAGTAATCTAAAAATAGAATTTGGTTTCATTCTGACTTGATTATGATAGCATAATCAGCCTGTTCAGCATGTTCCCACTGCTGAAACAACAGCCTCCAATCTATGAGAGGGAGTTGGCTGTAATTCGTGCATTCAACGTAGGTTCAATAAATGTAGAGTCGAAGCTAAAGAAGTTTTCAAGATCATTACTGTTATGGACCCCTAAGAAAACAAAAGAAACGTTATGGACCCCTGAAAAAAAAAAGGTTAATTGGTCTGCTACGTTTATTATTGATACCCACCATCTTAGCCAAAGTACTCGTAATTATACGTTTACTGTGTCGAATATCTGTACCTGTTTTCAAAAACTATTTAATTGAGATAATTAAATGGAGTAATATTCACTTCGAATCGTCTGACGTTACCCATTATGAGTCTCATCTCTCATCGCTTTAATCATTATTTATCTTTGTACTTTTTGATTCCTCGAATAAAATTCTTGGAAGGATCACAGATACGGTAATGTGGTTTCAACGTTATTCCCAATCCATATCATATTGCGATCCTACGCTATCATCTCTGTCGGATATTACAGGATATTACTTACTCACTTATTTCCAAATCGTTAAACCAGAAATATCTACAGATTTAAAGATTTCCTCAAAAAGATTTTACTTTAAAAGTGTTCTAGCTTTGTTGGTTTTGTATCCGTTGTTATTAACACTAATAAAAAAAACATAATTAAAGTGGTTTGTTCGATTTTCATTGCTGTGCCCACCACCTAGAGTTGAATTTCAAAAAATAATAGTGTAAAAGCGGTACTGTGTCTTGTAAGTCTACACTAGACTTCCTTAATAAAAGAGCCAATTAACTAAGTACCCTACACACCTTACAAACACTAAGTTTCTCTAATCGTCTACATTAATTCGTCCTGTCTGAAAGCTTCTTATTGTGTTCGTAAACTCTCTGGCGAGACAACAAAGGACTTGATTAGGGGACTTCGTATATTTACGACCCCGCTATCGGATCGAAGAGTAGAATATTAATGGAGTGATAATGTGGTAAGAACAAAACATTACACGTGTAGAATCGGGAAAATATTGTGTGGCGTTTTGTTAAGATGTGAATACAAGACTCATAACTGTCTGTAAATCATTTTGTTAAGTATATTTTAAGTAATATCTTGTCTCATAATCTTTGTCCGGGGGATATGAGCAGTCGACTCTACTGCCTTGCTGACTCGTTAATTTGCAGCCAAGACATGAGCTATCGACTTGTTTGTACCGGAATGAGAGGAATGTCATGTGCCTCTGTCATCTGATATTTAAAACGATAATAAGGGGCAATTGAGCAGCTTAATGGCAAATGGTGTTGTCGCAAGTGGTCTTACCAACTTACGCTATAACTTTAATAAGCTTTTCGCAAAAATACAAGGTGTATTTTTGCGAAAAGCTTTGCAATTGGCACTCCATTTACGGAATACTCCATATCAATTTCATATCTCAGCGCTTTTCTTTAGACGCTGGGATATGCACTTATACTCAGTAGTCAGTGTACAATACAGTTATTTTAAATAAAATAAAAAATAATTATTGACTGTCTTGTGGCAGATTAGTGGTCGCAAGCGCTACTAGTTTAGGTCTTGCGTTGAATTCTCAGTTCAAGCAAAGCTTTTTTTATTTTTTCCAATGGGTAACTTCTTAGAAGTAGGTCGGAATCTGGGTTTTGTCTCCAGTAAGGTGATAGCTATAGGCTTTCTTCCTAACATGGGACTTAAATATAACTGGTACGACGTAAAGTGAGTGTAGTATATTATTTTAAGGATTAAAGTCGTAATATCATGTTCTGTTATATTTATTTGTTTGCAAGTGATTAATAACAGGATACCAGGGCACAAGGGCATAAGATAAGCCGATGCCACAGCATAGTAAGGTTCACAATAAAATGATTTCCGTATTCACATCGTATAGGAAATCGGAGCAGCAATCGGATGCAGAATAATTGATATGGTGCTTGGATATTGTGGTTTCAATATCGGAGATTGCCGGGATTTGTTTCACGTACCTAGTGTTACCAGGTATCCGGATAAAGCCAGACACAGTTCGGTCAAATTAATTGGTTTATAGGGGTCTACTTTCTTAGCCCGTGACGACGTAACTAACGTCAAAATCAAATTTGCGGACGAATAATACCGCCACGACTGAAGTCCCTTTGACGCGGCGCTGTGCTTATGTCATATCGTCAAATTGCATTTAAAAAAGGTAGTATTTTGTGCAAGTCGGTGATCTGTCAAATCGTAATGTCATTCATGATCGGGATTTTTACCCAAATGTCCGGTAAGCTAACAGTTCTATCCGTCTTTTCAGTTTTAAGAGCTGGCAACCCTACACGCACCGCAAGTGCAATCATCTTGGTCAGGTGTGATAACGTGATGCATTCTGTGTTGCGTAATCTTGGGAAGATGGTGCGTGCTTGTTATAAGAAAATCATTATCAAGTAAAACATGAACAGCTACAGTTTTCAGTTGCAGTGTAATTCCTACTTCGTGGGTCATAAAGTCACAATCTAATGGCCCAGTGCGGGTTGTTGATAATTTCATTTCATATCATCATCATTTCATTGTCAGAATCTTCACAATGTATTCTTTTACCATTTATTATATGTATATTTTTTTTTTTTATTAAAGATAGGTTCGCGTTTGACCGCTATCTCGCCTGATGGTAAGCGAAGATGTGGTCGACGATGAAGCACGCTTGTCTAGAAGTAACCTGTTCACTCTTGACTTGAAGACCCCATATTTAAGAGCTACATCCTATTTATCAATGAACCGTCAATTGTGCGCAGTGATGCAATTAGTAAAATCGATAAATAGCATGTTTTAGTACTTTCACGGCAGTCCAGCAGTAGTAAAGGTATCAATCAGAATTGGTATCAGTTAGGAACTTCATATCCTGATTTCAATTTCTTTGAAATCAGCTCAGCATGTCTTCATGTTCCATTTTTTTCTATTTTATACATTTATCTCAGCAGCCAACCTAAAATTTAGCTAGAAGCTATTTTCTGTGGCGACCACTACAAAGGGCTATAAAAAGGTCATGAATCAACCAAGAAAATTGGCTTAATCTTAATAACGATCACTTACTGCCATATTTGATTAGTTCTGATTAAAACTGCTCAGCACTTCGCACTTTACACTTTAACAAAGGGATGCCAGGATGTCCTTATTAATTTATGGAAGAAATGAAGACAATGCAGTGTGTTCATCACCGTTATTACTTGATAATAGTATTGTGATGAATGATCTTGGTATCTTGGAATTTGTTGTCGCGGATCTTATGGTGACAGAAGTTTTTTTTGGACAAAGAAATATAAAGTCCATTAATATTTACAAGGTTTTCTGTAAAACATTGACAACCTTTAAAAGGCTGAAATTATTATTAAAAAAATTGAGTGTTTCATAAAAAATAAAATATTTTGGCAATAATTATAAACTGAATAATTAATGAATAATGATAGATCTTTCAGGGTTGGTTTCATAGTAAAAGATGTTTACAACCATAAGAACTTTCAGCACATGGAACTATAGCGTTTTACATAAACCCTGTATATTTAAACAAAAATATCAAGTACAATTCTGTTCGATCGGTTAAATCGGGAGGACTGACAGATTGTGGACTTTAATATATGAATTCTATAAATAGATACTTCAATATACCAGTCCGGTATTTCACAGCCGTATCTACGGTTCGTCCACATCAGATTATTAACTAAAACTTAATTGGCAATCACGTCTGATGTAGCAGCAACGTTAACTAAATTGTTGCGAGTTATTTATAGTCATACAATTAAAAGGTTAAAATTAATTTCACAAAGCTCAACAATGTAAAAGTTAACATAGCTCTCAGCTTTGATAAAATCTCTGTGACCGGTCAAACACCCAGACGTTTTTATACGGAGACTTATATATAATATATAACTTTAGCGTTTTTGAAGGAGAAAATCTCTTAATATTTAAGGTTAGAGATTTTTATTTCGAGATGGTACGCGACAGGACTTCTTCCCATGTGCTGATGGTTACCACCGGGGTGGTTTTGGTGAGATAAAATCTAGGACTCCCCGGTCTTATCCCCAAACCTTTTGAAGGTTTTCCCCTGAAAACAAAAAAAGGCATTTAGAGAGTCTTAGTAAATCAATAAGTATAAATAGTACAGTTTGTTTGGATCCGAGAAAAAAATGGAGAAACATAAATTACCCTTTCCTCAAAGTTCGGTTTTCTTCGAATTGAAGATAAAAGCTTCGAACACCAAACCTCACAGATTCTTTTGTACATTCTGTCCGGAGGCGCTTCCACAATTTCTTTCTTCCGATTTACCCGAAAGTGCACATTATGAAGTCTCTCCGTATGTCATTTGATGTGCTACAAACTCGAGAACAACTCGTCGTCTCCTTGTAATTTTCAAAGATACATTTTCTGGTTAAGTAACCAAAGGGCAAAGCAACTTCCAGTCAATAAATCAGCCATGCTTCGTTCCTAATGCCACTTTAAATGTTGTGTTCGTCATAAATATCCCCAAATAACTGCTTAAACAAGTAACCATTGTGTTTGAGGGGGTGAATACTGCTGTTTCTAAATTAAAATCGATAGCTGAAGGGTGCGAGAACATTTCGTTGTCCCACACCCCCTTCTGGCTGACTGATGGTGATTTAATTTATTTGTGAAATACTTGGACATAAAATATAATAGGTTTGTTTTTAATTTGTTGTGTCTTGAGTTAATTCGATAACAACTAATCGAATTACAGGAGAATTGTGTCGTTAATTCTTTGTATAATGAATGGATCTAAAAACTGAACAGAAGCTTATAAATGGCCATTTATTATTAAAGATCTGTCACAAGTCACTATCATCATTAACATCCCCATTTAAATTATTTTTAAAGGTCTAATAAGTCATCATAATTATGAGCCTTCTAGTCCTGTGTGGAGCGAAAGGTACTTTTAGACTCTTACTTACTAAAAACCGGCCTGTTCCTTGACTTCACATGCCCTTAGCGTTACAGGGCCACGGTGTCCTTTTAAGACAGTCCCGCAACCCTTATTAGTGTCCAGAATCAGATAATAGGGAACTTTCTTCGGGTCATATGAAAAACCATACTGTCTGAACTGTTTATCAATTAATCTCAGCTTATAAAGGGAAACTTGAACAGAAGTAAAATAATCCTACTAGTATTAATAATGCGAAAGTTTGTGGGGATGTATGTATGTATGTATGTGTATATAGGTATGTTTGTTACTCTTTCACGCAAAAACCACTGAACGGATTTGGCTAAAATTTGGTATACAGATAGTTTATAACCTGGATTTACACATAGGATAGTTTTTATCCCGATTTTATGTTCCCGTGGGATAATTTGCTGCCGCTGGCAATAGCTAGTTGCCTATAATAGTTAAAGCACTAAGTAGGTAAACATACCTGCGAACAGTATCGATCGGCTAAAATTAAACCTGGCAGCTAATTTAACCCTCCGCTGCGCAAAGGTAAATAGTTGGGGTCACAAACAGCATATCAAAGTCTGTTATGCTCTGTTGACCCCAAAACGATGTTTGCCGCAGCTTTTCCAAATTACTGGGAACTTACATGTAACATAACTTCACGCTTGTGATTACCAGGGTTAGGTAAAGGTGTTAGCTATTCTAACCCCTTGTATGTTAGGAGCCGAGCATATTGATACCAACCACGCACAAATCAGGAGCTTAAGTGCTGCTGCCGATTTTTGTGGGACTGTCTTGAAAGGCAACCACAGACTTCGAATACTAAGGGGATGTCCAATTGTCCAAGAACAGAGTATTTTTTAGTCTGACGGTCTTTTCACCCAGGTAGATTTTAACACTAAACAAAAAGGCAGCTGATTTAAAAATCGCAAAGCCCAAAAACACTATCGGAGTCGGACCTAGGAATCAAATCAGGGACCTGATCTTTAGCAGTAAAGAAACTCACTTAATAGTCATTATTTATATATTATTTTGACTGGCCTGTTAGTCTAGTGGTTAGTGACCCTGACTGCTATGCCGGAGGTCGTGGGTTCGATTCCCACCCAGGAAAAATGTTTGTGTGATGAGCATGATCATTTGCTCTGTGTCTGGGTGTAATTTGTCTATAATGTATATGTATTTAGAAATATATAAGTATGTTTATCAGCTTAGTTGTCTAGTACCCATAACACAAGCTCTGCTTAGCTTGGGACTAGATGGCGTTATGTGATAGTTGTGGAATATATTATATTATCCACTGTTTTTAGTAAATTCCTTTTAACAGCTTCTCATCACACCTTGAACATTTCACATTCAACAATATTATCGTAAAAGCTTGTAAATTATACTGTACACATCAGCAGGATCGATTGCAGCTCGCACATGCTAAATGTGGCGAAGTGTTGGCTATATCGGGACCAATGTTTATGGCACTACCGTTATTTTGGGCCCGAAGGCATTGTTTGAAGGACGTTTAAACAATGTGTGTGTGTTTGTGATTTATTAAATGTTTTTGTGATCTTTGTTAGTCAGCTCAGGGGCCGTATTGTGACATAAAACCTAGGCTTGTTCCAGTGAGTGAACGAGATGGCGCTAGAAGATTTGTATAGCTCTGTCACTTTCACTCGCCGAAATAAGCCTGGTTTTAAGACTTTGTAATACCCCCCAGGGGCCGTATTATGACGTTTTAAAACCTAGGCTGGTTCCAGTGAGTGAACGAGATGGCGCTAGACGACTTTTACAGCTCTGTCTCTTTCACTCACCGGAACAAGCCTGGTTTTAAGACATAATATGGCCGCAGTGCTGTGAAGTGGACAGCCAATGGGATACCAATTCTTCTTCGTATTTTGTTGATGGTAGTCAAAACTGACTGGACCAGGATTTGGCTAACAGTTGAGCGCCTTCAGTAACGCTTTTTTGCGTAAAAAAGAAATCTGCGTGCTGGACTGGAATTTGCTTCGTTTTGGATAAATACTCCAGGTGCTATACTAACGAAGCTAGTACAGACCTGCCCAGCAAGGTTGAATCTTTCTTTATTTTCCGGAAAACGTCTTTCGTTGTTTACAGTTCGCGAAAACGTATAAAATATTAACACTTTCATTGTCCGCGCAGCAGACACAATACCTAAACAATAGTCGTGAGTCACATGTGATTCATCGGACAGGGAAGTGGTTAAAAGCCCTCAGTGACATCGGTCAATTGAATACAACACGATATGAAAAACCACATGAACGTGAGCCATTGACATCACAAAAATAAAAGTCATAGTTACTAACTCGTATAATTAGCATCTTTGAGTCTGTCATGTCGTATTCTCCACAGCGGAAAAAGAAGTATATTTCTTCCTATTTTCCTTCCGTAAAACCAAAATAGGTCTAAAACATCAAACATGCACACAAAGGAAACAAAGAACCACCATGTTTGGAGGATCGTGTGTCCGCGCATCAACCAGTGTTGTCCTTCGCAGAATCCTGCGCGCACGCCGGTGATAAATCAGAAGTTTATTGTCAGACTAAAACTTGTCACTTTTAACTAATAAAATCTTGTCTGTCTACCCATTTACATTTTTATTATAGTTTTTCCTGAAAATAGGGATAATAAAATTATGTACCTTGCTTTGTGTTATTTTTTTCATAGCCAAAATTATTCGTGTCAAATATCAACTGGTTTTAAAGGCAAATAAAATAATATGATTTTATGAAAGAGCATTGTTACGCAGACTGCCCGGCTCCTTTTGTAGACGTGTTGGGATAGTTATATGAAACACCACGTACTCCGAACGAAGACATTTATTTGAATATTTCCTTTAACTTATATATATACCTTCGGAGGTAACGAAACCATAGCGTGATTTACAAAATCTAACAACGCCATCTAGGGAAGTTAGTGCTAACTAAATAATATGTTAACAGCTTGAACATACCGCCCACCAAGGACTCAGTCCTTTCAACCGCCCACCATGACATCATGAAAAAAGTAATCTGAATAAGAGCGTGTTGCCTCTAAAGTCGCTTGAACAAGCATCTTTTGATGTTTTAATTCACACCGACTGTTTAGGGCATAATTCGGATGTTTGGCGGTGTCAAACTCCATTAGACCATTATTTTATGGCAATATTAGATTTTCATTTTCTTAATAAGGAAAAACTACTTACTAATTTTAACCGTGTTTAAGATAAGATTTGATAATAATGGTCCTATTTGCGGGGAACATCAAAAGATCTTCGTATTGACCCCTACTAAAATTCTTAATGATTTCTTTGCACATTTTGTTTCTGTTGGTTGGTTCTAAGCAATATATCCTTATTAATTGCAAATGTATTATGACACTGTAGATCTTTATCAGTAAAAATAAACTAAAGTTTCAAGTTATCAATAACAGTTATAACAATTTTGATAATTGTAACGTGTAGTCAGAAGCTCGAGTGTCAGGCAACCAGTTTTTCCTAGGGGTATCGATCTAACCAGTTACAGGATTATAGACACCAAACTTCACTTCCCTCGTAAATATTCTTGTTGTTCAGCTACGTTTGGTTATACTTGAAGCTGATCCCAAAAACTTATGGAATAAGACTGCAGATGATGAAGTTATGTAGCCATGTCCTTTCACGATATTATGAATAATTTCTTGTGTTAAGTCCTTAAGTTTGGATTCGAATAACGTTAGTAGCCAACTGACAAATCATTTGCTTTATTCAATTACTTTTACATCACAGTTTTAATAATAAAACTTCCTTCCACCTCGAGACGAACGTGGAAGTAAATCAAAACATCAAATCTTAACCCGTAACTGCATACGTACATACAACCAGACGACACGACATTAGTCACTAACCGCGTAACCAACCCAGCTGGGTGTCACGTGCGAGCTGTAACGTAATGTCGCGTGAACTGTTATCAACGCTAAACAGTGTGTGTCTAAACTGCAGTGTTTCTTAATAAATGATTAACTGTTGTTAAATCATTGCATGTCATTACAGATTACAACACGTCCTGTTTTGCATGTTTTGCAAAATGGCGCGTGTATGCATTGTCTATTTATGGGCTGGTTGAATCGGGTCTCGCCAAGTTATCATAGTGTTTGGTATGAAAGTAATGTTATAATGTTTCCTTTTTATGTCCACACCATAAGACCACAACAGAAAGGATTTGTGATTTGTCAGCATCATTTTAAAATAAAACTTTGCAATTTATCTCATCTTTGTCACGAAATATTAAGGGCCTTCGCGCCTTTTAAGCCGTAAAAACGTTACATTCTAAAGAATACTCCTGATTAACGGCTGGGTGTAAAGATTGAAAAAAAATATATGTTGAATGTATATTCATGTACAACAATGTGAGTAAATTTTATTTTCTTATGACAAATAGTTGAACTGTAAAAAATATTTAACAACACGCTATTTTGTTCAAATAAATGCTCACTCCTTCTAAACGGCTTCGTTTATTTAAAATATTTTTGAATACATCAATCGGTGTTAAAATTTACTACAAAGTGAGTAACGCTCATGTAAATCAGTCAATATTTTACAAAGAATATGTTAAAAATGGAGATTTCCACATATAAAAACCGGACGAAGGCGGTCCGCGGCAGCTGTTCCTGCCTCGCTGCATAGTATATGATATCATTTTGAGGTATCGGGGTACGCTCGGGACATATTAATATGTGCGGTGCAGATATAAAAGTCTGCGTATAGCTCCGCCTGGATGCTCAAGGTCATTGAGGGTAGGTACTATGCGCCTTAATATGGACAGCTTATAAACTCGGCTTAGAAATACTGCTCGCATTCAGTTTCATTAGTAAACCGCAAATTATGTTACCCACAGGCAAAAAGAGGGTTTTTCAAAGTTGCACAACTGTATTACAATACAGTATTAATAAATAATATACTCCCCAAATTACTTTTAATGGACACAAATATTACCCGCATTATTTATCATTACAGAAAAAAAAACAACAAACAAAGCCACGCCCTCATAACGTGATTGAAAAGGGACCTCGTTCAATAAAGGTTAAAAATATAGCAATAAACAGAGTGGTCTGGAATAAAAATCATAGAGGCGTACCCTGTTCCCACGGGTACCCGCTCGACAGTACCCCAGTAGCAGACACAGGGTTAAAAGAGTATGGGGCGCTAAAAATAATCGTCTCGGAACGTTGTATGGACATTTTTATTGAAATTAATTAAACTTGTGATTTGTTTGGGAATATTTAAATAAATGGAAACGATGATGCAGTTACTGTATTCATTAATTTTTACTGTGCACTTAAGTTGTAATTTATTTATGAAACATTGCAAGCGAGTTGAGGTGTCTTTTTGAATCCATGGGGTGAAAGTGGAATCCGAAAGGGGTTGTTGTGTATCAATTAAATTATTAAAGCTGTGAAGTAAATCCAAACAATTTTATTATGAGCCACAATGTATCTAATAGATGCTGGCTATGTTCGAGCGTGCATGATAGAAACTTTTAACATAAGCATTATTTAAAGATTCGCTGGACTGTCTAAACAGGGTACCGAGGTCCTGGAACCCAAAAGGGTCACAGAAGAAACGGGTTTCTTTTTAGTCAGTACGAGTCTGGTCCCGTACCCTTTGCTCCAAACGAGGTCGAGGGGTGGGAGGACCCCTTTAATGATTTTTCAGCCAAAAAGAAAGAAATTTATTTAAAAAAAAGTACTGCATTTTAACATAGAACTACTTCTTTGAAAAAAATTGTATTACCAATGTCCTATAAATACGCCTATTAAGTTTTGCATCGTTGGGTAACTTAGCTAGTTCGATTATAAAACAGACCACCACAAATCTAACCCTGGTTGCTACCCCACTGACCTTGAACAAAGAGGGTAGTTATCATAAATAAGGTGACATTGGGACTGCAATGGTTCTATATCAGCAATGTCGTAACTTCTAATAACAAATAACCGTTTATTTCACCAAAGAAAATTGTATAACTGAAGAAAAACATGACCGTTTGTCTTCTAGAAATAGAAAAACAATTTTATTTAATCAGTGATTCGTTTAGAAATTTTTACATTCATTGCATGACTAGAATAGTTTGTTACAGACAATAATTCTGATAAGTAAGGGTGATTTTCCATATGAGATGTGCTGTAGATGTGAAAGCTAAGCTATGAAACTATATGACCGTTTCCACTGATGCTAAGGTATGTAGCGGAGCGAGTAAGATGTGCTATAAAGATGCGCAACTCGATCTATGCAATGTATGGACAAGCCTACATACATAACTATGGAAATCGCGACCATATTTTTCTTTAAAATAACGTATATAGTTTATTTGAAGTCCACCAGTGCTATTTGAACCAAGGAATATGATTGGTGGGATGTTAGATATTATATCTAGCGCATTCATAGCAATATAGTGTGGTGTATGTATTATTTAGATGAAGTTGGTACTACATTATAATTTATTTTTCATAATGTTGACACCACCGTCGTGCAGTCTGCGGATATACTCAGTGCTAACAAAGACGTTACCTATCTGGTTCATTACTCTTCTAGTTGACTGAGTACCTGTTGGTGTTGCTAATAATATATTTATCTTATAGCTTAGCAAATCTTCAATGGAAAATCACCCTAAGACAGTTAACTGTATTCTTGCTCTGGATGAGGAAGTTGAGGAAAACAACAAGCAGTAATAAAACAGCAGAGAGAAAAGTAATAAATGATCTCAAAAAAAGCTGCAATAAATCAAGCAACGTCTTAAGGCCCCGATCGGCTAAGCAGTGGTGCGTAGGTTGAGCACCTCACGCAACGTCTTGAACGTACTTGGCACAGTTCCAGCAGTCCGAACCTTTGTCTGTCCGTCTGTCTGGGCCTTTGTTTTGGTTATGAGGACACCCTCCCACGTGCCAGCAACGCGAGTTAGTCATAAATGTTTATTAGGATAGCTTAGGCGTGTCATGTTCTGTCGCGCCGTCTTGCTGCTAAGTTTTAGTATTTACGGGCCGTGGTTTCGCTTGTGTTAGATTAGAATTTGCCAATCATTTCGGGTCGTACAACCTACCCCCTGATCCGTCAAATTAGTTTTTTAAGATTTTCAACTTTATCTGAAAATTAGAAGGTTCATATTCCATTGGGATTTGACAGAGGTCGGTTGATGTAAATACTGGCATTTTTGTTCTCTGCTTGTAATTTATTCTATCATGCTTTGAACACCTAGCGCCATCTATTATCATAAAAACGTTGTTGTTTTAGTCTCAAACTATACTTTTCTTTTCTATGGTAGAAAATTGTTCGTTTCAGACAACGCAGGATAATTTTAGTGGTTTAGGCGTTAAAAAGGTAACAAAAACAAACAAACTTACTGTCTCATGTAGTATAGAAAGGCTATTTGTACCATAAATTAGCCACGTCAATGAATTAATCAATCGACGCTGAACTCGTTCAACAACTTCTAAAGTACACACTAAATGCGATGACGTGGCGCAAGCAAAGGCGAACAGAGTCGATCCGAGCTCTGTCGTGGTAACTTTGTCATGCTAATTTGTAACCGGATCATTCCTCGCTTCACTTCATCAAATACCTGTTGATCTTCCAGATCCATGAAAAACAGTACCCTACCTTCAACAAATTGATGGATTCGCTCAAAGATAAGTACCGTGTCGAGCGATCGTGGAAGCGTATGTAAACGAAGCGAAGGTCTACAAAGGGTTTCGAAGGATCAGACCGATTTAATTATCAGTCTCTTGTCTTACCAACCCCCTGGCGAATAATTACTTTTGAGTTTCTGCTCAGTATTATTATTCAATCCTTTTGTATTTGATGTTTTCTTTGATTCTGTTAAAGGTAATTTTAGATCAGGAAGTTGCTTCTGTCAACTGCACTAACTTGATTGTATAAAAGACTTTTGAAATGGAACTATGTTCCCAAAACATTAAAATGCCTAGTAAAACATTTAAATTATCTAGTTATACTTTTCTGATTTATCTAAATGGCAAAGGGGTTAGCCATCCAGACTTTTGGCACGTATCATAGGCATAGCGGGAAATGGAACCCGAACCTCCCCCCAGCATCCGAAACTTCGAAGAGTATCCGAGCGATATCGATCAGATATCTGTAAAGGGCGTAACTTCCTGGACATTAGTCACTTTAGCTCCGGTTTGATACCTAGAATAGGTATATCAGAAGACAGATAGGAACACTGAACTCAGTCTAGACTTCAGACACAATTGTTATTCACCACACCTCGACTCCTGGGCGTTACAACCAGTCGCGACGATTTTATGATTTACGTGCAAAGATACTTTTGTGGAGTTTTATCAATAAAATACGTTATTGTGTCGTGATTTTGTTATCAACTTTGTTTTGTGCAACACAAAACTTAGAATCGCAAAAAAACATGTTCCATGTAAAAGTCTAAAAGCCCTTGCAGCTGGCAAATAAAATTGGTTATTGTTGTTTCGAAAAACCAATACACGATTTCACATGTGTGAACCTGGGCTGAGCATTTTAGAAGGAATGTCGGAATTTTTTGCGTCGGTCGACCTCTGACGCTTTTTGCGGCGGTTGGGTCGACGCTACAAGGTTGCGTATCCTGCATTAAAGTGTCGATACTACTGCAGTATTTTTATTCTATTGAACGTTGTATTCAGTTCACTTGATATTACAGCCTTTTGCAGTAAACTGCTGGACTGGCTTCTTGCAAAATTATCCTAGTCTTTCTCCCATCTATCTTCCGCATCATGTTCACTCAAACATTAGGTCGTTAGCCCAATGTATTTGGGGGTGTTTACGGGTACACAGGTTTCAATCCAGGCCTCGTTTACAGGGTCTCGGAAATCTCTTAAAAGGGCACCACAGGTACGCATGGGGCATGTGAAGCAACAGGGTGGATTTTAGACATTAAGAGTCTAAAATTCCCTTCCACTCCACCCAAGACGGGAAGACTGATTTGAACATTTTTAGCCCTCATTGCCTATGTCAGCCATTAATCCTATATTAGGAAATTTCAATCACACAAAGTACCCCAGACAAAAATAAAGTTATTCTCGAACAAAAAATGTCCTAAAAACTTTCGAGTTTCATTATTCTTTGACGTAACACAGTAGTAACCGTTATAACTCAAAAGACAAACATCTGTATTGTTATATAGATAGAGATTGGCTGTACTAGATACTTGTGAGGTTATGTTCGCTGTAGACTCGGCGGCGACTATCAAGGTCGTATGGTCACGCTATAATCTTGAAGTTAAAGTAGAAGCAAGACTGTGGTGTCTTGAGTTATGACTTAAGTTTAGTTTGTCTATGATTTTAATCGTTTAGCTGCTTTATTTGTTTTTTTTTTATACTTTGGTTGTTCTGTTTTGTACTCAGATTACGTACGTGTTGTATTCAGATTTATGAAGTCTTTGGTACATGTAATGTTGGCTAATGCCAATAAACGCAATTTTCTTTCTTTCTTATTTTCCTTCTTTCTTAATGAGTCCGGTTTCGTTTTCAAACACCTCCGAGCCACAACAATGTTTTAAGAAAAGCACATTTTCGTATTTTCAACGCTTTTCAGGGTCAAGAGTCGAAATTTCATGTAGACGTTGCTAAGTTTTGGTAAAATGGGTTTAGACATTTTTGTATGGTCTAACTATGAAACAATAAACAGGAATACTATATTCAGACGTTAATTGTTAGGAATCTAATAAAGTTTAGAATTTAGAACTCATCTGCAATTCGTCTAGTCTCAATTATGTAAGACTATATAAAAACACCAGTAACTTTGCATTTTACGATATTATAATGTAATAAACATCGGACTGTACAGATCGTCGACTTAACGAAGTTCTTTGTTGGCAAGGCAACAAGAGAACAATAAAATATGGAAGCTGCGAGATGAACGTTAAACGGTTCTTATTGAATTTTATATAATACGTTTATGGTTGATAGGACATCTTTAATTACATTTTTGTTAACCGACTTCAAAAAAAGGAGGAGGTTCTTTGTGATACAGTTTTTTTTATTTTGTGTTATAAGGAAAAGTAGAACTTTTCCATAAGGAAATGGGAAGATTGGTTAAGTGAAGAGATTTAGATAGAATATTTATATCACTAGCTGATGCTTCGTCCGCTACAACTCGAAAATTATCCCACGGAGAGATAAAATCGGGATAAAACTGTCCTATATTATGTTACTGTAAATTATAGGTATCTACAAACCGTTGCTATGTAAAATCTAAATCTTTAAAAATTCAATTTAGTTGCCATTAGACTTCTGCTTAGATTCGACTTACGTTTTATATGCTAAGCACCTAACAGCTAGCAACATAAACGGAATTAAATCCGACATATTGACTACACAATGAAAAGACTATAAAATGACTCGTAATTATAATAATAATGAGCCAAAGATCAATAAATTATAATTGCATTATATGGATATTTATTTTAATTTATTCTTAGTGAAAAACTTGATGTCCTACATACATAACCAGATAAGCACCTTGCCTGCAGAAATCTGTCATAGCGAGTTTCATCCGTGTCTCGGAAAGCATGTAAAGCCGTTGGTCCCGACTGTCATTTGTAGATCTTTGACATTCATTTTTATTAGTCAGAAACTCATAAGTCTGACAACAAAAAGATTTAAAAGAACGGAAGAGCGGGCATTGGGAAAATTGTCATACAAAATTGTTGATGCCGTGCGTCAGTAGCACTATCGAAGCGTTGCATAGCAACGCGACTACTAGACTGAGGGACTTTTTACCTATTGGTAAAAAATTTTGGATCACAAATTTCTTCGTGATGTCCCGTCTACTGCTCGTATATAGTTTAATGTCTTTGTCTGACAACCAGTCTTAGGCCCGGTATCCACCAAAGCGGAGAGGAGAGGAGATGTGATTGAATAACCAATCAGATGTCCACATCTCCTCTCCGCTTAGCTTCAGTGGACATCTGATTGGTAATTCAAACACATCTCCTCTCATCTCTGCTTTGCCACCAAAGCATCCACAATACCGGGCCTTACCATGGGGTACCCACTCACTGGGTTGTGGAGGTCCGATATCCAGTCGCTCCATGTAAAATACTGATATTCAGCTGCATCTGGTTCGACTGGAAGCCGATCCCAACGTGAACAAATTAATATCGAACGGTTTAATGGTTTTTATGCAATGATTATCGTGTCTCCTTTATTTCAATTATCTTGTAACTTGGAGACTAAGTGCAAAACATAATTAAGATGTCATTCTGCAAACGATTGACAGACAATGGTTTAAAACGTTGTTTCAGTTAATTATTAGGACAGGCCTGTGAAAATATCTTAAGAGATTACGACTGCTCTGGAATGCAAAGGGTAATTATTAAAGGTACGGGGTGGTCTTAGTCAGTACGAGTCTGACAGTCCCTTCCGCTCAACAAAAATTTTCAGCACCAAAAAAGAGTTACCTAATTATTTATTTGCATTTAAGTAGGTCATCATAATTTTAAAGTCATCGTCAAAGTTTAATGTCTCTTTTTATCACTGTCAAACCCCTTCCTTTTTTGACATCAAGATAATTTCATAAAAGACAATAATAAATCATTCTCTCAAACAGGTTAACTCGTTATTCCCTAAAATTTAAAGTTTTAACACTTTGATAAATTACTGACTTGATTGACAGACTAATCAATTTTTATTATAAAAAAAAAAACGTTGATGTGCAGAAAATATCAGCTTTTATTAATGTTTGCTTTTTATTGTCCACAGGTAATATTTGGTTGCTGTCAGTGTCAACGGAGTTCTTTTTTTAAATAAAGGTGAAGGCGGTAATTCTGGTTATCGTGTCGAGGGCAAGTGTTAAATTGCTGTATTTTATTGTTTTCACGTTAATTTCTCATTTGGATTTAATGTTTATGTTCTGATATTGAATCTTTGTCATTATGTCCTTATTCCTTGGAGACTTTGGTCCTTGACTGACTTGTTTGAACTGATGAAAGAGAGCTGTTCAAGTATTTAAGTATCATAGAGGTATTTAAAATTTGTGCAAAATGTGAACTCATAAGGTTAATAATTATGTTATAATCATATCTCATAGAATTTTGAGACTGCCAAAAGTATTTTCGTAGGCTCTAACATGTTATTGTTAACTATTACCATACCGTATTAAGTACAAGGTACAAGCCGTTACGTTAATTATTCTCTTATTATTTCACTTCTTACCGGTAATTCATATGCAAAAATCCGGGAAAATGAAAAAATAAGTATTATTTCGATGAAACCGGAATAAATAATGGCAATATAACTGCAAATCGCCGGCGCCCGCGCCATATCGGTACTAACTAATAACAAGATTTACCGGCCCACTTTCCAAGGAATGTTAATTTCAATCGATTAAGAATAAAACTGATTAACACACAGACTTAATTGATGACGAATTAATTCGGTTCCTTGAGCAAATGTATTAATTGATTTGCATTGATGAGCTTTCGATGCTAATTATAATAATTTTCACTTTTATTGTAAAGATAAGCGATTGACGTCATTTTTTTAATATTTTGTAAAATACGAAAATAACGTTTTTATGATATTTTTACATACTTTGATGTAGATCTTGCCATGCCTTGTGATCTAGAATCTTAGATGTTTTACGATGCGAATCGTATATAATCGTAGATATTATAATTATATTTCGGTACATCCTATTAGTTGCATGTAACGTAGGTGTATCAGTACTATCAGTATAAGTAATGATATTGATTAAGGGCTTACATCACTAACGTCGACAATAGTAACGAGAATAACAATGTATTTTTTATCAAAATATTGAAAACCAAATCAATTTACCAATCATTATTCCAATTAGCGATTACATTTACAACACAACACATTGCTTTGGTAAAATAACATAAAAACGACAGAAATCACGTCATTCATATAAATAACGAACACAATAATTTTAAACATGGAAAGCCGATTTAAAAATAAACGACAAGGTGAATGAAAAATAAAAACAATTAATATTTTCTTATTTCGATTTTTAAATGACAAATGACGCAACGAAAACGGTTCTCGATCAAACATGGCAGAAAGTTGCCAGCAATAAAAAGCGAAGGCATTTAATTTTACAGCTTAAAAATATTAGCTTTTTTAGGTGTCTTATTACTTTTTCACCATTTCTGGTTAACGAAATTTGGTATCCGTAACTGAGTGATGTCAACGTTATTTTATTGATACAATTTAGTACCTTTTTGTCAAATAATTGGTAAAAAATTAAGTATCGTAAATAATTTTAAAACGTGTTTATTGATTCGTGGAACCTCAATATTTTTTGAGCGTGGCTCATTCACGTTATGTAACGTATTGTACTAACAAGACAATGAGGAAAATACCTTTTAAAAATATAAAGAAAGGTTTCGTTCTTCAAGAGAGTCTTGTGGAAATTTAATTTTTCGCTTCATGCACAAAAAGACAAATCTTTCTAGCCTTTGTGGTTCTTAAGTGACACTTGAAAGGTATATTCGAACTAGAACTTTAAAATATATTCAGTCGTCAATGTTTTTTCAAGTGAGTTACTTATCGTTTTCTTCTTTAAATATAATAAAAAAGCCGTTTATGTAGCTTACAACTTTGAAAAGCTATCATTCTCTTATCCTGAATCCATTATCTTTGGGATTTACCCAGCGTTCTTCTATGTTGGCTATTGGTGCCGGTTATCCAGTAGGATACTTAAGAATAACTAGCTTATCTCAGTCAGTACTCACCCTTTTTTAGTCTTAAAATCTTCCACAAAATCCACCTAACACTGCCTTTTTTCCCCTATTCTAGTCAATCTTTCGATATAACTTATTTCTTACTTCGGAATGTCATAACCAAATGCCCTGACAACCGCTGATGATGATTACGAAATATCTTTACAATGCATTACCACCTAAATTCAGTAATTTCCTGACCTATCTCACACAATTTCTCACAACGGATGTAAAGATGATATCTCATACAATCTCCATACACGTCTCAATGATAATCCTCTTAAGAAATAACCATAAATAACGCCCACTTCTCTTTTTACGAGACAAACCGCTTCAATTGCCTAATCCGCACAATGATAACGAAGGCTAAATCTTTTCACCGCTTTATTATTTCCAATTGAAGTCAATGTCAGTGCCGAGGCTACCTTATGAATGGAATATAATGGCTACTGAAGTGTTTGTACGATGTATTGTAGTGGGAGGATTTACTAGAAGATATGAGTCTGGAACTTCTAGACATTATATAACAAAGGGGCTTTTTATGTCCGTATGTGTCACCGCGCTTTTATTTTGGGTCTCCAATAAATGTTATACATCATTAATTCATTACATAAATGAAATTTTGAATGACATGGTATTGAATTATTAAGTCAGTGTATTTAGTTCTTTATAAAACTTACAGGAGATCACAGCACACTATAAAGTTAATACAAAAGTTTTATTATATCCCCTTAACTAGAAAATGGATTTTGACCAATTATTTGATTAATCTTTTCGTGATTTATGAATTCGAGCCCTTCAATTTTTTATGGAGTCGATAAATAAATCAAAGATGTCAATAGCGGCTGGCTATGATGTCTTAGGAAGTTGGCAGTATGTGAAAAGAGTTAAAGTGACTTATACATATGTATAGATAGGGTGACTGGTAATTAGTGTACGATACTTAAACTAATGATAACCAACAACTTTTTTTATGGCAACAAACCTAAAAACTCAAAAAAACATCAACTGTTCAGTACATTTATGTTTGCTTAATGCACTGAACAGCAGATTTTTTTTTCACGATTTCGGCTTTGCTTAATAAAAATTGTTTGTTATCATGAGCACAATCACGTGTTTAAGTATCGTACACTAATTACCAGTTACCCCATATGTAACTTATTTTCAAATAAATTATCAGTTTATAATCCCTACCATTTAAAGTAAGACATAAGTTTATTACTTTCCCAGGTTAAAAAGATGGGTTTATCGTAAAATAACGGACGACTTCTCCATTTATACTCGTATCACTGCCGTCTTATAAGGATTTAATTGCTGCCTAAGAACCGTGAGAAGATCTTAAACACAATATTAACTTGTCCTTTAAAAGTACTGTCAACGATGTTTTAAGACGAAAGCGCCAAGATAGGTGAGATTGTCCTATCAAATGATATTATTTAAAAAAAAGAAAACATTGGATTGAATTACTTATATAGCGTTTTCATATTTCTGCAGGATAATAATGAGTGCGTTTATGTATTTTTGTACCTTAGGCAGTTGTATGTACGTTTTAAAGTTGCGAATCATATCGCACACCTAGCAGTATAATGACACAATTTCATTTTTCTAATTTTACAGAAATGAGGATTAAAGATTTTACAAATGTTTGAAACGAAGTTATGGGTTTATTTTACATTTTGTCATGGATTTTATGGTTTTGCCAACTAGTATAGACCTTAATAGATACTTAGGGAAAAAAAATCCACTTCAGGTCTCCAGGAATTACTTCATAACAGTCAAAGATGAAGAAAAGTCATGCAATTGTGCCGTTATACTTTTAAAATTTTCCAAAAATGACATTTACGCCCCTAAAGCCATAGTAATACAGGATGTTAAAACCAAGAAATAAAGGCAATTAGTTAATCGAAAATGTATGAAACTAACATACTTGAAAAAGTTTAACTGTAACAAATTATGATAACCTTTATTTGGCTCATAATCGTTGAGGAATGGACATCATTTAACGATGTCAAAACTAACATAAAGTAAAATCACGTATCTTTTCTGGTTTAAACCAGTTCAGCTCTTATAATTTCTAGCCTCGTCTATATACAACCCCTACATGTTGTCCACGGACAACCCTTTTTTTTTTTTTACTTGAACATTATAATTATCAGCTGTAGTATACCTCGTGCTGTGCTGACGTGCCTTCGAACGTGATTCGGCAGGGGATGGAGTATTTTATTCCATTTTCGGACATCCAGCTTGGTCCTAAATCTCAAATATGGTACAATGCAGAATAGAATGAGGTCCGTAAAGAGAATCTGCCTACCAAGCATGAGTCAAGGCCCGTAACCGAAAAGCTAAGGCACGTAAGTTCGCACAAGGAAAAGCGCATTTAATTCTTTGGCCAAGTTCTGCAAGAGGGTTCTGCGTAGAGCTCGTTTTGACCACGTCTGATGTATTGGGGCTAAACTAGTATCGCACCCTTCGGGTAGTGAAAAGTTTTGGTTCCTGTCAAAAAAAAAACGGTCGAAACTTTTAGTCGCCCCACTTTGCCTCCAATGCTTAAACCTGATGGGTCGCTGTCGCTGGCCCATCTGCATGTGAGAAAGCAAATTTATTTGCATTTCTCTTTGCAGGAAATTTACGTCTACTAACTGACACATTGGCTCCAAGCAACCACTGACTATACCTCGATGTAACTCTTCGGTGCCGGAAGTCACAATTCATATTAAAAGAGTCAGTCTAGACGTGAACAAGGCCAGCGGGCCTGCATACCAGCAAGAGTGTTGAGGCAGTGTGTGACTGAACTGTCTTCTGTGTTGACATACCTGTTCAGCCTCTCTCTTGATAAAAGAATGGTGCCAAAATCCTGGATTCTTGTGAATGTACCACATTTTTTTTAAACGTTGTAAAATCATAAAATGGGTCGTCCCTCCCAGGGCAGAGTAGAAAGGACTGTCTGACTTGTACTGTACTGACTAAATTCCACGGTGTCCTTTAATAGCCCCATTCCTCGGCAGGCTTTGGCCCTCTAAGAATGCCCCGTCATTATGCTGAGAGCTCTTTCGACCCGGGCATGGTAAGTGAATAGCCCATTACTCGCCGTCCGGATGCTGTCAATGTAGCACCTATACCAGAAAAGGGTGACAGTGCAGACCCTGCTCGTTACCGTCTGATTAACATTACCTCCATTCTCTGCAAGGCATGGAAAGGGTACTGAACAGTTAGCTGCTGACCTATCTCGAAGACAATGACCTTCTCAGTGACCGTCAATATGGCTTTCGTCGGAGACGGTCAACTAGTGATCTTCTTGTGTATGTCACGGACTGCTGATGGCTGGGGCGAAATCATCGAGAAACACGATGAAGCACTTGCGGTTTCGCTTGATATCTCGAAGTCATTTGATAGCGTCTGGCACGCTGGTCTACTCAGCAAGCTTCCTGCTTATGGCATGCCAGATGACTTTTGTAGCTGGATATCAGACTTCCTGGTCGGCTACATGGCTGCTTCTCTGATCTCATGGCTATTGATGCCGTTCCGTGTTCCTCGGGGGGCTGTTCTCTCTGCAAATATTTTCCTGCTGCACATCAATAACCTACTTCAATCTGGTATTGTTGGGTATGCAGATAACAGTACGATTTCAGAGAGATACTTGTTCAGCGCAAAAATAACAGGAGATAAAGTTTGTTTCTTGAGAGAGGCCATGGTATAGCGGACAAATTGACCCTTGCGATGTCAAATGTGCCATTTTTCTACTTATTTACTAAGTTAATAAAATTTCATAGTTCGGCACATCTGACAAATAAGCCGTTGTTATACTCGGAAGCGGGAGAAACATACCAAATAGTACAATGACACTAAACGCCCTCTCTCGACAACTAGTAAAACTATCACCGTGTCGTTTTACCACTTTATAAATTATGCACTTTTAAACACTTAGGCCGCAAAAACTCAATTTCGCTATTTTTGCAATTGTGCCATTATACTGCTAGGTGTGCGATATTTCGATCAACATGGGAATTGTCATTGTATTACAAATTTCTTTTAAATAAGGAATATTCGTGTTCCAAGAGTCCCGCATCCCCTTTGAAAGGGCATTGATTTATGAAGATCTTGAAAAAGTCTCCTTGCTGAACTCTAAAATAGCCCGTCATTTATTTTAAGCAAACCCGTTACTGCACTAAAAGTTCATTATGGCCAACCATTAGAAACAACTTAAAACGGCATGTTTCTGACTAAATTGAGGAAATGGTAACAAAATGACGTCACTTGTCATGATAATAATAACTTGTAGGATGTGAAACTGCCGATCAGTCTTAATGAACTATGAATACGACTCCGTCTAGCCAGGAGACGATTAGTCTGACGACGAATGGAAACCTAGGACATCCTGCTATTTTATTTAGCCATCTAGACGTGTTTAATTAAGATCCAAAGAGAAACTTAATCATATGAAAACTTTTTATTATGAAGAAAACTTGGGAAACGGATAATTTTCTACCTGTGTCAGTAACATACACAACAATTGGATGTTTCATCTTGAAATTGAATCTAATTTGATTGGATTGCTCGTAGATTTTATTAAGACCACTAATTTAGCTTTGAAACGAAAGATATTATTAAATTCTAGAGCTGACTGTTTATAAACTGTTACGTAATGAAGGCTTGTCTTGATTTATTTCATTTTGGCAATGAAGTCTTCAACTAACAAAAACAACATTAAATGAATAAACACGTTAATAACAAGATTATTTACGTAAACCAGTTAATAGCAACGACATTTTGTCATGATGACATTTATCGCTATTTCCCCGGAACCATAAACAAAGTATAATTTCTTAGGTCATTAAAAAAAAAAAAAACAACAATTCTATAGCTTTCCGGCAAGGTCAGGCCTTGACAATAGTTTAAATAACTAGACCTTTACCTGATACTAGAATATTATGGTTACAGTTTTATTAATTGCGATCATAATATTTGCGATGACATTGAAACTCGTGTCACTATGAGCCAGTGACTTAATTACAAAGGTTAATCCCTGGCCTTTATTGTTATATTAATTACATACGCGGTAATTAACTCGGCTCTCTTGCATAATCTCTTTGTCCCATAATCGAGATGTAATGAAAGGTTACCGATTCGATTACAGATTAGATTTTTTATCTATATTTAAAATCACCGATCACTATGGTTGTTGCCCAAAAAGGGCGAAGAAAAAAAAAAACACTATGGTTGTTTCTTTTTTTTTCATTTCAAAAATGGAACCGTTATTTTTTTAACGCTGCTGTTAAAAGAAGTGACGCCATATGAAATATTGATGTTTAAAAAGATAATAAAATAAAATCTAACCGAGTAGTAAATCCGTTCAGATTTATGACTAATTTGTTGGTTTATTTTATTAGTGGTATGTTTTTAAATAGATTATTATTTTATTTATTTTAACTGGTGTCGTTTCGAAATGGTTAGTAAGCGGATTTCACAAGACTGAATGGATAGTAAAAAAAAAATAAACGTCCGTTGATCTCCCGAGTCCCAATGTCGATGGTCTATTCATAGATTCAGTTTTAGAACATCGTTGTAGTTCGGCGGAGTTGTAACAGATGGCGTTAGTAGTACTCAATAACGAATTAAAAAAGAAAAACATAATTTTATTCTGGTTCGTTTATGGTCTATCATAAATATCACTTAATCGCAATTCTAAAAGCTATCAAAACATAAAGTTGCAGTCATCAATCGCCACCAGGAGAGTCAATCAATTAAAGTAATAGTCAATCAATCAAGTTTAATCAAGTAGTTGCAGTGTTATAAATCAAGTTAAGGTGTAATGACAGTTAAGGTTCAAGGCTCCGTTGGTCGGCCGTGGCCTTTGACCTCGTTACAATGGCTTTCGGCTATACATTACAGCACTTCCTTATATGAACGTGCCTTATAAAGTGGGCATAGAGAATAGAAGAGATGGGTTATCATGGTTGCTAGTTCCTTAGACTTTACGGTCATTGCTCGTAGAAGGTTTTGGATTTTCTGAAAAAACAATATTTTTCGTTTGCCGTCAAAGTTTGTAGGTACCTAATTACGTATTGTACCGAAAACTCGGTATCAGTACCGAAACCAATTGCACAGAAATGTTTATATAATTGTTAGACTCCATCCCATTGCTGGGTCAAGACTGGTCAAGGTCTGTCCCCAAGGGTTTTTAATTCTTACAATCTATGTCTACAATCTATATCTATGATTAAATTGTAACCCATACTATAATAGCCAATAGAACCAACCCATTGTTGGGTTGGTTCTATTGATGAAGATGAAGATTATCTTTACCAAATCTTAACCAAATTGTTACCCTTGCGAAGCCAGGGTATTATTACTATAATTAAATAAAAGTCTCTGATATAAAAACGAAGACATATTCCTAACAAAAATTTCCACAATTTCCTTACCAATCTCCAAATTGAATTTCCTCCCTACATCAGGATCGGGTTTACCTCCCTACTCGGTGAATCGTACCGTAGCATCGAAGTCCGGGTTGATACCGTGTTTCATTGTTTATTCAAATTTCCCAACGTCGGGAGTGGGTCGGGGTTCCCACGGGTAGCGCTAGGCACCACTTAACGCCTGACAGAATTGTACCGAGGGTATTTTGAATTTTGATTTTTTGGGTTTGAGTTCATAGGTCACTAGGTCATATGATTTTCCGGGAATGTGGATGATGAATATTTTGTGACTCACCAATCATGGACTATGCCCGGATCAACGACAGTGAGTCGTGTTTCACGCGCGCTTCGAAAAGCTGTCAGCTATCTGGCGGGGGCCCCTTAGAGGGTCAAAGCCTGCCGGGGTCGCATGACTGTCCCATCAGTTAACTGTGATCCCGGAACGTAAAGGTCTATTGAATGAACAAAGTGGGTTTTAGTTGGTACAAGTCTGACAGTCCCTCCCGTACCGCCCTGGGTAGGAGGAATCATTTGATAATCTAATCAAGTTCTAAAAAAAAACGCCTGGTATATTTTGTATTTTGGGTTTGAGTTCGTGGGTCAGTGGGTCATGTGGTGTTCGATGAGAAGTACCCAACCCTACTCCCAAAGTCCCAACCCTACTAATAAACAAGACAATGTATGGTTTGTTGTGTTTACAAAGGGAAGGTTCGGGAATCTTTATAATTTATCTTGCCGTTTGCAATAAAAATTATTACATCAGTAGTAAGAGCGAAATTCCATAATGAAACTAAGTATCAGCTCATTATTCATCGGAGCACTGTGGTTTATTCACCCTTGAAATTTCCTTAAATCCATTTTGCAAGAGCCTGGAACAGAAAAGTTGCTCCTCATGTAGTCTACAGTCTACAGACTCACGGCGAGAAACCACGAGAACTTCCGAGAACCGGGAATATAAGAGTAAAGTCTCCTTTGTTTTATTTGAAGTCTCGGGGAGACTTCTCGCCGTGAGACTACCAAAGAGAGGTTTCTCTATGTATCTTTTACTTTATTTGAAGTCTCGGGTAGTCTTCGCGCCATAAGTCTGTAGGCTACATTATAAAGATTAAAAATACATTGAAATTGAAAGTCTGTGATTTCCTTAACACCATATTTGTAAAGGTGTTTGTTTACTAATCGGCAATTAATATTAATCGCCTAATAAGGATGTGATTACCAGCGATTATAGACGGCTTATCGGCCCAATCGCAATTACTGATGTCTGTTGATTCAATTGATTGCAATTCTTGCTCAGAAACAACATTATTTACATAAACTCCTACATGTTTGATTTGCTAATGGTATGTAAAATTAATAACCGTGTCTTTTATGTACAGGTGTTAATTTGCTTTGCTTTTATATAAAACGTGTATCAAAGACAAATAGAAATACTTTTTATTCTGGACAGTGGACTCCATATTACAGGCGTGCATGCTGCAAAAGTTACAGCTTAGCAAATTAGAGTAGAAAACCGGAAGTCGCCACTGTGCTCTCGCTACCAGCACTTTGATTTTTTTTTTTTCACTTATTTCGTTAGTTTTATGGCACATTAATAAATCTAACAAACCCAAGTTCTTTGTTTACATCAAATATCAAAGACTTTAAAACGTCAGTAAACAAAAAGATTAGTTCCGTTTCAAGACGTTCTGGCCAAGCTGTAATTTAATATGTCATGTCCATCCTTTTACATAGCGACAATTAATTTCATTCATAAAAATTGCTACCAAAACAGCATTCAAACCTACATCGAATTTAGATGTTATCATCTCTGAAGCAATGCTGATTACAGGTCTAACTATCTATACTTAGCTAGATACAGCGTGCTAGTACCGCTACAGACAGCATGCTGTATCAAGTTCCCACCAATTCAATACCTAACATCTTTGTTACTGATACTGCTCGCCTACATCTTCCCACTGCTGGGCAAAAGCTCTCCCCAAGACTTATAGTATTCGTCATCATCATCATCAGCCTATAATGTTCCCACTCCTGGGACACAGGCCCCTCTCTGTGTGAGGGAGTGGGCCATAATCCACCACGAGCCCAGTGCGGATTAGTAGATGTCACATGTTTTCGAATTTTTTGGTTCTAGGACATGCCGGTTTCCTCACGATGTTTCCATTCACCGTTTTGATAGCAGTGGTGATGAAATAAATTACAAAGTAATGCGCCTGGCGGGGTTAGAACCCACGATTTACTACTCGACTGCTAAGTCGGGACCGATACCACTGGGCCACCACTGCTCTTCCTCCTCATTCCTACTCTTCAAACACACACATTCTGGGATGCACAGCACTTTTCGGTACTTATATCATTCTTTCACCAAAATCAGCGTTAATAAATAGCCCTACATATACAAAGCACCTAATAATTAATGTATCAAATTCATTACTAGGTAATCTGAAAACCGCAGGCTATATTTACATTAGGTCTAATTCAGAATACGTTTAGCCCACTCGCCATCGACCTCGATGCTAAATTCACATTTATACCTGAATACTGAATTGTATAGATATCAAATTGGATTGCAGGATTATGGATGAATGAAATATATTGTTTTATTTGAATAAAGGCAGCTTCTGTGACCGCTTTCATAAAAAAACCGGCAAAGTGCGAGTCGGACTCGACCATAAAGGGCAAGTAACATAATATAAAAGCTCTTGTAGTTGATTGTAACTTTGCAAGGTTAATTGTATGCCTCCTTTGGTTTTTGTTTTATTATTGTGTGAAAAACCTAATGCGGTTCACATAATGCATCTACTTACCAAGTTTCAACAGGATATCTATTATACTTTCGTCAAAAAGTGGCTGTGACATACGGACGGACAGACAGACACAGACAGACATGACGAATCTATAAGGGTTCCGTTTTTTGCCATTTGGCTACGGAACCCTAAAAAGCAGGTCAGTACGAATCTTTACTGATCGGTGAAGATCATCATCTGCCTAGCTTTTTCCCAACTATATTGGGGTCAACTTTCAGTCAAACAGAATGCAGCTGAATATCAGTATTTCACATGGAGTGACTGCCTCTCTGGACCTCCACAACCTAGTAACTGGGTAAAACGATGGTATGACTATAAACCATTGTAAGACTGGTTGGCAGTTTTATGACTTTCTGACTAATAGTAACGAATGTCAAAGATCTACAAATGACAGCCGAGACCTACGGCTTTACGTGCTTTCAGAGACACGGAGGAAACTCGCTATGACAGATGGTCATCCATCCACACACCAGCCTCGGCTAGCGCGGATTTTATTTTGCCTGCATCTACTGGTACCTCGGATAGGTACCGATAACCAGTTTCTTTAATAAAGTACCCTATGAATCAATGGATAGTCCATTACTATACTTCGGAAAACATAATTATCAAACCATTGCGCGTTGCGTTGGTCTTGCTCGGCTGTCATTTGAATATCATAAAATCTTTGGCAATCGTCACCAAAAATCCACCATGGGTGTTTGGTGGACAATAGACCCAAACTGTCGTATTCGAAATAGGTCGCATTTGAATTCATGAAGTTATGATATAATTTCTATTTATAAATGGGTAACTAGATTACACAATACAATTTGTTTGTATCTACGATCTGCGATTGACATTCGATATCGTTGTTTGCTTGTCGATATTTTACGTAACTTGTATTGTGATTTGTGATAGATAAGTTATTGTGTTATGTTGTTACTAGCACTACGCCCGCGACTTCGTCCGCGTGATTTCCGAACTTTAACTTTGTGAATTTCTAGTCCCGGCCACCCTCTATATGGGATACTGTTGGAAAAACGAAATCAATATTCAACAAAAACTCTATCAACCAGCAATATCGCGTCTTAGGTAACACCTAGGTCCTAAAAATTCAAGACTCCTAACTATCAACCGAATTTCGTATCATCCTCTCTTAGTGAGAATCTGTATCCTAAATAGAAACCCCCTGCAATGTTGAGTCCTCTAATTACAAACTCCAAAGACAACCCCTAAGGGTCGAGCTTGTAAAATTCCGTCTTAGTGAGAACCTAGGTCCTAAAACAACCCCCATGCTGAGAAACTCCTAGCATTAGTAGCAACAAAGATTCATACAAACTGTTAATCCCATAAACAGTCCCTTAGGCGTATTTGCGTCATAAAAGATCAACCTTGCAAAATTTAATACTCCTAGCATTTGTAGAAACGAAGTTTTATACAAAATATCAACCCCTAAATCAACCCTTTGGAATCTCTATGCAAAATTTGAGTCTCCAAACTATCGACCCCGAAAAAACCCCTTAGGGGTCGAATTTCGCAAAACCGTCTTAGTGAACATTTAGGTCTTAAAAAAAGCCCCTCGCAAAATTCGAGACGCCTAGCACTTGTAGTAACAAAGTTTCATACAAACTATCAAACACAAAAACAGACCCCTTGGGTGTCGAATTTCGCAAAATTCCGCCATGGTGTGCATCTTAGTCCTACAAAGGAACCCGGTGCAAAATTTGAGGCTCCTAGCACTTGTAGTAACAGAGTTTCATACAAACTTTCAACCCCAAAAACAACCCCTTAGGCATCTAATTTCGCAAAATCCCGTCTTAAGTATTTCTTACGTACAAAAAACAACCCCTATGTAAAATTTTTAATCAAAATACTATCAACCCCAAAAACAGGGGTTAGGGGTCAAACTTCTCAAAATTTCCACCTTGGTGAGCATTTACATCTTAAAAAGTACCACCATGCAAGATTTGAGACGCCTAGCACTTGTATTAAAAAAGTTTCATACAAACTATCAACCCCAAAAACAAACCCCTCAGGGGTCGGATTTCGCAAAATCCTGTCATGGTGAGTATCTACGTTCTAAAAAGACACCCCATGCAAAATTTGGAACTCCTAGCACTTGTAGTTGCGAAGTTTCATACAAACTATCAACCCCAAAAACAACCCCTTAGGGGCCGAATTTCGCAAAATCCGTTCTTAGTGCTCACCTACGAGGTATAAAGAGAGCTTATGCCAAATTTCAAGTTTCTAGGCCCAGCGGTTTGGGCTGTGCGTTGTCAGATCAGTCAGTCAGTTTTGAATTTTATATATATAGATTATTTTAAATACAAGTTTATATTTAATTGTCCTTCTCTTTTTAATAAATGCAATATTTACATAATATAATTGTTTTGATTATAACTACAAAGGAATCAAGTTCAATGAAATTATTATAACGAAACGACTTGTCGCTAATATATCGCGATAATCATAAAACAATTATTGCGATATAAATATCGCAATAATTGATAGATGATTGTACAAAAGTAAGTTAATTTGTTTGTCACCTTTTCACGCTCATTAAACTGAACTGACCGTTCTGAAATTTTAACTCATATACGTTGTTAGGTCCACAAAGACAAACACACATCCGGAAAAAAAATGTTAGCCCCGAAAAAATCAACATCATTTTGATAACAGATGGCGCTACAAGTACTATCCGAATTAATTTCCAAATTCAAAATTAACGCGAGCAAAGCCGCGGGCATAAACCTTGGTATCCATAATTTGGTATCAATAGCTCTTCAGTAACCCAATATTCGCAAATCCCGCATATTTAACACAAAAGCGGCTACATAATATCGGGCTTTAATTAATTCTTTTATAATAAAAACTGTTTCATGCGGGCTCATTGCTTACAACTTGCTTTTGTTCACCTATCACTGCACCAACATTATATATTATTTCTTTTTGCGGTTGTATTATCGGTTTCCATAATGAATTCGGTTTCTGAACATATCTTACGAAAAAGGATTGTAAAATGTCGATATCTTCGACATGTACTGAAAATATTCTTCAAATAAATGAAACAATGAAAGTACCTATCTATAGGTACTGTTGAATGAAATATTAGACAATTTTGTATTTATTTTTAACCTCATCAACTAGTTTTCCAATAATATTGAACTCAGTTTATAATTCAGTCTTCTGAAAACCAGTATTTTTTTAACTAGAATAAGTGAACAATGGACAACATTGTAAAATCATTTTTTTCTAAATAAAATTACTTTGCTTTACCTATAGAATTACATTATATTACAATAATATGGTTTTCCCAATAAACATTATATTTTTCCCCCAACAATAGTGTGTATTTTTATCTGCCTATGCCCCGCACTATACATAATATGAATTGCCTTTCCTTTATCGCTCTACTAACAGATATGAATAAAAAACATGTATATTTACCATATAAAATATTTATTAATTTTAATTATATTATGTAATACCTACTTTCAATTATTACAATAATACATCACATTTTATACAATTCTTGTATAAAAAAATCTCATCATATAATCAGTTACACCCTAAACTAGTATTTATTAATAAATTGATATGTTTATAATTCTAACAATAAGAAGTTAATTCTCATTGTTAATAACTTATAATTAAAATATCTATGATTAACTAAGTAAAGCTTCTTAAATTATAGGAATGAAACCATTAAATTAATGTAAATATAAATAATGATTATTGCAGTCAAAACTGTAACTCGGCCAAAACCAAACTTTTAACTTGGACTGTTGTCGGTCAAAATCCATGATTAATTAGTGTTTTTTCTCTATCAAGTGTGTTTCAGAACGCTAAATAAATTTGATTTAGAATCATTACATGTTTTTCAGTGTTACAAAAAATACCTAGTAACTGTTAAAGTAGTTAGGTAACGTTAAAATAGTTTGAACCGGTTAAAAGAAGTTTTTAGTAATTAACAGTGTTGACTGCCACATTTATTTAATCAGTAAAATACAATTAAATTGCATTAGTAAAGTATTTATTGCAAACTAATCATGCTATGTCAGTTTTATTAGTTGTAAATTACAATTACATTTATATTTATAGTGTAAAATATAATGAATTGATTATAATAGAAAAATATTGTGAAATTACATTTGTAAATTACAATTATATTTAGACATTTAAATATAAAGAATTAATTGTTACTTTAAATACAATTAAATTGCTATATCGTAAACATATCTGTATATTGAAATACAAATGATTAAGTTATAAGCAATATTTTTTTCTGATTACAAGAATATTTAAATAGTAATTTCATTTGTTTTTACTAGTAAATACAAAGAATTACAAATAGTTTTGCAAGATATTTTGTTTCAATTGCTTTTATATTTTAAAGTAAATATAAGGAATTGATGACCCGACTCTTAGAACCCTTAATATTAGTAATTACATTCATATTAATTGTCATTAATATAATTAATTACATATTATTATTCAATCAGAAGTTACCGCCTATCCCCATAAGAAAAGGCGTGATTGAGTAATTGCTCTTTGGTTATTGCAAAACAAATACTTAGCAGTAATAATTATTGTTAATTCAGGCATCAATTATTGTAAGGCAACCTTACAGTAAAGATACTCCAAGAAAATAAAAAAATAAAATATCACAACACACTAAAATATCACAAATTATCAACTAAACTTATTATTTATGAATACATTTGGCATTTCAAAATATGCTATGGCAAAACTAACCATATAATAAAACTTACAAAGTTACGAGCTGTTAAAAATATCCAATCTTTAGCTGTTACAATAAACAGCGTTTTTATTTGTTGATCTGTCCAATTTAGATTTTGTTTATGCTTTCTAAACATACAATATCATCAAAATAGACGGTTTTGGCATTGGACCTTTTGTGGCTAAATTTCGACTAGATTCATGGCGATTTAAACCTTGTAAGTCAATTATTTCGCCAATCATAAAAATGCATTGAATTGAGCAATTAAACCAAGTTAAATTCCTACAATTATTTAACTCTTAGAGTTGAATATGTTCAATAATTTTGTCTTGATATTGAGTAATGTGGTAAAAGACCTCTTCACCTTCTTCTTTTGGGAGGTCTCTGACCTCAGGAAAGGTTCGGAGTAAGATTTCTTCATCACTGGCATCTCTGAAGGTTCAACATCCTTGGGAAGCTGGTATTTGTACTCCTTTACCACCTTCTCTTCTGACGGATCGTACCTGTACAGCACAGAGTATGTACGCTTGACTTTCTTCGGCACCTTTGGTGTGTTCGGCGCCCTGTCACTCTTGCAGCGCTTAACCTTGTTCCTGCCGTAGTAATCCTGGTAGCTGTCAGCATCGACATAGATGAACCGCTTTCCCAAAGCCAGCTCTCTCTCCTTCTTCAAACTCTTCCACGAAGCAATGACAGATTCACGGCGGAAGGTCTTGTTAGGGTTGTGACGGCTGATACAGTAGCCAGGCTCATCCTGGATGTTGGACGTATCCTTCAATGGAGATCCTCTCGGGCTCGGGTTGTAGTCAATCTCCTCGTAGTCTCGTGACACCTGAAATAGAAATAAATCTCAGATCAGTGACTTGCTCACATAAACAACTCTATCAATGTTAATCTCGCGGCTGTCCCATTAACGAATGGCCGCCAGTGATCTTGTGGATTATTTAAAGTATCAATAGAACGTAACTACGTGACTGTTAGAACGTGAGGGTACAGCCGTCCCTTTCTATTATTAATAGGGTCGTTTTCGATGTTGTTCTGCATGTTCGTCATCGGAGCCCTTCGTGCGGTGCCCACATGTCTAACAACACCTGTCGTGAGCGCCATATGTCTAAATCTACAGGAACTTGGCAATGTCCGTACAACCAATTTTTAAACTGCAACCGTGAACTGTCTAGGAAGCTCATAAACTTATGGTATTCACGATATTTATCATGTGTAAAGGTCGGTCATCTCGATTCCGATTGTAACAAAAGATGCTTTTAGCTCGATGACATCACTATGAAAAATTAACTAAGGTCTGGAAAAGGTCGGACAATAAAAATATGTTTATAATAAAATGTCCTTCGGAAAACGCTTTGCTAATGTGTCGTTTGAAGTATTAAAAGCTTTCACGTAAACGTCGCGGTTGCACAACTCTCTTGAGGTTATATTCCCGTCGTTTGTTACCAGAGGTTTAATTTAATCTCTTTATTATGTAATATTTTTATGGTTTTCTTGGAATCCCAGTGTATGACGTCGTCGGCCACTGGTCAAATAATGGGTCACGCAGAAATAGACGGTTTATTATTGGAGTTCATTAGAACATGGTGTAAACGAAGCATTGGAATGCTATGGATATGACTGCAGTGATCTCGGGAGAAAACAGGTCTTAACGATATGAAATACTGCCTGTTTTTTTTAAACAATATTTATCATTATTACAGCGTTAATGCTAAATTATGTGTGCTGATATAACACGCTTTAATGTTTTGGTTAAAATTTGGGCCGATTCATTTTTAAATGTCAGACATGCAACTGTTTTCAAAATTATACAATTCCACTTAATCGTTGTTTTTCTAAATTTTTAATTCCACTATTCTAATAGACAATGTTTTTTTTTATTAAACTGTTACAGACCGGAGAAATTTCACGTTTCAAATGTCCATTGGTACTGACACGACAAATACTCGCTACTTTATATTTTGACAGCTCGTGTTGAGTAACATTTTTTTAATGGGTTGTGAAAAATAACAGTGCACTGTTGCGAATTTAGGTCGCAACGTAAAATGGGTCATTTTTAAATAGTTGTCCTATTATCAGGGTTAGTTAACACGGTCTAATTAAAACTGAAATTAAGCCTCGTATCTAGGCTACAGCCTCTTGTTTTTCGTGTATTTTATTTCGTCTAACCTTGTACTTTTTCGTTTTCAGGTAATTTTTTACTGTCCATCAGAGAGACGTGTCGTCGGTTGGTGAGTGTTTGTGACGTATCCACACTATTCTTTCGGGCTCCGCGTGTCCTATTTCGTGCACCCGTTTTGTAATACCACGTTAAAATGTGTATAGTATTTCTGTCCCGTCGTGCATACTCCGTGTTATTTGTGGAACTTATTATAGTTGTGAAGGTGATAACGTTACTAAAAGGTGCTGTTAATTTTGTCACAGGTTATTTTAGTGAACGCATCAGAATGTTCAATGCAATGTCTATTATTATACAGTTGCAACGTGTTTATTACGTACGGTTACGTGTTTGTTATTGCACTTATGATAAATTGAGGTCTACGGAAGTAACAACCTTCGGAAATCGTCTTTGCGTTTAGCGAGACAATTTTCTCTAACAAATTATCGAAGATATTAATTCCACTAGATTACTATACACAAAATTACGCCGATTGCAATGATTAAATTAGAAAGTGAAGTAGTGAATATCTAATCAATTACCAATCTATATTAATTACGATTATGCAAGTTAACTCAATTTTACAGAACTGCCAATAACGCTTTAATAACTTAGTTAACAAATTAATGATTCAAAACGTATTTTGATTGAAAAACAAGATTAGAAATCAGTACGATACTGTGATTAAATACCTTCAATTTAATACGGGCTCTGTTCAAACGTTTTACGGTTTAATTTCGCTTCTCATGTGCAGTGTACCCAGTTTTTTTGGTACCGTTAACTCGTATGTGCAAACTTCGTGCAAAAAACATCGGCACACATAAGTTTTTTTTTTTCATTCCGATTTACAGCTACGTACTCTCTTATATCTTCTTGAATTTATGCACTGTAATGTTTGGGCTAGACTTAATGCTTTGAGCTTCACTTTATAACTTCATTCTGACTTACTGTTATTTATTTTAACGGTACCGAAAATCGTTTGCTTATTTTTCTGCAATCGATTTAGGATTGATTTCACACAGTCTGTGTTCTAAATTTAAAATCTCCCTCATCGCCAAAGAATCACCATTAACGAAGAAAGCGAATTCAGCATGACTGTCTTAAGACAGTTTACACTAAATAAAAATCCAAAACGATTTTTTCAATGTTTACATTTGTCAGTAACTACAAGATATATTTAACATAAGTTTGCGAAATGTAAACAGTACAGCATGTGTAATTTACGCGATCGAGTCTGCGAAATCTGGTGGGTCTGCTATTCATAAACGACATTAGGCAAACGGTGTCTATTTTTGGGGCCAGTTCAAGTATAGGCCGCTATTCTTAGGCACAGTTAGATACGTGCTCTTTAGCACGCAGTGGGAGTCAAAGTGCAATTGCGATTTTAAATTTGGAACTCTATGGATTTATTATATCGGCGCAAAAATTTTTTTACGTGTTTGATTCTTGCTGCCAGTATTTATTTTTTTGTTCTTTTATTTGAATGAATTCTTTTTTGGAATGTTGTGTTTGAATCAATGTTTTCGTAACTTTTTGTACAAAGAAACATCAAAAACCGACTAATTAATGCCAAGTGGATTGTCTAATTAGAATAAGATCGTCTCGGGTTAAGAACCGATAAAGATCATTAATTTATGAGACATATTATTATTAAAAAATGACGTACCCATGATTGTACACTGACTAACTGTACATTGCCCACGCGCATTTTTTCGTCACTATGATTTTTCCGATGAGTAACAAGTTTTTTTTAATACTTATTGCACCATCACATTTCGTCAGTGTATTTATGATAATGACCCCAAGTTTATTGACATATCGTACAGTTATGAAAAGTTCACAGCCTACATACTTGTAAATGGTAATCTTACCGAGTTATTGCTATGATAAATAAAACAAATCGTAAGAGGATTTTCTATTAAGAAAGTACAATATTTTGATTAATTATTCCGTGTTTAAAGTAGCAAACTGCAGGCGTCTCTATGACATTGACAAATACTTTATATTTAATTCAAGCGATAAACCAATATTTACCCTCTTAAATGTTGACAAATCGCCATATTTTTACATGACCGACTTTGCATTATTAAAATCTAACGGCAGTGATATATGCAGCGCATTTTTAATGACTCTCGTTTTAAAATTGTCATTTGTCATTATCAGACATCGGTGCAGCTCTCCACTTTCGAAACCGTAAACCGGAATGGCGGGCGACAAATGACAGCTACTAGATGTTACAACAACACAAAAATCTCCTCTAAGCAGTCTGTCCAGTTTAACTTCAACACCGGTGAAAGTATCCCAACGAAATTCGCTAAGACCGGTCCAAGAATTAAGAATATCGACAACCCATTGACAACAATCGATCCGGATAAATTTTGACAGCAGTTTTGACAGCTCATTGTTTGTTTGACAACCTATCACTTTCTAATATCCGTTATTATTGCTCACAATGACAGCTTTACGCTTCCCAATTTAATAATTCACTCGCTATCTGATAATATCGAAAAAACAATTTGTTTTTAATGACATTTCAATTTCTAAAGCCCTGGCATGAGAGTTTTTCATAGACAAAGAGTAATTGTTTTTTGTCGGACGCTTCGTTTCCGTTTTTTTGCGAGCCGAGCAAGCAGGAACTGCCCATTAGCAACATCAGGGAGTCAGTTTTCAACTTTAATTATTACACAACTGGTAATATTAAAAGCTTTATATAATGCTTAAACCGTTGTATTAATTTATTACAACGAATAGCTCCTTGAAGAGCTCAAATGAAAGAAAGTAATAAAAACTTTTAATAACTTGAAAAGGCAAAGTTTATCAAAGTCACTTTATTTAAAATCCGATAACCTTTGAGCCGTACAAAATCTTTTGATGGAAGTAATCTTTATGATTAATCTCAAATACTTCGATTGGATCGATTTTGGGCAATGATTAATTTAATGGTCGGCTTTGAATGTTGGTAGCCATGAGAATGGTCGCAGGCGGCAATGTCAAGAGCTTTGCCACAAAAAGAACGCAATTCCATATTCAAACAGCGGACACGCACGCGCCGCAGTTCAATGACAGCGAGCATAGACAAGTCAGTTGCCTTTTAAGCGCATTAAAGTGGCCATGCACTTTGCGTAATAGTCTCTGACCACCGCTGCGTAAGCTCTATTCCGTAATCCGAATACCGGGCTTATTGTTCAAGAGATAGAGATCTGAACTGATTCTAATGTTTCAATAATGTAAGTTAATTACTAAGTGAAACTTACCACGCTTTCCCAACTACCACCGATGACGGTTTTGTCCAACATTTTCACTTTAAAGTTGTCACTGAACAATCCAATAAAAAATCACTTAGGAAAACTTATTTTCCAAAAACAATACGAAAAAGTTCTGCTGAAAGATATTAATTGTTTTCGTGTTACACGTCCCGTATCACGTTGTCACTAGGGAATGCTTTGATTTGGCACAGTGCACACCTCGAGCTTTCCTGAACGACTGAAGCGAAAACGTTTCAGCGTCATATTTATAGGACGGGAGCGGGAAAGAGGGCGGGTTTCAGGAAGACGCTTCGTTAGTATCTTCCACTTAACACGTAGTCACGCCTTCGTATTTCGAGGTGCATGTAATATAGTTCGGGGAAGCCCATCTATAAACGTACTGTTACTATAAGGATGCATCCTTAAATTCTCTTTTTTTCTATGTCGCCTCAGTAGGTACAGTTCTCAGAATGGCTTTGTACACATTTAGAACAAGCTTAAGTGTCCAGCACATTACAAAGGTACATTAACTCTCCTAATAGCTCTGAAGTTATTTCGGTTTTATGAGCACACGTAATGGAGACCTCACTGCAGACATCATGCATACAAGTTGTTAAAATATCAGTCTTCTTAAATGTAACTCAAACCTACCAATTAACTGTTGTAAATATTAATATGAAACTAATTTAAGAATCCGTTAGCAAAGCGTAAACAAATAAATCTAATTTCTACAAATATTTATTCAGTTTCGTAACTTTTGGACCGACCTACTCTGAACTTTGACTACAAACCGCAAACACAACTTTTTATTTTGTGTAGCGAGACCTCAGTTTAAACGGAATAAAATTTATGTTCCAAATTCGTATCCTTTGAACTTTTTGGCGCGAAAATAAAGTGAATTTCTGTTTGTTTTGGCTTTTTATACGTTCCGTTTTGTTACCCCTAAATGAACCGTTTTGCGCCATAGTGTTTCATGGCACAAAGATCATAAAAGCCTTTTGTACATTTAAAAATAAACGAAACAGGATATATTCTTCATCTTCTGAGATATGTTTCAGATCTTGGAAAGGAACTATCAATTTACTTGAGCATGTTTGAGAATCGCGATGAGTGAGTGCCGAGCGAACATTTTCTTAGAAAAAGATACCCTACAGCTTAAATGAATAAAAAATATTGCAATACGAAAAACATCAAAGGAAGCCTCGAAGAAACTTATTACGAAATAAGCAATAAATATCTAATGAATTCCTCACAAAAACGAAGCCTTAAAGCAAACATGAAATATAAAAGCTTTATAATATGAAATCTGGGGTCAGGCCAAGCGGGCAGAAGGAATTTTTAATTAAATTACTGTACAGCTAATTTCAGTGCCGAGCTAATTATTAAATAGGTACAGATTTTCCTTCTAAATGTGAGCTCTCTAGGGCTGTTTTCAGTCGGGAATTTTTGCAGAAAAACATTCTGTTATTAACTGAAAAGTAAACAATTATTGTTTTTCATGGGAGCTTTTTCAAGGAGAGAAGATATTTTGTCTAGACTGAGGTTTAGTCGTCAATATGGAGCAAATGTAAAACTTCCCGCAGTTTTACATTTTTGTCCAGATTGGCCCCAAATTAATAAGAAAAGAAAACTAGCTTTTAACGCGATCCAGTTTAGGCTGTGGGATAGAGACAGAGCTATACAAGTCGCCTAGCGCCATTTCTTTCCCACAGCCTAAACTGAGCTCTTGGTAAGGCCTCAGCAGTGGATGAAACCGGTCTGAAATGCATGATAATGTCAAAATGAAAGACAGGCATTTGTCGCCGTGCAGTTATTGTACAACACACGTTATTTTATTTATTTAAGCAGAAACCAAACAGTTTTTTAAACAAACATTGCACCTTTATCCAAATCTTTTACATGAACAGGAAACATCGAAATTGCATACAAAACAGTTTAAACGTATATCAAGCAAAACATAAAAACTCCTAACGGGGATAAAGTATGCGACCTTTTTACATTTACAGCCTCCTTTACGAGTGTATCGGCGGCCATTATGCGGTTCGGTTTTAGTTTGCGCACTCCTGCGCACATTGACGTCAGAGATTTACATCTGAAACCTTATGCCGTAAACCGGGGGCCGTAAATAGTTTGTTAAGTGTGTACTTGACGAACTGTGCGGGTCTGCTGATGTGTTTTGGTTATTTTAATATCAGTGCAAGGGAATTTTGGTCATCCAATCTTTGACAATTGGAAAAATAGTTGCCATATGCAAGCTTAGCAACAGAAACAGACCGACAGTCCCTACGTCAAGATAGAAAATATTAAGTCAGTCGCTTTTTTCACTTCTAGTGAGAGTTTTTGCTGGTTATGTACTGGTTATACTGTTTTTTGTACTTACATAAAACAAAGTGACAATACAGCGTTTAAACTATAGTAAAGAGTAAAGATTTCATTTTTGTGTAAGTTTTGCTATCAGATGAACTACTGAACCGATTATTTAAATAGTTACACCTAAATAAAGCTGCATTATCAGCTACTCGTAATAACATGGCTTGTATTTCTTTTAAATAAACTGCTACCCGTGCAAAGCAAGGGCGGAGAGCTAGTAGATTTTTAATTTTGTACTTATGCAGTAGTGACAAGGGAATTTTAACGCAAACGAGATTGCAGGCATAACTACTGTAAATTCAGTTATTTCATTAACCATTCATGGTGAAGAACTTTCAAGTAGCAATAACAATGAACGTGGGTGGATGTCGCCTCTCTTAAACTGTTTACAATGCAGATTGTTCCGACCAAGAACTTCTAGGTCGAAAGCAAAATTATCTCTGATTGTTATAACTTTCTAACATACAATTTAGTAGTTATTTCTCAAAGGAAAATCCGCTTACAAAATCCCAGTAATTATTTCTAATTTCTAAACTATTTTTTGTTCTAAATTAACTCGTACAAACTTTCACTGACGGACAATCTGTCTTGATCTGCGTAGATACGTCATACGTCAATTAAATCGATCCGTTATAATTCGCATGGCAAATCGAACGTTGTAACCTCGACCTGATTTTAATGTTTTTATTCTCACTTTGAAGCAGGCACTGGGTTACGTAAGTAAACCTTCAGGTTGCCTTCGGGCTTACATTCCGAAGTATACAGTATGTATCGGAAGGTATTGCAGAACCTAGAATGGATATATTTACGGAAAAAAGTAGTTCAATTGGATTATCTATTCCTTGATTGCTTGTTTGTCACAGTCAAAATCTTAGGTACTGCCTAAAAGCCGACTTATTCCTTTAATTATTATTTTTGCTCTTTGCGTTTTCAGGCTATGACTTCCTCTTGAGATATTCCCGCTTCCTTGGCAGGCGTTTGGCCTTATAGAGGGCACATCAGTTTGGGGACAGCTTTTTGAGATCTGGAAGTGGAACTCCACGTGACCTTTTCAAGCCAAGTCCTTTATCCTTGTAGACATTTGGCACTATCGGTCCATGCCAGAAAGATGACCACATCTCAATGTTACTTAATTTTTCGTAAACATCGTGTTTTACGACTTATGATCTAAAATCCGACATAGAGGATGCATCTAAAGCAATTAGCTCTTCAAAAACAATGATTTACGTGTAATAAACCCAGTCTTTGTTCCGTTGGAATACATCCAATATGGCTATTACGTAATTGCTAGGTTTTTTAATCTCTTCATGAGTGTATTGACTTTGTTTACGGTTTACTGTTTTATCTAGCTACAGATTGTGATTTAATAATCCCTAATGCTAGTAATTGGTTATTCCAAACTGTTTTTTACTGAGAAAAGTGAAGCTGACCAGAAAAATAAGAAGTTTTATAATAATGGCGTTTTAAGTGTGGAAGTCAGTTCTTTGATGAATTTTGGAAACAAACAACCGTTGTTTGAACATTTGCGTTGCATATCTAGGAACAATATATTATCTGTGTCAGCCATTTTCTCCAAAAGAACGGGTATGAAACCAGCAACGGGTTTAGCATTGGAAAAACAAGGAAGATTTTATTTTAGCTTAAGATCAAGTTGCATATTGTGTTCACTTGAAAAGAAAATTTCTAGCAGGACCTTTGGGAAAAAAGAGTCATCTTAACTGTTACAAGTTTCTTAAGAACCATTTCGTTTTCTTTTTACTTGGAGCTTCGTCTCTACTTCCAAGCGATTATCCATTGTAACCTAATTTCACTTCGAGATGATATAAATTCTAGGCTTTATTTTTAGGGTTCCGTAGTCAACAAGGAACCCTTATAGTTTCGCCATGTCCGTCCGTCCATCCGTCCGTCTGTCCGCAGTTTAGCTCAGAGACGCACAGTACTAGAGAGCTGTAATTTGGTGTAAATATACGGATTTATTGTGCCGAAAAAGTGGTAAAATAAAATCTCGTAAAATATATTTTTTTAGGGTACTTCCAGTACTTACACGTAAATTGAGGATTTTTTTTTTCTCGCGTACCCCTTAGTGTGGGGTATCATTAAATAGGCCTTTAAAAAATAATGATAGTTTCCATTAACAATTTTTTGATGAAAAAATTCGTTTGTGAAATATTAAGCTTTAAAGTGCTAAATTTTGCTCGATTCGAGTGTCCCCCCCCTCTACCAGCTAAACGGTTATGTTTGGGGGTGTGAAAAAATTTACAATAGTAGTACATATAACGAAATTTAAAAGAAAATTATCATGACTAAGTAGGCTTTACAACTTTACGAGTAATAGTCGACCAACTTATAAAATGTACTTGATGTCATATTTTCTTAAACAAAATGTATCGGAGACAACTGTAAATGTAAGTTTGTCAACTTTATTTTTACAGCTTTTATAGGTATGTTTTTAGGGATAGGTAGGTTTTTATCGTTAACTATTTTTAACTTAATTCAAAAAAAGGAGGAGGTTCTAAATTCGTTGTAATCTTTTTTCTTATGTATTTTCCCCGATTTCTCAAAGACTCCTGGACCGATTTTGAAAATTCTTCTTTTTAAAATTAAATTCATCGAATCAGTTTAGTTAGTTCGCATAAGTTTTTTGATGGGCAACTACGGAACCCTACACTGTGCGTGGCCCGACACGCACTTGGCCGGTTTTTTAAATATTCATAACTACAAATGGAATCTCTCACAGTTGTTACAAATCCATGATTTTAGTTTTCAACAAACTACTCGTATAACTCCTAACGCTAGCATTTCGCACCCCAAAATCCGACGCCATGTTGCAACACGACACGTAACACGTTACAGCAACAACGTGTCATTGTTCGCGCTGTCAGTAGCGTTGCACGCTGACATGCGGGTTATAAATAATGTATTGACCCACTTCAGTCCAATGTTGCGAACGTTGACGGCAACTCGCCAAACGTATTGACATTTTCTTTTTCGGAAGAAGAAGTCATTAGTTTTGCGTTGTGTGGTCCTGAGGGCATAGACAAAGTGACGTTCTATTATTTAAAAAATAATACCTAACAAAAATCTCTTGGGAGTAGTCTATGTCTATGTGAATTCTGTCGAAAGTCATTGTAATCTATGTTACTAACCATGGATGTGTTGTATGACCTAAAAATATAGTTGATGTAGTGCATGCTATCGCAAGGCTTATTTGAATCCCGTAAAAAGTCCTTGCATTCTATTTTTCTGACCATAGATAGGATAGGAATGAACCATACTCAAAAGACGGTGGTTGTGATTTATGTCCACTAAACTGTTATCCGATCGAATGTCAGTAAACTGTTCTGTCCAGTTAGTATAGTAGTTGTTCCCCCCTAGAAGTGTAATAATCCATGATATCATCTCCCAGTTTGCGTACGGAATGCTAATCGCGTTTTCTGCATCGAATAAAACGTTGTTTGTTTCTTCTTGCTTTTTCATAAAAAAAAACAGCTGTATAGGGTGAAAAGTCGGATCGAAAATGTGAAGGATTCAGGCCAATCAGTCTGGTCCAAATAGCAGAGTAAATAGTCGCTCAGTAAGACAGAATGTCTTATTAAACGTTTTCTTGTGGGTTAATTAATAAGCGTATTCATGGAGTTTGTTTACTTTTTGTTTGAAAGTGAGTCACATTACTTCAAACAAGAATCTCGGTAGCGGTTTCGCATTGTATTTCTTTAACAAATTAACGCCTCCCTGTCGTGACAGCGTAGTGGTTAAATATTAGTATTAAATTACGTTAGAAAGTGAAGTTTCATAGCTCTTGTTTGATTTGAATTCTTTATTTACTTGGACTGACTTTAAAGTGGGATTATTTAAACATTTTCCACGAATACTAGAAAAGGCTAATGTAGGATTAGCAACGTCAGAATGTGCCGTATGCGCAATATGTTTGACAGTTACTTTTTATAACTCCATGTCATCTCTAATGCGTTTCCATGAAAGCATGGTGGTCTGGTGGCCCACTAGGTCATCAGTCCTAACCCACTTGTTCCCGACATTTGGACGACCAGAAGACACTCATTAATATTAATATTCCCGGAATATTGTTTCTGTTCCATTTACTATCCATCTATAGATAAAATTCAGTGAAATGTTGGATTCTAGATCTCTGGCACTTCATTGTCCGTGTCGCCCCACTTTCTACCGTGGACAAATTGCGCTGGACCAAACATTGGACAAATGTTTGAACAAGTGTTGGCCTGAATTCATAAACAAAAAACAAGGTAAATTCGCTTCCGTTGTTTTTAGTAATATTTCAGTAAACACAAAGATTTCCCTTGAACTTTAGTTACGTGTTATAACGTAATGATTTGAAGTCATTGTTATTTTTTTGTAACGATACTTCAATGCAATAAGAAATCGATATCTATTGTTCCGATGTCTACTTTCGCTTAATGTTTTGCTAATATTTCAATGGGTATTATTGCTTTTCCTTGACATTGAAAATATTATTATCTTTCGTCGTTTCCAAACTGGATTGTTATTGCAACGCTGTTAATCATGAAACCAGTGTGAACTAGACAAAATGTTAGTTTATCTTAGGGCTGATTTTTCAATAGTCAGATAACTTTTATTTGAGGAATAAAAATGGCGGTTTGACAGGTCGTCTATGGAAAATATGTCAAAACGTTATTTTAATTCCTCAGATAACGTTTATCTGACTATTGAAAAATCAACCCTTTGTTTTTTACTAAATGTCCTAATACTCTATCTTGCAACTAAGTTTGCCAAAGATGAAGGAAAATCGCTTACCTTCGAGATCAAATCCCTCAGTGAAATACCTTGCCAACAGCTCGAAAAATTATCAACAAATAAACGTAGGCTTTCCAAATCTAAAATGCTATAATACCCACCTCACCAGGAACGTACAATCAGCAACCAGCCCCATACTTAAACGAGACTTTCGTCAGCAAAGTCACGCTCTCTTCACGCTGCCAATTAGTGTGGTTAATAGCAACCAGTAGCAACCAACGGCTTTTGATTTCTTTCTCTGTCAAGTGAAAAGTCTGGGTTACTTATGGTTTGTTTGTCAGTCGTCTACTTTGTGATTTTGGTTCGTTGATGGTTTTTTAATTGGTAAGATCATAAATGATAAATGATATTTATTCAGCAAATTGGTTTTCTCAAACTCTTTTACACGTCAAAGACACTATTTTTACACTAGATGAGGCCGGTGTTTCGTACCTGACTACTCTGAGAAGAAACATCCGAAACAAACTCAGAGGTCACAGTCTCTTTTAAAGGCCAGACAATTTTGTATTGAATCAGATATATGAGAACCATGCAGGTGTCTGAGGTGGTCTTTTGAAGAACATCAAATGAGTCCTGAACCAGGGGCAGGGTGGGAGGGACTGTCAGACTTGTACTGACTAAAATCCACGGTGTCCTTCAATTGCCCTTTTAGGTCTCACGATCTCATCCATCAGGCCTTGGCCCACTAATGGGAGCCCCGATCGTATTGCTGCTCTTTGAGGCGTGTCTGGAACAAGATGTGCCGTCGACCCGGGCAAGGTCCATGATCGGTCAGCGAGTCGCACATTACTTGCTGTCCGCATACCCGAGATGGTTGTGTTTGGTTGGTCATTTGATTATTTACTTAATTCAGAAGTACTTGTCGGGTTAAAGGTATCGTTAATAAGAAACGTTGGTTTAGAACCGAGAATACAAAGATCCTCACTGAGTCAACGGGGATAAACGGCTCTCACTAAGAGGAGCCATGAGGTCCAGCTATAGGATTATGTTCCTTAATTCCATATTGAGCTCTTCAGCAGTCAAGATTACTGCGTTGTCTTTATCGTCATCAACATCATCCGTTCAGCCCCGGATCGCTGCCAAGCCGCTGCTGAGCATGGCCTCCGTCGTTTCTCTCCATACTTGTATCGTCTTTAAGATAAACAATTAAAAACTTGTCTATATCCCCAAATTTTGAGAAGTAGCCCAGATGAGAAATGTCCCAAATGAGAAGTAGCCCAAATGAGAAGTAGCCCAAATGAGAAGTAGCCCAAACGAGAAGTAACCCAAATAAGAAGTATCCATAATGAGAAGTAGTCCATTATGGAGTCGGTAGCCCAAATGAGAATTAGCCCTAATGCGCTTAAACCTATTAATTTGATCAGCAACGAAGAAGCTTAAATTTTAATTAATAATACTTAGTTGAAAGTACATTCAGAAGTTATTATAGAACACTTTCTTATGTTAATTATAACCACCATCTGTTTCTCTGCGATTCTCAAGTATGAGTAAAAATAACCACAACCATTGACATGCAGCACATGTAATGTGCGTTCGTTCTAAAAATAATATTGAACATAAAACCGTGGCTATAAATACTTGGACTAAATGCAAGACTTACATAGATATCGCCGCGTATTGTCCCCATGGGATTTCCAGATCTAATAATAATCTAATAAAATGCTTACAATCCTAAGAAATATCACCTGAAAATCCCCAAATATATTTTCTTAGAACATTAAAGTATCGTAAAGAAAATCTGGCAACGAAATCATTTTACCACGCGCGCCCTATACCAATGATGCGAAGAGGAAAACCGCATTCAACCTGAATATTTGCAAAACCACAAGTTCCTTAGCACATTTCGAATGTTTTGAGAACGTTTCAAATCTGCCAGCTTCGAATTTCAAAATATTCTTTTTTTTTTTCTTCTAAACATGAGTATGAAGTGTTTGAAAGGTGTTAAGCCTCGATTCTCGTTACCTCTTTGTTTATATTAAACCTGTTCCGATTCGGATGTGTTAGAAAAAACGTGAATCAGGTAATAATTTCTGTGTAATCGTTGTTTAGGGAAAATTGATGATCCGATGAAGTAAGATTAGCTAAGACAGGTCATGACTGGCAAATTAGTCAGATGTCTGTTGGCCCGACTTCATGGGACCGAGAGTTACGTCATCTTGTTTTATTAAAAATATTATCTGTGTCCTTCTCTCAAATATTTTCTATTTATTAGCAGAGGCAGTGGGATCTGCCTTTGTCTTTCAGATCTCATGTTATCCTTCATAATGTAAACAGTTACTCCAATTGCGATCAATATGTTTAATGTCATAACAAATCCAGAGTTATGTTAGGATAAAATAACATTTAATTCTAAAAGAAAAAAGAAACTAGTTGCCTCATTTCGTTGTTTAATTTGATCCAGTATATAGTTTATTGCCCCGACTCTCATAACAGTGTTACGATGGCCAGACGCCATGTTTACTGGGGCCCACGACCATGTCAAGGCCTCACACTAAATAATTCAGATATTTTGTAGACATTTCGTAATAAATTCTCTTTGGAGATAAATTGTTAAGAAAATACTTTGTTGTTCAGTTAACGTTATGTTTTTGCTCACGGATGATTTCTACCACTAATTACCCGCGCCTTCAGACTGCTACAATTTTCATTTATTATTTTACGCAGTGGCTGTATTTACTGTTTATTTTATGGTTTCCTTATTCATAAATAAATTATACGTCTGCATCTCGGAAGAAAACTTAATAGTCTATTACTATTTCCCGAGTTACATGTTGGTCTGTATATTGCAAGAAAAAAGTTTATGTGTGTAAACACAGATTTCGGGGTTGCCTGGAACATTACGAGCGACGATCCATTAATTTCGTTGGCAACCCAAAAGAAAATGTTATTCAGTTCTCAGCTGCGCAGTCCTGGGGACCACCGGAGCATACCCGTCCTCATTCCATCAACATTAACTTTTTTCCACGACATCCAGGTCTTTAAAATGCATACTGTCACCATTTTATTTGTTAACGACTCAGTAGCTGGAACTCTTTGAAAAATCTAAAAAGAAAAAATAAATTATGGTTTTTCTTCGAACGCCACCGATATCTTTGAACACAGTCTTAAAACTTCGACAAGTTAATACTCCAATTCAATCGAAAATGGCCGACGGATTTAACCTTTTAAGACAAGTGAACTCGGTAATGCGTATTTTTATTGAAACTTTGATTATACCCGGCCGAAATTGGAGGCGTGAACATAATTTGGAGTTTTTGCAAGGTGCAGCAACCTGCGCGTTTCCTTGAAATCGAGTTTATCGTTTATTTTCTCGCTGATTCATGTCAAAGGATGTTGTTATAAAAATAACAAAAGGTGCGTTTTATCTGTCAAGCGGTTATTTAGAAACTTGAATTTATCTTAATGCGCGGAGTGTACAAATGTTTGTGTAAACTTCGTGTATCAGATTTAGGATCCCTCTCTACTACTCGACTACTCCGCTCTCCCGCGCGGTCGTGCGGAGAAGTCGAAGGATTTTGTGACATTGCCACGCGGTCGAATGGTGTATCAACGTATGTCATACAAGTTCATGCGATCCCTTTCACTGCCCGAGCACGCGGACGGGCAGTGTCGTGTGTAAATCGCCTTAGGAACGAAATGGCACATTGAAATAATATTTTTTAAACGCCATAAAATATGTGGTGTGCCTGACTCTTTTATGTCGGGTCGCGTGTTTGATATTATGTTGATGGAGCCATAATATTTAGCATAACGAAAAATGTGTCACACAACCCATAACGTTAATTAGGAAGCTAACCGTTTCAGACGGTTACATATAATCAATAAACCTAAATGTTTAAAATCATAAAACATAATATTTTACGGTTTTAACGCGAATCTCGATAAGTTGACGGTTTCTCGCGAATGTTTTAATGTTTATTGATTAAATTGAGGTTTAGTTCCAACATCTGGTAACCATAATTTTGTTTACTTGCATCGATTTAAGCACCTGCGGAATAATTAATGTCGTATTAATTACTTTGGTGATAAACGTTTCCGGACGAAACTCTCGGATAAAGGTCGAATCGAAGAAAGTTCGTCACAGTTTCACCAGCCAGGACTTTAAATAAAACCTGTTTTAATTCCACAATTACGTAACGTTTAAAACAAAAGTTTAAACATTTAAACGTTTTGAACTCATCGCTATTTACACGGATAAATATTTACTCAAAACTGTTTTGTGCGGAAGAAGTTTCGGTTAGAACTCTAGATGTTATTATTTTCTTCTAACTTGTTTTGTTTACTGATTTTCAATCATATTCCTCATTCGTTTATGCCCGCAGCGTTGCCTACAAGAAGTTCAGTAAATATAATTATCCTACGAGAACATAATACCGGGATAAATAAGTACCTATCCTAAATATTAATTATGGTTTTAAAACTATCTCCTTCTTTCTACAAAAAAAGATAAACATCTGTTGAAGTCTTATCTTAGAAAAACAATCAACTGCAAAACGGCATTTGAGGTTAATGTAAGGGTCGTTTTGCAGTTACTTTTTTTCAACAGGTGTTCAACTCTGTGTTCTAAATTTTAATCCAATTCCGATCACTTGTTGTGGATCCATCTTCACAAACTTAACATCTATAGAAAAATAAATAATCATAGAACAAAATATTTACATTACTATAAAGAAAAACATCCTAATGTACCGATTTATTTGCTTTCAGTAACAGATTTATCCTTTTCTCATAAGGAAGTTTTCAGTTTCCGAATTTTATCTGTTCGTAGAATTTCTAACCAAAAACTTATTTGTTGGTTTAGTAGAAGTTTTTTCCTGAATCAGTTTTATTTACAAGTTTGTTATGAAAAACAAAGATAAACTATGTTTGAAAAGTATGTGTTTTTGAGTGAAGTAAAACTAGCTCACGTGTTGATTTCAATACTTTTTCACGTTTCATAAAACACACGTTTTTTTTTATACATAAGTGCAACCCTGTTCGTACGAGTATTATCGACTTCTTTTCAACCTGTGAGCGTCTCGGGAAAAGTCGAAGACTTGAGATACCATAGAGAAGCCTTTATGAAGAAATGTCATAGGAAATTGATATTTTAGTGAGTTCATATACCTTAGTCAGGGGAGGCCTATGTTCAGCAGTGGACGTCTTACGGCTGATATGATGATGATGTATTCAGCGCCACAACTGAAGTCCTTTTGACGCGGCCCTGGTGTCTATGCCATTACATCAAATTTCTTTAAAAGAATGTAGTACCACGAGTTTTCCGCAAGAGGAGTGGTGGCCCGGATTCTATAATACGAGTAAAAGCACGTAAACTCACATTATACACCTATTAAGAGGAAACAGCACGGCTGTTTTTCCATACAAACGTAGTCCCCTGTTTTCTCCCTGAATAATGCCAGTAGAGCAATAATTTTTTTACAAAAAATCTATGACCACTATTGGCATGTCTCTATGTTTTCCTTTTTCCCATAAATTAATTATGAAAAGAGATATGAACCTTCAAAATCCTAAAAAAATGGCCAGATTTTCCGCTGTGTTCAAATAATCAGTAAACAAATTTGACGAGATTATATAAAAAAAGGAAAACATAGGAACACGGCCAATGCCTTTCTTTATTTTTTAAAGGAAAAAGTAGTGAAATCGGTTAAGTTTTGGAGGAGTATTCAGGGGACTACGAATCGTTGATTTTGTGCCATTTTTAAGGTATTTTCGGTCCAAGCTGCAGTTGTCTCCTTCGCGCTCTGTAACTCTGTTGTGGGCACTATGACAGCAATAGATTTTACAAATACCTATTTTTCAATAATTCTCCAACCCTTGCTGTTTCCTCTTAAGCAAGTTTGACACGTTCAGTCGGTCACATGTTACACTTAAGCAACCAGTTGCTTATTGCAAGCTTTGTATTTTTCGTAACAAATGCCTATGAGAAAAGACTTCATTTTCTTTTAAAGTTTCAACCCAACAAGTCAAGACAAATTGCGCTAAAGGTTTTAAAATCATTCAAAAGAAAAACTTTCTTTACCACAATTTACATAACTTAGCATAAAAACGCCACGATCGATCAATGTCCACAATCAATGAATCAATGACTCTTGCGCCGGTGCGCGGTGACATTGCGTAACCCTGCGCGCGCGCACGTGTCCGGCTATCGCGATGTAAACATGGCGTGACGAAGTAGATACTATAGCGTTTCTACATTATTTGTTTTATTTACACTGTATTTATGTAAGTCAAGTGTTTATCAGATCAAGTGCAATAAGTTCTTGATGGCTTGAATCAATGTGGACCATGGCGCAATGCCAGTGTCCTATGTGTGGCTTGACCTTTATTTACAGTGCATTGAAAAACAATAGAAGAAGTGAGCAACTACGGCATTCCAAGGCATAAATTCCCTTGGAGTATCTTAGTTGATAGGTGATGTAAATATAACAAAGGCATTTAGATAATGAGGGATTTCAGAGCTTCCAACAACTCATAAAGAGATCAAACTTTTCATGTTTCAGTGCAGCTTCTCAGAATATAAATATTTCAAGGTAATTTGACCCAAAACTTGAGCTTAGAATTCAGAATTGAGTCATCTTTCAAAGGAAAAGAAAACTTAACTGGAAATTATAACCCACACAAAGTGTTCCAGAATCAATTACCAGAATTGCTTACACAGGGAAGAGTAGGATGGGGCCGATTGGAAAACTAGCGCGCACCCTCGGCAGATGTCCAAACAACCCGTCTTTCCCTGTCACAACTAACGCCCGCACTTGGAAACTGTGACGAATATCCTCGTCACCCGAACGAACGAAATTCCCCGAATTTCTCACGAAAGCATTAATTATTCAAAATCAACGGCGCTTCGCTTGAAAAACGTTTTCTTTTTAATATACTTTTCTTCTAGGAGACGCCATCTTATTCTTAATTACTGAGCGTTTCGTTACACGCTCGCATTGGGGACACAGCCTACTTGCGCTTGAGATTTCTGACATAATGTTACGTTTTCACAATTGAATCATTGCAGAAGTTTATTGTCACATACATAATTTGCTATATATCTTTGTTTATTGCGTTGACTGCTTCGTTGAGTATCCTAGTGGTAGCTGATGACATTGAGGTGTTTGTTGTGCAGAACTGCACACATAATCGCCCTGATTGAAGAGTTGAAGACGATTCCCCGACGTAGGTGGACATTCATGCCAACGGCCCGTGATAATTATGTATTTAACAGGGTATTGGGCTTTGAGGTTCTCCTCCGTTTTAGCGGGACTGTCAAAATGGGATGCCGTAGTTCTGGAACATAAAAGGCAACAGAATAGAGTTGGCTTTTAGACAGTAACAGTTTGATAGTCCTTTCCGCTTCAAATAGGGCGAGAGGACTCATTTACTTTCACCACCCCAAAAATACGGTATGGAATTTCTGCATAAGAAATGAGCTACAGAACGGCCAAGATTTGTATCTATTTGATGGCATGGCAATAGAGCCCTTTATAAGGTACAGTCGACAAAGTTGAATTATGACCCACCATAAGCTTATTTTCTAACAGATATTCAAATACAATTAGGTGCACATTCGCGTAAACATACATATCCACGGTAACGATTTTGATCTTTGTCAATTTGACGGATTCAAACGATTTTTTGTCAAAATGGGTCATGATTCATTTTTGTCTATTGTACACATGGCTACACATCAAGCTTTGTAAAACTAGCATACATTAACCGTTCATTGTATGGAAAGATCGCGTAAAGCGAAGTCAGGATAAAAATTGGTCTTGGAAACATCAAATTTAAACACAATTGAGAGATATAATTACAGCTTTTGCGTAATATAAGCTAGATCATTAAATGTGACGCTTATGTCTCATGTAATATTCATAAAAAATGTCACAATTCGATTGTCACAAACATTCCACGTCTCACGTTAATTGCGAAGGTTACATTTTAGATATAGTTTCTTTTTCTGCTGTGCCTTTGATTTTCTTGACCTGGTTTCTTTGTTTAAATAAACTGTTGCAAGAGATTAATTAGTCCCAAGAGAAAATTTTAATTTACTGTCGTGGAAATAGTCTTGGCATGAAAATGGCCTTCGTCGTTAGCTGGGGTTGTTGTATTTTTAGGGTTCCGTAGTCAACAAGGAACCCTTATAGTTTCGCCATGTCCGTCCGTCCGTCTGTCCGCAGTTTAGCTCAGAGACGCACAGTACTAAAGAGCTGTAATTTGGTGTAAATATGCGGATTTATTGTGCCGAAAAAGTGGTGAAATAAAATCTCGTAAAATATATTTTTTTAGGGTACCTCCTGCACTTACAGGTAAAGTGAGGTTTTTTTTTTCTCGCGTACCCCTTAGTGTGGGGTATCATTAAATAGGCCTTTAAAAATAGTGATAGTTTCCATTAGCAGTTTTTTGATAAAAAAATTCGTTTGTGAAATATTAAGCTTTAAAGTGCTAAATTATGCTCGATTCGAGTGTCCCCCCCTCTACCAGCTAAACGGTTATTATTGGGGGTGTGAAAAAATTCACAATAGTAGTATATATAACGAAGTTTAAAAGAAAATTATCATGACTAAGTAGGCTTTACAACTTTACGAGTAATAGTCGACCAACTTATAAAATGTACTTGGATAATATGTTTTCTTAAGCAAAATGTATCGGAAAACATGCTCTTCAACTGCAAATGTAAGTTTGTCAACTTTATTTTTACAGCTTTTATAGGTATGTTTTACGGTATGTTTTTTGGGGATAGGTAGTTTTTTATCGTCAACTATTTTTAACTAACTTCAAAAAAAGGAGGAGGTTTTAAATTCGTCGTAATCTTTTTTCTTATGTATTTTCCCTGATTTCTCAAAGACTCCTGGACCGATTTTGAAAATTCTTCTTTTTAAAATTAAATTCAACGAATCAGTTTAGTTAGTTCGCATAAGTATTTTGATGGGCAACTACGGAACCCTACACTGTGCGTGGCCCGACACGCACTTGGCCGGTTTTTTAAATATTTAAATAAATGTAGCCTTGTAACAGTCTACTTCATTCGTAAGTACGGTCGGGTAATATGAAACTAAATCTGTAGTCAGCCAGTCAGTGGAAAGTTTCCCGGAGAATTAATTTACCTGTCTTGGATCCTGCACGAAATTAATCAGAAAAGAATAGTGGAGAAGTAGGAAAAATATGTTTCCACTTCCCTCCATGCAAGCAGGAGACAGAACAAAACGAGGCCAATAGGCACAAAGGGACAGTGGAAAGTTTGTCAGTCAGTCTGTCTGTTAACCCACTCCTTAACGGATATACGGATTTGGATGAAGCATACCCAATTATGCATAGACCTTGACCTGCCTGACCGGCTGCTACATTGAATACTCTTTTTTCGCATTCTTACAATAGATATAATTTTCGATCACCATGAGAGTAAAGGCAATAGCGAGTAATTGTCATAATACCTATCATTCTGGCAGTAATTTTATCAATTTCAAAACTCACATATTTTCCTCATTTAACACTCACATATGTTCCGTAAAAGCCCTCAAAATATGGCTTCCATTCTCTTCTCACTTTGAAAAAAAAAAAAGAAATACAAGTTATCATGTTTCAGCCACAGATGTTTTTAACTAAGTACATTAATTATAAACATCCATCACTTCCTATACGCAGAATACTTTATGACCATGAAATTACTTGAAGAGAATCTTCTGTCTGAACTTAATTATGGCCTTATCCGATTGGGAATGATAAAAAACATGGCTGCCGTAAAAGCTTTCTCATTTATTATCAAAAAAGGAAAACACTAATTCACAATGAATTTCTGGGATGTCCTAATTTATAGTATTTTGGGATAGCCGTTAAAATTTCTAGCGCCATTAATCCCCACTTCTACTAGCACCTTTGATAGTTTGGAAGTCAGATATTTCGATGGTCTTCTTGAAGTGAAGATCCCTATTCTCCATTGAAGAGTGAGGATCCTTGGTAGCACGCAGCAGCGCTGCCGCACCACCATTGATCCCCATATATTCTGTTTATATGAGATTACATGCCGCGACCTCTGCGCAGGTCGGCGAGATCGAACTCACACCTAATCTTGTCTAGATTCGTGACCTCAGATTCTAAACAAAGTTCTTATAGCTTTTACATCTTCTTCAAAAAATAAAACGTTTAAATTAACTACAACGTTATTGACTCATTAACCCACCAGCACAATAATTAAACAAACAACAAACAACACAATGCACCAACAATATCGGTGAAGGTCGCTAAGATAACGACTTTGACGATATAATTTGTATACGCAGTGGATGATAGCTTCAGAATTACACCAATTAGTTCGTGATCACGCAACGTGATGGCTAATGCATACTAAGCCTTAATAGGAGCATCTTGAGCTATAAGGTCTGATTAGACTTGCTTAATTGAGGAGTTTGAAGGTTAACAAGGGAATGAGCCTGTTTGTCCATATGGAACGCGAATTTTCTATTACAGTTGGCTTCAATGTAAGCAATATTGCCTACTTTTGTATCGCAAACATTCAAAATAATATTAAGACACAGTTTATGTTTCGAAAGGGTGGGGCATGGAATTACAGTACATGTAATAGCGATAAATAAAAACCAAAGAGGAAAGGACCTGATGTCGAACCTTGTGGTACTCCGTTTGGATACGATTTCACTAAACTGATCTTAAGTATACCAAGTAGTGCTTAAAGTATTATAGTAGACGAAGCAAAGGCTGTGTGTAGGTATGTGTAAGTAGGTAGTTATGCAGATGCTGTTGTATAGTTCGTATTAGCCTACGGAATTTATGATGTACGTAAGTCACCTATCTTGAAAGTCTAAAAACGTGGACAAAAAGCTTCGAATATTGAATGGCATAAAAACACATTGTGGTCGCCTCTGTTGATTCGGCTTTCAAGAGTTGCAGTTGTTTGGTAATTTTATTGTGACCACACAATTTCCAAACATTCCACAAATAAAAATCGATTTAATGGATACTCGTCTAGGTAACAAATAATCTGACCGCATTGTGCCTTCGTGCGTCATCACTTATCTATGATACAAAAATCGATCTTCAGGTGATTATTCATGGTCAGTAGGTAACTTAGCAAACAGTCTGATGATTGAAGCATAATGTTATCTGTATAATTGCTATTGACAATCTGAGCTAATTCATAGTTAATACCATATTATTAAATAGCAGGATTTTAGCTGCAGGATTTTACATATCACCATTAGGATGGTAAATCTTTTGGTTTGACATTTCAACTAAGATATACGTTATTGGTTATTGGGTTGTCGAATTGGGTAATCTATCCAAACATTATAAGAAATAGGACTGAATAAATTTAAAAACCCTCTGGTTCTCTATGTCTGCCAGGGTGTAGGATATTTTCAAAAGAGTTACTGCGGGACTGAGACGCAAAGGATAATCGAAAAATCAGGGCAGTACGAGTCTGACAAAAAAGATCGTAACATGTAACTTTCACAAATAACACAAACTTACTGTTGCTTAGGCTAACTAAAATATTCCCCGACTTACAAGACCAGTTTTAGATAATAGGCGCTCAATTTCCTTGAGCACCAAACCAGGTTAGTGTATGACATAACGATATTAAACGCTAGGACACTAACATGAACAATGTAGGTTGCACGCTATGTTCAGTGGAAATTCTAACTGCAGAACACGTATTATTGCCCAGGAATTCTCATTTGTTAATGCTTTGCAGTTAATTTCACGTGAAATGTATGTTAAAAGTAATGTTTCTTTTATTTCATTGCGTGTTTTTGTGTCGAGGTATCTTGGTCATCATTTGAGACAGATGCATCTAAAAACTTCCTTCTCTTATTCCAATTAATTTAAGTAAATCTCTGCTGTACTTTTCACTTACTCGTCATATCTGCAATCACTTCTTTTCAAGCTTTAGCATTCCTCACATAGTCCATGTATCGTTTCTTGGTTCCTTCTCTCTTATCATTGGGCCAGCTACATTCACCACTTCCTATACATAATCCATTCATCATTATCTTCTTCCCTTATAAGGCCATTTACTAAGTCAGCACTATTCTCAAGAACCAAAACATTATTCGTATACGTCTACTTGATTATTTTCAGATATTATCTTGTTACAAGCTGTATTTCCGTAGACAATTTTGATTGGTCCATTCCATTCCAAATACCATTACATAAACAGGTAAACCTTGCAATTCACCATTATTTCATCTAATTAAACAAACATTGCTTCTAGTCTTCCCACTTCCTCCATATGATATCTTTCAACCTTCATCCATTCATAGATATTTGGAGATACATCGTCCATTGTAAACAATACCGACTGTAGAGCCCGGTTTATATCGCGAGCGGAACAGATCTTTTAAAGACTTCTTTTATCTCGCAAGAGAAAACTGCTTATGTGTTTTCACCAACAAAGAGTTGAGCGAAAATGACTCAGCGGACAAAAAGAGTAAAAATGAGCTCGCTCAGGGAATCAGATGACAAAAATCTTCGTGGAAAGGTAAACCTATTTCATTAAGGAGTCCGCTCCGCCTAATCATTCCTCTTTCCGCGGTAGAAACTGGACTTGATACAGAACAGTGGATGCTCCATTGAAAGTTATAAATATTACCAAGGAAGTGTTGTTTTTCAAACAATGCTCTGTAAAGTCTGTACGTTTGTTTTCCATCATCATAGCACCTAAAATACATGGAATTAAGTAGAATTTTGCGTTTCCGAGAACGTAGGAAACGGTTTGAGAAGTTGAAAGAGTGTTAGATGGATTTATAGATAATAAGATAAATCTATTGCTTTTTTTCTGGTATTACAGTTGCTTCATGTAGTTCTTAAACGTGGTCTTGGAATCGTGTTTACGCACATAGAGGTTATGGCTTGTTTATGTCATTTAATCACAATCGAGCAGGTGATCTATTGAGCAGTGGTGGCCAAGTGGTATCGGTCCCGACTTACGAGTTGTAGGTCGTGGGTTCGAACCCCGCCAGGCGCATTACTTTGTGTAATTTATTTCATCACCACTTCTCTCAAAACGGTGAAGGAAAACATCGTGAGGAAACCGGCATGTCCTAGAACCAAAAATTCAAAGACATGTGACATCTACCAACCCGCACTGGGCCCGCGTGGTGGATTATGGCCCAATCCCTCTCACAGAGAGGAGGCCTGTGTCCCAGCAGTGGGAACAATATAGGCTGATGATGATGAGGTGATCTATTTGAGTCTGATAACCGCTTATACAGTGTGTGTCGATTTTCAGTACATTTGAGTCCAATGAATATTGATGTTTGGTATGACTTGATTACTTTTTCACGATAACAATGTTGATCCCATGAAGAAATCTGTTCCATTTCATTGTCTCTTTCTCGTCCTTCAATATGACATAGTTTCTGACACACACCGTTTTAAATATTTGCAATATCTGCTAGGAGATGTTGGAGAAGGCGTCATAGTGCGAGTCTAACAGTCGCGGTGCCCTAATCTCCCTCTACCCTATGGCCTATGTTCTGTTACCTTTTATGAAAGGCGAAAAGGTGGAATTTGGACTTTGATCCCAGTTCCGAAGTGGGACTAGTTGTCTCTTCTAATCATTCACTCCATCTACAGCAGAACTTTTTAGATAATTTTTCACCAAAAAAGGCATGTATTATACCTATTAAGCTACATAGAGTTTACTTCATTGGTTCTAAAACTATTGACGATATCTCTCTGAGTTTTTCTGAGAGAAATGCTCATAAATTAAGCATAATGAGAGTGTTAAATACAGCTAAAAATATTGTTGAAAGACCATAATTTCTGCTTAACATTAAAACAATGCAGCTTCTAGTAATTTTATCACCGTTTAAAGGTCAAAAGATTCCAAACAAATACATTTTACAAATAGTAAATTAGTGGCTAAATTATGTGTTACACCAAACAATTGATATTTTATAGCCAATAGACTAGTACAGACAGCTACATATATCACATAATACATAACCAGTTCATGTTTTCCTTGCTTCGTACAATGATTCCAAACTATGAACAGTCAACTTACACTGGTTTTTAAAAGCTTGATGTGTGGTCGTTTGTAAATTACGACTTTTAGCACGATTCATAAACAAAAGTGCGGCAATGGCCAAGAATTATGACGTAAAGGTCTTCAACTCTCAGAAACATTTTCTATTAAGACGTTTTACGAACAATTGCGAAAAAGCTTTGAGGAAAATGTTTCAGAAATTCGGATAAATGTCAAAAAGAGAATGTCCACGGATATTCAACTTTTTTCAATATAATTCTTCACTTCTTGGCAATAAATGGGGCTTTTCCCTTTTTTTTTTGAGTAGTTACACAATGTAAAACCCGTATTACTCTAAAGTAAAATAATACCAGTGAGGATTGGTAGATGTCAAATGTCTTCGAACTTTTGGTTCTAAGATATGCCGGATTCCTCACGATGTTTTCCTGCGCCGTTTTAAGAGCAGTAGTGATACAATAAAGCACACTTACACTCTCCAGTAATACTAAAATAAGATGCAGAATAATGCCAGCCAGGGATATAAATGAATATTTCAGAGGGTTGCAAAAACCTTCAGAAATATTCCTTTATGAGTTGGCGACATCCACAATAGAACTTGTAAACAGAATAATGGGAATCTATTCTTAGTCCAACTGCATGCCATTAAACATAATTTTACATCCGACCTTTACCTAATTACGAACAGATTTATACATCGTGTCTAACAATAAATCAATTAAATATGTACAGCTAATATATGATAGAAATTGATTTGAACTTGGCACTATTTACGTAAATATCGAAGGATGCACATAATACAAAAAGGTTGTCTAAGTAATACTAGCAGTTTCCCGCGGGTTTACCCCTACTGCACGGCTTCTTTTGATCGTAGCGTGATGTTTTTGACCTACTATAACATGCCTCGGCAATTGGATTATCTAACACAAAATTTATTTTTCAATTCAGACAAATAATTTCTGAGATTATCGCGTTTAATCAAACGAAACTCTTCAGCTATACAACGTGTAACGTTAAATGCGCAAAACCTCTCGTGGGGTAACTCAGCCCATGTTACCTAACAATGTTTGTTCTAAGACTTTTGGAAATTCGCAAAAAAATAAAAAAAACTTGAGAGGTGTCAAGGGACACCCGGATGGAACGAAGTTACTGTATACACTCAACAAAAATAATCGTCGCGACTCCACTCCACTCCGCTCCGCTCAGCACCGCTCCAATACACTCCACTCTTTGAGCTCTAGCACCCTTTCGCAACGCGCGATAAGGAACTTCGTTCCAAAAAGTGTCGTGACAACTTTACGTAAGAATTTTTTCCGTCTAGCCCCCTTTCACAACGCGCGGTAAGGAACTTCGTTCCAAAAAATCGAGCGAGAAATTGATCGAGCCCATCAGTATGAAAATTCTTTTTTTGTTGTGATTTTCTAAGTCTAATATTGTACGTTGTATAATATGAGTATAGAAATTATTGTAACTTTCAAAAACATGTTTGTTATGCGTTCTACCTACGCCTCACGTGATATAAGGTTAAAGATGACTTGCTCTATGTGGTTAAAAATACTGCTTAAAAAAACTATGTAATTGATTGAAACAATTCATTGTAATCGACCAAATGGTGTTAAGTAAATTGTGGGATGTGGTGAAATAATATTATAGCTTTGAATTCTATGGAATCTCTGTTTTACTAGGAGTAATCTTTTATTCTGTTTTGTGATAGCAAACGAGATTATCAAAATTAATGATCCCTTTGATAATACTGCAAACAGCGATCAGAAAAGGCTCTACTCCGTTTTCTGATCGCTCTGAAAGTATCCGAGAAAATTGACCATCAAGTTCATCATAGTATCATCAAGTTAGGTCGCCCATACACGTATTTTTTGCCATGGTAGAATTATCAAATGAGCCCTCCTGCCCAGGGCTGAGCGAAAGAGACTGTCAGACTCGTACTGAATAAAATCCTCGGTGTTCATTCAATGGCCTTTAATGTCCAGGGTCACGATTAGCTGTTTAGACAGACCCGCGACCCTGGCAGGCGTTTGGCTCTCTCTGGGGTCATCCAGACTGGGGTTTACCTTTCCCAAAAAAAAGTAAAACTCTTTTCGAATTACTATCACTTAAATAATCAGTATTTAATTTCACTACCTAAATAAATCCTCTATATTTAAATACATATTTACTACCCTCCGTTGAACAGTACGCTTCACTAGCATCGAGCGCCCAGTCCATAATGAATGACTGAATCGGAAAAATGGTGGCGCGGATTTTCACTCAAATGAATTTTACAATCAGCCTTTTTTTTTTCAACACTGGTCTGAATACTAAGAATTACTGGAATTGCTAAAAATATGCCAGTTTTTTTCGTGAAAGGCGAAATCGTTTGTGTATTTAGTTTTAAAAGCTTTTTAATATGCCTACGTTGATTTATTTAAACTTCAAAGGAGATGGCTAAATGAGTGCCCCAGTCGCCTATAAGAATTTCATTTTAACTCGTAGTATTTGAAAATTCATTAATGAATTGTTAAATGTTTAATAATTTCCTAAGACTTATATAAAATGTTAAACATAAAAAAGTATCTGAATTGCTTTTCGCTCATTTTTTATTGACATGACTTGGTCACGATGAAATAATGAAAACTAGGGAAGGGTAATAACGCTTTTCCAGATTGTTAAAATGAAACTGTATTTAATCGATTTTTACTAATGTGATTTAAAACGATTTGTTTGCTGAAATTAAAAATTGGCGTTGAAACAGTATTTGGCGGGATATATATATTCAGAGATAGATTCAGAGTCGTTTCGTTGCTTTTTATTGTGTTTTCATGCGTTTTGATTCAGAAAATCGGATTGTTTTAAAGTGATTCGTCCACTAAACTCAACTTCATTATTTTCGTTAAAAGCTTCGGAATGAGCTTCTTAGTTTAATCTTAGTTCATATTTTGTGCAGAATAATATTAACTGGACAGGTTCTGTCCGAACTGGAAGAAAGACGCCCAACATCGTGAAAGGTAGGAGTGGAAAGAGAATATTGCCCAGCACGCGTAGCATGGCGATTCTATCTCTATTCTACCAAGAAAAGACAAGTTTATTTCATCGTTATTTCTACACAAATCGACTGTTTTTTTGCACAAATATGACACCATTCGTACACTATTGAAGAAAAGAACGTTTATTTTCCATATTTATTACATTACCATGCTTAAAACGCTAAAAATATTTCTACGTTCTGTCATTTGTGTATTCTTGCGTCGAGAAAACCTCTTTCTACGGCGCCATGCTACACCTGCTGTAGTGGGAGAGAAAAAAAAACTGAAGTATGATCGATACTACTTTCTAACGATTTCAATCGATTCTTTTATCGCTTCTGTGACTATATTGAGTCCAATCCCATCTTTAAGAAAAAAACAAACGTCAGATGTCATTTGAACGCTCTGCGCTCTGCTTAATAATATTGTTCGTTGTGATTATTCCTTTTGCTATACACTATACACTCGAGAGGAGCTCGTGGCTAAATAATTATAACCGCACAGGCCGATCTTTCAGCCAACATTGTCATCCTTGTTTTGAACTGCTGCATTCAGAAGCAACTGGTGAAATTCGTTTATTCGGCTATTCAACGGAGTGCTTAGCTTGTGGTCGTTCTGTGAGAATATTGCAAAGCCATCGCCATGTAGTGGAAAGAAACAGTTCAAAGTTGCAGAAATTAACAACATCACATCCAGATTTCCATCACCACGTAATAAAATGACATTTAAACACAGTCCGTCGCTTCGTATTCTTTCAGACTTTATTTATAAGAATCACAGATTATCGAATAAATATACTATTTCCTATTTTTCTTGTTTCATTTCGAAATTGTTAAATGTATCCTTAGCTAATTAGAGGGTTCAACAACCAGTTCAGAAAGGATTTATCAAGATATCGTTTGTTTATCATTACAACTACTTACCTACTTATATCATCAGTGAAAACTGTCTTTATTTTAAGTTTAAGCACGTATCACATTATTTGGTAAGTAGTTTGAAGATATTTAATTAATCTGAGTGGGTCACAAATGTGGTCATCAATAAATAAATAAAATAGTAGATACATAAAACTAAACGCCTACGTAAAAGTTTATAGCAATATCAATATTTGCAATTTTTGTAGTACTTTTAATGGTAGGTGTTCACGTTTTTTTTATCATGATTATGAAGATATAACAAGTTTTAGAAACTTTTTTTATGTGAAATATGAATATTTAGCTATTCAGCGTTATACAGTGCTAGGTCCCATTTCTATAGCTGTCTGAATTTTTCCACATACTTGAACTTTCCATCTCCTTTGGGGTTATTGCCACCAATTGCTGGTGTTTATTTTTAATTCAGTATTAATACTTTTAATTACAAAAATAGTGCCTCCTACTGCTCCTCTAAACAGCGACAAAATCTTCTCAGAATACTGAAACAACTTTGCACAATTCAGGCATTTTCAGACATATTAACAGCACAATTTTCCTACCTACTAGACTGGTATTCCCTATACCTTACATATCGCCACATTCGTCTAGAAACTCCTAGCTATTTCGCCCGTTTACCACCAAAAATGGAATGCAACCTAGTTCTAATAGCCGGCTGTCAACTTGATTCACTACGTCACGTTTCCTTTCACGTGAAATGTCGGGATTTGGGAACACATCAATCTCTAATCCTATGACGTCATCTTGCTAACGTGACCGATTCCGCAATTTCTGCACCAAGTTGTGACATACAACTCGTGATTTGTATGCTACTACCGCCAAACAACACGATTACAGTTCAATTTTCGATTTTATATCATTGAGGGTAGTTTTAAATCTTATTGGCGGATACGACGGTAGTTATGCGAAGGAGTTGTCAAACATAGAGGAATTATGTATGCGCAAAGCAAATGGGAACAGGTTACTGGGTAAGTCAACAAAGGGTTTCTATTCTGAGGTTCTGGTTACTGTAATTAACTCCTATTTACTAAACAATTAGCACGCATTTGACGTCATACAAGCGGCTAATTGTTTGTTACGTAACAATTTCTAATGAACTCTGGAAAATATAACAAAACCGAAACTGTTAAGTTCATAACATAAACTTCATTTCTTGGAAACTAGGAAAATATTTCTTAACGACCAAAATTGCACGCTCATTACAAAATTGAACGCAACAGTTCCCGAAAAATGTTTATTTCAGTAGACAATATATCATACTCGTATTTTATGCAAACCATGATCTTCACTTTCCTAAACAGAAGTTTACTGCGTAATTCATCATTTTTTTCACAAGAAATCATATTTTTTAAAGCGGAATTGTGACACATTCGGGGAACTAGAACAAATCATTCAGTACAATGTTTAGTTACTAATTAGTGCTGTTAAAATACTGCCAAGGAGTACAAAAAGTATCTCTTGGCATAGCGTAAGTAAATATTGGCTTACGTCAGGCCAATATTTATCGTGGCGCCCAGTATGTGTAGTTTTTTCCGAGTTGAAAAAACTCTAGGTATATTTTAGTTTGATTAACAACTGTGCTGTATTTCTTAAAGATGTTTAAGGTTTGGCTACTTTCGACTTTCACTATCGCGTTATTTAATTTTGTAGAATGGATGTATATTAAGATGAAAGTCCTAAGATGATTTTCTGATGATCATAACCATCATAAAACGTTTAATAACAGCTTCTTTAGTCATCCTACCATCGTAATCGTGACAAGTTTTTCAATTCTATGCCAACTCTTGGACCAGACTCTTTGTCTAATGTCTCTATTAGTCATTACTGAGAAGAAAGAATCTCCATTATCATTTATCATGCCAAGAGTATCTAAAATCACAAAGCGGTTAGGATCACTTTATGCGAATTCGCATAATCATTACTTTATGACTAAACCAATAGTTCGGTCATAACCTGTCACCTTATTATAATACATAAGTTGGTGACAATCATTGGAGACCTGCCAGTGACGTCGTTGTGCTTCGTGGAAGGCAAGCACTGGCCTCTGTCCACCATTTAGTGCTGTCAAAATTATTTTTCTATGGAATACATCATTATTGTTAAGTATTACTCGGTTCATTGACGTAGAATTCTCTAATTTTTGCAACAAAGCTTTGGCAGCGGTCGTTGTCTGTGTTTCTTCCTTCTGTCAGATTCACATCATAATTATTTAGTGCGGGAAAGTGCCAATCAATCAAATTGATGGAAACCATAAATCGATCAGTTGTTTTTCGAGACTTCCGAGGAATGCATCCGTCGAGTCTGGACCATAACAAACTGTGTGCACCATATCTATGACCTGAAAAAAATAAATATTTTCCTCAAGTTCTGGATTGAGCTACTATTAAATGCAACAACTAGATAGATCTTAAATCTTTATGGTCCTCTCCTCAAAAATACGAGTACCATCTTTGGGTCCCGATATTTTTTGGCCAAATTAACTGTCGACTCCATCATCGCTTTTCATCGGGCGAGATAGTGGTCAAAAGCTACCCTATCGCCAATTAAAAAAATAGACTGAGACAAGTAATCTTTAAACTTGTTTCTGTATTTTTTCTCCGTCTAGTCTACAAATAAGACAGCCGTGTTTACGCCTGGGGTGGAGGGTGGACGCTGTCCTCTCCCTCAGGCGGCCCGCCTCCTCTTTCGCGAGCATGACTGCTTCGCAGCGGTCGCCCGCTTCCTATTCCATCTCGCCCCGCAGCATGGCCTCGACCAATGCCGGTCGCGAGAGGTCTCCGCCTATAGCCGTCGTGAGGACATGGTGGTGCTCTGCCCAAGCGGGGCAGTCCTGCACCGTATGCTCCACCGTGTCCTCCAGCCAATCCTCGCAGCAAATTAATACCATTTATCAACGACGAAACTACGATTAACATTCCGCGGTGTTAGTTACCTCGTAACACAGACAGGCACCGATACAAATTGATTTTCAATGATTCTCATTCATGCCGTATATGTGGAGCCTTGAATTCAATTCTAAGAGCTCAGTTATGGGGTTATGATAAAGTAATAAGAACGCAATCAGCAGACAATGGATCATTGAAGCGTTGATCGGAACCTGCGCGTGCGTCAGACGCCATGCTAGTGTTGCCAGTTGACCAGCTTAGATTCGTAGAAATAAAATAAATTGATTGAAAGACAGAAAATTGTTTATTCGAATGTCGTTTGAGCTTTTTATTTTAAAAGCTTCTATTTCCGTTTTGATTTCTTTGATTTTATTTTAATTTAATGAATATAGTTACGCTTTGATCCTTTCTATATCATCACGACTTTATTTTTCTTTAATACACCCACATAATATTGCCAATATTAATGAATACCCATGTAATAGGGTGAGCCTAAAACTATCAACCGGACACGAGTCTCGACTGATATTGAGAAATTCTATTCCAATTTCTTTAAGTTTCTTATTGATCTTATCATTATTGCCTATAGTTATTTTCCTCTCTTGTCCATGTATTTGGGATCGGTAAATCATTTTTTTTTCTTCGTTTTTCTCTCCTGTCATTTCTCACGCTATTAATAACGATTTAAACTTGGATGTATATCCTGTCATTGGTCAGTCTCCGTACCAGTAGAAACGTCTACAAACTAATAGTTATGGCAACATTGTCGTGCACTTGCGTGCGCGCACGCGTGCCGCATTCTATTCAATCGCCATCCGATATCCAAGCGTTTTATATATATATATCTATTGATCCAGAAATCTATTACATATAACATGAGTAGTGTAAATAAATTCATTGTTTACAACTGCTAGGATTTTTTTCTCAAGTTGACGTTTGAAATATTGCAGCTTTGTTTTCTAAGTGGGTATTTATAAGTAGTTATTTTGATCCTGTATCTTCTAGAAAGATTATGACTATTGATGTCTATTGTATATGTGATAATTCACGTTATTTGGATCAATAAAACCATTGGATTATTGTTCTATTTGACTTAAAGATGAAAGCGCATTGTGTAAACGTTGCCCAGATAAATTCAGATTGCATTGTGGTTGTAGCGCCAGTGTTGTAAAATTCATACTTGTAGATTTTATAGAACTAAGCCAATAGATATTATATTTAAATCACAATCAGTCTATTATGTTCCCACTACTGAGACACCCGGGTCGGCGCGTTGTGTCCACGCGCGCCTCAAAGAGCGTCAGCATACTGACGGGCCCCCTATCAGAGGGCCAAAGCCTGCCGGGGTCGCGGGATTATTACCTTACCGTGACCACGGAACATAAAGGGCTACTGAAGGACACCGTGGATTTTAGTCAGTACAAGTTTGACAGTCCCTCCCGCCCTGCCCGGGGTGGGAGGACTCATTTAATGATTTTACCACGTTAAAAAAAAAAAAAAGTACTGAGACACAGGCCATCTCCGAGAGGTAGCAGACCGTAATACGCTTCGCCGGGCCCAAAACAACTTGTGGTTGAGATCATGTTTTCTGAATTTTGTTTCTGGAGTATACTTCTCCGTTTGTCGTTTTCAAGCTTCATCATCAGCCTATAATTTTTTCCGCGGCTTGGAACCCGGGCCTTCTCTCTGTGAAAGGGAATGGACCATAATCCATCACGAGGGCCTAGTGAGTGTTGGTAGATCACAATGTATTCGAATTTTTGGTTCTTTGGTTGGTTCGTTCTTTTGATTTTTCAAACTTCCGTTTCAAATGAAAGCAACAGACAAGGTTATTGATAGTAGGTATATTAATTAAAAATCAATATTTTATAATCAACTATCATTAAATTGCAGCTGACAGAATAAGAGGCTCAATATTTCGTATATTGTAAACATGCTGTTAAAAATCTTCATACATTTTATATGTGCTTCTCAGTTATTCAATAGCAGATCATATTTTTCAGTCAAAACATTCAGGAATATATTTTGAAGCCGAAAAACAAAATATATCAGAAATACATAATCTATGCGATGCGTAATATTTCCGGATTACGTTCAAAATATAAACAAATAGAAATTAGGCCATGGTAGAGGGGTGCGTATGTCAATAGAGGCACTCTAAAATAATTTCAGTTATAAACAGAGTCGAAATACCGCATTGAGTTATGGAGAATATGGATTGTAACTAGGTTGTGGTGTGGGCTAGTTACCACTCGTTTTGTAAGTGTTATGGGGGAAATATGTAATTATATTTCATAACTATCATAAATCTGGAAGTTTGTGATGATGGATGAATGTTTGTTACTTCTTTCAGCATCTTTCACTCAAAAATCTACTAAACGGATGAAGGATGAAAGATGACGTTCCATTGGCATAATTACCGAACTTCACTATTTCATATTTTCTTATTAAAAACTGGCGCCTATTTGCTATTGGGTTAGTAGAAACAACAGACCATACTAAAATCCTTTCGCATCGCCCACATACATATTAATTTGGTCATAGTAACCGGATTAGCAAGCTGAAGTGACAATGGCCAGGCCATGTTGCTCGCAGAGCAGATGCCCGATGGGGTCGAAAAGTACTAGAGTGGAGACCACGGACTAGCAAGCGTAGCGTAGGACGTCCACCAGCAAGGTGGACAGACGACTTTATAAAAGGTCGCCGGAAGACGCTGGATGCAGGTCGCTTCCAACCGGTATATGTGGAGATCTAAAGGGGAGGCCTATGTTCAGCAGTGGACGTCCTATGGCTGAGATGATGATGAACGCGTCGGTTGCGAGTACTACCAAATACGTACCTAACCTTTCTGAAGATCCTCATGAATCAAATTATACAATGAGCTCTTTCTTTTCTAACATAACTCCTGCGATTGTAGTAGCCGTTTAAAGATCGCTCCCATTGAACTTTTAGAAGATTCCTACATCACTGTTTTCTCACATTTATTTTCAAAAAATCAAAATCAAAAGTCATTTATTCAAATTAGGCTGATTTATCAGCATTTTTTGAAGGTCAATTTTTACATAAGACAGTCCTCCAAAGCGCCCCCCCTTCGACACTTCCTAATGTCTTGGCTGGGAAGAAGAAGTGGCGGAACAAACTCCCCAGCATTCCCCTCCCCATCATTGTTTCCAGTGCTGGGACACATGTCTCCTTTTAGGTCACGGCTGTAATTCACCATGAGGGCCCAGTACGGGTTAGTAGAAGTCACAACTCTTAGAAGTTTTTTCAGTCCGGTTTTTTCGCAATGTTTTGAGAGCAGTGTTGATAAGATAAATTACTCAAGCTAATGCGTCTGCCTGGATTCAAATCCAAGATCATTATTCTGGGTTGATGCCAGTAGGTCACTAATTCATAACTAGTCCTTATCATAATTAATTCTTCCTTATCTATGGAGTCGGTTCTCTCACCATAATGCTCTTCTTTTTGGTAGTAGATTATAGTCGTATACTTAGAATAGCTTTTAGCGATAAGACCGCCCATTGTGTCACCCTAGGTATAAGATACTCTGTATCAATCATTTGTATGGTGCAGGGGGGGTATTACAACGTCTTAAAACCAGGCTTATTCCGGCGAGTGAAAGTGACAAAGCTATACAAGTCGTCTATCTCCATCTCGTTCACTCACAGGAACAAGCCTGGTTTTAAGACGTTGTAATACCCCCCCAGGTGTGCATAATAAATTGTATTCGTATATTTATTCTATTCCACATAGAATATGAGTAGAATGGGGGAGCGGTGATTGCACAAGTGGACCTGCACCTCCGGTTTTTTTATCATCGTAACATCATCAAATGAGTCCTCCCACCTAGGCGGCAAGGCAATAGAGGACACCGCGTGGTTTTAGTCAGTCGACTCTGACATGCCCCTCCGTCTTCCCTAGGCGGAGGAAGTCCATGACGATTTACACACTAAAAAAAAGGATGGGTAAATTGGGGATGGTTGTGTTCCACTGTAGCTAGCTGTCCACTCCAGGCAACCCACACCATCCACCACCATCTGTAACCTATGGTGATGGCTGAGCAATCCCACTTGCGGTGGTAGGCAAGAGACGGCTGCCTCCCGGTCACCATCCTGGCGGAGATCGATACCACATATTTACTACTGTGTGCCAACCCGCACTGGGCCCGCGTGGTGGATTATGGCCCACTACCTCTCACAGAGAGGAGGCCTGTGTCCCAACACTGGGAACATTATAGGCTGCTGATGATAACACTAGTGCCGTCAGTGTGAAGGAGTTCCAGTTTCTTCTGGAAGAGCTCGCTCCGTCTTAGGTCTCATGTTTGCTTCTGAAGATTGAAGCCAAGACTCTTCCAATATTATGATGATTCAGCTTCAAACGAGTGTGGTCGCTATGTTTTAATTGGTAAGGCGTCTGTAGTACTTATCAAGATTCCAGAAGAAGCGGATTCGAGCCCCACTTGCAACAGATTTTTTCTTTCCTCAAAATCTTTACGCCTACCTAAATTAAAATTACCCAAAACCTATTTCATAGAATTGAAATTAATGTAAAGGGTATGGCCTGTGTTAATAACTCCCTATAACTTCGCCATTGATTATAATATCAATCAGTTTAAACCGCCTGCAATTCCCATCCATAAGGAAGCTATACCAAAGATGTTTTCCTTGACTAATATAAATGTTATCAAAGAATATATGTTACGACGTACAAAAACAACCAGACGTATGCCCCTTTTAACACGCCGTTAATATATCTTACGTTTATCGAATTTTAGTCTGCATTGAACTTTGGTTTTTATACAAGGTCTTGCTATTGTTATTTCGGGAGGAAAATATCGCGTGTTCGATGCAAGGACGGGTCTAGAATATGATGGATTGAGCTTCTTTTGTTTTATATTACAATACGAAAGTTTCGCTTTGGAGTAAATATTTGATAAGTACCTACTGGTCGTACGAACGATCGGTATTGTTAAGCACTGTGTATTTATGTGAAAAAAGCTTTGCCCGGTCTAATTTAAAACATTTAAATTCACACACTTCTACAAACAGCCAAAGCCGGAACAAATACTTGTAATGCTAATTGTTATTTGCGTATCACGCCGACAAAATCGTCATTAATTCAATTTAGCTTTTGAACGAAAAAGGCAGTTCTACCAAATACGGGTGGGATAAGAAATTGCGGAAAAAACTCCCCAGCAACACATCTCTCGATACTTACCTCAGTCAATAAGCAATGTATTACACATTTCCAGTTAGTATTTCCATTAACACTTGTATTAAAGTGGGTCAACTCATTCGGTAAACATAGGCAGAACTTACAAGTAGATCTGCGACAGCGACCCAGTCGCAACTACATTAAAATACGGAAAACTAGAGTGCGATTTTCTTTAACTAAGGGCTCGTTCACACAGAGGTCCACTTTATCGTACGTTTTTATTCGGCGATGACGTATGATGTTCTATGAACAATTTCAAACACATGACAGTATTACGGATCCAGTAAGAAATATACATCCTGTAGAAGCGATGGATCTGTCAAAACGGTACTGTAATGGATGCTCTGTGTGAATAAGCCCTAAGAGTACATTAAAAAATAAACAAGTTATTGCTACCGAATGGGAACAACCTTTGATCTTACTCCAGCTTTTTACATTACGTGTAATTGCCACGTTATTTACCGTTTGAAGAGGTTCCCTATTATTATTTTCTAGGAATGAAGACATAAACTTCCTTTTATCTGAAAGTTATTAAATACTGTCATTTTGCTCTAGAGCGTTGTAGCTATGTAAAATTTTCTTAGGGTGATTAACGGTTTCATGAGGAAATAGGTCTTATGTCAAAATAGAAATCGTTTTCACAAGGAAAAAGATGTGTTGAAAAAAAATTGCAAATTGTGTACATTTTGGTCGAGGGCCTATTGAATTACCGTGATCCCGGAACGTAAAGCTATAGAAGGACACCGTGGATTTTAGTCAGTACAAGTCTGACGGTCCTTTTATGATTATACAACGCTAAAAAAAACTGTATATTTATTATTTTTACGAGTTTTTGTTTTCTATAACAATGATTTTAATTTCATATTTTCAGTTTCACTAATATTTTTGCATCTGACGTATTTTCTCCAAGTTACAATCGTTGTTCAACTCGAAAATCGCCTTTGTGCCCATGATAGTACATTGTACAGTGTATATCAAGTTGTATTAGTAAATGTTATTAAGATGACAATGTCGTGGCACGAGGTGTTGAATGTCAAGGGTCGGGGTTCAATCTTGATGGTGAACCCTCGGCGCAGGTGTATTTAGGTTAGGTTAATGTATGTCATCGTGTTGTGAGTTCCGTATGTTAGTTATGAGGATTAATTATTGCTTTATGTAAAAAAGATATTATAGCCACGAGTATCATCGAAAAATACTTACATACCATCAACCAAGCGTAGTATTATTTTGAATAGTATAAAATGACTTTTATATCGGATGTTGATGTTTTTTTTTGAAGTGAAAACTTCTTTAGCGGCGTTGTACACTTTTTCTGTAATGGGTAAAAAATTTAAAACTCGCGTCAGGGTCACGTGACCAAAACTCGCGTCAGGGTCACGTGACCCTGATCGAAAATGAGTAAGACGTCATTCAAATTAAAAATAAAACATAGTAACAAAAAAGTTTTCACTTCTACCGGCACTCCTGGAGTGCAACCTTTTTTTTTGCCACGAACTTCTTCCAAATCGGTCCTCTTCGAGAAATAGAAGCATCGAAAACCTCTTCTTTTCAAAGTCGGAAAAAAGCCTTTTTTCTTGCAGATTGTGTCGAATTAGGGTGCTCTCACATCTATTGACGCGGAATCGGCTATTTCCGTCGCCTTTTCTATTTCTGTCGCTTAGAACTGCCATTTGCTAGACCGAGATAACCAATGCGATAGCACGCTGCCGCCTCGAGGATTCCGCTGCGTGCTATCGCATTATGCTTTCTGTCTCGGTCGTCAATAGATGTGGGAGCACCCTAAGTCTACCATAACATAAAGACCATTTTTTTCCCCATTCACATCAAAACTAACGACATCATTCTCTTTTGTTGTAGGTGATAGACTTCGGCAGCTCGTGTTACGAGCATCAGCGCGTCTACACGTACATCCAGTCGAGGTTCTACCGCGCACCGGAAGTCATGATGGGCGCCAGGTACGGCATGCCCATCGACATGTGGTCCTTAGGGTGCATACTGGCAGAGCTACTTACAGGTGAGCATACTGAATTTGTAGGATACACCTCTTTAAGGACTTCACACACAGCAGACGACAAAGTTGAATTATGACCCACCATAAGCTCATTTTCCTGCAGACATTTGAATACAATTAGGTCCACATTCGCGTAAACATACATATCCATGGTAACGATTTTGATCTTTGTCAATTTGACGGATTCAAACGGTTTATTGTCAAAATGGGTCATGATTCAACTTTGTCGATTGTACATTACATCCCGGGATGTATAGCTTTGAATTATCTTAATACACACACACAACAAGTAATGTAATGTATCTTTCCCTCATTTCATAACATCGTTTTCGAAGAGAGATGTACGGAAATGTATTGAGATGTATTAAGAGTATTATGATGTATCGAAATATAAATGTATATTTTCGTATCGCTCTGTATCTTAAGATTCGAAGATGTAAAAATATACATTATAGCTATCGTGTGTGGTCTCCTGACGATTTCTATGGAAAGATGTAATGAGATGTATCGTGCTATAATGTACATCTTTACAGTATAGCTGCTGTGTGTGAAGCCCTTTAGTTCTAAGATTTATGAGTCGACTCGATACCCAAGCAGTCAGGCCCAAAGACTCTTCTGCGTGCCTTTATAGATTCACTCGATGATAAAGCCCTCTATGGAATGACGGGCCGATTCTAGTCGGGGTGCATTTGCTGGGCTACAGTTACGGCTCTTGTCGATACATGGTCTACACTTTCTCACTAGTCGTTTGGTCATCAGCAAGAAAAACTGATTGTCTTTCGACAAACATGGCCGGTGAAATGCCATTTCTGCTCTGTACCTCTTTTAGTTGAAGATATCTAAAATAAACTTGGTAATGTTCTCCTATTCTTCTTAATCATCTCTAAGTTCAGAATTGCCAAAGACCGTTTTTGGAGTCATTTCCTCCAGCAAGAACAACAGGTTGTTTTTCTAAACAAATGTGGTTGCTCAAATGACATTTCTACTTGCTACTTCTTTCAGTTAGTCTAGTATCCCAGTTAGGTCTTTCTGCCCTGACTTCATCATCATTCAATACATACAGAAGACCATTTTATGTAAAAGAGTCCTGCAATTCCACTATATATCTCAGTATTTCGTGCCATTAAAGAGAATGGTAGCAAGTTTGGCTCAAAACTAACAACAACAAAAGACATTCATACCCCATCATTAACAACCGCTCAAAAAAGCACAATCGAATTCCCGTTCACTTTTACGTAACGAACCCCACAAACGAACCAAGCCTTCGTCTTTTCACGTTTTAGCGTTCCCATTTTCCATGGCATCGACTTCGAAACCCCTTTTTCTAAAGCGCTTAACTTCGCAGACACAAAAAAAAAACGCAAGCAATTGTCTTTGGTCTGACAAGACTTTTTAAATAGCTCTTTGACTGAAAAAACACCCTTGGCAACATTTGGAATTTATTCAACGAATTCTTGAAACTCTAAACGTATTGAACATGTTGGGTTACATGAGAAATAAACATTAAAATGTGTTCGTAACCTACACTACGTGTTTAAATATTGTTATTAAACGTCTTGGCTTAAGATTATGTGTAAACGATATTTTGCGGCTTGATTACATGTTGTAAACAATAGAATTTGCGCCGGGGCTATGACACGTAATTAGAGTTCATTATTGAGGATAATGATATCGCTGATTTGGTATAAAACGTGATTTGATAACGCGCAATTATTATTCGATGTCGTCTGTGTATTTTGTTTTCGTCGGCTAAGAGTGTAAACCTGCTAACTCCACTTTTGACCAAAAATGACATTTTGATGCAGTCTGTAAGAGAAAGTTAAGCACACAGTCTGTAAAAGCAGCTACCCACATTCTCAACGTAAAATCGGCAAAAAAGTGTGATGCGTAAAACAGCCAAATAAACTTAAGTCAAATTGCGCTGCTAACTCCATGATTGACGCCATTTTGTATTGAGTTTTCGGCGTGACAACGTTCCGTGCAATTAAAATTTAGTTTTCGGTCAATTAACTCGATTTTTTCAAGGTTTCTTGGTTGGAATATAGTAGAGGCAAGCCTTTGTTATTACTATTAATTTTTTGTTTCACGTCTAGTATTCAATAAATAAGTTTTTTTTTGGATTATCCACTTGTTATCCTCTAAAAAAGTTGGCTGTAATCCACCACGCAGGCCCAGTGCGGGTTGGCAGATGTCACATGACTTCGAATTTTTGGTTCTAGGACATGCCGGTTTCCTCATGATGTTTTCCTTCATTTTAAGAGCAGTGATAATTAAATAAATTATCACTGCTCTTAAAATGAAGGAAACGCTGTGAAGTTGACCGGAATAATTTCAATAATACGTCCACCAATACTGCGGAGCGTGCCCGCCTGCTGGCTGTGGGTGAGTGGTAGTTGGGCCTTTGGCTTCAGGCGCTACCGTCCCCCAACACAGGTACTATGCTGGGTAACACAACCATCCGGGTCGCTACTTGTGTTTGAGCGCTCCTTATGGGGACACACCGCTGTCAATGTGGTAAAATAGTTGACTGCCTCGGACACCGTGGCCATTTCTGTAGCAGGAGTGCAGGTCGGTTAGCACGACATTCAAGCTTAAACGACATAATCCGTCGTGCTCTTGGCACGGCCGGGGTGCCAGCCGTCTTAGAACCCAGAGGCTTGGCACGCGACGATGGGGACAGACCAAATGGTATGACCATAATGCCATGGAAACTAAGTAGGTGTGGTGTGGTGTGGTGTGGGATGCAACATGTGTCGATACCCTTGCGTCATCCCATCTTTCTAGTACAGCGTGTAGTGCTGGCGCAGCTGATGCAGGTGCTGAAACTCCAAGCAGCGCAAATACATTGGTTTAGCTAGTAGCTATTTGTTGAGCCATTAAGGGTTGAAACTCTATAGCCATTGGGTCCGAGTGCTCACTTTTTAAGGATATCGCCAGGCTATTAGTAGACTCTTCAGGTGATCAGAGGGCTGGCCTATTCCTATGCCAACGAATCAGCATTGCCATACAACGTGGCAATGTGGCCAGCGTTCTCGGCACTGTTCCCATTGCAGCGATGTGGACGTATTCTTTGATGCCCTTTGAATTTATATAAAATGAAAAACTTTTTTTGTACATATATTAACAATCAGTTTTTATTTATAGTTTATATATAATATTAATATACTAAATGATAATATAGTTATCTTTTGTAAATAAAGTAAAATTAACTAAACAATTAAATTAATTTTACTCTGGATATTTTTCGAAAAACCTGCTATGTCCACAAAATTAAACATTTGCTACCAAAAAAAATCCAGCTAAGTCACAAAAACACTAATAACTTATTAAAAACCAAATTTCACTATTTTATTAATTTCTAGTAATGTAGAATATCCAAAAATACACCAACTGTATTTTTGGTTTTAACCTAAAATTGTAAAATTCAAATTTATTAAGTTTTATCTGTCTCCTGTAAAATTGGGTAAAAGTGAGTTAGCAGGTTTACACTCTTAGCCGACGTTTTGCTGAAATTTTTATTGGTACAATTAAATTCGACTGGTCATTTGCTTTACTTGTAAGAAGTTTTTTTGTATTGAAAAGTAACAAAGCTTATTAGATCACTCGTCCGAGAATCCAAAATATCTCTGTCAACTTGTGAAGTAAAAAAACAAGGGCAGTAAAGAATTGTTCCTCCCGCCCTTTTTGGTGCGATGGGCAGTTGGGCTGTTCTGTCAAAAATCCATCTTGTTCCTTCAATTACTATTTACGTTCCAGGGTCACGGTGACCTGCTTAGACAGATCCCCGCGACACCGGAAAAATAACCCCTTACGTAGAAATTGGTAAAAAAATCTAAAATTGTAAATAAACTTGATGTTTTTTTTTTCCAATGAAGTAGGTATAACTAACGTAGCGCAAGCGCCATCACGACTTCATTTGCTTTATAATCCTGTTGGCGTTTGCGCTATGTTAGTATCGTGTTAAGTTTGCCTTAAGTATGTGATTTACTATCACACCTCGCGTCATCGTCTTGTACCTACACTGTTCTACGTAAAAAATGGCCGTCTTCTATTTATGACAATATCCTATCCCACAATTCCAGGGTTCCCGTTACTGCCAGGCGAGGATGAGGCGGACCAGATGGCGTGCATCATCGAGCTGCTCGGCATGCCGCCACAGAAGCTCATCGAGCAGGGCAAACGCTCCAAGAACTTCATCAGCAGCAAAGGTCTTCCACGGTACTGCACGGCCACTACGCTGACTGATGGTACCACTGTTCTTAGTGGAGGTAGGTCTACTGTTTTATATATATCCCGGGCCCCCGACCAATGGTATAAAAAGGAAAGTGGGTTTTTAGTCGGTTTGAGTCCGACATAACCCTCCGCCTGCCCTATTCGGAGGGTATCCGTGAGGATTTTCCCACTCAAAAAAAAAAGGTCTACTTACACCTTTTTATCGTGGTAAAATCATCAAATGAATCCTCACGGCGGGACGGGAAGAACTGTCAGACTGGTACTGATTTAAGTCCAAGGTGTTCCTTCAATAAGTTTTGGTTCGGGGATCACGGTAATTCGTTAGTCCTGCGACCCCGGCAGTCTTTGGCCCTCTAAGGGGGCCCCGGAATATTTCTGACAGTTCTATGAGGCGCGCGAGGAACACGACGTGTTGACGAACCGGGCATGGTTTATGATCAGACGGCGAGTAATCGATTACCCACCGTCCGCATGCCCATCGAATTTACTTATCCGAGATCTTAAAGATGTACAAACAGAAACAACCGTCGAAAACTAAAATACGGGATTTGAGTTTGAATATTAAAAGTTGTTATAATATCGAAATGATCATCCAGGGATCGCAAACACGACTTAGGGTGCTCCCACGTCTATCGACGCGGAATCGGCTTTTTCCGTCGCCCTTTCTCTTTCTGTCGCTTAGAACTGCCATTTGCTAGACCGAGACAATGCGATATCACGCGGCCGCCTCGAGGATTCCGCCGCGTGCTATCGCATTATGCTTTCTGTCTCGGTCTAGCAAATGGCAGTTCTAAGCAACAGAAAGAGAAAGGGTTTCGATTCGAATCCCAAATCAGTGTTGTTGGTTTTTCCCATACGAAATTTCTCAATAGCAGCCGCTGAGTCTGGATTTTAGAACGGTTGGCAGCACGTAGTCTCCCCCAATGAATTCTGGATTATTTTCTGAAGACTAAAACTTGGGAAGAAATCTGATAAAAAAGTGCCCTCACTGATGTTTTTCTGGCCAAATAGAGATTACCAGGACAAATTGTTTTCACCTTCAGCATGAATTTATTTGTTTTCAATCTGAAAAAAATAACAAGTAAATCCCAATAATAAAAGATTAGGGTTATCAAGTCTGGTGTAGACTTATCACTACTTGACCCTGTTTTCACCATACACGACCTTATTTCAAACGGAAATCGTATCTCTACACTATCTTAGGATTACGATACAGAGTAAAGACCTGCCCTAACGTAAGCGATTAGCGAGAAGCGAGTAGACTAAGAACGAGGTGCTTTATTGGTTTTCTTTGACCCAACATTTTTTTTTGCGTTGTAAAATCATCAAATGAGTCCTCCCACCTAGGGCAGGAGGGACTGTCAGACTTGTGCTGTCTTAAATCCACGGTGTCCATCAATAGCCCTTTACATTCCGGGGTCACGGTACCTCGTAAATCCAGCGACCCCGGCAAGGCATTACTATTTAGGAGTCTAGAATATTACAACAATGTTGATGTTATAATGAAAATTATTTCGTGAAAATGAATGTCGTCGAATATGTTATGATTGTGTAAGTTTGGGTGCATGACAATAATTTTTCGCATTTCTTGCTGTGAATAGGATTTGAAACTAAATAATTTGCATAACATTTAATGACTAAATAGTCAATAGCTCATCGCTATCTCGTAGGCGAGAATGTGAAAATTAACAAACAAATGCGACATTTCTAAAATTAAACACCATTCTCACTTATTTACTGAAATTCCTGAACCACGCTGAAATTACTTTCACTCCACGTCATGAATTTTGAATCATCTCGTTACGGGATTTTTCAATGATGTCTAATGTTTTGATCTTCCTACCAATTTGTGACCTGAGCTGAGTCATCGGGCGACATGTGGACGTCATTGTAACATGTGTCTGCTGCCTGTCTGACGGTCTGACGGTCTGACCTATTAATGTATTAGTCATCATTTGTGATTAGTTTTTTATGTCGATAAACGTAAGGTTTTATAGTTTTTGGTCTTGTTACATCAAATCGTTGATCATGTTGCAAACATGGGTTAAATACATAGATCTTATTTCTTAATAATTAAGTTTTTTTTTTGAAGTGAAAACTTCTTTAGCGGCGTTGTACACTTTTTCTGTAATGGGTAAAAAATTTAAAACTCGCGTCAGGGTCACGTGACCCTGATCGAAAATGAGTAAGACGTCATTCAAATTAAAAATAAAACATAGTAACAAAAAAGTTTTCACTTCTACCGGCACTCCTGGAGTGCAACCTTTTTTTATGTTAGTTCTTTAGTTACAAATGCGAAAGTTTGGATAGATGTTTTTTACTCAATCAGATCAGAATGGCTCAATGGTTCTTGATAAATATTTGACTCAAAGAAAGGTTATGGCTTGACTTTACACATAGGATACTGTTTACTTTTGGTATTAAGTTTCTATGAGTTTTTTTTTTTATCGCTGAGTCGCTGGTAAAAACAAGTAAAACATAAAAAGGTGTCTAAGACATTTTGCTGTTTTATGTATCTGCTCAAAATCAGTTTTGCCAAGGGGTTCACTCCAACATAATTTGAAATGGCTAGGCAGGTGATGATGATGTATATAGTCTATATTTGGTAAAGCTGCACCTCTTTTTGATAAATTTATCAAGTAACAACGACGTATTCCCTTTCGAGCAAGGATTTTTAGGTGACTTATGCTTTGAGCAACAATTGTGTTTCCGTTTGAGCACCTACAGCGCAGTAGCTTGTAGTGATAGGGTTTATAATAATATGATCGATAAAAATTGGCAAATATGTATTCAAAAATCATTACAACGACTGTAATCCCCAAAGTTTTAAGCAGAAGTTTACCCGATGATTCATCCGGATTACAGTTTTCACCTATTTACATTTCCAATATTAACTACCATTAAAAAAATACACATTATACAACAGACAGAGTCGCGGATGTAATCAATGTGTTTTGAGGAAACTCTGGTTGTCTTGGTAGACAGCCAAATTAAAATGACATAATCTTATAGCGGGATTTGTCATTAAATCGGAATGACTCAATATTTGCGGATGCAATGTATGTTGGCTTGTTTCTTTTCAAAGCAACACAGTGTTATAGTAATGCCTTTTTTTTGGATCGTAAATCATCAGCTGAGTTCTCCCGATCTTGAAAGCATGGATGGGATTCTCAGACTCTACTGACTAAAAAGACCTTTAATTAAAGTAAATTGCCATTTTCGTTTTAAACATGTATGTTAAAACATACCCGAAAACAACCTTGGATTATAATGTACTTAAAAAGGTTATCAAAATCACTCAAGCTGAAGAGAAAACACAAATCATTTTAGCTTCTAAGAATTCTGTCTATTTCGGGAAGAAACTATAAGCCTGATTTTATATGACCTTTTTAATCCTACCTGACTTATAGAGCCCTGACCACAAATAAATAACAAAAGTCATTTATAAGCGAAAAAATCATGAATCACTTCGCTTTGAACCGGACTACGCGACTCAACATCGTGTCCAACTATTCACTTACATAATAATGTTGTTTAACTTTGTGTCATGAAAATAATGTTTTCTGTTACAGGAATGTCAAGAAGAGGCAAGCCTAGAGGTCCTCCGGGATCAAAAAGTTTTGTCACAGCCCTCAAGGGCTGTCAAGACAAGTTCTTCATTGATTTTATTAGAAGGTAAGTTTTATTACTACCAAATAAACAAAACTAATGCGTAAAATTTATCGTAGCTAGGGTAAAGCTATAAGAATTTTCAACGACAATTTTCATCCTACATCGGATTTCGTACCTTACCTTTCGTACCGTTTCGGAATACCTACTTCACACATCGACTACTTTTTGATGCTTTCAAGTAAATTATAACACAATACCAACATTTTGAAATTCATGCCTCCTTTTCACTGCTTGCCTCAGACCCTCAGTTCCATCGCCTTTTGGAAAACTATGAATCCTTTTAGTTTCTTTTTTGGCGCCTTAGATGTATAATTTCTTTAATAAATAAAGTCATAACACTACTGGCTGGTCAGAGGTAGGTACTATTTACAGTATTATATCCTCGGATGGGACCCGATTTGTCATGATTCAACGTAGGCCAGCCGGTAAATTCGAATATTTATTTCAACCGATCGGCTATGCCGTGTTGAATGCCTTCTCGAAAGTTGTATGTAAGCACCCCTTATAAAAGTGGATTTACCACAAGTGGATTTTGGTGATTTTTGAAGTAACTTCCTCATAAAGGTCAGTTCTGTGAACAAAGCTCGCTTTTAGACATACATTAGTCAATATTTTTTTCAGTGCAGTAGACTGTGGCTGCCAAAATTGGCAAGCCAATGTTCGTGTAGGTGTTACAAACTTTTCGGAAATCAAAAGGGTAATTTTTCAACGCTTCGTTGAACAGGAAAAAGTGCAGATACCTTTTTGAAAGTTTTCTTGTGGTTTGGCTTCTTATAATGAAATTGAGCGAGTCAAAGAAATCTGAGAAAATAGTTTCAAAGAATGTTGAAATTTAATTCTCCTTTCAATGTCTGTTCCCCTGCTACTCTGACATTTTTATTGATATTAAAAGGATGTGGAAAATATACAAAACTCTTGCATCCGAATTTGTTGTCTTCAATCTGTGGAAAAATTCGTTGCCATTGTTTATATTAATGCTAAAGTACAAATATGGATTTCCGTACCATATTCTTTTCTTGTCTTTCATTTTAAAACAACATTTGATCCAGAAATATCTTTGAAACTGAATATATGTGGTCTGATAATAATTATGTTGAAATATAAACCCTTTCTCACTAATCGACAACTAAATATAATTGCATTGATCGAATTTCAACTCTCAAGTCCAAAGATCAACAGCTCGCCTGTCACATATATAACTGTGAATATAAACCCGAGTAAGTACGAATGTTTTCTTTTCAATGCACCACATGTACTTATCTTGGGCCTAACTGATATTGGTAAAAAACCTTGGAAAACATTGTGAGGAATTCTTGACTTACAGAATCTAATATCTTTAAACGAGCAATTCTTGTATATTTATATAAATAATCAGGATCTCGGAAACGGCTCCAAGGATTTTCATGAAAGTTACAGATTAGAGGTTTTTCGGCTCAAGGAATCGATTTATTAAGGTAATTCCCAGGTTCGAGAAAAGCTCAGTTTCCAAGATATAGACATTTTAAAAACCGAGCGAAGCTCGGTCAACCAGATATTCAAAATAATAAGTCAAAAGACATGTCAGAGCCTGTGGGTTTCCCAGAGGCAGCTTAATTGTGTCTGATACCACGGAATCGCCACATTCTCAAGTGGCAAATAAAAGTTCTGGACGCTGAGCGAATCGTTCAATATTTTTTTGTAATTTAAGAGGCATCACCATCTCGCTTTATGGTAAGCCTAAGCAATAATGTGGTCGACGTTGAAGGACGTTTGCCTAGAAGTAACCTATTTACTCTTGACTTAAATACCCCAAGGTGGACCTAACAGGAAACAGACTCTGGTAGGGAATTCCACGCCATAGCTGTGTCCACAATGAAAGTATTTTCAAAACGCTTTGTACGTAAGGGTGGGATGTTCACCATGTAGCTGTGGCCAATATGGCTATGTCTTGTTTTCTGGTATTTAAAAGCTCTTGACGGAATCAAATTGAGCAGTTCCATCGCAGTTTCCGAAATGTAACCTAAAAAAACCAACAGGCTAGCAACACACAACAAAGCGCTATTACCTAAGCATTGATTCAAGTGTTTAAGCAGGCATGTATCAAAGGCTTTATAGGTGTCTAAAGACTGCCACGATCACTCCAAGAATGTCAATTTACTGAAATCTTTATTGCAATCGAAGCGAGAAACGGCATATAAATTAGCACTCGTCGTTCCTCGGTGGGAATACAATTGCATTAGACTTTTAAATATTTCGCGTATAATAAATATTCAGTGTCTACCTGTATCGTGGTTCTTAGTCTGGACTTAAGGAATATTTTCCTGTTTTATACATGCCACTAATTTTACCTTTATAAAATGAGAGTTTTGTATGTTAGGTGCTGTGCATTGACTTCTATTCTCACACTTCTTCTCGTTTTCTTTGTACGTGTGGTCAGCTACATAGTCTGACATAGGGTTCTCTTTTTGCTCACCAACATTCATCATTGACTGTCGACAATTCTCATCCATCTCATGCGATGATCGTTGTTCTACATAGCGAGCTCATCGTACGGGCATAAAGGCACCCACTTTCGTTTTTAATATACGTTGCTCTTCTTAAGGAAACATTCTTGTATCATGGGTGCGTTAGGGTGCTTGTACACGGCGCATGTAACCCGGGCAAGTGCCTCAACATGCTCAAGCTACATGCGCCGTGTACAAGCACCAAGCGGGTAGCTTGATAAAGAAGCTTCCGCATGTTACTCGGGCGGGTAACCCACAACTCTACTTGCGCGGGTTACATGCGCCGTGTACAAGCACCCTTACAAACATTTAAAGTTAGGAACTTCATTCAAATATCTGTTCCGTTCGGAAATCTTGTGCCTTAGATTGCATTGTCAGTGGCATCAAAATGCAGCTACTAACAGTTCACTTTATGAATTGCAGGTGTCTAGAATGGGACCCAGAGAAGCGCCTGACGCCCGCCCAAGCGCTGCGGCACGCGTGGCTGCGCCGGCGCCTGCCGCGGCCGCCGCACGACGACGAGCCCGCGCAGGCGCTGCCGCTGCCGCTGCCGCACTCGCTGCCCGCCAACCACGTTAGTATAGCGCACCATGCCAAGCGGCTCGCGCACCCTAAGTGCACTGACAAATAGGTTTGTTTTATTTTTGCTTCGTTTTGGTTTTGGTTGTTTTGTGGGAATATGTGACTTTTACTTGGTTGGGTCAGATTCGCGGTAGCTTTAGGACTGCTCTTGGTTTCATGGGGCTGTCAAGTAACCGTGACCGTGGCGCGTAAAGGCCTATTGAAGGGCCACCTTAGATTTTAGACCTTAGACTACTATTGAATAAAAAACCATTGAATTTATCCTTTGAATCGGCATTTTTCCAGTAGTTTAATTCTGGGCTGAATTTAAACCCGATTGGTAGCAATCCAATGCACCCTTTTCTAAAATTATCCTGCAAGAACCGGGTTTACTCGGTTCCGTCAAGGTTTTTGCAAACTTTTGTAGAACTACATACAATATGTCTGACAATAGATGAGCCCTCGATCACTTGAGACTGAAGGGAAAAATTATAGGGACCCGTGTACCCATGATATATCTTTTTGGGATTATATTATTATGTGACACTATTAAAATCCCCAGAGCAGTGGTGGCCCAGTGGTATCGGCTCCGACTTACGAGTAGCAGGTCGTGGGTTCGAATCCAGCCTGGCGCATTACTTTGTGTAATTTATTTCATCGCTACTGCTCTCAAAACGGTGAAGGAAAACATCGTGGGGAAACTGTGTGTCATTGTGGGAAACCGTGTCCTAGAACCTAAAATTCGAAGACATGTGACATCTACCAATCCGCACTGGGCCCGCGTGGTGGATTATGCCCCCCTCCCTCTCACAGAGAGGAGGCCTGTGTCCCAGCAGTGGGAACATTAATAGGTTGATGATGATTAAAATCCCCAGGGTTTTCCAGAAAATTTACCCACTATAGTGTTTCCATTATTGCGATTCTGGTCTCCTTTCTCTATGAGAGAAGATGGAATTTAGAAGATATCAACATATTGATGCAAGTTTTTTAATTGCGTGCGGATACAATGCAAAATGAGAGTAGTCCTGAAGTTGCGTGTTTCAGATCCACAATCTTATTATCTGAAATTAATAGTGTGTGCCGCTTGCAAAGGTGCGCAATAAACAATTAATTTTACAAAGTAATTTATTCGTTTCTTCTCGGGAAAGTTGTTTTATTACCACAAGCCTAATTAGTATAAGATTTTTTATTAAGTTGCTAAGTTATTTTTTTTGTTTTTAATTTTTATTAAATGTAGAATATAAGTATGGTTTATTATGTGCATGGATTGATGAATATGTTTATGTAGACAGGCAAAATTTTTATTTACAGCTTTCATTTGTCGCTTCATTCGCATAGAGGATAGAATTATCCCATGAAAAAATTCTACTGGGATAAAACTATCTTATGTAGTAGGTCCTGGTCGCGGGACTAACGAATTACTGTGACCCCGGAACGTAAAGGGCTATTGAAGGACAGTGTGGTGTACGACTCTGACAGTCCCTCCCGCTCTGCTTTGTGTGGGATAACTCATTTGACGATTTTACCACGCTAAAAAAATGTAGTAGGTCCAACTGCTGAAAAAAGACCTCCACCACTCCGTCCACTAACAAAATCATAGACTAACCAAAAAGAAATAGTAACCCATGTCTAGATCTTGGTCTATCATTTAGGTATGACAAATTCATTGGAATTGAAAACACAAACTCACAATAAGTAATACTAAGATAAGTTTTCAGTTTCTTTTATCCTTTGCCAATCTTCCGTCAAAATTAAAATCACTGTAATACCCGGAACAGTTGTGTCATTGTAACAAACTAAGCTATTCAACGAATTTTATAAAGTGACACGTCTTGCGTGGCGCCAACGATGACCGAACTTTCGTCGCGACGTTACGTCGCACGCACCGTGTGTCATAGCCCTAAAAGTTTAGTTCCTACCCCAACAATGAGTTTGTCATTGTTTACTTTTGAAGCTTTTGAAAGAGCTGTTTAACTGATTGTAACAGTTTGTGAAGTGGCTATTAGTACTATCCTACATGTTTATAAAATATATGGACCATAATTTTTAACTAGATTTTCTTCGATATTCTTGTGGATATTCTAATAATAAAACCATCTGCTGCTTTAACCATGCTTTCGGTACCCACTCTATTCAACATGTAGCAGAGTTTTGAGTATTTTCAGTCCAGTACCTAATACTACCAATTTTATAACCTGTCATGTTTTGCATGGCGCCAGAGATGACCCAATCTTACGTCGCGACGCAACGTCACTCACCATGTGTCATAGCCTTAATAGTTTAGTTTCTATACCAACAATGTGTTCACCATATGAAGCTCTTAAAAACAGCTGCTTTACTGATGTAATGCGTTTTGAAGTTACTTAATTTCAGAATGAGCAAAATGAAAACATTCTCGGGCCATTTATTTCAATCATCTCATCTGTGAAATTATGGTCTTTTGATATTGATTCTTGATATTTTTTACCATAGTTAAGTATAAATCTCGTTTTTTCTCTCAACTAGTGTGCAGCAATAATCTAAGTTGGTTCAATATCATTATTATATAATATTACTCATTTCTCAAGTTCAATACCAATCAGGCAGTATTATGTGATGTGCAGTGATCGAACTTGCTAAGTTTAGCCATCCTTCGCTTGTGAGTGAGCACAGCACTTCGTTGAATGCACATGGAGCTCTCTAGTGAAGTGTGACACCTGACTGTCTAGTCTATTTAGATTATCATATATTATTAATTTAAATTGATGTATATAACACTAGTTTTAGTCCGAGACTCTCTGTGTGCATGATGGAAAACAGGAAAATATCCTACAAATACTATCTACCTGGGTCAAATTTAGACAGAACAGGTTTGTTCTGGGTAAGCTCAACTAAAAATCAAGAGAAAACAGAACGTTTATCAAATAAAGTAAAATAAATAAAATGAAACTATGAATTAATTTATTTTACCACGAATAAAATATGTATTATTAATTATTTATTAAGACGACGGAAGAAAATAAACAAGTATTGCATTTTACATATTATTTTCTAAAATGTATATAGCAAATAAAATAGCGTAAATTGGGCATGCTACTGCTATTTCATTTCATACAAATAAATTAAAAACCCCTCTAACCGAAATTCGTTCAGCCGTTATGACGAGAACAGGTAACAGATATACAGTCATATTCGGCTTTACTACAAAACGTGGTTTAACTTAGACCAAGCTTTAAATCAAAAATGTTTTTTTTTTCAATTTCGAACTTTATTTCTACTGTCGTAAAGTTATTAATACAAAAACCGAGTTTAGATCCCGGTCTAAGTTGTCAACGTGCATTTTAGAATTTTATAGCTAATATTATATTGCGAAAGCCGATTAACTTTCGCAATATAATATTAGTCTGAATAGACAGATGTCAGATGTGTCAGAGTAGTTTAAGATTACGTGGAAATTACGGGTTTTCGTTTGTGACTCAACGTGGTTAGGTTGTACCCTATCTTTAGAAGGGTGATCGAAACTTTTGAGTTTATTATGAGATGAGTTCAGTTAGATAAATATAGAAAAGTGATTTAAAATACAAAGTATAGACGTCAGTTTAGTGAATAACTGTTTCTGATTTGTTTTATGAAGGCGTTGATTTATGATTCAGAATTTTAGAAGAATACAGTCACCCTTTGTTTAGTCACAAATGAATAAATGCTCAATTTTGAGTTGATGACATTTTCCCAATGTATCAAATAACTTTTAGCTTAGCTAAGGGATTAAAGAATCTGTTTACTGAAATATTTGTATTGTTTTCCCGTTTAGTAAGAAAAAAAAAGGTTAGTTCAAGTAGGTCAGGTACAGGCACTTTTGTATTGTCAAAATACAAAAAAAATAAAACTACAAGTATATGGTGCAGGAAGTCCCAGTCACAAGACATAACATTCACATGCATTCCAAATCTATCTAAATTACAGTCAAAAGTGAGAATCAAAAACAAATCATTATAAAAAATATTATTATTATTAAAGAAGACACTTGCAACCTCTTTCGATAATAATAAATAGATGATTAAATTAACAAAAAGTAACTATCTCCATCCATCATCCATCCATCCTTCGCTAGCTAGTTTGTCAACATGCCACAATAACCTCAATTATTACTCTATTTGCATAGTTAAGTATCTATGCATAATATTACGATTTGGGTAATCACGCGTTATGCAAAATGCAGTTTAGTTAACCATATGCTGCGTTCGCATTTAGTATCTAAATTAGTATCTAAAGATGTAAACAAATGTGTGTTTTAGAAAAAAAAACCGTAATAAACTTATATAAAGTTAAGTTTCCGCTGCATCATTAAATCATTGGTGGCCCGTTCCAACAGCTACTGAGTAGGTATAGGTACTGCTGCCCTGCTATGCCAAAAAGCACTAACTCTGAAATAAGCGCTATTTATTTGTTTTAAATGACATTCTTATATAAAAAAATAAATTAAGAAGTTTTTCCTAAACTTGATAAACTTTTCTATTTAAATAGTGTTTTTTGGCTTAGCTGGGCAGTATACTCAGTAACATTTGGAACAGGGTAACCAATGATTTAATGATGCAGCGGAAACTTAACTTTATATGTAAGTTTATTAAGGTCGTTTTTTCTACAACACACATTTCATCAATCACATCTTTGTATAGCTCTCTTCAATTTAGTACCGTTCTGGTTTTCGCTACAACTTATTAACCTATGACTCTTTCAAAAATACTTGTTAGCCTGAAATCAACTCAATTCATAATAATTTAAAGCTCATTTCTAAATGTCATTTTGAAACAAGGACAAAAATAGATTTTAGATCGTTATCTCCTGCCCTAGTTAGTGAAGCGTTTACTTTATCGCCATGTTTATGACAATCGAGGTTTTTATTGGCTTGCTTTAAAATATGGGGCACTGGCTTTTAGGGGCATTTTAAATGTTGTTTTCGTGTTTTGTAGCTGAGTAGATTGTTGATTTGATTATGTTCATTATAAATTGATTAAAATAAAGTTCTAGTTATAAATGCTACGAGTATTACATAGTTATGTTTTTATGGATTGAAATGTACTCATTATGAGCATCGCCTGCAAGAATTCACACGACTGTTGTACAGAGAACTAGTATTTTTTTTTAAGTTGGCCAATATGGGCAAATCCGCATTAATATCAATGTCAAAAATTTGTTTAATTTTATACGATTCACACTTGACCACAACTTGACCAAAAAATTAACACGCCAAAATTGTGAGCATCAAGAAGAGTTCTAACAAAGTTTTCCAGTATCTCTTATGAATTTCGAACTCGACTTTGACTTTAATTTACCAAGTCTCATTTTAATACATAATTTGATTGGCATTGATATACGAGAAATCAAAATAATTTATACACCGTGATTTTTTAGTCGTCTTACAACGGCAGCCCAGTTGATGTATCCAATGACTAGTACAGCTTGACATAAAAATGTAGAAAACCGGACGTCGCGGCGCCACTGTCTTCGCGCTACCAGCACTTTGAATGTTTTTGTTTTTTCACTTATTACGTTAATTTTATGGCACAAGAATAAATCTTACAAACCTGCGGTCTTTGTTTTCACCAAATATCAATGATTTTAAAACATTGTCAGAAACAAAAAGATTAGTTCCGTTTCAATCCGTTCTGGCCAAGCTGTACATGTTTATAATTAAAAAAAATAGTAATGTAAGAGATTTAAAAAACACTAAAAACAAAGAATAAAAGTCACTGTGTATAAATCATTATTTTAGTTATTTTTTTTCTTTTAAAGCGTAAATTAATGCAAATGAATAGGGGTGATCCATAACGGTCAGCTCAGACTGAGACGTGACGCTGCGCGCACTTTTCAATAGAGTTATTCAAAATGTAACTCTATTTAAAAAAAACAAAAGATACACCTTTCGCAACGCAGCTCGACGCTCGGCGCTGCGCAGCGCGGCGCCGAGCTACGTCGTTCAAAATCTGACTTTGTTTACTACAAGAAAAGATACAAATTTGAAGTATCGTTGCGTCACGTCGCTTCGCGTCGCTTCTCGGTGTGTACTGACGCTTAGGTTTACCACCTGTTGCCATTATACTAACCATGTTGCTTCCTTGTCAGCAGACGAGCGGCGGGTGTGCGGGCGGCGCGGGGGCGGGGGCGGGCGGGAGCGGCGCGCGGGGGGGGTCCCTCCGCACGCCGCTCGCGCGCACTCCCGTCACCTTTAATGCCTCGCAAGTCGCGAGTGAGTATACCTTTTAATTATTTTCCTTTTTTATATTCAATTATTTTTAATTAAGGCTTTCTTTTCCAAAGAGGACTGGGCCCAGGGCCTGTTGTTCCGGCCCTGAATTGCCAAGAGTATCACATCAAACCTAATTTATCCTAGCGGATTATAAAATCTTGGAGCTCAATTCGCTCAGTTTGGAATGCTAAGGTGAGCGAACTGACCTCCAACATTTTATTTATTCATTTGTAAGTTCTTTAGCTTTTTACAAAAGTTGGTTAAGTATTTTTGTATGAATGAATAGCCGAGGAAAACCTACGTTACTTTTCATTTCACCCTACATCCTATTATAAAGTGTTCAAAGCGCCTCTAATAGTTATAAGACGCAAGGAATACTGCACGCCTGACGCCAAATCTTTGGCACTGATGGGTCATTTTTAATAACAGCCTTCTTGACTCTATAACTTTAAAATCTCGCTTAGACACAGTTGCAACAGCGACTGATGATTACAAAAATAGTTTCAGTCGACGCTTTTGTGCAAGGTTAATGTACAATGCACTCATAAAATCAAAGATATTAATGTTATGTTCTCTCCTCCAGAAGCGAAATTGCAGGCGGCGCTATCGGAGGAAAGCGGGGGCGGTAGCACAACGAGCGGCGTGAGCGGAGTGAGCGGAGTGAGCGCGGTGAGCGGAGTGAGCGGAGCGAGCGGGGCGTGCGCCAGGTACTGGGCCGCCGCCAAGCTGCCGCACCTGCCCGCGCCCTCCTAGCGCCCGCCCGACGCACGCCGCCTCGCCAAGGTACGTGACAACAGTGTGTAGTGAGCGGAGCGAGCGGAGCGAGCGGGGCGTGCGCCAGGTACTGGGCCGCCGCCAAGCTGCCGCACCTGCCCGCGCCCTCCTAGCGCCCGCCCGACGCACGCCGCCTCGCCAAGGTACGTGACAACAGTGTGTAGTGAGCGGAGCGAGCGGAGCGAGCGGAGCGAGCGGGGCGTGCGCCAGGTACTGGGCCGCCGCCAAGCTGCCGCACCTGCCCGCGCCCTCCTAGCGCCCGCCCGACGCACGCCGCCTCGCCAAGGTACGTGACAACAGTGTGTAGTGAGCGGAGCGAGCGGAGTGAGCGGAGCGAGCGGGGCGTGCGCCAGGTACTGGGCCGCCGCCAAGCTGCCGCACCTGCCCGCGCCCTCCTAGCGCCCGCCCGACGCACGCCGCCTCGCCAAGGTACGTGACAACAGTGTGTAGTGAGCGGAGCGAGCGGAGCGAGCGGGGCGTGCGCCAGGTACTGGGCCGCCGCCAAGCTGCCGCACCTGCCCGCGCCCTCCTAGCGCCCGCCCGACGCATGCCGCCTCGCCAAGGTACGTGACAACAGTGTGTAGTGAGCGGAGCGAGCGGAGCGAGCGGGGCGTGCGCCAGGTACTGGGCCGCCGCCAAGCTGCCGCACCTGCCCGCGCCCTCCTAGCGCCCGCCCGACGCATGCCGCCTCGCCAAGGTACGTGACAACAGTGTGTAGTGAGCGGAGCGAGCGGAGCGAGCGGGGCGTGCGCCAGGTACTGGGCCGCCGCCAAGCTGCCGCACCTGCCCGCGCCCTCCTAGCGCCCGCCCGACGCACGCCGCCTCGCCAAGGTACGTGACAACAGTGTGTAGTGAGCGGAGCGAGCGGAGCGAGCGGGGCGTGCGCCAGGTACTGGGCCGCCGCCAAGCTGCCGCACCTGCCCGCGCCCTCCTAGCGCCCGCCCGACGCATGCCGCCTCGCCAAGGTACGTGACAACAGTGTGTAGTGAGCGGAGCGAGCGGAGTGAGCGGAGCGAGCGGGGCGTGCGCCAGGTACTGGGCCGCCGCCAAGCTGCCGCACCTGCCCGCGCCCTCCTAGCGCCCGCCCGACGCACGCCGCCTCGCCAAGGTACGTGACAACAGTGTGTAGTGAGCGGAGCGAGCGGAGCGAGCGGGGCGTGCGCCAGGTACTGGGCCGCCGCCAAGCTGCCGCACCTGCCCGCGCCCTCCTAGCGCCCGCCCGACGCATGCCGCCTCGCCAAGGTACGTGACAACAGTGTGTAGTGAGCGGAGCGAGCGGAGTGAGCGGGGCGTGCGCCAGGTACTGGGCCGCCGCCAAGCTGCCGCACCTGCCCGCGCCCTCCTAGCGCCCGCCCGACGCACGCCGCCTCGCCAAGGTACGTGACAACAGTGTGTAGTGAGCGGAGCGAGCGGAGCGAGCGGAGCGAGCGGGGCGTGCGCCAGGTACTGGGCCGCCGCCAAGCTGCCGCACCTGCCCGCGCCCTCCTAGCGCCCGCCCGACGCACGCCGCCTCGCCAAGGTACGTGACAACAGTGTGTAGTGAGCGGAGCGAGCGGAGCGAGCGGAGCGAGCGGGGCGTTCGCCAGGTACTGGGCCGCCGCCAAGCTGCCGCACCTGCCCGCGCCCTCCTAGCGCCCGCCCGACGCACGCCGCCTCGCCAAGGTACGTGACAACAGTGTGTAGTGAGCGGAGTGAGCGGAGCGAGCGCGGTGAGCGGAGTGAGCGGAGCGAGCGGAGCGAGCGGGGCGTGCGCCAGGTACTGGGCCGCCGCCAAGCTGCCGCACCTGCCCGCGCCCTCCTAGCGCCCGCCCGACGCACGCCGCCTCGCCAAGGTACGTGACAACAGTGTGTAGTGAGCGGAGTGAGCGGAGCGAGCGCGGTGAGCGGAGTGAGCGGAGCGAGCGGGGCGTGCGCCAGGTACTGGGCCGCCGCCAAGCTGCCGCACCTGCCCGCGCCCTCCTAGCGCCCGCCCGACGCACGCCGCCTCGCCAAGGTACGTGACAACAGTGTGTAGTGAGCGGAGCGAGCGGAGCGAGCGGAGCGAGCGGGGCGTGCGCCAGGTACTGGGCCGCCGCCAAGCTGCCGCACGCCGCCTCGCTAAGGTATGTGACAACAGTGTGTAGTGAGCGGAGTGAGCGGAGCGAGCGAACGATATTTGAATGTGTTGTTGTGTCTGCAGGTGTCGTCCCTGGAGGCGGGGCGGCGCGGCGGCGGCGCGCGCCTGGAGCTGGAGCGACGCTCGCTGGACCTGGAGCGCGAGCTGCGCGTGGACCGCGACTCCGACGTGTCGCTGGACGAGCGCGACCACCGAGTGTGATGCTGCCCTCTCCCACTTCCTAGCCAGGCCCTATTGATCTCAATAAACTCTATGACTAAGTTATACGAGCGTGTAGTGGAATTGTGAGAGTACCCCCGAGTTTTACGGTTTTCTATGTATTGTTGAGGTGAACGTTCGGGTGTGTCAGTGTTAGTGCCTGTGAGTCTCGTTTAGCGTTAGGGAACCCTCGACCACCGTTCGGGGACCGCTCCCCGATCGTCTTACCGATAACGACTCGTTAGTCTTCGAGGCTGAATTTTTCGCAGCTCGTACGATGTTGCGCTGCACGCTGTGACCGAGCGAGCTGTCCGCACAAAAATTCCTCCTCGAAACTGTAGATTAAGCGAACTTGTGTGACTAAAATAATTTAACATTTTTCTACAGAATCAAATGTCATTCGTTCATTTGTATTTTTATTTTTAAATAATTCGTATTAAGTTACATTTTGTGTAATTAGTTAATTTGTTCTCAAGTGATATGATGAAGCTGTATTCGTAACGAAATGGTGACCTTATAATCGGAATTCTTAAAGGATATAAGGGTAGTTAGTTACAAGGCCTTTGAAACTAGGTTAAGGAGCTCAGCTACGCAGTTTGTTGGTCGACTAGCGTAGTACATGTTGTGATTCATTGATATGATTTGTGAAGCGCTTGTGTACTCGTACCAGTAGTAAAATATAATATTGTATCTTGGGCCATACACATGGAAAGTTACATTTATTATATAGCGCAGTTAAGTACATTTTACAGCATTTTTTTATTTTATTTTACTACTTATATACAGATGTTTGTCATATATTTTTTGTTGTCGAAAGTCAAACATATCAAGTCCTGCCAAAGCTCGGTCGAGGTGACCAGTCGGGCACCGAACCTAGTCCAAACTATATGTAAAGTTTAGGTTTACGTTAGCTTGTAAGAATTGATTCAATATACGTGTGGAGCGATTCTTGCGATGTGACGATTGCTTACCTCGACGATGCCGAACAAAATTGTATAACTTTTCTGTTTGCATTATGCCAGCGATTTAGTCGAGTGGATTTAGTAGCTAGACCTGTATGAACAAACCAATTCTACTTTAGTCGAGTTTTTTTTGCTCACTTGACTAAATTGCTAGCTTAGTACGAATAGATAACGCTCAAACAGGCTGCGTTCTGCGTTACATTTCTGGCGTTCATTGGATATCATCGGTTCAACGGATCGCAGGACGGTAGATCGCAGCCTGTTCTAGCGTTCTCTTAAAATGTCCATGTATTTGATACAGAACTTCGACAGTCTTTGTAATTAGTGCAATATGTTTGACATAAAAGTTTAATTTCGTCTTCCTCAAATATTATATTTGTAACGTTTTACAAAGGGCCTATAATGTTTATTCAATTAACATGCATTTTTATTATTTTTTCGATTTAGTTGTAGAATGTCTTGGATACATGTATCTGGATATGTCTTGTAATGGCTTACAAATGAAATGTATTATTTCTAATTTGTGGGATTGTAGTCCGAGCAAGCACTTATGCAACTTTAAATCGATGATAATAATGTTTATATGTATAAAAATTATAATTTTCAGTTAAATATTATAATTACGATAATTGGAATGTTTGATACTTTATTTTCTCACTTGTAATAATGTTAATGTACAAAGATTTTGGAAATATTTTAACATTTGATACCCTATTTAATATACAGGATAATTCCTGTGCATTTTATATATAGATAACGACCAATTGAACAAAGTGAGGGTTCTATATTTACGCTAGGGATCCCTAATATTAAAGTTCCGTACGTGCTTGCTTCTCCCGATTGTATTTTATCATTTGACGTATCTCACTATACTCAATATAGCATTTTTATTTCGATAATTGTGTTTAAGTTGACTGCCGTTTTCTTATAATTATGCTCAATGATAGTTTAATGTCTTAGTACTCTGGATTGTCTGATATAGACATTAATCAAATTGTGCGACGACCTTAGTTTATTATTTGTGACGTGGGGATACATTGATTGTTTGATTATTACAATGAAATAGCTGAACTGGTTGTGAACTGTATAGCTTGTTTTGTTTCTTTCAAGTTGGTTTTAGCTTGATTCAGCTTTACAAAGCTGCAACTTGTGACGTTGTTTTTTCACAATTCATGTATCGTCACGCTTCCATAGCGTTTTAAGATATTTAGTCAATTATTGTATAGCTTTTTTTTTAACTTTTGAAACTCGAGGGCTGAGACGAGTTGGTCTGTCCGCCCTCCAAGCCGTGATACTGTAAGTTGAATGTTTGACCACGATGGCGATCACTCCAGTCGGCCCCGCTTGGCATCGAACAGTATTAATCATTATGTTTCATCCTCGACTCGCAATATAAACTGCCAAGTACATATATAGATAAATTAAGTATCGTTTGCTATAACAACACTATAGCAGAAACTTCTAGTTACTACAAACATTATAAGCTTTCGTTCGAACGCATTTCTCTTATACCTAGTTATTTTTTTTGTGAAATATTTTTTGTTCTCATTTTATATGTAAAAGCTGGTGTTTCACCTCTTGAAACTCGTAACTACAATGTGAATATAAAATAAATGAGTTATACAAATAAATTGTTTTGTTATTTGAATACTTTTTGTGGGACATCTACAATATAACATGTGAATCTACAATAGCATCATTACTGGATGTCACGAAAATCACCTATAAGGCCATCCTACGGGCGCAGGCGAGTAAAGGGTAGCTCGCCGTCCAACTTTTAACTTTGCACCAACCAAAGCATCTTGAAGGTGGTCTGAGAACCCGTCATCGCTTATAATCGATCGTTTTATTGAGAAACTAGCGGCCTATCCCGGCTTCGCACGGCTGGACATGATGATTTTCGTCCTCTAAAGCTGGGTACTCACTTAGCAGCGTAGCACGTAACGTATCAGATACGGTATCAAGTGAGTAGGGTGAGTGGGGGTAAGATGAAAAACGGGGAAAGATAAAAAAGATACAATAACGCCGAATATAAAGGAAATCTTTTAATGCTGGTAACATCATTGTAGACACCGTTTTGTCTTGCCCCACACCGCAGTCTAAGCCAGTCGCAAAGTGAGAGCATTCGTGTGTTTTTTGACATTTTCCGCACGGACACATTATCCACGTAAAATTGAAATTTAGTCTTCCATCAAGCGGGGTAAGAATAAAAACGTACTTATGGTCATAACCATAAGGACTATTTTAGTCACTATTTCAATCTTACCCCTTGGGTATTTCATCTTACCCCTACAAGTTTTCTTCATTAAGACCAATTTTAATTAGAGTTTTTTCATAAATAATTGTTTCACAAAGATTTCTTTCAACATTATAGAAACAACTTGACCATACTTTTTTACCCAAAACAATTTTTTTTTGCATTTGCATTGAATCCCTTTGAGTGACAACAGTTTCAAATCAACACTGTTCATCTCATCAATTTTTCATTCCAACTTACCCCCACTCACCCTACGTAGGCACGAGCCCGCTGCGAATCGCTCGCTGTAAGTTCGCAGTGATACCGCCTCTCGGCGAGTCATACAAACACAAAGGCGGCTCACAGTGTGCTCGGACGAGCCGTACCCACTTGCAGGTTGATACCGTATCTGATACGTTACGTGCTACGCTGCTAAGTGAGTACCCAGCTAAAAACGCTGATGGTTACGAAAACAACAAAAAAGTAGCCGAATCGGTCCAGCCATTTTCGAGAGAGCTTAGCAACACATTTTGCGATCCATTTCTATATTATTGAAGATGAAGATAATATCTTGAGGTATATTATACCTCAGCCCTCTTATATCCTTGTAATCGGTCTCTTAGTTAGCCATGACCTCATCAGTCAGAAGTACTCAGCCTTTGTTATCGACCATCACGCGATAATTGCTAAGACGATTTATAAAGAAGTGAAATCCTTTTATCAAACCACTTCTAACGTAGTAAATTCAGATATCTTCTATGAAAATAGTGAGCCTTTTCAAATATGTACTGATAAAAACACGTTCAAGTATGATTCATTTTGACGCAGCAAGAGAGTTACGTTCTAATATTGAGAACCATGTCGAATTAATAACGGGTAAACATTTTTATTAGAAACATGGACTTACATTTTTAAACCTCAGCAGCCTATAAAGTTCCCACTGATGGGAAACAGGACTCCTCTCCGTGAGGAGTGGACTGTATGTACTACACACGGCTTTTTGGAACATTTCGATGATTGCCTTCACCTTTTTGTGAGCAATGGTGTTGATATAAATCACATGAATTAGGTAACGTTACTAGGTTTGAGCCCAAACCCTACCACTGGTAGCCCAATGGTAAACTACCTACTTTACCAGTCTGGGCCTCCATAACTCTGAAACAACGAAATAAAGACACTCAAAAAAGTCATTCATTTAAATTAGGCTGATTTATCAGCACTTTTTGAAGGTCAATTTATACATAAATAAAACCCCCAAAACGCCCCCCCTTCGACACCTCCTAGTGTTTTGGCTGGGAAGAAGAAGTGGCGGAACAAACTCCCCAGCAACACCTTTACCATCAGGCGAGATAGTGGTCAAACGCGAACCTATCATTAATAAAAAAACGGTACCTGCTTCAATGTTCCGAAGTTTATGACAGAATCACTAAACTTATCTTTCTGCAATTTGCGTTGCTGTTGACAAAATAATAAAAAGATAAACTACGTAGTTAAATGTTACTGTGTTTTGCAATGTTTTCTCCGGTCGAGGTCGCGAATTTGCATGGATTAAAAAACTAGGCGACCTAGATTGTCTGTACCTAGTCAATAGTTTTACTGGTTTCTTTTTTTATACCTAGTGGTAAAATCATCATACTGAGTACTCCCTCCCAGGGCAGGACAGGGAGGTACTGGCACACTTGTACTGACCATAATCCACGGTGTCCTTGAATAGCCCTTTACGTTCCGGGGTTACGGTAGCTAGTTAGTCCCGCGATCTCGGCAGGCTTTGGCTTTCTAAGTGATAATTAGCTAATAGTGTAGTAAACTATTTGGTACTTATTATCATTTATTTTATAGTGCTGTAAACTGTTTGTACATATCGACAGACTCTTTGACTCCCTAGAGACCTCCCTGGGTGACGCGGTAGGAATCGTGCTGATCATACACCAGCACCACCCTGTTCATTTGGTTACCCTTTGTGTTCCAGGACTGCGATTTCGATAGTGCTACGACCGATTTCTTAGCCTGTTGCTAAATAATTTTATTACAGGTGCAGAGGCCGATCTTTCAGATAAAACCGTGCTTGCATAGGTTGGTGTATGGATGGGTGATTAGGCATGACAATCTATCATTACGAGTTTCCACCGTGTAGTTGCTGCTGGTAGTCAGAATCTCGAAAATCTTTATAGATTAGAACCATCATAATTGTACATAATATGCACTGACAAAACTATAGTTATCTACGACACTTGACAACAAATTCTAGTCAGCTTTATCTCGGGAATTTCTTGTGTTGTTTTATCTAAGATCTCTGAATAAGATTCTAGACCTAGGCCAAATACAAGATGTATTATTTAAAGATGATCTTGGTTGGTTACAAGATAGGGACTGTTTCCAGGCACAGTCTAGATAATTCAGGCTTTTTACTTAAAATGTGATATTTTACTGAAGAGTTTGTACCATCACTTCTTCGCCGCACCTAAAATACTACGAAATGACTACATAGACACTGACTACTTGAAGAAGTTGATCACTATTGACTAATCGAGCAGCCGAACTGCTTTGGCCGGTCGATGCGGACAAGCAATCGCCAGGCAGTCGAATCAATATCGACTGCTTCAAGCAGTGCTGATTTCTCTGCCTAATTTTAAGAAATGTGTTTTAATTTTGATATGCTATGGATAATACTGACTTTATCCACTTTTAACTGACATCTTGCCAAGATGAATGGAGTTATACCTATAGAGATATTATCGGTAGCCGGCACGTTCTCCCCAATATACAATAGGTACTTTAGCAGATAAAAACAGTGATAATACACATGATAGGTATTTAAGTTAAACGTTTCATTACAGCTACAATACAACCGCCATCGCCAGTCCGCCACAACAACAATGTAATGTCAAACCGTTTGTCGAGTGTCAATGAATGGCGATTAGATACGCCACGTATCTTTATTTTAGATCTTGTAGATATTAAACTCTTGGCAAATACTTTGTGAGCTGATAAACATCATTTATAAACTGTTTCTTCCCATGTCATCATCTGCCTAGCCTTTTCCTAACTATATTGGGGTCGGTTTCCAATCGAACCAGATGCAGCTGGATATCAGTATCTACTTTACATGGAGCGACTGCCTAGCGGACCGCCACAACCCAGTCATCATCATCAGCCGGAAGACGTCCACGGCTGAACATAGGCCTCCCCCTTAGACCGCCACACCGAACGACAATTCGCCACTTGCATACATTGTATCGGCTGCCCGCTACCCTCACGATGTCTTTGGTCCACCGAGTGGACTGATAACCACAACCCAGTAACTGGGCAATATGATACCCCATGGTAAGACTGGTTGTCAGACTTTACAGCTTCTGACTACCAGTAACGACTATCAAAGATCTACAAATGACAGCTGGGACCAACGGCTTTACGTGCTTTCCGAGGCTGTTTTCTACACGTGTGATGTTCAGCAAGTGTCCTAGGTACTGGTACTTGTAAGTAGAAGTACGTAGGTACTTATTACTTTCTCTATACTATAAGTGCCGACGAATAATATAGAATAGTATACGATAGTTGCTTTATCTCCACGCTTTTATCAATACTTTTTTAAGGTGTGTTGGCATAGAAGTTAGGTAAGTGCATACCGGCTTTAAGTAAGTACCTACACATACCTAACCGTTTTGTGGCTGCTTCGGTTGTGGAAAAATTGTGAGCTAACTATTACGAATTGAAGTCTTTGTTAGGTAAATATTTGCAATCATAAAGTATTTTATCTGAGTATAAAGTATTTTTACTCTTTTATCTGAGATCTTTTAAAATCAACATGAATGACTACATCAACAATAGCCACTTCTGCAAAATAACATTGTTTTGTTTTAACAAAGTTAATTAATACTCAATACTTATTGTTTAATAAACAAGTCAGTTAACGACTTTTGTTTATTATAAAAAAAATATCCAAACCAATCCAGAAAGGCTGGATTGAAGACTTAAGTACTGGAGAATACTTAGACACTAGGTGTGGTTTCAATCCTCAAAACAACCAATTTTGCAACTGTCTTCATTATTATGAGTCATTTTGTGTAAAATACGAAAAGCTACTAAGAAAGGTTTATGAATTCTGTAGGAATAAATATACCAGTCGCATTCGGGGTCCAGATTTTATAAATTAATTAAATTATTATTTCGGTCTAAAACAGTAAGTATGTAATGTTCAACTTATTACAAAAAAGTCGAGTTTCATAAAAAAAAAAAAATACGGACAGTCATCTACCAAACGTTATCTAGTCTCCGGATTGCTAAACTCTCAGCCGGCAGGTGGGTGCGAATTGTTTCCTGCTGTTGTTGTTGCAAATGTTGACTATAGTAACATTATCTACTAAACGATGCAACGACTCCACTGCTCACTGCGACCTTCTCGAGCCACCACGTTTGTCGGCGACAGTACCTCTCCGTCCGCCATTGCTGTCACTTCGCGCGCAATTTCGGTTGTCGAACGTCGCGCGTTGGCGGGAAAATAGTTTTACTTTTTTTCGAGCAAAGGCAATATTTTTGGTTTTGTGTCTGTGGTTTTGTGATCTGTGAAATAAGTTTGTTTCGTGGATGTGTGACTTTTATTTTTTGGTAAGTAGAAAAATATTTCATAGAAAAATACTTACATTGTATTTTTGAACCATTACTTATTTAAAACAATTAGTTACTCTATTGCTTTTGCCATGTAATGAGAGCAATTTGTGTAATCATCTAACTTTACAGAATTATTGACGGTTGGCACCATTCTTTTTCATCTACACTAATAAACCATACTCTAATGAGTGAATGCATTAAAAAGTAATTGAGAACTACAACTTAAAATCGTTATTGAGTTCATCTGTGTTACGGTTATGTTGAAAGTAGATTTCTTTGGCTCTATGCATTGAAACTTACGTTTAATTTAGTAATCAATTTCTGACTTTTAAATAACTGCTTCGGCGTCTATAGGAACTAATCATTCAGAAGCTCGATCGAGAGACGCGATCACGAGATTAAAATCTTGATTGGAATAATTTATTATTCAAAATAAGAGTCAAACTCAAACTCTTTCTTGCAGTCTTACGGTATCGCAGTAGGTTCTCCTAAAGAGTTTATTGGATCATTTTTATTTTGTAACAATTTTATTCGCAGCAATGGGAAAAAGGAAAGTTATAGGTACTACTTACGAACAGTTGAAGCTACTATTAGTAGATACAATAGTTTGATAGGTATTATTTTATTGATGATAGTATCAATACAGCCTTATTTAAATTTAAACTAATTTTAAAGGCATCGGCTGACCAATTCAATACATTTTTTTAAATATGCAGTTTATCATCTAGTTTATTTTCATTTAAAGAATCTCGCAAAACCTACACATTACAAAAACTTTGGAAATTCTGTTATTGACAACGAATTCGTGGAACGACGACCAACACCAGTTTAAAAGTAAACACAATTAATTTTGTACGGTCTGTGTAAACTGAAGATATTTACTGAAAACATTTTCTTTGTTTACTGATTCCATTTTCAACTAATTTGTACGAAGGTGTCATTTTCACGTTTTCTTATGTTTATTTTTCCGTCAAATAACTACAACAAAAAATCGTACAGATGATAAATGATAAATGCTAAATGTCATTATAACTGTCAAAAAAGCATTGGTCTTATCTTCGATTAAGGTAAGCGTCCACAGGTCGGCATCGTACGTATCGGACGCATCGCATCAAACGGATTTCTGTATCGGCAGCGATCGGATTGCCGACGCGAGTATCAGCAATCGGAATGCCGATGCCACTTTCATAGCGTCCACTGATCGGCATTCCATCGGAATCGGTACGCATCGCAAGTAGGCATTGCCGATGAGCCGTCCGTACGATGCGGATCAGTGGACGCAGTTATATGAGTTTTAATAGAAGGCAAACTAAAATCCGTTGCGTACGATACGTCCGATAAGTGCGATGCGGACCTTTGGACGCTTACCATTAATCAACATAAGTATTTGACGATTTGATCGACAAGAAAAAGGGACTCTAGGATTGTAACAGTAGTTAGTGGCTGCCATTTTTTTTAAATCATTGGAAGTTAGATAAATAAAAACTAATGTAGAATGTTTACGTAGAGTGAATCGACCAAGTAATGCTTCATTATTTACTTTAGCTAACGGTTACACCTAGCAAGTATTTTACAGTTGCATAATAATGATATGCGTTTACCACGACATGCGGGCCATCGCATCTCGTTTTGCCTACCTACCACACCACATGACCCACATAATTATTTTAATCTTACTTCACTGTTTATACATTTAGCATTATTTTTAACTTATATTTTTTTCATTACCACTACTTTTAAAACGGTGATGGAAACCATCGATTTATTTTTTCGAAAATACAATATAAACAGATTATTTAGTACGCAGGGCCGCGGTGTCCTCTATAGACAGTCCCGCGAACCTGGCAGGCAACAATAGCTACGAATCTTGCGCAGTCGGGGAGACAACTGTCAACGTCTTTGATGGACGATAAAGGTAAGCGTCCACAGGTCCGCATCGCACGTATCGTACGTAACGTACGTAACGGATTTTAGTTTGCCTTCTATTAAAACTCATACAACTGCGTTCACTGATCCGCATCGTACGGACGGCTCATCGGGAATGCCTTCATGCGATGCGTACCGATGACGTCAGACGGAATACCGATCAGTGGAAGCGATGAAGGTGGCATCGGTAATCCGATTGCTGATACTCGCGTCGGCATTCCGATCTCTGCCGACACAGAAATCCGTTTGATGCGATATGCGTCCGATACGACGATGCGGACCTGTGGACGCTTACCATTAATGTATAACATACTGTCTCCATACTACATGAAAATCATTCTGTTCAAATTAGGAAACGCCTTTGCCAAAACGTTCAGGAACATAATTATTAATTCAGTCTTGATATTGCGAGCAACGAGCAGTGGTGGCCCAGTGGTGTCGGCACCTTACAAGAGTCGTAAGTTCGAATCCAGTCTAGTACATTTTTTTGTGCAATTTATTTCCTCACCACTGCTCTCAAAACGGTGAAGGAAAAGATCGTGAGGAAACCGGCATGTCCTAAAACCATCAAGCTCGAAGACATGTGACATCTACCAATCCGCACTGGGCACGCTTGGTGGGTTATGATAGCCCACTCCCTCTCACAGAGAGGAGGCCTGTGTCCCAGCAGTGTGATAATGAGGAATGAGTCTTGATATTTTGTATTAAGGTGATTGCGTCGATGTAGCCCACGAAATTCACCTTTTCATGAGAGAGCTGATGGAGCGATTTTTTTAATAATTTTTATATTTAAAATTATACTTGATAATACCGCAATTCATATTTTGATAAAGTTACAACTTGTCACTGGCCTGCAAATTGCAAGAAACGTAAGAAAATTTGAATTTCGCGGGCTGGTTGGAGCATTCACCTTTTTTTTTTTTTTTTTACGTGGTAAAATCATCAAATGAGTCCTCCAACTTGTACTGACTAAAATCCACGGTGTCCTTCGGTAGCCCTTTGTGTGCCGGAGTCGCGGTATACGTATGTCCCGCAACCCCGGCAGGACTGTGGCCTTCTTTCTATAGGGGGGCCCCGTCATTATGCTGACGCTCCTTGAGGCGCACGTGGGACACAACGCGCCGTCGACCCGGGCACCTTCACCTTAAGTTACTAGAATTAAGAGATAGACTTTTAGAGATTATTCAGATTTTTAAATTGTAGGTAATCAATATACTCTGTTCCACTTTCTGTTGCCAAGGATTGGCCTCTTTACATTCCATTGATGTCAAGTTGACTTGAAATTGATGCCTCTCATGAATGATTTATACCTAAAATCATTGGTCGTTGGAGCTCGAAAGTCTTATTAGTGATTTTTTACACTGACATCTGACCTTCGCAATTCAGTTACGGGGTTATACTGATATCCTACTGTTAGACTTGCCAAACTTTCTCTATAAAGTAGTAAGTAGTATTAATCTTTGGTAGTAAGTATACTGGTTTACATTCACAAGCTATAATATTTTTTTACTCTATACGTCACACCCATTGTCCGCGTCGGGTCAGGTTAGAAAGAAGAGGGGCGTCAGGTTAGGTTACGAACAAATAATATCTTTTTTTTCAAGTTCCTAACATAACCCACAACCGGGTCAGGTTTCGGGTCAGGTTAGGAACAATCCGTCAGGTGGATGTCGGGTCAGATTAGGAATAGGGAACGTTAGGAACAAAAATTCTTTTTTTTTTCAAATTTCTAACCTAATCTGCACCCGGGTTAGGATTGCGGGCAAAACTGAATTTTCAATTTGCTATTGTAGCATCAGTAAATATGACAGAGAGCCCCAGAGAGGGCCAAAGCCTGCCGGGGTCGCGGGTTTATTTTAGTCCCTTCCACCCTGCTCTGGGTGGGAGGACTCATTTGATGATGGTTTAAAAAATGCGTACTGCTGGGTACTGCTAAGAAATTGTCAACAATCAATGTGAATTGATGAATCCCTTGTAACTATGTATTACATGTAAGTAAAGTCAGTCGAAAAAGGGGAAGATATAACTGAAGTTGCCTTTTGTCAACGAACGCTTGAATTCCTTTTTTCTTAACCGGTTTGGTATTTCACCACCTCTTTTTAAAATGACGTGCAAAGGAAAGCATCAACCACATCATGCAATCGTTCCCCGGCCGGGACTTTACCATAATGATCACAGCTGCACAGGTGTCGGATATTAGTCAGTGCGCGCGTCACACGGTGAATGTAAATGGTCACCTCCGTCTGTCTGTGGTCCTGTCTGGCTTGCAGAGAGGATATTATGACGTATGTATGATGAGATAGGATTTTTTTTTTATGTTCAACATATTATCCATATGAGCCTCCTGCATCGGAGATCGGGATCGGGACAGGAGGTACCCAAAACTAGTTCAAAATGTCAAATCCAAGGGCAATAGTCAAAGAATAGAAAATGTAAATAATTATGCGTACCAATTTCAATCTAAACTTTTAAATGTCCTTTCTAAAGGTACCGAAGTATTACCGATCATGCTCATAATGACACAGACGTCATCAGATACCTGTGATCTTGGAACGTAAAGGGGCTACTGAAGGACCCCATGGATTTTAGTCAGTACAAGTCTGACAGTTCCTCCCGCCCTGATTTGGGTGGGAGGACTCAAAAAAAAACCCATGCCGACTCCTGCCAATGCGCACTTGGCCTTTCACTGGGACAATTACAAAGCCATCATCCAAACAATCCCAGCTGAATTATTAGCACGTTTTGAACTCACGTGTAGACTGTAGGGTACCTTATTGTATGCTTTAACACCATAATCAACGTGGCAGTAAAAGCTATAAAATAAGGAATCATTAGTGTGAAAACTTCCGGTCTAGAGTTAAACGTTGTGACTCATTTTTGTAAACAACCTTTTTTGTGCAGATTAAGTACTGACTGTGATCATTTACAAAGTTTTATTCGTATGTCGGGCGTACTTTCAAGGTTTACGGAAAGAAAAATCCAAAACAAGGCGATTCCAGTATTTATTAGAAAGGTCGACTATTCTAATCTCTGTCGCCTTGTCGAAGAACTGTTTAGTAAAACAAGTGGAAACAAACCCTTATGATTAAGATCATGTTAAATAAATAAGGGCTGATTTTTCAATAGCCAGTTAACCTCTAACTGAGGAATTAAAATAACGGTTCGACATTATTTTCTATAGATAAGCTGTCAAACCGCCATTTTTAATCCTCAGTTAGAGGTTATCTGGCTATTGAAAAATCAGCCCTAAATGTTCATTGGAATCTAGAGCATAGGTCCATCCAATTATTTGTATTTTCTGAATGCCTGAAAATCTGGCAACAATATTGACGAAGTAAAGCCAACTCGCACATTCTTTTGGAAATAACTAAGTAGGTAGATGATCAGATGAAGTCGGGTTTCTACCGAAACCGATATTAGCAGTGGCGGATTAGAGTTTCCGAGGCCCTAAGTACAGAGCCTGTGTAGGCCCTCTATTGCTTAAATTGGGAAGGTAGAAAGTATGAAATGAAAGTTTCATCAAAAAAGAAAGTGTAGTAGGTATAATTTAAAACTTAAAATATTTTTTCCTTATTCAGAGCAAACGCACAGGGGGCAGCCGGGCCCTGCGGGGGTGTATGAAGGGTCACTCCCGGACCGCTTTCGCCATGCGTGATTTCGGAAATGTAGATGAATCTCGATAAAATGTAGGGAAAAAATGTAACGCCAGCAGAGGATGGAGGCCCCTGGAGAACAGGGGCCCCAAGCACGTGCTTGTAGTGCTTATACGTTAATCCGCCACTGGTATGGTACATACATGAATATGCTTAATATAGGTTGTAAAAGGAAACCCGACAAGGTACGGATGTCGAGTAAATGTTTTAATTTATACGGAGGCTGCAATTGTTCAAGTATTCAAAATATCTCATTGTTATGAAAACATTATCGATAATTATACTTTCATTTCGGCCTATTGTTTTTGAATTCCTTTCACACAGTATTATTAACTGTAACTTGAGTTTATAAAATATGTATAGATCTGAATGCACGTCTGTGACGATTGTGTCGAGTTCCCGAGAACGAAAATGGTTTTTTTTCTATCTTTACAAGCTGTTGTCTTCGTCTTTGCCTGCACAAATTAAGCCACAGGCACGTAATACCGAGCCGCAAATCAGTTAGGTACTTTTTTATAGAAAATAATATAATCTTTAATTCACAAGAAAGTGGTTACAATTATTTTCGAAGTCCCTGACTCCTGTGCTAGGCGATATAAGTACATACCTGTGTTACAATACAGATGAAAGTTACAAGAGCTGTGTACTTTACAAGAGCCAATACACAATACAAGAGCTATTCCATGAAAATGTTTTGCAATCAGCTGTACCCGGTTGGATTGGAATCATAGTTAGGAAAAGGCTTGACATTAAATGATAAATGAACCCGCAGAAAAACAACAATAGTCTCTTATCGCTATGAAAAACAAATTAAGTAGTAATTTGTTTCACATTACGGAACCGTGAAACTATGAATTACCTACTAGTTCTATGATTTCCTTTTTGAAGAACAGCGGATCTAAAAAGGCCTTTTTAGCAGAATCATTAAATTAGGTAATTGAAATGTTTTTTATAAGTCACACTGAAGAGAACGACATCTAGTCTTACCAAGGGGTATCGTATTACCCAGTTACTGGGTTGTGGAGGTCCGACAGGCAGTCGCTCCATGTAAAATACTGATATCCAGCTGAATCTGGTTTGACTGGAAGCCGACCCCAATATAGTTGGGAAAAGGCTAGGCAGATGATGATGAAGAGAACGACATTGAAGGCTTTTTCAATTACATACAACCAGAGAAAAATAAAACGTTTTTCTCATTTTCGTGTGTCATACATAATCATATTTTGCTCGAAGATAATTTGCATAAATGCTAAGTACCTAAATTATATTCATTTTCCCATTATTTCTTTTGTAGCACATTATAACAATGTATTTCAGGTGAAAATTGTACGAAATTATTTATTTAGTTATGTTGTATGTAAAAAATACCCGGTATTCATTTGCATGGTTTATTTCATGCTTCAAAGGAAAATGTTTTATTGTCTTTAAATTTTCTTCCAATTTGCGTAGCCAGGGACATAATAACATTAATTTAAAATAAATACTTATATGTCTATATTAATTCCATAGTAAATATAAAAAATAATGTAAACAAAATTGTACTAATAACTAAGAACTATGATATGAAATGAAAGAAACTAAAATATTTACTTACAATAAAATCTTAATTAAAACTAAAATTACATTAACTCTTAATAAAAAAAAAAACAAAGGAATAAATTTAAATTTGGAATACATCATGTTGTTTGTTTTAAAACGAAAGAATGTGAATGTAAAGAAAGTTTTATTATGATTTTATGATGACTGTCATGTGATTGCGTCATCATCAATTCAGAAATTGACAAAGATCAAATTCGTTGCCATGGATATGTATGTTTACGCGAATGTAGACCTAAACAAACACCGTCTAGCGTCATTTCTGACATAATATTTTGAGCTTAGTTCATTTTACGGTTTATGGTAACTTTCGTCCAAGTGTTAAATTGTCCACATGTCATTACGTAAAAAAGTCAAAAGTTTTGTTATAAAGATCAAATGACAAAATGTCCATACGTCAAAAACTGAAAATAATTTTATATTTACAAATTAAATTTATTAACGACATTGGAACACAAAGGGCTTTTGAAATAAAAAATAATGAAATTTGTTCTATTACCTATCTAAAAAACAAACCCAGGCGTCGTTAAATCACAAAACCTAGGATTTTGGGCCGTGAAAAATATGAATTTTGGACATTATAACACTTGGTGATTTTTGCAAAACTTCATTCTAACCAAATACAAATATGACATTAGGTTATTCTGACATGTGGACATTTTAACACTTTGACGAATATTACCATAAACCCATTTTACATTACGAGAGTCATTTTCCTAAGATAAAATAGAGTACTTGCAGAAGAAATATCAAATCTGATTAACTTACTAAGTATGTATTTGGATGATTCGACATAATATTATTACATACAATTTTACATACCTACAGTTATGTAAAATTGGAGTGTCTGTTTGTAATATTGCAATAACCGTTTTTTTCTACTCGCATATGAATATATATTATATACACTGTACATACACCAAAATAATATATTATTTTATTTTTTTGTCTGCTGTCTGTTTTTATCGGCTAATCTCTGAAATGGCTGGATCGATTTTGGCAGGTAGCTGAATGTAATAAAGAGTAACTTAGGCCACTTTTTTATGTAGAAAAAAAAAACCTTTATTTTACTAAAAAAATAATTGTTGAGTTCCGACATCCACGCGAACGAAGACGCGGGCACAGCACATTCTAATCTCTGCTGTGCGAATCGACATCTTCAAGCCTGCATGTCCTTTGATTTGACCCATTTGTTATAAACAAACGCGTATTTCTAAAATACCTATGCTATTGTGTTCTACTCATGAAAAAAACACAATACCTATTTCTCATTTAATTCCTTGATTTCTCAATTTAATAACTACTTGTGTGACGGTAAATGACTTAGTCGAAGAACTTAAGAAATCTTGATTGCGTCTATTGATAAGTTGGTTCAAAGACGTATTTATTTATTTAGTTTCTTTGTTTATTCTTTTGAAACGTCATGAACAATTTGTTCGGTTTCTGTCTAAAAATGTAAAGGGGAAGTCCCTTGCTTAATTCTGCCAATTTTTAGGGTTCCGTAGTCAACAAGGAACCCTTATAGTTTCGCCATGTCCGTCCGTCCGTCCGTCCGTCTGTCCGCAGTTTAGCTCAGAGACGCACAGTACTAGAGAGCTGTAATTTGGTGTAAATATACGGATTTGTTGTGCCGAAAAAGTGGTTAAATAAAATCTCGTAAAATATTTTTTTTTAGGGTACCTCCAGTACTTACACGTAAAGTGAGGATTTTTTTTTCTCGCGTACCCCTTAGTGTGGGGTATCATTAAATAGGTCTTTAAAAAATAATGATAGTTTCCATTAACAATTTTTTGATAAAAAAATTCGTTTGTGAAATATTAAGCTTTAAAGTGCTAAGTTTTGCTCGATTCGAGTGTCCCCCCCCTCTAGCAGCTAAACGGTTATGTTTGGGGATATGAAAAAAATTCACAATAGTAGTATATAACGGAGAGTTACGTTATCAGAGGGGTTGAGATATCGGAAATAACATTCAGAAAATCTTCGTTAACACTTTTAATTACTTGCTAACACACACTGAATACAAAATAGTCAAGGATGTCCGAGATATCGCTCGATTAAAAACTTAGGAACGCGAGAAGTTTAACATGGCGGAGCAACCAAGATGTCTACCCAGCTTGCCGGACCGATTCAAAAGTGTTCACTTCACTAAACTGTCCGCCCATGTGGCCTACCCCACACAGGTTAGCCAACATCTGTCAACGTCACTACCTGTCAACGTCGAATAGCTGATTTAACTTCCGCACCGACATTTGACTCGACTATTCGTTCGGTGTTTCCGTTGCTCCCCATGCTAACCATCTCCAAATTACGACTAATTTGACGTTCCTAAACAATCTGTCAATTCTAACTTAATAGTTACTCCAATGAGAGATAGATGGCGTTATTCTAAATTCACAATAATCAATAGAGATTCTAAATTGCGTATCTGTTTTGATTCCACGCCAACGATAATAGATGGCGTTATTCTAAAATAACAATAATGAATAGAGATTCCAAATTTCCAAATTCCAATTTTCTGTTGATTCCGCAGCATGATAATAGATGGCGTTATTCTAAAATATTGTGCTTCTGTGTTCATTCTCCGACATATATATAACGAAGTTTAAAAGAAAATTGTCATGACTAAGTAGGCTTTACAACTTTACGAGTTATAGTCGACCAACTTATAAAATGTACTTGGTATCATATTTTCTTAAACAAAATGTATCGGAGACAACTGCAAATGTAAGTTTGTCAACTTTATTTTTACAGCTTATAAAGGTATGTTTTTGGGGATAGGTAGGTTTTTATCGTCAACTATTTTTAACTAAATTCAAAAAAAGGAGGAGGTTCTAAATTCGTTTTAATCTTTTTTCTTATGTATTTTCCACGATTTCTCAGACTCCTGGACCGATTTTGAAAATTAAATTCAGCGAATCAGTTTAGTTAGTTCGCATAAGTATTTTGATGGGCAACTACGGAACCCTACACTGTGCGTGGCCCGACACGCACTTGGCCGGTTTTTTTCATCATGTTACGGTCAGAACCGCCATCCCTACTGAGGTAGTCATTTTTGTTAGTCATGTTTTATCAACGAAATTATAAATTGAGTAACGTTATGAAAGACAAATACTACGCGAGTACTCATTAGATAATACGAGGTATATGAAACAAGTATAATTAATTTCTGTAGTTACATCTAAATAAATATTAGTAATCTTTAAGATAATTATCTCCAAGAGATAGAATTCGCGATGAATACGATAGATGCGGGCATTTTCGATGGATTCCGTGGCTGTGGCCGTGGAAAGCAATGGGCAATTGAAGGAAAAATATTAATCAGTACGAGTCTAAAAATCCTTTCTGTTCCATGAGAGCGGTCCAAAGTCATTAGAGAATTTCTTTCTGAGGATGCAAGCGGGACGCTTCCCAGCGAAGGTTGCTGGGACACACACGACACCACCCTGGTGCTAAGACTTCCGCATCTGGTCTGGATTCGGAAATCGGGGAGGCCTATTTCCAGCAGTAGATTGCCATGGGCTGAATAGCCTCGACTGAACTGACTGCGGGCGATGATATCTGAATAAAAAATAGGCTTACTGCTTTGACACACGGCTACACGTATCAAGCTAAGCAAAACCAGTAAATCTTGGCCTTGTTTTACTGGCTCTTTTTGTACAACGAACGATCATTTTTTACTGGTTTTGTATAGCTTGCTGATGTGTAGCCGTGTGTACACTAAATTGACTAAATGATTTGTGCCAAAATAAATAGTTGGCGCTAAGTGTGTCACGTAATGTGAGTTTTATTTAAAACTAAGTATCATAATTATAATTTATACTTACTAACTACCAATTAATTATTAATCAAGATATTTTATAACATTAATGTACGGCTCATTAATTTACCAGATTCTAACTGGTTACGTTTCCGTGAACTTGAACGACAGATTTTTGAAAAATACCAGTCCTAAAATAATTTGTAGTGCTCGTTTTAAATTATTTAACGGTCAGAGGCAGCTAATTTGAATGCGACTCTTGGTTAGTATGAAATTCATTGAGATACGAGTACACCGCTAGATCCAACGGTCATGCGGATTTCATTGCTTTTCAATGCAACACATTTGCTTCATTGCCTTTACTTCACCGCGGGATCAAGTGTTGTGGTTAAGTCACGCCGAGCCATGCGCCGTGTGAAGGAAAAGGCTCTGCGCGGCTCGGGACCCGTATAAGAGGACGGATCGCAATCGAAATGATGGCACGCAAAATCTTGCGCCGTGGGAAGCCATCATAAGCCACACGCCTGAAAGAATCTGTGAATCACGGCACGGTGTGCCTCAAGTCGCATCAATTGAGTGCGTGAAAAATGCGTAAAGAAGAATCTTTGGTCACTTACCTAACTAATAACCTTGCTGTCAGTGAAACGTGGCTAGATGAAAATAGTTGACTATATCATATTCTTCTGTTAAAAGAAAATATAACTAGATCTTCATTCTATCTCGAAGTAATAGATAAAACCGTAATCCTTCGTCACCTTATCTGTCATAGAATAGTATGTTTTTATGACAGTTACGATCATGAGCAAAATGATGATTTTACTCTTCAACTGTGTATTTAAAAAGTAAAAACTATATTAAGAGTAAGAGTATAGTCTGTTGAATAAGAATATTCATTAGTAGAAGTAGTGTTTCTCTAGCATTTGGAGGCGTAAGGAGTATTGGCTTTCCTACATCCGTTCCGCTATCTACTTCGATAGCATATTAATGCTTAAAGCACTAGCTTAGCAGAAGAAGCAGTGTCTGCTTTCCATGTCCTCTCGCTCAAGCGAGGTCACCGCCGCCTATCGTCTCCTTGAGGACACGGTGGTGCTCCATACCTCGGCAAACCTCCACCGTGTCCTCCGGGCGTATATTGCTGCTAAACCCAATGTAGGAATCTCCCGAAACAACCGTGTCCCATGTCCCATGACTTGCGTCAAATATAAGGTGCATGAATCCATCTCACCTAGAGTGTTTTTATCATCATCTGCCAAGCTTTTTCCCAGCTATATTGGAGTCGGCTGCCAGTCGAACCAGATGCAACTGAATATCAGTATTTTACATGGAGCGACTGCTTATTGATCCTCCACAACTCAGTAACTGGTCAATACGATACCCCATGGTCAGACTGGTTGTCAGACTTATGAGCTTCTGACTAACAGTAACGAATGTCAAAGGTCTACAAATGACACTCGGGACCAATGGCTTTACGTGCTTTCTGAGGCACGGAGGAAACTCGCTTTGACAGATGGTCAACCATCCACAGATCAACTTCGGCAAGAGCGGCGTAACCCGGAAGATCGGCCTGTGCGGCTGTAATAGGCTAGTTGCCTAAAAAATGTAATTAGTCCGTCTTTTAGATTATTCAAAAATAAGGGACACGTATTTTTTTATTTGTAAATTGGACCAAAAATGATAAAGATAATTATAGCCTATTTAAGTTACCTGTGACGTCACTCTGCGCGAAAAATGCCACGCATCGTGACGTCACAGGTAACTTAAATAGGCTATTATCTTTGTTCTTTTTTGTTTAATCGAAAAAATACGTGTCCAATATTTTTTTATAATCTAAAAAAAATACGGACTAAATAGAATGTAATTATTTTGACCCTGGATACTAGAAGACTACCCTATTATTATAGCCACCGAATAGTTACCGAAATAGATACTGAGTTATTCTTTTCACTTGTTTTTAAATTACTTCCCATGGCTAAGAAACAAGTCTTACTAATACAATGTTTACTTTTTGAATGCACACGAGTAATGTGTAATGGCTGTAGGTGTAACAAATGAAAAATGCAGTTTGTTCGCGTCGTGTTTCTCGAGTTCCTACAAACTAATCTGTGTATTTATAGACCGAGTGTGGACGCATTTGCTGAAGCAAAGTGGACAAGATTGAGGTAGAATGCGGAATCTAATAATGTTGATGATGATGGTTACATCTTTACATGCTTGAAGATTTCAATGTTTTTGCGTCTTTATTATTACAGTTTTTTCACATTTTCAATTTGGTTTGGTTCACCACGCTATTTTTGATACAAATAGTAGTTAGATATATTAGATATTCCTTTAGATTTACGATTAGGCATCAAATAAATTGCTAATCTCAGTAGCCTGTCAGTAACAGTTTTTATCTTTTCTTTCACTAAATCAGTGAAGATGTACAAAGATAAAAGCCATACGTTTTTCTGCGTGCGTCAGGAGCAGGACGCACTAGAAGGATAATAATATCGACGCTTGAAAGGCAAAAGTTACAAGCGACATTTTAGGCGATATTGAGTTATATATATCATTGAAATCAGAAAATTTTTCTGCGTCGATTGATCCTACTCTCGTACCGGTAGGAAGACTTTTGCTGTCGCTTGGTAACTTAAAAAAGTAGAAATTTTCATTAATTTCGGCGACTAAGCGACCAAAATTTTACCGATTTATGAATAAACTTCACTTGGTAGATATTTGATTTCAAGTTTTAACACTTAGTAACTTTTGCCTTGACTTGAATTAATGCGATTTAACATTTAGTATTTTTTACTTTACGGTATCTGTTGTGTGAACATTGCTTAAGAAATTTTACCTGATTATTATTTTATGTTTTTCTTCATTTAAGACTTTTTAACACACCTTAATGATGTATTCATTTTCATTTAGTATTTTCTTCCTAAATACAGTGTACTTTAAAACGTAATATAGTACTATTTTACCTGCCTAAAATAAATAAATTTTGTCGTTTGGTAATATTTTACCTGCCGTTTTTTTTACTGTTTTTGTCACTTAGATAACTATTTCCGATATGAAATTTGTACAAAAATCAGTTTATTCCCGTTGCACCTATTTTGTTTTGTCGCATGAACGCGTTGCAAATCAGATCATGAATGGCTGTTGGTCAAATAATTTCGAATATTCTTCACTCAACTGTCGCTAAGGCAAACCGCGTGATCGCGCGCATCGCACGTAGTACGTCGCGTAGCTCGAAATATTGATGTATCACCTACTCGTCTTGCCTATCATAAGTTCGAAAAATATTTAACCGAATTTCATTTCACGTAAAACTTTTCGCCGTATCCCAGCAGTTTCTTTTTCTTGTTCCATTATGGAACTACTGGTTTTTTTTTATCCAAGTAGCTCCATGGAACTGGTTTTCTGTTCATGCAATATAAAATAAGTCTCATATGTTAAATTACAGTTAAATTGTTATGGCAATTTGAGTACATGAAATTAATTTACGAAAAATTTTAGGTGACGAGATTAATAACAGTTCAATCGTAGAAACTGGAAACGGTATGAAACTGAAAAGAAACTGCTCTAAGTCTTTTATACCCCGCCGTGCAAATAGACCTCAGAAACTTTCCGGCATCACTCTCAACCTCATGACTGAACGACGCTTATTAAGACTACGGACTTTCGGTGACGCCGAGTCATATAGGCAGATCAATAGACAAATTCAAAATCCTTGCGGCACGGTGATCTCTTTAATACTAACCACATTAAAGAGACGACGAACGACGACTAAAAAAATGTTTGCAAGAGATGTATCTATTGGGCAAAGCCAGCTGACAAAGCTGAAACGAGAAGATGCAAAGAAAGCTGAGGTATTGAAGGAGGTCGAAAACCTTTATGCGCAGCTATAAGCTTCGGTCCCCAAACCTGTTAGCAGCGTGGCCACAGATCCAAGGGCCAATCTAACCCAACACCACATTGAAGACATCGTGGGCATTAGCCTTTACGAAATTAGGATGGCCCCTAAGCAGCTGAAAATAATAAGGCGCCGAGTGAAGATGGTGTCATTTCAGAGCTTTTGAAAGTGGGTAGAAATTGGTGGTTCTTTTCTTTAAGAAGGATGACAACACCTTATTAAGAAATAACTCGCTCTTGAGCCACGTTTATAAGTTTTTTTCGAAGGAACATCATCACGAACCGTCTCGACCGCAGGTTTGATGACACAACAAGCCAGTTTCCGAAAAGGTGACCATAGACCACACACACACGCTGCGGAAAGTTATACAAAACACCGGAGATTATAACTTGCCCTTATTTTTGGCGTTTGTGGACTATGAGAAAGACTTTAAAACTTTAAATCGGTGGAGATGTGGGCAACTGGGCAGTTCTTGAATCTCTCCAACGATGTCGTATTGACTATCGGTATAACGAAGTGATTAGATGCTTAAACACTACCACTATGTCGGCCCGAGTACAGGTGCAGAGTTGGAAGGCGATTCCTTTGAAAAAAAGCGTAAGGCAGGGAAACGTGATATCATACAGACGTGATAAGTTGTTGACTCGTATATCTACTTGGAATAAACCTAGACAGGTTGAACTTTAAAAAAGAGGTCAACCGCCGAATTCAACACGGCCGGGTAGCGTTCGGGAAACTGCGTAACGTTTCCTCGTCCAGAATACCTCAGTCCCTCATAGTTTTCGGCAAATGTGTGACAACTTATGGCGCCGAAACGTGGTCTCTTACTACGGGCCTCATTAGTATGCTCAAGGTAGCCCAACGAGCTATGGCGAGGGCTATGCTCGAAGTCCCTCTGCCTGATCGAATCAGAAATGAGAAGATTCGTAAACTAAAGTTGTAGACATAGCCCAGAAAACCAGCAAGTTCAACTGGCAGTAGGCAAACTACATAGCACGCAGAACGATGGCCGATGAGGCCGCAAGGTTCTCGAATGGAGACCACGCCCTAAGGCAACGCTGCTAGGTGGACAGACGATCTGATGAAAATCACAGGATCGCACCAGGACTGCAAGCAGCTTCCAACCGGACCTATTGGAAATCTATGAAGGAGGCCTATGTACAGCAGTGGACGTCCTACGGCTGATATGATGATGATGAATTTCATTACGATAAACAAGATGAATTTTTGAACTGTGCGTTGATTGCCGTATACAAAACTATGACGAATATCGAAAAACGTTGAAAGGAGTCTCGAGGCTGATTTTGACTAAAACTAAAACTGCATGATTGGCTTTTAGAAAATTCAATCATTCTGGCAAGGAATCGAACCCGCTGTTTTTGGAAAAAAAATTGCACCCTGTACTATTACACCATTCGATAGTGTTGCTAATAAGGATTAAATTCTGGGAAGTAATCATATACGGCAAACTGCTGGACAACATCTAATTTTTTTTTAAGTGATATTAATTCTTCAAGGCAATGACTGTATTCGAAACAACTTAACCGTTTCCTCTTTGAAATAATGTTTTTTTTTTCAACTCAGTAATTTCGTGTACCTAAATACAGTGCGATAGTTGACACGTGTCAAATTCAGTGAAACATTGAAAATTGTGATGATGGTGACGAAAAGCTTTAACCAAAAGTTAAATTGTGTTAAAGCCTAAATTTATTGCTACTTATTAAAAAAAACCTACACTAACCTCATTTAATTTGTAACATGGTTAAAATTGGCTGTTAGAAAAATATATTTGTTTTCTTTATAGATCATTTTACCTGTAAGTCAAACATGCGCCAATCCAGGATACGTCATCTTGCTTCAAACACAATAATAAAATAATCGGGTTTAGTTAATTTTAGTTGTTTTATCATTAAATTTTGATGTCGGTAAGTAACTTTTGCCTGTTTGTGATTTTGTACAAAATTATTACCAACCGACACTATTTCATAAACTAATGAGAAAATCCATAATCTTTAAATGCCAGATTATTAAGCCTGTAAAATGTATTTAAATTTCGTTGGAATTACGTAGTTATGACTAATAGGTGATTTTATACGATTTTTTTTCCAAAAATAAAAACTTTAAAATGCTCTCCTGTAAAGTTGGCTACATGTCGCTTGGTAATTTTTGCCTTTCAAGCGTCGATATATGTTATGCTGGTGTTCCTACTTGTGAGTCTTAAGAACGCCATAGCTTCGACAAATATAATATATGATAGAGCCTTTTTATATATCTTTACTAAAATAAAGCCATCATGTGATGCTGCAAACTGCAGTCTGCGAAAGTCTATTTTTTAAAGTAAATGTATGTATTTCTACGGATTTCTACGTAAAGTGTATACCTATTTATCTTTAATTGTATTGATTATGTTTCATAGAGCAATAAAAAGCATTGTATCATTTTAATCATATCAATATTGAACATTTCTAATGACTGATTATATAGATACATAAACAATATAATGTAAGATAAGACTTACGCTTTCAGTCATTGATATATATAATATTATTGAAAAATAATGAATACGTATTTTTTGTTTTTTGTTGTATCTTCGTTAATTTTGTAGGTAACATCTGTATTTCCCGACAGCTATAACCATTTTTTGGTAATCTATCTTTCGGTCAGAATTTTAGAGTCATTGGCCATGTTACAATGGTCATGTTACTGTAGATCAAATGAGTCACAACTTAGAAAGTTAACTTAGCTTTGTAAGTTGCAAGTGGTAGTTATGTAATCTGTTATGTTGATATTCTACATATAACTTTGTTAACAACTAACTTGAGACAAAACTTTCTATGGGAGCTTAATGTGTTATGTTTGGCTGAGTGTTTTGTATGCAAAACTTACTGTTATTCAAATATCGCACCTCCGCTCAAATAACGTCATAACTCGATAAAATTACAAATGACTTTTATTGTACCATTCGTATCAGAATATCTCATACTTTATGCTCACAAAACGTCATAGACGTAGTTCTATTATTTGTCCCTAGATGACACTAGTGACGTTATATTGTTTACCGAAAGTTGTGACGCGGCAAACTTATAAAGTGTCATATTTCGACATGCGCGAGGTGGTCATAGGTACGTTATTCGGTAAAAGTGAACTGTGTCGACTTAAGGCAGTTTTTGATATCTAGGTTAGTAAACTTTAATTTCTTTTTCTGCAACTAAACTGATGCTTGTCGAGTAATGCCAGCATATATGATTGAAACAACGCAATAAAATTATTTGTTGCGCCCTTATACTGGCCTATACAGAGTTATGACAGTATATGTGATTGAAATTATGAAATTAACATATTTATTGATCACTAATATTGCCCTATACAAAATACAACAGTATGTATAATTGAAGTTATACAATAAACATATAAGTTGCGCCCTAATACTGAGCTATGCAAAGTTTGGTATGACATTAAACGTGATTGAAACAGTCATAATCATCATCAGCCGGAAAACGTCTACTGCTGAACATAGGCCTCCCCCTTAGACCACCACGCCGAACGACAATTCGCCACTTGCGTCCATCGGCTGCCCGCGACCCTCACGTCACGATGTCGTTGGTCCACCTACTGCGTGCTGCGTTTTCCGGTCCGTGGTCGCCACTCGTGAACTTTTCTTCCCCATCGGTTGTCAGTTCTACGAGCGATGAGCCTGCCCATTGCAACTTCAACTTGCAAATTTTATGAGCTATGTCGGTGACTCTGGTTCTTCGCCGAATATCCATGTTCCGGATTTTATCCCGCAAAGAAACTCCGAGCATAGCTCTTTCCATTGCTCGTTGAGTGACTCTTAGTCTCTCTAAATGGCCAGCAGTCAAGGACCACGTTTCGGAGCCATATATCATCACTGGCAACACACACTGGTTAAACACCCTTGTCTTGAAACACTGTGGGATTCTCGATGAGAAGATATCACGTAGCTTCCCAAACGCTGCCCATCCGAGTTGGATTCTTCGGGCGACCTCTTTCTCGAAGTTGGACCCACCTAACTGAACAATCTGTCCAAGGTAAGTATAATGGTCTACAACTTCGAGAGTATCGCTCCCAACAACAACCGGTAAGGGTGCCACATGGACATTCGACATAACTTTCGTCTTCTCCATGTTCATTTTAAGGCCGACCCGTTGGGAAACGATACTGAGGTCGCTGAGTATACCATTGAGGTGCTCCAACGATTCTGCCATGATGACTATATCATCGGCAAAACGAAGGTGAGTGATGTATTCGCCATTGATGTTGATGCCGAGTCCGTTCCATTCCAAGAACTTGAAAACATCCTCCAACGTGTTTGTGAACAGTTTCGGAGAAATAGCATGGTGGCGTTTCTATACAAAGCGTTCGACACGGTTCGTAATGACTCTTGAGAACAGCTTGTATACATGGCTCAGAAGTGACCCTCGGTCCTGGATGAGAAGATCATCGAGCTGGATGATTATATTTTGATAGAATTTTGTCTATTTGTCAGTTATACGTTTGTAAATTTTATTGTCAATTAAAATAAGACATTTCTAAGTGCAATACGTGTAGTACATTTAAGAATTTATTGCATTCCTTATGAAGTAAAATATAGTTGTGTCATTATAATAAACAAATTACAGTAAAACTTTGTTTTTTTTGAACATATAGTGTCACAACCTGGAATTTTTTCACATTATTTTCAGGATTTTCAGGTTAGTTAATATATAAATTTATAGAGCTTAAAAAATCAATCTAAGTCGCTGAAGAACGTTTTCTTCTAAAATGGTTACTTTTTAAATTATGATCCAAAAAGTGAAAAAATTAAACAAGGCAAACTTTAAACGTGTCTCCTGAAAAAACTGGTTTTTGGAGTTGTGACGTTATTTGAGCGGAGGTGCGATATTATAAACCTAGTAAGTTGGTTTGGTTGAACACGCTTATCTGAAAGAAAGAAAGAAACTGGGCAGAACTGTGTGACTCACGGCTGCGCCAAATAGACCCAGTTCAGCAAATGTCGGACAACAAGTGCCCGACGCTGGATCTCAGGAAGTACTGGTTCGATTTGAAAAAATCCATTTATCGATGAAGACTATAGGTTATATAACATCACGCTACGATCCTTAGGAGCCAAGCATCAGATGAAACCGCAGGAAACAGCTAGTCATAGCAATAATTATTTCTATGGTGGTAATGCAACAGTTATTTAGCTACCTTAGTGTCGTGTTAGAGCATTTGATGTGATGCGAAGGAATTAGCAAAATAGCGGGATTTGGATTGAGTAATCGCCCAATAATGACATGTTGATGTCATATTGGGCGTTAGTAAAAAGCTTACCGCTTACGAAAGATATTCTATGTTATATAGGTTATTCTATAAATGTTAAATGAACAAGTTAAACTTTTGCGAAACTAGTTCTAGAAAACGAGTTTAGTATTTAGATCAGTCATTTTCGATACGATAAACGCTTTCGTTTATTTATTTTTTTAACGAAGAGACTAAGTTATGAGTTTCCTACTTTTTTAAGTCTCAATTTTTAGCTACTTTGAGGAAATCCATGACACTAAAATAATGTTTTAAAAAACATAAATCAGCCTTGGATGCAGGATGCAGTTCGACCCTCAGGCTTATGCACAACATACATACATATACCCAGGAATATATTTGTTGCTAGTCATAGGCATGGTATGGTATGGTAAGGGAGTATTTCCCATTCGTCGAAAATAATAATATGGGGAATACACTGCTAACATAGAAGAAAGAAAGAAAGAGTTCGAATAGCATAATATATAATAAGAATGTTTCAGAATAGCACTACTAAATATCAAGATACATTCAGTTTGAAAAATGAAGTAGGTAAGTACAATATTGCATTTTGAAAAAGAAAAACTCCTAAATAATTTATTACCTCTTTGGAATCAGCTTACACTACCAGTAGTACCAATCATAATAATGTTAATATGATCAATCAGTAGAACTGAATATCAGTAAAAGTCTATGCACTCAGTCTCCATTAAATAGCAGGCACTGCTAGAAACGCTTCGTTCCAAACTGCAATTATCTGCTCGCACAAATAACTGGTAACGGATCGTCACAAGGCTACTTAAGTCAGGCGCAGTAAGTGAATTGTAAGTAGGGTCATTAGTTTAGTCTAAGGCTATCCTCACACGACACTGCTCGTCCGCGCAGTTTGGCGGATGCTTCGCGGACGGCGGCGTAGGATATTTGGCGAAGCGATAACCGCAAATCGTCCGCGGGGACGTGCGGATTCCGATAATGGCTCATTTACGGTCGGTTTGAGGTCGGTCACCGAAGGCGGCGGCCGCATTCGGTTTAAATGAAACGCTTACCTAAATTGAGTTGTTTACATTGGTCGGTTAACCGAATTCGGAGGCTTGATTGTTGCGGGCGGGCGACGGGCGGGGCACGGCGCACTCGACACCGACAACTGGCTCGACCGAATACGGCCAAACCGAATACGGCCAAACGAATACCTGTTTATATTAGTCGGTGACCGAATACGGCCTGCAGCCGAATACGGTCTAACCGACTTAATGTAAATGCGCCATTTGAATTATCAGATTATCATACAAGCCAATGTGACAGATTAGCTTCAACATTTTACTATAAAGACGAGTGAGGTGAAGTAGTATGTGAATCGCCTTACATCGCGGATATTTGCATATTTTCTAGATGTTTCCATACGACACTTTGGTGCAGTAGACGTGGGTTCAAATAATATCGGGCAGTGTTATTGGGATTTTCAGAAAGGACTTCCTCTATGGCTCCCTGGAGTGACCCCGTAGTTTTGAATGTGTTATGGGGTGTCCCGCGGTGTCCCCGAAGTCTTTCAAGTTTTGTATGTGTTGTGACGAAATGACAACTGACGAAGTGTGGATGCAATGGATGAAGAAGTAAGAAGTTACATGTCATGTTTCTGCTGATGTCGCAAGTACTAAAAGTTGCAATACTTGCTCGAATGGAGCTCGTATGAATCTAAATGTTTCCAGTTTTAAACCGCAGCTATTACTACCTCGTTTTGTCTAAGTGCAAATTATGGAATTACAAACTATGTATCAACGTGCAGGAGCGAAAACTTTTGCGGAAAAAGAGACTCTACTACCGTCACAATATTGGTAATTTTCAAATAAAGAGCTCTCTGGACGAGTCGGTCTTGAAGCAACTGGTTTAGTTCTCCTCGGATTCCTATTTGACGCACGGGAAATCCCAATGGTTGATTTCTTATGTACCTGGAATAGATTACGGGAAAGATAAGGATGAGACTTAAAAGAACAGGAAAGCATAGCTCACAAGGAAGGGCATCTAAAAGTACTCGTAATTTATGAGGTCACAAATGAAAATAATTGTAATACAATTTGGTACCTAGACCTACCTAAACTACCTAAATATCTCACTTTTTTTTCATAATAACGATAAACGTTAATATTAAAGTAAATAACTAAAACTTATAAGAAACTAGGTACAATAAAAAAAACGTTATTGACACACTTGTCACTGGAAGCAATCGCAATGGCTTTTGCCGATTGCCAGTATTGCCATTACCAAAAATCTCCTCAACGCTGTCAGTTGGTAGGTAATGTACCCTAGAGACTTGACGGTGCTGCCACTTTGTACAGTCGCCAGCACATCAAGCTACCACAATATACCTGCAATAGAGTTTCAAAATTTTACAGATTCGGGTAGGTTGATGTTCTGACGTCTCTACGACAACGCTCAGCTTCCAAAGCGTTTGAAAATTTCAACTGTCTATAAGGAAAATGTGCTAAAAGGCCAATCAAAACACTATCTCGTTTTCAACAACATTGATGACATCATATCAATTGTTAAGATGAAAATACAGCATAATGTTACTACCACAGATGAGATCTAATCGTGTGCCATTGTTACTGATTAGAAGTAACAAAATATTGATAAAATATCTCCTTTTTATGTGGGGTAGCTATCTGATAGAATAAATAGAATAATCATTCACCAAATGCACTTAAAATGTACTTCTGCTCATAATCTTTGTCTCGTATTTTATAAATATCTTGCTTAAACAGTAATAGAATTCGTGTTGATGAAAAACAACTTTTTAGTCATTGAATACCTTCGTAATTACGTACATTATTGACGATCATTATTAATCAATTTTAGGAATAACACTTAAAACCACTTAACATATAAATATCTTTAGTTTCATGTAGTGGAGTATGTCAATCGATAACAAATAACTAGGTGACTGGGCGTGAAAACTTTCATTAGTTAAACCTACTTAGATAGCCTTTATCTTAGAAAGGTAAACTCGAGTGTCCTGCGATTCGTTTTAAGTGAAATGTTTGTGTACCTATACTGTTTTGTGAGTCGACAATATTTGTAATTAATTACTGTATCACTGATTCACTGTATTATGTCTATTACTTCAACTACTATAAACGTGGTGCTTCAAACCAGGGTGTCGAGTCTGCTAATTATTAGTCAGAATGGCGCGATGGCGCCACAAAGGCGTTTCAATTTTTGAACCATTTTTTACTCAGCAGAAAAATATTGTTCGAATAAGCACTACAATTGAAACGCCATTGTGGCGCCATTCTGACTAATAATTAGCAGACTCGACACCCAGGAGTAGCTGCTGTGCTATCAGTAGCTTATAGATAGAGCATACCAAACTTAAGTCCCAACTTGTGCGGCCTTTTCAGAGAATAGCTCTTTCTGTATACCTCTAGCTAGGGCTTGGAAATCAAACATTCGAATACTCCGAATAATGGCCCTATTCCATTCTTTGACAAATGACTGCAGCTAAATCCAACTTGCGGTTCAGGGCCAAGTGGAGGACAAGAGGTACACGGCCGATCACCAACTCGCTGGCCTGACGTACCGAGTCTTTTAACATGGTCGTAAGTCTCCATCCGGCAAAAAAGGAAGCGCATAAAGTACCTACCCTCGGAACACGTCAGTTCGGAAACCATCTGATGCCGCATAAACAGGGATCCAAATGCTTGATCGTATTACTGCCTCCTCCTCCTTTTACTGAAGGAGACTTGTACCTGCCGACTTTAGTTCGCTTTATGGTTCACATCACATCCTAGAACGCTCCCGGGAAAAAAATGCTGGGTCGTCACTATGGACACCGATCGCACACGCCACCGCGACCACCACAGCCCGCGCATTCACTATTGGACACGCACTTACACTTTTATACTTTGATTGGGTAACGCACTTTCTTATCAAAGTTATAGTATTCGTATTAACTTTCAACATTCTGTTTGTTGTAACTACATAATTAATGATGTCTTAATAAAATTTATTGTGAAGTTTCAAAATGGTAGGCATTATCGTTTATTTATTACAGTTACTAAAATTTTTCAAACTAAAAATTCCTGGAAAGTAGCGTCGTGGCTTAGTATAAAGACCTTGCCAGTTGTATTGAAAATCATTCAAGTGTCATCGTTTGGAGTAGTTCCATCAGTACATTCACCAAAATGGCAACCAAGGCTATCCTGGTCTTCTGCGCTCTATTGATCCAGGTAAGCTCCGAGAGTCACTCTCCACCCACTTTATTATCAAAGTCCGAAACTCTATGTTATAATAAGCTAATGAATTAGCTCTTTATTTACATAGAGAAGCATCAGCATAAAAATATCGATTAAACTTCGCACAAAGTGCAGTGTTAGCGTTTGCTGAGTTTACTCAATCAGTCATATCATATACAAGTGCCTTAATTTTAACTATTATTTATTCTGTGGTTTTGCTTACTAGCTTGTTATTTTACTAGCTTCGTTAATGTCCAAAGTACTCACTTTTTCTCTCTCTTTTAGTCCGTATTCAGTCAATGCACAAGCCGTGCCGCTATCGATGCATCAGGCATTGGTCCTCTTACCAACGGCTTTCCTGCCCGGGCTTATGATGGACTGGCATTCACTGGAACTGGCTGTGGAGGAAGAGGAATGGTTTACGATGGCTTCTATTCACCTGCCATGGAGTTCACTGCTACCAGTGGCGGAGCTTTACCAGTCACCAGCTCCTCGTCCATGGCTCCTATCGGCATCTCTATTATGTCAGATAATTCGTATGAAGGAGTTTTGAACGTGGCTGGTGAGCTGCCCTTCGTAAGCACTACTGCTTTAGAAGGTGTGTTGGCAACTGCCGGATCTGGTGCTATCAACCATGCTTGCGGAAATGGGATGAATGCTATGGTGAGTTCTGTTTGATTCTTCTACATTTTTTGGCAGTTGTCTATTTAGATATTCAATTTATGATATCGCTTGGACCACAAATTATGTGTATCATCATCATCAGCCTATTATGTTTCCACTACTGGGACACAGGCCTCCTCTCTGTGAGAGGGGGTTGGCCATTATGTGTATATCACGGTAAAAACGCCATAAGACATTTCAAATGGTTTTGCTTTCAATTAACAACGTAACGGCAAAGGATTGAAAAAAAATGATTCGATTCGGTGAACGAATTCAAAATAATATATTTCGTTGTTTTTTTCCAGTCTGCTCTCAGCGGTACTTCTACCCCTGCCTCAGTAGCATCTGCTGGAAGTATTTACGGCACTAGATTGGCCTATGATGGACTCTACGGCTCAGGATTGGCAGGTTCACCCTTCGGTGCTAACGCTTTAGCTTACGACAGACTTGCCCCAGGTCTTGCGGCATACGATGTTCTGCCATATGCTGATACTTCAAGAGGTTTTTCGTACGGTTCTCCCTGCGATGGTATTGAATACACTCCGACCAGCGGCGGTGCTCTCCCCGTTTCCAGCGCCTCTGCTATGCCCCCCACAGGCATAGCTGTAGCTTCTGACAACGCCTATGAAGGTGCTCTGGCTGTAGGTGGCGAGCTGCCCTTCGTAGGTACTGTTGGTATGGAAGGTGTAATGCCCTCTGCCGGTGCTGGTGCCGTCAACCATGCCTGTGGTAACGGCAGGAACGCCATGATCAGTGAGACAGCTGCTTACGGCCCAGCTGGTACCTTTGGGCCTCTGGGAGCTTACGGACCTAATGCTGCTTTCGCCCCATCTGTCCTTGGGTCTGGATTTGGTGGTCTTGGATACCGTGGTGCCGGCAGAGGATGCGGTTGTGCTTTCTAGAGCTCAATCAATATCAGTATTTTTTTTTGTTTGATGTTATATAAATAAATGAAATAGAATATTTTTTTATGATTAATATGTCTTTTAATTACGCAACTATTTGATTTGCCCTCGTCCGTGCCGGCGCGGCGGTCGGCACGAGACGTTGGTGCTATTTCATCCAACATCACGTGCGAATGAAATAGGCACTGTAATGAGCAATGCCAAGCTAGAGCGAGAAAAGGATAAATTCTCAAAATTGCAAATTCTCTAAAAGCTTTATTCTTAAAATGGCTGATAAAGTTAAATGAATGCTCACCCTATCCCATCATTAGGTCTATGGTCGGTAGTCCATAGATTGTCGCTTGTTGACTGTATCCATTCTTTTGTATTATCTATGTTTGTTGTCTGTGCTTTTCTGGATCTTCTAAAATAAAAGCGTTCTCGAATATTGTAATTAAACTGGCCTTTGATTTTGTCTACACATCCTGATAATACCTTTAGTTTATCAGGTAATTGGGCCCAATAAACGCTTTCCGATTATCAGTAAATAAAAGTAGTACCGAATTAATCAGATTCAACGAGATTCGTTTCTCCTCGATCAGCCATAGTGACCGGCTGCCGCGTGCTCAGAAATCTATTTTTCAGCTTATTTCCACTAAAAATTCAAGATGACTGGAACAATAACAACAGCCAACGTAGAAAAATTGATGGGCAGAGAAAACTACGCCACATGGAAGTTTGCTGTTAAAACGTACTTAGAGCATGAAGAGCTGTGGGAAACCGTTGAACCCGGACCGAATTATGTAGCAGACAAAAAGCGTGACGTAAAGGCAAAATCCAAATTAATCCTTCTGGTAGATCCGATCAATTATGTCCATATTCAGGAAGCTAAGACAGCCCGGGAAGTATGGAATAATCTACAAAAGGTATTTGATGATTCCGGCCTCACTAGGAAGGTAGGTCTTTTAAGGACTCTAATTACTACCACATTAGAAAACAGTGATCACGTGGAGGACTATGTGAATAAGATTATGTCCACAGCGCACAAGCTCCGAAATATCGGCTTTATCGTCGACGATGAGTGGCTTGGTACGCTGCTACTTGCAGGGTTACCAGACACGTTTGGGCCTATGATCATGGCCATGGAAAGCTCGGGTGTGGCGATCACTGCCGACTCAGTAAAAACTAAAATCCTTCAGGATGTTAAGGTACCAGATTCTGTGGCATTTTATTCCAAACACAAGAATGCTAAATCTGATAAGAAACCTGACAAAAAGGGCGAAAGCAAAGGCCCAAGGTGCTATAATTGCAACAAACATGGTCATTTCAGTAAAGACTGTCGTTCACAGAAACGAGAAAAGGTACAGAAAAATAACAATGATAAAAACACTAATTCTTACTTTGCTGCTTTTCCAGTTGGCGCTGCAATGGATGCAAACTGCTGGTACGTGGACTCCGGAGCATCGATGCACATGTGCAGAAACTATGAGTGGCTGTACGATGTAACTACAAGTCCAATCAAAACCATAAAAGTTGCAGACAGCAAAAACATAACAGTAAGAGGATGTGGTAATGTTAACTTACAAATTAAAGACTCCACTGGCAAAATTAAGGAAATTCAAGTAAGAAATGTGTTATATGTACCTGATTTATCAACAAATTTGCTTTCTGTCAGTCAAATGACCAAACATGGCTGCGATATAAAATTTGAGAAAGAAGGTTGCAAAATTTATCAAAATAGCAAACTGATTTTGACAGCAGTACATCATAACAATATGTACAAGTTGAATTGTGTTATCAGGGATGTATCTGCTCTGTTGTCAACTGTTAATAAATCTGATATCAATGTATGGCACCAGCGAATGGGACATCTTAATTTTACTGATTTGCAAAGAATAGATGAATGTTCCAATGGTACAAAAATGTCAAAACCTGTCTGTAATATTTGCATAGAGGGTAAGCAGAGTAGGCAGCCATTCAAAAATACTGGCACCAGAGCCTCCGAGCTTCTTGAATTAATCCATTCTGATATTTGTGGTCCGATGGAAGCTAAGTCTCTTGGAAATGCAAAATACTTTCTGACATTTATAGACGACTACTCAAGAAGAGTGTTTGTATATTTTCTTAAAAACAAATCGGAAGCTTTAGACAAATTTAAAGAATTTAAAAACCTTGTTGAAAAACAGACCGACAAACACATTAAAATCCTGCGTACAGACAATGGTAAGGAATATATTAACCATGAATTTGATGTATTAATTAAAAAGTGTGGCATTAAACATCAGACCACAAACCCTTATACCCCAGAACAAAACGGCTTGGCGGAACGCATGAACCGAACCATAGTAGAACGGGCTAAATGTTTACTTCTTAATTCAAGATTACAAAAATCCTTTTGGGCTGAGGCAGTCTCAACAGCTGTCTATATCATAAATCGTTCTCCGACTAAAAGTATTCAGTATAAATCTCCGAAAGAAGTATGGTCAAACAAAAAACCCAGTTTGGATCACATGAAAATTTTTGGATGCCAAGCAATGGTTCACATTCCGAAAGAGAAAAGGCAGAAATGGGACCCAAAATCTTTGAAAATGATATTTGTAGGGTATTGTGAGGATACAAAAGGGTATCGTTTGTATGATGAAAGAAAACGCCAGGTAATAAAAAGTAGAGATGTTATATTCATTGAAGATACTGTACGAAATAATTGTGTAATTATGCCATTGTCAGAAACTGTTGAACCTGATGAAACCAGTGAGTCTGAGAGTCAGAACTCCTCAGACACTGTTGTAAATGTAACTGAAAATAAAATACATTCTGAGTTTAATTTCAGTGATGATGAGCACGTACCTGAGCAATCTTCTGATGAGGATTACATACCTGAATCTGTGTCACCTGATGATGAGTCAACTCTTCCAAGACGCCATATGACCTTGAGACCTAGGCGCCAGCAGGTAAAAGATGATAATTACATATATCAATGCCAACACAACAGTAGTCCAGAGTCAGTAGTACCAGCACAGTCTGTTAAAGATCCCCTGACACTTGAGGAAGCTCTTTCTGATGTAAACGCCAGTGAATGGAGAAATGCCATGGATTGTGAGTACCGTTCCCTTATTCAAAATAATACATGGACGTTAGTGGATCTCCCAGATGGTAAAAGAACTATCCCATGCAAGTGGATATTTAAAGTTAAAACAGATGCTGATGGAAAAATTGAAAGATATAAGGCTAGACTTGTTATTAAAGGATTCAGGCAGAGAAAGGGCATAGAATATAATGAGGTGTTTGCTCCAGTAGTCAGACATACATCAATCCGATATTTGCTTGCTATGGCAGTCAAGTATAATATGTATATTGAACAAATGGATGCTGTGACAGCTTTCCTACAAGGAGATATAGATACCGAGTTATATATGAGTCAACCTCCTCTATATGAACATGGAGATAAGGTATGCAAACTCAACAAGTCTATTTATGGATTAAAACAGGCAAGCCGTCAGTGGAATTTAAAATTAAGTAATGCCCTGAAAGAACTAGGATTTACTTGCTTACCTGTGGATTTATGTGTTTACTATAAGATTGATAAAGATAACTTGATCTTCATATTAGTGTATGTTGATGACCTTTTACTGATTTATAACAAAGAAGACTATGCAAAGGGTGTTAAAGAAAGCTTGAAAAGTAAATTTCATATGAAAGATCTTGGCACTGTAAAGCACTTCATTGGATGGAGAATTCTGCAAAATAAAAATAGAGATGAGATATATATTGATCAATCTGCATATATAGAACAAATATTGCAGAGATTTAATATGACTGAGTGCAAAACAGTCACTTCACCGTGTGATCCTGACAATAAGTTATCAAATACAGAAAAGGAAAATATTCTATGTAACTTACCTTATCAAGAAGCAATAGGGAGTCTGTTATATCTGGCACATGGAACCAGACCTGATATATGTTTTGCCGTTAACAGATTGAGTAGTTACAATAACAAACCTGAAATTCAGCATTGGATAGCGGTCAAGCGAGTATTACGCTATTTAAAAGGCACGAAAGATTACAAACTATGTTTTAAGAAGAACAATAAAGAAGACAGAATATTTGGTTTTTGTGATTCTGATTGGGCTTCGGATTGTAATGACCGGAAGTCTTGTTCCGGCAACATTTTTCTGTTTCAGGGTGCTCCTATTTCTTGGTGCTCTAAAAAGCAGAGAACAGTAGCTCTATCAACCATGGAGGCTGAATATATGTCCCTTGGATTAGCCATTCAAGAGGCTATGTGGCTAAGGAATTTGGAATCTGGACTTCGTCAAGATTTAAACAAAGGTTCACCTACAGTCATTTATTGCGATAACCAGAGTGCCATTAAATTTGCAGGTTCAGATCACTATAATGCACGCAGCAAGCACATTGACATTCGATACAATTTTATCAAGGAGAAACTTGCAAATAAAGAAGTCGAGGTGCGTTATCTGGCGACCGAAAGCATGGCAGCTGATGCTTTGACCAAGGCAGTAAGGTCCAAGTTTGAAGACTGTTGCAAGATGATGGGTTTGCATTCAAAGGGGGAATGATAAAGTTAAATGAATGCTCACCCTATCCCATCATTAGGTCTATGGTCGGTAGTCCATAGATTGTCGCTTGTTGACTGTATCCATTCTTTTGTATTATCTATGTTTGTTGTCTGTGCTTTTCTGGATCTTCTAAAATAAAAGCGTTCTCGAATATTGTAATTAAACTGGCCTTTGATTTTGTCTACACATCCTGATAATACCTTTAGTTTATCAATGGCAAATGATCATTGGGAATATAATTCTTGAAAATGTAAGAATTCAATTAGGGCTGATGTGTTTCAAAAATAATAAGTAGGTACAGTTACAATAATCATGGAAACGATGATTCAAAATGGCCACACGCACTTGTGGGAACATAATATTGTGTTTTATTTTTGTACGGTAATTTGTGGCACTTAAGTATTTTATTATTTTTGCTTATGACCAGTCTAGTTTTTGTGCTCAATGGCGTTAAATTCATTGTCTTTGTTTTGGTGTTTGTCACCAAAAATTACAAATTCAAGTAGTTTTGACTTGACCTACCATCGTGATTTATAAACGAATACCTGCATACTATCAAGGCCATCACCATCAAATCTAATGGCCATATTTACCTCCTGCTAAGCCAAACCACGCACAAAGATCCACTCCTATCCAATCGTCCAGAAATTTTGCATCACGGAAACGCACTATCACAAAAATCTTCCGACGGAAAGGTCAAATCGATCTGTAGTAATGCCCATGACCTTTGTCATAGTAACAGCAAGTCAAAAGGTAATATATTCGCAATATGTCACGGTGGGTTCCACCGCCAAATCCAAGGTGGGAGGGGACCCAAAGTCCCCTCCATGTCCCTCTATTATACCGTCTGGTGCCACGGTTAAATGCTAAACAGTGTAGTTTTGGGAGATAGGCGAAAATTTAAAGGTTTTTTTTTGGTCTACAACCGGCATAATCCAGGTTTAGAACTATCTGTGTGCTATCTCAATCCGTTTAATAGTTTTAATGTGAAAGAATAATGAACATGCATTCACAAAGTTTGGACAACAACAATTGGTCGATTGGTCACATTTGTGTATTTGATCCTACTGATCAATAATTCCAAAACACAATTTCTCTAATATCACATTATAATAAGACACGTTCAGACAGGTGTAATATCAATCCACCGTGTTTGTGATATGTAGAGCATTACATGTAACATTGAATTCGTGTTACATTACACGGAAGTTTGACCCACCATAAGCTTATTTTCCTACAGACTTTCAAATACAATTAGGTCCACATTCGCGTAAACATACATATCCATGGTAATGACTTTGATCTTTTTCAACTTGACGGATTCAAACGATTTATTGTCAAAATGGGTCATGATTCCACTTTTTCGATTGTAGATTACACATAACACCAGTCTGGACCCAGCCTTAGGCCCAAAGTTCTGAAATCAATAAATATTAGTAAGATACTTATTTGGATTCACTATTTAATCACGTCACAATTTGATTTTGCCATACAAAATCTAATGAGAGAATTGGACCTATAAGCCAATGATATATTCGTTTATCAGAAGTTTACAATACTCATTTTCTCATTGTAATAAATTGAATCAACGTCCGATTTTCTCGACATTTTCCGGCCATTATTTATCATCCTTTCACAGTATACAAAACCCAGGGTAAAGGACCTGAAATTCAGAACCTATACATATTAGGAAGAAGAGAGGCGTCGGGTTAGGTTAGGAACAAATAGTGTAATGTTTTTCAAGTTCCTAACCTAACCCGCAACCGGGTCAGGTTAGGAACAGTCCGTCAGGTGAGTGTCGGGTCAGGTTAGGAATAGGGTTACGTTAGAAATGAAAATTCTTTTTTTTTCCAAATTCCTAACCTAACCCGCGCCCGGGTTAGGTATGCGGGTCAGGTTAGGAATAATCCATATTTACAATCTCATTTACAATTAGCATAAGGCCCCGTTTCCACTACGCCAGTGTCCGCGTCCGGCGAAAATTGAACTCGTTATTTTTACCTGGTCAGGCTATAAGTGCACAGCTTTTTAAAGCTGCTACGACCCGAGTAAAACAGTATTTTACCGGATCTGGCTACTTATACAAATATTAAAACTTATACAATATATACAAACCTAAAAACTCGAAAAAAAAATCAGCTATCCGTATCCAGTACATTTATGTTTGCTTAATGTACTGAACAGCTGACATTTTTTTCACGATTTCGGCTTTGCTCCCGTAATAAAAATTGTTTGTTATCATGAGCACAATCACGTGTTTAAGTATCGTACACTAATTACCAGTCACCCCATATATAAATAAATATACAAGAATTGCTCGTTTATAGAAAAAAGAAAAAAAAAACACTTCAGTACTTACTCAATATTGTTATTTTATTTGCTGGACCCTGGCGCTCTGCCGGGGATCCCTAGTATCCAATACGTAGGGCCCTGTTCGGGGCCCGTAGCAACTACACTTCCTGCTATTGTGTCAATCCGGCCCTGTAACCTTTACAATAGCTCGTTCAAAAGTAGCTGCTTTTGTGCAGAGATAGCTTGGTTAAAAGCCGTATTGATTAGCTCTCGTTCCGGTCCTGAATCCGGCTAATCAACCGCTTTGTCCTTCGACCTTCGTTCACCAGCAACTGGAGCGTGAAGAGATCAATGAATGTTTTGCTAAGCACACGACAGAACGTCGCCATGTCTGCAAAGATGTACTATGGTACAGCTTGGTCAAAACGGATTGAAACGGAACTAATCTTTTTGTTTCTGACGTTTTAAAATCTTTGATATTTGATGTAAACAAAGACCGCAGGTTTGTAAGATTTATTATTGTGCCATAAAACTAACGTTTAATAAGTGAAAAAAAAAGAAAAAAAAATTCAAAATGCTGGTAGCGCAAAGACAGTGGCGACTTCCGGTTTTCTACAGTTTTTTGCCAAGCTGTAGTTAAATTGTGTTTATGGCATGTTTTTCAGAGGCCATTAATTTCATACTTACTTTTTTTTTGTAGAACGAAGCGTATTAATTGGGGCATTAATTAAAAGATTTTGTGGGATTTTTTGGTATCTCAATCTTTATTCAAGTTCTTGTCTATGATTTAAAAAAAATAAAAAATGAATTTGAACGTCAAATTCAAACATAATTCAACAGGTAGAAATAGAAATATTGACCTTTGCAATAACCTTTGCAAAAACTTCTTCAAAAACTTAGTCTAGTCTTTTTTTTATTGTGAATAAATTATAATAATGATACTGACTTATCTTCAGTGTAATTGTACCTAATTACATAATTAAATTATCTAATAATTCAACAACAAAAAAATCTTAGATTGAACTAAAGTAATTTCGTTTGTGATGATTCTAAGTTAGGTAATAAAGTATGAAATACTAAGTATTAAGTTTCAGACTAGGGCCAATTAAAAATTTTTTAATTGGCCCTAGTCAATTAAAGAATTGACTAGGGCCTGAAGGTTTACTAATTCTGTACCTCACAAAATCATGGTCTTTTAATCAACCGATAATATTTATAGTTTAATTAATGAATACTTTGAGTTATCGGTTGATTAAGGGCGGCCATAATCAGTTTTCCTGATCAGAAACCTTCAATAATGACACAGGAAATCATAATTTGAAAACACAGATCATTATGTTGAGCTACTTACTTTTATTGCAGCGTAATTACTTTAGTTACTGCTTACCCACTTATTTGTTGTGGGTAATCATGACTGGTATCAGATGGTTAGTAGGTAGATAAATATACCTACCTACATACTTACAATTACATAATATTGGGTAAGGGACGGACTAACGTTCTGTAACTCTGTTCTTTATAATTCCATTTTCGTTGTGAAATGGTTCGTTGATATGTAATAGGTTTCTTCAGGTTGTTGTAGGTACATATGTAAAGTACCTACATATAATGTGTTTAGCTCCAGTGTTTCATCTGAAGCAATTGCCTTTGACTCCATAGAAGACTGGTTAGAAAGCTTTCCCTATAAGGCATACTTCTGGCTTAGCGGCGTAGCCCTTGGGTTAGGTAACTGCTTTATACCGAATGTCATTTCACCGAAATCATCAAGCCGAACGTCCGACCGAAAAGCCTTTGTATTGCTTTTTGGCGAAAAGACGCTCGCTGTAATGGCTATTCGCAATAACTTTTAGGTCATCGATCTTATAAAATTACGGTACTACCGAAACCCGAAAGTAATTCCAGTAAGGGAATATAAGATAGAGCCATCATACTAGTCTAGCGCCACTTCGCTCTCACACTGGAAATAAGGCCTATCCGCACACAACAAAGCCGACACGTTCCGTACCGAACCGTTCCATGACGTGCTGTTCATTTAAACGAGTAAACGAACATCACTGAACGGCACTGACACCGATGAGTACGGATAGCGTTGTACAAAATGTATGTTACAATATCATATTTCACTGACACTGATCGATACGGCACTGATCGCGTCACGGAACAGTACGGTACGACACTGTTGTGTGCGTATAAACCTTTACTCCAACTTGGTAGGCCACCAAGTGGCATTCGATGTTTGCAATTGATCTGAGTTTTGCAAAATTATCTTCTCATTAAGAATCCCACAGTGTCTCAAGACAAGGGTGTTTGACCAGTGTGTGTTGCCAGTGATGATATATGGCTCCGAAACGTGGTCCTTGACTACTGGCCTTTTAGAAAGACTAAGAGTCACTCATGGGGGAGACCTTTGCCCAGCAGTGGGACAACATAGGTTAAAAAAAAAAAAAAAAAAAAAAAAAAAAAAAAAAAAAAAAAAAGAGTCACTCAACGAGCAATGGAAAGAAAGAGCTATGCTCGGAGTTTCTTTGCGGGATAAAATCCGGAACATGAATATTCGGCAAAGACCCAGAGTCACCGACATAGCTCATAAAATTTGCAAGTTTAAGTGGCAATGGGCAGGCCACATCGCTCATAGAACTGACAACCGATGGGGAAGAAAAGTTTTCGAGTGGCGACCACGGACCGGAAAACGCAGCGTAGGCAGGCCTCCCACTAGGTGGACCGACGACATCGTGAGGGTCGCGGGCAGCCGATGGATGCAAGTGGCGAATTGTCGTTCGGCGTGGCGGGCTAAGGTGGAGGCCTATGTTCAGCAGTGGACGTCCTCCGGCTGATGATGATGATGATGATTGCAAAATGAGTTTTCTTTTTGCCGTTGTGTAGGTACCAAGACGTACTGAACAAACCATTCATTTGCAAATCAATGTCGTGTGTGAGAAACAAAAACAATAGCTTCATAATTATGTAAACGAGTGCCTGAAGATCAAGTTGTTTTGCTCAGAGGTTCACAATAATGACCGGCTTTGTTGTTCGGCGGGCTGTGACAAAGGGAGGCATGTGTGAGTGAAGATAATTCGTGATATTACATATGTAATGTTTCTTTGGGACACGATTGCGTACCTATGCGCAATAGTAAGAGCATATATAAGCAGTGACAGAAGAATAAGTAGAAAGTAAAGCTAAATACTTTTTTGCATGTTAAAATCATCAAATGAATCCTCCCAGGTAGAACGGATGGGATTTACTGACGTCAAGACTACATTTTCCCTTCAGACACCCTTTGAATTCCAGGGCCGATGGACTAATACAGTTCCGCAATTGCGGTCAGGTACGAGTAAAATATAACTCCGCTGTATCTAATAAAAATATTTCTACATTAGGAATTTCCCCTGTTTCGTGGTTGCGTTTACATAAACTTACATACAAACATTTAAACGGTGCAGGAATCGAACCCGCTGTACGCTGGTCTGCCCATACATAGACAGTACCGACGATTTTGGACTGTTTTTCTTTCTAAAAAACAAAGTGAATTAGGATTTTCTTCTGTGAGTAAGGAATTTTGCAACCTTCGAGGTTGCAAAATGGTTGCCTCAAAACAAAGTATCGAGTCGTCGTCGATACTTTGTTTTGAGGCAACCATTTTGTTTGATCTTCGATATTCTTTAATCGAAGATCAAACAAAATGGAGTAGATCAAACCTTTCGACTTTCACTTTTAGTGAGAGTGATTAAAGTATATTTGAAAGAAGTTTCTTTTACATTTCTTTGAGAGACATAGTGACTATGATGTGTAGTTAGTTAAAAAGACGGACAGTTCTTTCCGCTGCACTAAAGACGGGAGGACTCATTTGATGATTTTGGAAACCCAAAAAAGGTAGATGCCTACTGCAGTTTAAAAAAAAATCAAGAAGAATTTGGGTAAATCTGTAGTTATTTATTTACCCTCATCACGTAGGCAAGTGAATGCCCCCAAATTACAAACAATGATTTAGTTTTCCCGTACCTATTACAATTTGGACAAAATGTTGTTCAGGAAGATTACAAAAACATCTTACGTAGAAAACCATAAGTACCTACGAATAAAATTCACAATTCCAAATTCAAAAACTTCATAAAAATTTAACAACAACGATCGCAAACGATGTTGCAATTTAAGTGTTACGAGGACAAGCTCAGAGATATAACGCAAACCAGTTGAATATCCTTAAAAATAACTAATATGGAGGCAGACGAGTTTCCGTATTTTATTGTCCTTTTATAACACGTTGCGTATGACCTAGAAAAAGGCTTTGATTTCCAAATGTGACGTCATTTCAAAGTTAAAGTTATAAAATCTCAATTTAGAACATCATTTTGTATCAAAATCGTCCCAAAATGTTAGTATTTTTATGTATTATGCAATAAATAGAAAGGGATCGGAGGCAGGTGCGGATGCGGGTAAAATATAGTTTTTTTTTGAGGTGATACATCATCAGGCATCTCCTTTCGGTGGATCAGAAGGTACTATTAGACTAGTTATATCTAAAAGTCACCTTGTTCTTTAAGTTGCCCTTTCCCTTTCAGAACCGCAGATATAATCTTTCTCTCTTTCAATCTCAGCCACCCGGGCTGCGGAAATGTCTTTTTTTTTTAACTTGGCAAAATCATCAAATGAGTCCTCCCACCCCGGGCAGGGCGGGAGGGACTGTCAGACTTGTACTGACTAAAATCCACGGTGTCCTTCGGTAGCCCTTTGTGTGCCGGAGTCGCGGTATACGTATGTCCCGCAACCCCGGCAGGACTGTGGCCTTCTATAGGGGGGCCCCGTCAGTATGCTGACGCTCCTTGAGGCGCGCGTGGGACACAACGCACCGTCCACCCGGGCATGGTCCATGGTCGGACAGCGAGTTGCCCTTTACTCGCCGCCCGCATGCCCGCGCCTACGGTGGCCGGAGATCGTCCCGCGACATCCGTCGCCGTAGGCGTCTACCACTGCGTCTCGGGCGGAGGGAGGACGGTATCCTCGCCCGCCTCCTCCTTTGCGGAAATGTTTTGAAAGATTATATAAAATAGTCCCCATAATTACATAGTGGGAACATCATAGGTGATGAGCCTATGACGTTCCCACTGCCGGGATACAAGCCTCGTTTCAGTATGTAAAAGGGAATTGGCTGATGGGAGTTTTCCACGGAACGGGTCCAGTTAAGTTCTAGTTGGTATATATCACAAATGTATTTGAATTTTTTTGGTTCTATGATCTGCCAGTTTCTCCAACATGTCTTCCTTCGCCGTATTGAGTCAAAAGAGTCACATTTAAAGTAGACCTTTTCAAAAAGATATAAAGGAAAAGGTTCAGTAACAAATCAAGCACTGGAAAAGGGCTCCGATGCGACGATAAATCAATCAATGGTGTTGTAATAAGCTGGCAATAGAACTCACAACATAAAGATGACGTGTATCCTATACCCGATTTAGACAAGGGTCAAACCACTGTGACGTACGACGCATATAAATGGTTAACCACTTACGCAATGACTGATGCTGATAACCTAAAGGATATCTACGATTAATGACTGTTGAGTAATCTTACAGGATTAACTAATTATTGTAATGTTTTCTATGTAGAAATGCTGTGAAATCAATTTGTGTGAAATATACCGCCTTTTTACCGAAGTAACCTGTAAAATCAACAAATGCCTCGCCCAGGGCGAGACTGTCAGACTATTGACTAAAATCCATGGTGTCCTTCTATAGCCGTTTATGTTCCAGGGTCACGGTTACCTAATAAGACAGTTCCACGACCCCAAGGGGCTTTGGCACTTTAGAAATTGCTCTTTGAGGGTCAATAAGGTAATTAGCTTAATTTAGCTCTTTGAGGCGCCACAAAACGTTCTTGAACTGAATGAAACGAAATTCAAAACATGCATTAAACGCACACTGTATAAGCAGGCATATTAAAAACTGAGCGAATATATCGCTGATAATAATGCTTGGCTCCATGCTGGTCCTGCTCCATGAGACTGAATGCAGGTATAAATAAATTGAAAGTGGAAGTATACTTAATACCATTGTTGGAGCTGCTGAAGATTTGTAGAACTGTATTTGCTTTGTACTGTATTCAATCTTCCTTGTATTATATAGCTTCATAGCCGACATTGTGTGAGTACTATGAACTTCAGAGCTGTCATTCATTGAGTACCTACGTTACTTGAAATAAATGCTTTGATTTTGATTTTTTAGATGCGCGTGTGGAACACGACGCGCCTTCGACCTGGGCATGCTCCATGTCGGACAGCAAGTCACCTATTGCTCGCCACGCATCTCTGGCTTGGCTTGAATCTTAGATCCTTAGAATTCCTAGTACCTAGAGTCTGTAGGTATGAGATCATTAGTCTGAACTGTTGTTCTTAGGTTGTAAGAGAAGGAGAAATACCGGGTCCCTGACACATGATAGTTTTTAACCGACTTCAAAAAAAAAGTAGGTTCTCAGTTCGACATGTATGTATGTATGTTTGTCCGCGATTATCTCGCGTTTGGCTGAACGGATTTTGATGCGGTTTTCAGGAAAGTGTTCATTACATTCTGGAGAAGGTTGTAGTATATAACACTAATAGATATCCCGTGACGTTGCCCGCGTGGACCCGTATTTGTTTACTTAGGTTGTAGATTTTCAGAGACGATTGCATGTTTGTCCGCAATTATCTCGCGTTTGGCTGAACGGATTTAGATACAGTTTCAGGAAAGTGTTCATTACATTCTGGAGAAGGTTTTGGTATATAACAATAATGGATATCTCGTGAAGTTGCTCACATAGATCCGCTTTGCTTAATAGGATTGTAAATTTTCAAAGACGCCAATTTTATGAAGATTTTTTTTGATTATCTCAACTAAAAAGGGATAAATAAAAACTTTTTGAAAAAAAGAGAACCGACTTCAAAACCAAACACAAAAAATTGTAAAATAACTTTTCTTTCGGAAGTCGGTGGCCACAGTCAATGAAATAAAAAACAAAGCCACCGACTTCCGAAAGAAAAGTTATTTTACAATTTTTTGTGTTTGGTTTTGAAGTCGGTTCTCTTTTTTTCAAAAAGTTTTTATTAGAACAGTATACGCAGGAGTCCGATATAATCCTGTCTGACGGCAATGTTGACGCAGTGGCTGACGGATCGACTGTGTTGCATGTCGCGGGTCGATTCCCACACGTAGCAAAATATTTGTATGACCTACAATTAGTTATTCTGGGTCTGTGTATGTAAATTTAAATGTTTTTAAACGTACCCACAGGAGCTATTCCTAGTGTGCGGTATTTTTTATTTATTTATTAATTCTTTGATAAGAAAATGCGTACACGCGAACTGTAAGTATCAAACTATGCTATGACGATTCTAAAATAGCTATCGTTCAAGTGAAGTGGGTTTATAGTATTCTGTTGACAGATACTAAAGATAAGATACTCGGGATTACTTAAGATTGCTTTATTTTCAAAACAAATTCCCCGCACTTGATATGAGCAAGTTTTTCTTTAGAATTTTTGTTTGTCAATCAATTGACGTTGCTGATAATAAAATAATAACGTGCTCAATGCTCATAGGGATTCCCACTAATATGATTAAACAATTATTACACAAATAATAAAACAATTATAATTTAATATTTCACAATTTATTAAGAAAGTACTTTTTTCATTCATGACTGTACGATTGTGGACGTGATTGCTTAGCTTCTTGGGTTCTCGATTCGCTTCCCAGCTTGATCAAGTAAGCCTGCCGGGGTCGCGGGATTTATTTCCTCACCGTGACCCCGGAACATAAAGGCCTATTGAAGGACACCGTGGATTTTAGTCAGTACAAGTCTGACAGTTCCTCCCGCCCTGCCCGGGGTGGGAGGGAGGACACATTTGATGATTTTCCACGTACAAAATAGAATGTACCTAGTTCGTATATTTTTTGACCCATACGGAAACTGAACCCGCGTTCTGCCTATGCATATAAAAACAATGTAATAATATCTATTGCGAAATTGGATGTCGATGCCGACACTAAACTCGTTATTGAATTACATTATTATAATTATCATTAGATTTAAATTTTACATGTCTCGCTGAATGAAAATTTTTGAAGTTGTTACTTATTAGTTTAAACTCCACATCATTAAATCAATATAAATAAAAAAAAACCGGCCAAGTGCGTGTCGGGCCACGCACAGTGTAGGGTTCCGTAGTTGCCCATCAAAACATGCGAACTAACTAAACTGATTCGCTGAATTTAATTTTAAAAAGAAGAATTTTCACAATCGGTCCAGGAGTCTTTGAGAAATCAGGGAAAATACATAAGAAAAAAGATTACGACGAATTTAGAACCTCCTCCTTTTTAAGTTAGTTAAAAATAATTGAAGATAAAAACCTACCTATCCCCAAAAAACATACCGTAAAAACATAATTACATATTAAAGCAGTAAAAATAAAGTTGACAAACTTACATTTGCAGTTGAAGTACATATTCTCCGATACATTTTGTTTAAGAAAACCTATTTTCCAAGTACATTTTATAAGTTGGTCGACAATTACTCGTAAAGTTGTAAAGCCTACTTAGTCATGACAATTTTCTTTTAAACTTCGTTATATATACTACTATTGTGAATTTTTTCACACCCCCAAACATAACCGTTTAGCTGGTAGAGGGGGGGGACACTCGAATCGAGCAAAATATAGCACTTTAAAGCTTAATATTTCACAAACGAATTTTTTTATAAAAAAACTGTTAATGGAAACTATCATTATTTTTTGAAGGCCTATTTAATGATACCCCACACTAAGGGGTACGCGAGAAAAAAAAAATCTTCATTTTACGTGTAAGTTCAGGAGGTACCCTAAAAAAAAATATTTTACGAGATTTTATTTTACCACTTTTTCGGCACAACAAATCCGCATATTTACACCAAATTACAGCTCTCTAGTACTGTGCGTCTCTGAGCTAAACTGCGGACAGACGGACGGACGGACATGGCGAAACTATAAGGGTTCCTTGTTGACTACGGAACCCTAAAAAACATACCTAGTAAAATATCAAAACTAAAAGTAGGTAGATTTTTTGCACAAAAAAGAACTAGGTAGTCAAAATGAATGTACAGACAGCGAAACAGTTTTGTACGTAGCAATTTTTGAAACGGTTTTCCTGTAGGTATACTACCTATAATATAATATAATAATATAATATATTCCACAACTATCACACAACGCCATCTAGTCCCAAGCTAAGCAGAGCTTGTGTTATGGGTACTAGACAACTGATAAACATACTTATATATTTCTAAATACATACATATTATAGATAAATTACACCCAGACACAGAACAAATGATCGTGCTCATTACACAAACATTTGTCCTATACATATTTGCACTTTTTGACTTTACGTTACAAGCAATAAGTTTGGTATGCAGAATCATTGAAACAGCACAATATTGAAAACCGTTTAAAAATTACTGCCTAATCTTTTTTGCTGACTGTACATCTACATTTATAAAATTCAATTGCTTATTTCTTAGAACTCGTTATTTTTTTCAAAATCAGAAAAACCAACACTTAGCTTAGATATAATTTTTTATTCCATTTAAAACTTATAAAGTTCAGTAGGTATCACAATTATTATAATAACTTATGTACTATTCTTATCCATAACGGTGAAGAATATTTATTTCTCCAACGGGGCGTAGTTGAGAAGCTTCTCGATGAGGTCGACGTGTCCTAGAAGCATTCTTCGGCAGCAATATCTCTTCAAGCCGAGGGCATCAAGGGCGTCTCTGTAAAGATATGAGAATCTTGAATATTGTTTACTAGAAGATAAAGGAGCTCGTGGCTAAATAATTACAACCGCACAGGCCGATCTTCCGGGTTAAGCCGCGCTTGCCGAGGTTGGTCTATGGATGGGTGACCATCTGTCATTTCTAGTTTTCTCCGTGCCTCAGAAAGCACGTAAATCCTTGTCCCGGCTGTCATTTGTATATTTTTGACAGTCGTTACTGTTAGTCAGAAGCTCTAAAATCTTACCATGGGGTTTGGTATTACCCAGTTAGTGGGTTGTGGAGGTCCGACAGGCAGTCGCTCCATGTAAAATACTGATATATTCAGCTGCATCCCGTTCGGCTGGGAGCCGAACCCAATGTGGTTGGGAAAAGGTAGGCGGATGATGAGATGATAGTGATCTTCATCTGCCTCTTTTCACCACTATGTTGGGGTTGGTTTCCAGTCGAAACGGTTGGAGCAGTTGCGAGACGATAGACTGTTGTGCTAACTGTTGCGTGTTCGATTTCTTACAAATATTTGTGTGATCTATCTACCTACAAGTAATTGTTCCGGGTCTGATTGTTCGTGTATACGACCCAAGTGAAAATCCTAGTGCGGGGTTTAGTTTAAACAAAAACATTTCTGCACAGCTGTAAATACGTTCTAACAGAATGCAGCTCAATAACAGCATTTTACTTGGAGCCACTGCCTATCTGACTTCCACACCCTCGTTAGTACTCTAGGCAATACGATAATACCCTTTGGTTTTGTTTTCGCTGGTTAAATAATGACAATGATAGAGAATAAGTTAGAATTGTCTAGTACCTAGGATAACGGCTTGTGTGGCAAAATGACTGAGTGCAGTTCGACGAATATGAATAACGAGTGATTTTTAATCGCAAAAAAATCGCAGTTGCCGCCCTAGAGATCAAATGTTTGATTAATTGACTTCCTTACCTATTAATAAATTCCGCATCGCATGACATAACGTAAATGAATTCTGAAGGTTTAATGTATATTGTAGAAAGTATTGAACTTTTCAGAATAATTTTAATATTCAGAATAATTCAGCCCCATTGCGATTGCCCCCCTTAGCGCCTGTTCAGACACGGCGGGAACCGCGTGATTTCAGAATCGCATGGAAATCGCGTGAGTCTTATTTGTATGAGTTATTAAGTAATCGTTCAGACATAACCGCGTGATTCCCGCGCGGGAAACGCGCGGTTCCCGCCGTGTCTGAACAGAGGCTTAGTCGTTAAGCTGGCGACGCCGGAAAAATTAGAACACAGATGCTTTAAACATACATATAATACTATGTTAGAGGAAGGTCATATTCTTAAGAAATGACATAGCATGAAGTCATACTATAATTAAGCAAAACGAAAAACGTAATATTTAACTAGTTGAAACGTGAGAGCAAAATCACGTCTAGTGCATGTGAATACAACAAATTTTAATTACTTCCAATCAATATTTATGAGTTTTCAGAAAACCGACTTTGTTAGTTATTCTATTCTGTTGCATTGTGTTGCATGTGAAGAGCATTTAGAAAAAAATGTCCGTTGTTTATGGAAAAATAATACAAATGTGTTCCTCTTTCTTTTTTTTCTTTGGTGTCAGAATTTAACGAAAAGTCGCCTCTGGGAACACCACAGGATTCTGACATGGCTTTAAAGTTATGAAGATTTTACATAATATAAGTTCAGGTTTCCTCACTATGTTTTCTTTCACCAACATCAGTGCAATCAAAGTTAAACTTAGAAAGTATGTATTAAGTACCAATGTACAGGCAGAGTAAAAACCTTCACTAATTATAATTATTATGGAGTGCACTAATAGCACATCTATCTAGTTCTATAGTAGGCATTCACACATGATATTAAAGACAATAGGGAGGTTTTCAAGGCCAATACCAAAGAAAAAAAAATAACTGGCAAATTCAGCCTTGCCTGTCCTCATTAATTTACAACCAACCTTAGAATAATTAAACTATTTTCTCAAAGCCATTTCCTGCAGATAAGGCGAATTTTCCTTAACATTAAACTCAACTTCAAACAACACAAGATAAGGTAAATAATATGAGTTTTATGGGAGCAAGTGTTCAGTTCATGGCAGTGTATGTTGTCGGTGTTTAGAACTCTTTTATAGTTTTTCTACATTAATAGAACACCTTAGTTGCTTTGTGGTATAATTAATTTTGTATTTTGAATAATATGTAGCATTATTGCTACACACTTGTAAGTAATTTTCCAATCTAACAAGCATTCGTTTTACAAAATTAAATACCTGTTTATTTGAAATCAATCCAAAATCAATTTTCCTATCAAAACATCTTGAGATTACTCTTGAGAGTGCAATAGTTTAACTACATTTAGGGAAACCTCAAAGAAGCAATTCCATATTCTATCATTTCAACAAATGTTATATCATATAATTGCTTTTATATCACTTTTAAGGATATTAGCTAGAAGTAAGCACTTGCCAAGAAATACTATATAGATGTAGAACTAGGTACCAATCAATACAAAACAAACAAGAACTGAGTATGTCAATTTTTTTTTTTAAATACTTTTATGTATACCAACCCCTCTGTGTACTCTGCTTGTAAGAGGCCAAGGTAGGCCTCCCACTTGTTGCCGATTACCTTCCCACAGGTGAAACAACGAACTGGAATGATCATGTTGCTTGATTATCCTGAAAAAAACAAAGTGTTTGTTTTGTCATACAAAAACGTAATTTTATAGATAACTATTGCAGAAATGTGAAGCATTTAAACACGAAGATATATAAAACTGCAAAGTATTACTTGAGAAATCATGAATAGATCATAAAATCTATCAAAATAAATATTAAAAACGTAGTGCGATTTTGAGGTTAAGTATGGATATGATTCTAGATTCTTCTTTACGGATACTTACAAATCACAAAATGTATATCCTGGCTAATTATGTTTATTTTCACAGTAATGATCCTTATCCTAAGTGGATTATTTCGTTTAACAGTAAAATTTATATTCACAAACACGCACAAAACAAAACACAACAATGATCAGGGAGTGACGTAAAATTGAACGAATGAATTAAAGCGCTGCTCGCAGATCGGCGATAACTTCACACGAATGAACTTAGCACAGATAACAAAAAGTGCCAATGTGCCAATTAATTGACAGTGTTGCATTTATCGGTAAACAATAACAAAGGCTTACTTACTTCATAAAAATGAATACAAATATAAGTGGAGAATCATATTTAATTATTTAGAATGTTTATATAGAAACAGAAGATTAATAATTAATTTGGTTCTTTCAAAACTTTTTGAGAAGAAATGACATAAATAATCATAATTGAGTAAGACTTATAATTTTACTTATAGATTGTAGCTATTTAAGGTGAAGACCGACAGAAGTCAAAGTTTTAAAATTTTTACTTTCTTTTATTTCAGGAAACTAGACGACCTCAAACTGCATCAAAATGACAGTGAGCATGGAACAATACCTCAATACAGAGGACAGCCAAGCGGTAAATAAACTTTACATCCTTTTATATTCTTTTCTACCCATGAAATGAATTGGAAAATTAACAAATCATAAATGGCTAGTCTGGAGATTTTGAGCTTCCTTAGTTCTGGTAACATTAATCATAACTTCATTCACTCCAAAGAGTATGTAATTTTAAGAGACGGAAGTCCCCTACAAAAAGATGAAAACCGATGAATGTATGAAACTTGTACTAGAACTGAATACCAACAAAACAGAAATGACACAGATTGCAGGCATGACGTAAAGCTGCCAACATAATCACAAGATAGGGATGCACTACTACTCATTCGTATTTTTATCGATAGGTATCGATAAAATTTTTTTTTTTTTAAAACCTTGCCCGACACTATGAATTATTTCTGTATTGTGGGTACGTTTACAAAAATTTAAACTCACATAAACAAACAGCCACACCCGGAACAACTACTGTGGATCATACAAATATTTGATCCGTGCAGGAATCGAACCCGAAACACTGAGCGCAGCAGAATCGCTTCATGTGGACAAGCTCATACGAACTGTTCCACAGGCTATTGAAGGAATAGCCAACCAATATACCAAATACATACAGGCTCACACAGACCTATACACATAAAATAAAACAAAACTTTAGCAGTTACATTTTTATTTCAAACACTAGTGTTTGCCCGCGGCTTCGCTTGAGTTATTACATTACACACATTACCACGAGTTATACATTTGTTAATCAATGGCAAATAGGTAACAAATAAAATTAAATGAAGAATATCATGAATATTAAAAATATCGACAATCGATGAAAAATAACAAAGTGTCAGGCACTAGTATATTGATTAATATAGGTTATTTTCCAATTTTGTAAATTTTAGACTTTAAATCAACCACTTTATTTTCTATAGGAGCACATGATTTTTTTAACGTATAATTGATGGTTACCTATCTTCATCCAAAGGAAATTTGGCCATAAAGATTCGCTTTAGATCATTTGACCGGCCGGATCTTATACCACATATTTCACACGTTTTGTAATGCATTGCAACACAAATTACGTCACACGCTCATACACAGGCATAAAAATAACTCTTATTTACGGTATATATCCAAACACACAAAATAAAAACGAAAACAGAGCTTTGTTGACAAAGTTCTATCAAATGTCAAACAAGTTTCGGCAATGGCGGCTGAATAGCGTAGTGCGATAGAGTCGAATAGATGTTAAAGCGAGACAGCGATATCCGCCATTATGTTTAGTACCCGTTTCATAGTCTCATTTTTTACTAGGCAGTTGCACCCACCTGATTCACTCATCGATGTCATTGTGACCACAGAACATATATACCCCTAAAGGGGAAGAATAACGACTCCGTACTAATTTTGTGAGGAAAATTTTCCTTACCGACCAGCGCCATCTATGTTTAGCCCACGAAAACATGGCAGTAAAATTCAGGGCGGGAATTTCAAATGCTACAAGTACTTTCAGGTTCTATACAATGCATTTTATGCACAAGTACATTGCGTTTCTCGATAGTTTTTACTATCGAGAAACACAATGTACTTGTGCATAAAATGCTGAAAAATAATAAGTAAGGAGCAGTTTAGTAATACAAACGATTTCATTTGACTTCTTTATTCATAAGCTACATAATATGACTTATTTTACTAAGGTTCGGAAACCGATGTCAAATGATGCTGGGATCTTTAGAAGGTGAAGTTCCACACATAGCACAGATTCTAGTGTTTTCTTTCTGAGAACTCATCGCGATTATGGCACAAAATCAAACAACAGTCACTCTCTCAACACCGGGTCTATATCTCACAAATACGCACTTAATTTCACCAAAACACTTACACAGAGGAGCAAGCTCGACTCACATTAATAATATTGTATGTAGAATTAAATGCAACTGTTTTATTTATTACAAATAAACTCAAAAACAAAATACAAATAATGGTGCGCAAGCGATGGCAGACATTTTTTCTTATGACGTCAAATAGCCAATAGACAATATGGCGTTCCAGTGTTGTCATTTTGTCATATTATTATCTCCTTTTTGTTTTGTTTATTCATCAATTTAAATGTTAAAAATATCATAACAAACATTTTCTCACATCAGAATAAAAGCAAAATTAAATTTTAAGGATAACATACTATAAAATCAATTAAAAAGTCCATTATCAGATTGAATGTGAAATAGTATTTTTGTTGGCAACATTATGTAATTCATCTCTTTTACTCTCATGTTGATATCTCTTTCTTGTTTTCTAGCCCACCTACTTCGTGTCCGTAGAACAAAGTCGACACCCCCTGATTGTGACAGTGACGGACTGTCAGTTCTCAGATTTGAGATTATAATTTTCTGGTTTTTGTGTATTGTATTGTGATAGTGGTTTGAAATTAAATAAAAAACAAGTTGAATAATACACAAAATTAATGTTACAATAACGGCAACTCTATGCGGGTTATATTAGGTCTGAGATTAATTTCTAAAACCATTAATTTTAAAGGATAATAATATTCTTTTCAAGTGACCTTTGTAAACTAATTTAATATTTAAACAAAAGGTGCATTAAATGAGTAATCTTAGAAGCATTGTAATTAGAATGAAGCTATAATACACGTGTCGTAACATCGCTTATCACAGCTGTTTACAAAACTAATTAGCATATCAAATTACATCACTGCGGAACAGTATGTTACAAATGAACGAAACTAATCATTTTGTCACTTATTAGTCATTTATTTCACACTCGGATAATGAAAATATGTAATAGCTAAATTAGCTATCAATTTCAAGTACCTATGTTTAGCTAATATGGCAGCTGCTATTGTGAAAAAAAGTGTTGTGTTGAATAAAACAATTGTGTAAATAAAGAAATAAAGGAGGTAAATAATGGATTCTGAAGATGACAATCAGCCTCTGATCCAGTATGAAGGAGGCAGGGATTTGTTCCTGGAACTCAATGCACAACTTATCAATGCTGACCCTGAGTTTGAACAGGTAAAAAGCAATTCTTTAAATTTTCAAGGCCCTTTATTTTTATAGTCACTAGCGTTCTTCCCGCGATTTCTTCTGCGCCAATTTCATGACAATATTTGCCAGGGAGAGTTAGGAATAATGTAATGTTAAATCAATTAAAATTGGTGTGTTAGTTCTAGTATTACTTTCTACAGACAAAGTCACAAACTTTACCTCTTTGTATTTATTATTAGTTATTTACAATCCAATATAAATCTTTCAATTCACAAGAAAAGAAAATCATAATGCATAAACTCATGTTATTGAATCAATTATGTTCTCCATTTTATCATACTTTTAATGAGTACCTTACAGTACCTATTATTTGCTAGTGTTAAAAGTGATTTGTGGTAAATAATTACCAGTTTACTTAGTTGATATAGTTAAATATTCATTAGCGATCTTATCACAATTTATTACAACTTTTTTTTCTTATAAAACATTTTAAACATATATTATTTTGCCTCCACAGATGGTAACAGAAAACTTAGATTTAAGGTTTAGCAATGGTATGACACCCATTAGCTTTTTTTTTTAACTATACATTTATGATAATATGTTTTGTATGATTATATAATGATGTGGATTAGAAGAACTTCAATGAAGCTGTCCAACTTGTTACAGGTTGCTTTAATAAAACAACCTCACAAAAAATAAAATGAGAAAACACATGCAAGCATGCGGTAAGCAGAATTATGTGTGTTGTATTGCAGTTTTGAGTAGAATGTTACTAATATGCTAGTCCCCAAACAACACAAATGTAGTATTTTTTCAGTTTATAAAGCTATTGTAATGTAGAAAATATTTGTAGTAGGTACCCATTAATATTACTGAAAATACCTTTAGAGTGTTATCCTATTCCTACATTAAATTGTAGAGTGCCACCATTAACAAACTCCTTAAGGGCTTCACACACAGCAGCTATAATATAAAAATGTACATTATAACACAATACATCTCATTATTACATCTTTCCATAGAAATCGTCAGGAGACCACACACAAAAGCTATATTGTATATTTTTACATCTTCGAATCTCTATGGAAAGATGTAATGTATCATTCTATAATGTACATCTTTACATTATAGCTGCTGTGTGTGAAGCCCTTTATTTGTAAGCTCTCTCCATATAGACTTGTGTCTCTATCACTTTTAACATAGACTAGAGACTGCTCCAAATAGGGCAGAAGGCTTATTTCATGATGATAACAATCCAAAAAAAAACCTAGATTAGAATACAAAAAACGCAAATAACCTTTAAAAGAAACATTAGAATTAAAAAAAAAAAACTGTGTTTTGTGCCAACCTAAAGTAATATAGGCCAAGATCATATGATATCCAACGAAAAAATAGAGCAAACACACTATACGTCATTTGAATGTTGCCTGATACAATACACATTTGACAATATCTATTAGTACTTCCTGTTGATGTCATAAATGACCGGCCGTCATCCAAAAGCTAAAGATTCATGAGAACGAGTGATGCAGAAATGAGCATAGTAAACTCGAAAGTTTATGGTCCCTTTAAAGGATAATAGTTTTTTTTAAGTGTTAAAATCATCAAGTGAGAGGGGAGAGGCTGTCAGATTTGTACTGACTAAAATCCACGATGATCTTTCAATAGGCCTTTACATTCTAGGGTCACGGTTACCTAATGAGACAGTATCACAACCCCAGCAGGCTATGGCCCTCTAAGGAGCCCCCCCGTCAGATTCTTGATAGCTCATTGAAGCGCACGTGGGCATGTTAGGAGGGCGAATCACCTTTTACTCGCCATCCGCATGCCCGCATCTACGATGGCCGGAAATCGCCTCGCGATCTCCCGCGGCGGCTGGGTTGTGAGGTGGACGCTGTCCTCTCTTTCACGGCGCCCGCCTCCTCCTTCGTTAGCATGACGGTTTTGGAGAAGGAGGCGACCGCTTCCTATTCCATCTTGCATCAAGGCTGAGTTATCTCAGGGCATAAAACAGCCTTGGGGTTCTAAAAGGCCACTTAAGCCCCGCCATCCTGCCCTGGATGGGTGGACTCATTTGATGATTTTACGATGGTTAAAAACAGAAAAAAAGCTGAAACCACTATATTCATTGCGATAGGTACGTAAAATAGAGTTTTCCGTTCTTTAAAGCAAAGGAATATATTTTTTATTGCAATGCACTTTATGATTCTGCTAAAATAGCAGAACACCTGAATATGTCCATAGTACCCATAGATTCAAAAAGATTAGTTATGTGTTACATAGTTAGTTAGTCTACAATGATATAATTATATTGTCTCTCATATGACAAGTATTGCCATGTGTTGAATCGGCTTGTTCATAGTTTTCTGATAATCACACTATCATACTGGGAACAACTGTGCTCAGTTACAAGGCTTGCTTATCATTACTTGGTATTTATTATCGCAGCAGGGGCGGCAATTACGCCAGAATTAATAATGTAAATATTAAAAAAAAACAATTACTTACTATAATTATTTCCCAATTCAAATTATCTGAAAGACCGGCCATGTCTGCAGAGAAACGATCAATGGAGTAGAGATTTCAAAGATTTTCTTAGGAAAGAAAAATTCAATCCACCCGTCATCCTCCATCCACCGTGAACGTCACCATGAGACGTTAGAAATGGAAGGAAGAATTCGCCGCGGCAGGTAAGATCCTCGGTGGCTCGGTTGGAAATGAGCGTCGGATGTACTGAATCCGAAGGCCGCAGGTTCGAATCCTGCCCGCTAATTGAATTTTTCTTTCCTAAAAAAATCTTTGAAATTCGCTACGTTGCGTTGTACGTATGCGTTTAATATTTAAAAATATGGAGTAGAGATTGTTCGAGTGGAGACCGCGTTTGAAAAAACGTATTGTGGGATGCCCTGCAGCATGATGGATCGATGATTTGAACTAGGCAGTTGCCAGAGCGGTTAGATACGGACTGCCTAAGACTTGGATGGTTGGTCTTCTTTCGCTATGCCTCCCGCATAGAGCCAATTGAAATTACGTCCAACTGTGGACGGCAATTGGCTGATATTTGTAAAAATCAAAGTACTTTTTGTTGCTGTTGTCGAAATAATAGAGAAAAAAAAAATTAAAAAAGGAAAAATATTTAAAAAATTATACATTAGCCAATAGATCTATGGAGTTCTACTAGCTAATTTTATTTTGACCTATATCCTTAAAAGTCATGAAGTTTTCGAGTGAAGCTTGATAGTCATTGCAACCCTGTAATAAACCATTTATTAGAATGAAAACTATTATATATTTCGTTATCACAATATACTGTATGCATCCATTATATTATCATAACTATAGGTATATTTTATTAACAAATGATTGTAATTTGTTATTAACTGCGCGCAGCAATTAGTTACTTAATCAATTAGATAATTGCATTGTTTAATTGTTTAGGTAATTTATTGTAATTAAGTGCTGTTGTCAGTTGATATTTTATTAATATGTGAAAACAAATTATTATTTATTTTGTATACAATAATAAATAATTATCTGATTATGACTATAATATTATAAATGCGGAAGTTTGTCTATATATTTGTTACTCACTCAGTTATGGAAAAACTACTGAACAGATTTGGATTTAATTTGGTACACAGATAGTTTAGTTTATGACCGTTAGTTTTTGCCCCGATTTTTATGTTTCCGTGAGATAATTTTTGAGTTATAACTATAAGAAGTACTAGTATAAAACAACAAGCTAGAATGGGGTGTCATGATCACAAATGTACCGGGGTCGAGGTACTCCGGGTCACTGGTACTCAGGGGTCGCGTTGCTTCGGGGTCGCGGGAGTGTCTTATGAAACCGTGATTTTGGTCAGTTCGAGTCTTACAGTTCCTGACAGACCGTCCGACCCTGGGTGGAAGAACGCATTTGATGAAACTTCCACGTAAAAAAAGATCACAAATGTGTTAAATCGGTCTTTTATTTCCTTTAAAGACACAGTTATTAGGTAAATATTGTATTATTTTTTGGATTCTCGCCAAAACAGTTTCTTGCTACATTATGATTGTTTTTATTAGTATGATTCACAATGAGCATTAACAAGCATTTCAGATGATTCAGTCCATTGTTTGAGTACACTACATTTATCTACAGTACTATTACTTCCTTAAATGACAATCTCACGGATTACTCGGGTCGAGTTAGGGAATCCCTGTGCCAAAATCATGATACTCCTGTTCAAAGTTTTAAAGAAAAACTTTTTTTTAAGTTTGTAAAGAGTCGCAAAAAATCCATTCTATACATTAATTCATACATCCATTTGTACTTACAAGCTAGTTAGTTTTACCCCCTGGTTTGTTCACCCCATCCCCCGTTTCCTCCTTTTAAGAAGTCTATACCCGCTTTCGGACTCCCATCTATCTTTGTATTAAAATTCATCATGATTTTGATGAATTTCAGTTCACATTTTCAATTCACCAGTTTCAGCGTGAAAGCATAGTAAACAAAGTGTTCATTCGCATTGCTAATAATTAGTTAGGGTAGTAAGATTCGCGAATTATCTTAATTCCAGAAATTAATGTAGGTTTAAAACTTGTATAATTATGCTTTTGCAGTAGGTAGGAATATTATTCGTCAGTTCCTACTTATGACCGCCAAAGTATTGCACATTAAGTTTTTCCCCGAGCTCCGAACAAGATATTCAACCTTGAAATTACTGCATTGTTATTTCAGTTGAATGTCGGTAATCGATTTACTTACCGGTACTAAAAATAGCCAATAGCTACTGGACGACACTGTGCTCCATTTGCTAAAGGTCCGAAACTTGTGAGGGATTTTGGCCCTCAAAAGTTTCGGAACCAACATTTTATGTCCTAATGGCAACAAAGACGGAAATCGGTCACCGTCGAAGCCTGAAACATCAGACGTATAATGTATTACTAAATAATTTTAGTAGGTACAAGATATATTTTTTATGTTCCTATAAATAAAACATGCGGGCTGGTCTGGTCTCCGGGTAGACATGTCATAACGTCATCATCTGCCTGCCTTTTCCCAGCTATATTGAGGTCGGCTTCCAGTCGAAACAGATGAAGCTGAATATCATTATTTTACATGGAGCGACTGCCTTTCAGACCTCCACAACCGTGTAACTGGGTAATACGATACCCCATGGTAAGACTGGTTGTCAGACTTTAGAGCTTCTGACTAACAGTAACGACTGTCAAAGATCTACAAAAAAACAGCCGGGACCAACGGCTTTACGTGCTTTCCGAGGCTCGGAGGAAACTCGCTATGACAGAATAGATGTCAACACCAAACGTATAATGTATTATTAAATAATCATTATTTATATACTGAAACATGTGTATGTACGAGTTGTAGGTCGTGGGTTCGAATCCCGGCAGGCGCATTACTTTGTGTAATTTATTTCATCACCACTGCTCTCAAAACGGTGAAGGAAAACATCGTGAGGAAACCGGCATGTCCTAGAACCAAAAATTCGAAGACATGTGACATCCACCAATCCGCACTGGGCCCGCGTGGTGGATTATGGCCCGCTCCCTCTCACAGAGAGGAGGCCTGTGTCCCAGCAGTGGGAACATTAATAGGCTGATGATGATGATGATGAAACATGTGAGCACCGGGTGGTCTGGTCTCCTGATAGACATGTCATAGCATATTCATAAAATAAACCCTCTCCATCCGCAGGTGGTCTACGGCTACCGCAAGAGTCGGTGGCGGCAGATAGTGACGTACACAGTATCCTGCCTGTTCGCTGGTCTGCCGTTCCTGGTGTTCCACTGGGTGCCGACCTGGCTGCTGTACGTCACCTGCGTGCGCTGCTCCTTCCAGATCGCTGACAGAGTACTGGTTGTTGTAAGTAAACATATTATATTGAAGAGTTATTGAAGGATGCCGTGGATTTTAGTCAGTACAAGTCTGACAGTCCCTCTTGCTCTGACCGTGGTCATCATCATCTCAGCCATAGGACGTCCACTGCTGAACATAGACCTCCCCTTTAGTTCTCCACATATACCGGTTGCAAGCGACCTGCATCCAGCGTCTTCCCACGACCGTCGTATGGCCATCTGTCCATCTTGTTGGTGGACGTCCTATGCTTGCTAGTCCGTGGTCTCCACTCTAGTACTTTTCGACCCCATCGTCCATCTGCTCTACGAGCAATAGGATGGCCTGCCCACTGCCACTTCAGCTTGCTAATCCGGTGGGCCAGATCGGTGACCCTAGTTCGTCTACGGATCTCTTCATTTAGGATTCGATCACGTAGAGAAACACCGAGCATAGCCCTCTCCATAGCTCGTTGAGCGACTTTGAGTTTTGCGATGAGGCCGATAGTGAAAGACCACGTTTCGGTGCCGTAAGTCACCTACTGCCTTGGGTGGGAGGACACATATGATGATTTTATCAGGCTATAAAAAAGTAGACATTCTAGCACATTCCAGAGAGTCTGTATATTTCCTCCTGTATATATAACGGGTGGCCACTAAAATGAATGATTAATGAGAAATTTGATACTTCAATAACTGCCCTGTATGACCTGAGAAACGAATCAAGACTTCTATATTCAGTAGTGGCGACATTATACTGATTTTGAATTTTTCACCAAAATAGAGATCTCATAACATCTTTTTTTTAAATAAGACATTTTTAAATGATCTTCGTTTCTTTAGATGTTGCTTAAGAAGCATTTATAAATATAATTAAGTTTCATACAAATTGGTTCAAACAGTAATTCCGAAAAATAAGGACTTGAAACTTTTTATGAAAAATACCTTTGTCCGTACTTACATGTTATTAATATTGTTACGAGCTGGGTATTGGGATAAATTAATTACACCAATTAAAACCAAATACAACTTTATTCACAGACAAATCACAAATTAAAACAATCACAAAACACTACTCAACACTTAACACTTATACACACTCTTAATCACACGTAGAACTCACTTAGATATCGCTTGTGGTTCGTTTCGTGTTGCCTCGATCGTAGTCAAAACCAGACTGACTCAGCTCGCCACTCGGGGCCCTTTTTATACCCCGGCCGGACCCACTAGATGTTTCTAGAAGGTGGTCGAATGTTCTCGAAACATCCATAGACTTCGACATAGTCCCATACCTTCTGGAACATTCCAGAACCATCCCGAAACATCTAGAACAGGGTCGAATTTTCTAGAAATTTCCCGACCGAGCTTTAGTAGAATTGTCGAGAACCTTGTGGAACTTTCGAGAAGCTTATAGATAGGTCTCGCAATTCGATCGACGTAACAATAATATAGACTGAAAGATCCTGAAATCAATCAATCTCTCATTTTCTTCTGTTAAATATCATTTTTTCTTTCAGGAAACATATCAGAAAAAATGCAAGAGTTTTTACATTCATCTAATATTACACAAAAATATAGCGGACACGAGGTAAGTTTATAAAGCATAACTGACATTTCATCATTGTTCAACCGCTATTAACGCTTTCCTAAAATCAGACACAGATCTTGATGTGTTTGTGGGTGAATGGAAGGTGATACTGTCCGAATGTCATGCCGGATCCACACGCTTGCCGTGATTGCCAAACAGAAGGGGACGGCGCTATAACAGAAAGCAAGACGCAAATAATTCTATCTCGTTTCTTAGTATAGCGCCGTCACTTTCTGTTTGGCAAACACGGCAAGCGTGTGGATTCGGCATCAGATTTTTTGTGAAATGAATGCATGGCTGTAGTAAATTAATTTGAAGATGTAACTGTAATAAATTATGTATTACTAAGGGCTGATTTTTTAATAGTCAGATAACTTTTATCTGAGGAATAAAATTAACGGTTTGACATATTTTGTATAGATAAGCTGTCAAACCGCCATTTTTATTCCTCAGATAAAAATTATCTGACTATTGGAAAATCAGTCCATAATAGTGTAAGTGGCTTTGGCCGTTCTATTTACATAAATAAATAAATCTTACTAAATCGTCAAGAAAATTAATAATCATTCCTATTTCAGCGGTCTACTAAACGAAGGTTTCGACGACGACAGTAATAAGGAGAAGGAACCTATAGAAAGTGCAGACACCATACACACACCCATACATTTGGATGATGGAACTACACTAAGTGAGTATTTATATTATATGTCTATAATGTTCCCACTGCTGGGACACAGGCCTCCTCTCTTTGAAGGGGAGAGAGAGGGGAGAGAGTGTAATCCACAATACGGGCCCAGTGCGGGTTGGTAGCTGTCACATGTCGTCGATTATTGCTTGAAAGAGAAAAAATATTTTTTCCGCCTACATAAACATAATACTAGCATACATAATACTAATAGTCATACATAATACTAATAGTCATACATAATACTAGCGGGAACACCCAAATACTCCGAAATATTTTATTCCGAATTTCGATTTTCAAAATTCCGAATATCATAATACCTATAAAAATTACAATATCTTTTATTAAGAATCTCGAAATTTGTTTGACCGAAAGTCATATGTCCGATTTCTTCTTTTTCCGATTTTCACATATTCGAAAAGTGTAATGCTCGATGAGTTCTCATTTCGAAAATCGAAATTCCGATTTTGAATATTCCGAATAATCTGATTTTTTTCGGAATATTGAAAATCGGAATTTCGTTTCTCATTCCACAAAGTCAGTGACAAAAGCGAATTGGAAAAAAGTGACAGAAGCGAATCGGGTCCACGTAATTTTGTCTACCGTACTCCCAGAGTGTTATTTTATGCCTGTGAAAGCACGGAATGGCAAAGCGTATCCTCGTATATCGTAGTGTAAAGTGTACCCAATACTAGCTATTGCTCCCGACTTCGTTTGTATGAACTTTCGGCCCCGACCAAACCCGTCTTATCTCATCTCTCGCCCGCATTGTTAATTTTTCCGACTTGCTTAACAAAAATAGCGATAGTTTGTCTCAACGACGATATAATACTAGACTCCTAATAGCAGGCGACCGATGTCTGTCAACACATTAGACAAAAAAGTCTTAAATTCGTCTCATTTCGACCAATCCTGTGAGCCGTAAACATACGTTGAGACAGAACAGACCTTGAGTTCGCCAATCACAACGCAGTACCCCGTCCCCCTCGCTTACGTAGTACCTCAGCGAGTTGGCAGAATCTTTTTTGTTCCTTAGATCGTGCATGCGTAGTCTAGTATTATATCGTCGTTGGTTTGTCTTATGTCCAACTGTGTAACTACTTAGTACAGAAAAAAAAAAACATTTCTTTCGAAGATTATACCTCCCCACCTTAAACTTAATACTTTTTTAGAAGATTTGTAGAGAAACATATTTATTACATGCGTTTACTCAATAATAGTAAAATAATGAACAGATAAGGAAACCATTGCCTCGTTATTCAATAAACCACAACACAGGGAACTCCCTAACCCCGTTCCATGATAGCGGGGTATAACATGCGCCGACGCATACAGACTTACGCATGTCGGATATCTGTTTAATACCTAAATTTTTATCGCAATTTGCACTATCTGTTTTAAATAATTAGAGTTATATATTTTGGCTAACTGGATAATTGGATATACAAATAAAACAGTTCGGTTTGATTTTTTAATTAACGATAGGTAGGCGTGTGTTTGGCCACTATATCGCCTGATGGTAGACGAAGATCTCCAATGAAACTACGGGTAGTGTGATATCACACACACATTACAAACTGAGCCGTATTTTTTGTATCTTTATAAAAACCATTCTAAACTCAATCTTCGTACTTTCAATTAGTCGAAAATTTCGTATCCAATAATCAAATTTTAATATTCCAAACACTATATTTTCGATTTATGATGTGAAGTTGCGAAATCATCGCCTTTCGATTCAAAATGGACTGACACATTGTTTACCTACTTTGAATCTAGCAGCCAAACAATAAAATCTAGGCCTGTGTGGGAGAAAACTTCATCCAACGCACCTCCGCTCAAATAACGTCATAACTCGATAAAATTACAACTGACTTTTATTGTACCATTCGTATCAGAATATCTCATACTTTATGCTCACAAAACGTCATAGACGTAGTTCTATTATTTGTCCCTAAATGACACTAGTGACGTTATATTGTTTACCGAAAGTTGTGACGCGGCAAACTTATAAAGTGTCATATTTCGACATGCGCGAGGTGGTCATAGGTACGTTATTCGGTAAAAGTGAACTGTGTCGACTTAAGGCAGTTTTTGATATCTAGGTAAGTAAACTTTATTTTCTTTTTCTGCAACTAAACTGATGCTTGTCGAGTAATGCCAGCATATATGATTGAAACAACGCAATAAAAAAATATTTGTTGCGCCCTTATACTGGCCTATACAGAGTTATGACAGTATATGTGATTGAAATTATGAAATTAACATATTTATTGATCACTAATATTGCCCTATACAAAATACAACAGTATGTATAATTGAAGTTATACAATAAACATATAAGTTGCGCCCTAATACTGAGCTATGCAAAGTTTGGTATGACATTAAACGTAATTGAAACAGTCATAATCATCATCAGCCGGAAAACGTCTACTGCTGAACATAGGCCTCCCCCTTAGACCGCTACGCCGAACGACAATTCGCCACTTGCGTCCATCGGCTGCCCGCGACCCTCACGATGTCGTTGGTCCACCTACTGCGTGCTGCGTTTTCCGGTCCGTGGTCGCTACTCGAGAACTTTTCTTCCCCATCGGTTGTCAGTTCTACGAGCGATGAGCCTGCCCATTGCCACTTCAACTTGCAAATTTTATGAGCTATGTCGGTGACTCTGGTTCTTCACCGAATATCCATGTTCCGGATTTTATCCCGCAAAGAAACTCCGAGCATAGCTCTTTCCATTGCTCGTTGAGTGACTCTTAGTTTCTCTAAAAGGCCAGCAGTCAAGGACCACGTTTCAGAGCCATATATCATCACTGGCAACACACACTGGTTAAACACCCTTGTCTTGAAACACTGTGGGATTCTCGATGAGAAGATATCACGTAGCTTCCCAAACGCTGCCCATCCGAGTTGGATTCTTCGGGCGACCTCTTTCTCGAAGTTGGACCCACCTAACTGAACAATCTGTCCAAGGTAGTATAATGGTCTACAACTTCGAGAGTATCGCTCCCAACAACAACCAGTACAGGTGCCACATGGACATTCGACATAACTTTCGTCTTCTCCATGTTCATTTTAAGGCCGACCCGTTGGGAAACGATACTGAGGTCGCTGAGCATAGCATTGAGGTGCTCCAACGATTCTGCCATGATGACTATATCATCGGCAAAACGAAGGTGAGTGATGTATTCGCCATTGATGTTGATGCCGAGTCCGTTCCATTCCAAGAGCTTGAAAACATCCTCCAACGTGTTCGTGAACAGTTTCGGAGAAATAGCATGGTGGCGTTTCTATACAAAGCGTTCGAGACGGTTCGTGACTCGTGAGAACAGCTTGTATACATGGCTCAGAAGTGACCCTCGGTCCTGGATGAGAAGATCATCGAGCTGGATGATTAAATTTTGTCTTTTTGTCAGTTATACGTTTGTAAATTTTATTGTCAATTAAAATAAGACATTTCTAAGTGCAATACGTGTAGTACATTTAAGAATTTATTGCATTCCTTATGAAGTAATTACAGTAAAACTACAGTAACAAATTACAGTAAAACTTTGTTTTTTTTGTACATATAGTGTCACAACCTGGAATTTTTTCACATTATTTTCAGGATTTTCAGGTTAGTTAATATATGAATTTATAGAGCTTAAAAAATCAATCTAAGTCGCTGAAGAACGATTTCTTCTAAAATGGTTACTTTTTAAATTATGATCCAAAAAGTGAAAAAAATAAACAAGGCAAACTTTAAACGTGTCTCCTGAAAAAACTGGTTTTTGGAGTTGTGACGTTATTTGAGCGGAGGTGCGCAATGTTTGTGTCATTCATTTTATTTGAGTAGACTGTGTTCACAGTTTTTTATATCCTTCAAAATGTACAATCGACAAAGTTGAGTTATAACCCATTTGAACAATAAATCGTTTGAATCCGTCAAATTGACGAAGATCAAAGTCGTTACCATGGATATATGACGATGTTGAGGCGAATGTGGACCTAATTGTATTGGAAAGTCTGTAAGAAAATAAGATTATGGTGGGTCATTATTCAATTTTGTCGATTGTACCTTTAAGAAATTTTGTTGCCAAAAATTGCCAGAACTTTTTACTCACTGAATAATTTTCTTCCCTGCCAGACGTCCAGAACTACAGGTACTTCCGTCATAAGAAGCAGTCCCTCATTTGGGACGGTACTCGAGCACAGTGGACCAGGCTAGCTGGCATCGAGTCCGGAGCCTCATGTGCACAGCTACAAGCTACTGGGGCCACTCCACCTTCCAGCGAGCGACGAGTTAGAATGTGAGTATCACTGAAATGTCCCATATATGGGACATCGGTAGATTAAAGTTCGGCCGTTCAGAGAATGCGTTCCTGACACCTATCAGTTAGTACATGTATTTGTCATAAAATTATAACATTCATTGATTATTGATATAATAATGTTGTTTTAATGCTCATCAATTGTTAAAACGGTAAACAATAAGCAAAGATATTTTTATCGTAACTGCAACGCCATTACAAAGTTACGTCGTCAGTTCAATCGCGACGTGTCAGGAACGCATTCTCTGAACGGCCGAAATTTAGGGTATAGCAAACTCATCGAATTCTGTGACTCGCCTAGCTCGGTGATATTTGGTTTGAGCACTGTCGTGGGGCTGTACGAGTGAAATGAGTTTCTTGAAATACTTGAACAACTAACGATTAGTTGTCATTATATCGCTCACTCGAGCCTCCCCAAATTTTACAGACGCATTTGAACTTTATTACTGATGCATATGGTAGTATCTTATAATTAGGCAAGTCACAGAATTGGATGAGTTCACCCTAGCTGACGTAGAATCTAGCGCCTTCTGCGCAAATACCTTTTTTATGACTGATTTCAAAAAAAGGAGGAGGTTCTCAATTCGACTGTATTTTTTATGTTTGTCATAACCTAACCTAACCGTAACCTCATTTAATAACATACATGAATGGCTGAATGGATTTATGATGATTCTTTTTTTGTTCGATGTAGTTGTTATCTTTCATGTGGTTCCATAAAATATTATTTCAGTTTGGTTCATTACTTTTTATTTTATGAGCATTATTCGCTGTTATTGGACGATGTCATTGCCGGTACTACGAATAACTTATTTGAAAAAAGTTTGATTTCAATATTTGAACTAATAAAAAGGGTAACATAAAAACTTGAAAAAAACACTAGCCACATTCAAAAACCACTACAAAAAAGTGTAAAATAACTTATCTTTCGGAAGTCGGTGGCAAAATGAATAAGAAACAAAAAGCTACCAACTTATAAAAATAAGCTAACTAATGAGACTAGGAACTTTTGTTTAAACACAAATACGAAATAATTAAACATTTTGTTATAAGCCGGAGCATTGAAGAAAGGATTCTAAAATTAAAACAACAATAATCAACAGGTAACAACGGAAAAATAACAGAAAACTATGTGTATAGTAAATATTCTTAAAAAAGATCACTGAGCGCGTCAAGACATCAAGGCTATTTTTTTTTCTGCTTACGTTACGGGTGGGAGTGACTATAGACGGTACTAGTGTGCGAGCGAGAGAACACGATAAGCGCCGCCATTTAAGAATCCTTTCTTCAATGAACCGGGTTATGATTAATGATTTTTTTCTTTAGGCTAAACATCTACGGCCTGAACGAGATCAACGTGCCAGTCCAGTCCATCATGACCCTCATCCTGCTGGAGGTGTTCAACCCCTTCTACGTGTTCCAGCTGTTCACCATCGCCGTGTGGCTCGCGGAGCCCTATTACTACTACTGTATAGCTGTGGTCTTGATGTCTACCTTTGGTGTAGCTACTTCTGTAATTCAGACCAAGAAGGTAAGGATTTTATAACGTTAACGTTTAACGTTTTTATAACGTCTTATAATTCGATGGCCGGCTGCATGCACGAAAAAAGATGACGTCATGCGGCGTTACCTCGCTCTGTAGTGTTCCATAGCAACGGCGTGTCAATTGTTTGTTTATAGCAACGTAAGTGCAGTATTTTTATAAGACGTTTTCACGTTCAACTATCGTCAGTAAACCGATTTTACAGACAACCGACTTTTTAGGGTTCCGTAGTCAACAAGGAACCCTTATAGTTTCGCCATGTCCGTCCGTCTGTCCGCAGTTTTTTAATATTTTTCATGGGCAAGGTCTCTTTTTAAACGAAAACTAAAACTGCATCATTGGATTTTAGAAAAATCAATAATACTGTCCAGGAATCGAAACCGCTGATTTAGCAAAAAAATCACACAAGTTCCGGGAAGTAATCCACATTCCACGTCCAGTTGAAAATTTGTATAATATGTTTGTCTGCGATTATATCACGTTTGACTGAACCAATTTTTGATGGGGTTTTCAGAAAAGTGTTTGGTGCATTCTGAAGAAAGTTTAAGTATAAAACAAAAATGGATATATCGTGATATTGTAAGCATAGATCCGATACTACGAGTACTTACTTGTATGTAGGATTTTTTAGGTATCAAGGATTTTTTCGAGTAGTAAAATCATCAAATAAGTCGTCGACTAGAATCCACCGTGTTCTTATAGTTGCCCTTTACGTTCTAGGGTCACTGTGACATGTTTGCACAGTTCCGTGACCCCGTCATGTGTTTGGTCCTCTATTGGGGCTAGTCAGATTGCTGACAGCTCATTGAGGCGCATATAAAACACGAAGCGCCGTCGACCCGGGTTTAGTCCATGATCGGACGGCGAGTAATAGATCACTCGCATCACTGAATTACTAAAGGGATTGGTCAAAACAAATAGTGCTATTTAAGACTATCGTCTACCGAGCTTTCGTCCATACAAAAAGAGAAAACGTTTTCCTCCCCCTAAATGTTATCTTATCTCAATGATTTTTTACAATGCATCTGACACAGTAAAAAACTAGGTTTATAGGTTTTCTTTTTTTCAAAATTTATAATAGTTTGAAAGTTACAGGCGCCTAAAAGTTACTATTTTTATGACAAAATCTTCATTGAAGTAAAACCTTTGTATTTAAAAAACAAAGAAGTTTAAGAAAAAAAACAAAACCTTCAAACCTAGAATATAATATGCTGAAACGATTGACACCAGAATCTAAGAGATTGGTCGTGATTTCGTATGTGAAAAACGTTTTCTCCCGAGAGACAAATTTCATATAAAAAATACTTACATTCAGTCGCGAGTTGCAACGCTCTCTATCGCACGATCGGGGTTTTTTCAACGCGTGAGAGGGACAGTACGAGTTTTTCTAAATACCTATTTTTCGAAATGGCAGCAGCTATTCTATCCTCTTAATTTTACTAATGAGCTCGCACTGTGGTAGAATGAGCCGCAGATGGACTTTAGATGAGTGAGCAAGATTAAGTAACGTTTATCTAGGTTTGTTTTTGGATGGGTCATGAAAGCTTTTTTTTAACGTGGTATAATCATCACATGAGTCCTCCCACCACCCCGGGCAGGGCGGGAGGGACTGTCAGACATGTACTGACTAAAATCCACGGTGTCCTTCAATAGCCCTTTATGTTCTGTGGTCACGGTGATGAGATAAGTCCTGCGACCCCGGCAGGCTTTGGCCCTCTAAAGGGGGGGGGGGGGGGGGCGTCATCATGCTGACGCTCTTTGAGGCGCGCGTGGAACACAACGCGCCGTCGACCCTGGCATGGTCTATGAAAGCTAAGCAACTCTTAGAATGTTCGCGCACAATTATTTGTTCGTGGTTGCTTGAGTGAGTACACCAGAGTGAACATTTGTGTCGCACAGTGCTGTACGCCTGTGGAATCGCACCTTTAGGCTCGCTCCTTTTTTTTAATATATTTATTTACCTTTTTCTGTAGAACCAAACCAATCTCCGAGCCACAGTGGAGGCCCACGACACAGTGGAGCTGTGGGACGGTCGGCGGGTGGACAGTCGCTGTGTCTCCCCGGGAGATATCATAGTCCTACCCGCTCGTGGCTGTACGCTACACTTCGACGCCGCGCTGTTGTCAGGGGCTGCTGTCGTCAATGAGAGCATGCTTACTGGTATGTCTAAAATTTCTTAACTCTATTTAATAATTATGCTCGATCTTCTTTTTCTTTTATTCCTTAAGAACGCTTTTTTTCGTGTGGTTCATCATCATTATTTCAGCCTATTGCAGTCCACTGCTGGACATAGGCCTCTCCCAGGGAGCGCCACAGCGCACGATCTCCCGCTTTTTTCATCCAGCCACCTTCTTCAAGTCATCGTTCCATCTTGCCGTCCCACCCTACGCTTACCTACACGCGGTCTCCATTCGAGAACCTTCCTACTCCACCTATCGTCGGTTCTGAGGCACACATGACCAGCCCATTGCCACTTCAGCTTGCTACAGATTTGGACAATTTGCCGTTATGTGTGGTTAATTTTCTTCAAATCCGGTCTGGGTGTTTTTGAGTTTCCATGTTTGTAAACGCACTTACGGCACAGGAGAAAATCCTAGTGTAGGGCAAAGTTATTTCAAAAAACCTCCTGTCACTCATTAAAAATCTAATGGTAATTAAAACTCAGACCTCGGTTGCCTTTACAGACGCTTCCGAGATCCTCTTTGGGTTTCATTTAAAAATTCCTAAATATTTAATCGCTATACTTATTTCATTTTACCTGTTGACATTAATTTTATTTTATTTTTATTTAGTTGTGTATTATGGACTAATATTGTCTGAAATGAAATAAATTATTATTATTAATTGGGAATAAGTCCGTCAAGTCAGTTTATCAAAAACTAATCAACCTCTATTTTTTCCATATTCAAAACTAAACCAAAATACTTCAAAATTTAGTATAATTTTACTGATTTCTGTCGTCAAAAGACCCCACTCTCAACTTTTATGAGCTTCGCTCGGTTTTTAAAATGTCTATATTTTGGGAACCGAGCTTTTCTCGAACCTGGGACCTATATATAAATCGATTCCTTGAGCCGAAAAACCCCTAATCTGTAACTTTCATGAAAATCCTTGGAGCCGTTTCTGAGATCCTGATTATATATTAATATACAAGAATTGCTTGTTTAAAGATATTAGATTGACTTGATGAAAGAAAAAAATACCGTGGCCATTATTTTTCTAGACTGTAAATGACGGACTAACTTTATAATTTATTGATGCTGTTAAATTTTCGTCACTAAAAATCAAGCTTAATTTTGGCTAAAATTTAAATGCGCATCAATAATTCTTTTTGTATACCAAAATGGATAAATGGTCACCAAATCTAAAACTCGCTTGAGCAAGATTTTAGGGACACCCCGAAGTTGGGTTTGGTTAGGTTCCTTTAAACCTTGTACACAGAAATAGAAGCCCCGCAAAGCGGGGCTTCGTCAACCCTGCTTAGGTAATTTTTTTATTACACATAATAGGTTTATTTCTTTATTACTTAGGAAACGTTATTGGTGACCATTTATCCATTTTGGTAACCGTTTAGAATTTTTTTGGTAGTAAAATAGGTACTTTTTTGGGTGGTGTTTAAACACAAGCCCTTAATTTTACAAAGAAGCAAATAACCTAAGTTGTATTCATTTCTGATCTTTCTTAAATAACCTCCTTCACAACAGGTGAATCAGTGCCAGTAACAAAGACAGCGCTCCTTCGCGTGGACCGTCCGTTCGACATGAAAGAGCATGCGTCCAGCATACTGTTCTGTGGCACCAGGGTCATACAGACGAGATACTATAATAACGAGCCTGTCAAGTGAGTATACTGAAACAATGTAAAACCCGGTTCATGGAAGAAAGGAATCATAAATGGCGGCTCTTATCGTGTTCTCTCGCTCGCACACTAATGCCGTCTATACTCACTCCCGCGTGTACTGTAAGCAGAAAAAAACGAGTCTTGATATCTTGACGCGCTCAGTGATTTTTTTTAAGAATATTTACTAATGTTTTCTGTTATTTTTCCGTTGTTACCTGTTGATTTTTTTTTATTAGTTTGGTTAAGTTTGAGTAATTATTGTGATCAAGTTTTGTTTTAATTTTTAAAAACATTATTTTGAAATCTTCTATGCTGACTGTACTAACTGTCAACGCAAGTACAAGCCGCCATTTTAGATTCCTTTCTTCAATGAACCGGGTTATATAGGCAAGTGCTATACCTATGCACGCTTTCACCTGTGGACACCGTTAATTCTGGGGAAAACACGGAAACAATGATGGCGATACGTCAAATCTGTCAACCATAGACAAATGCTTACGGCTGCGTTCAAATTAGAATTTTAGGGTTGCCCGTTTCTCCAGAATTAATGGTGTTCACAGGTAAAAGCAAAAGAAAAGCAAAAGGTACAGCACTTGCCCCTATAATATTTTGAAGTCGTACTAAACAAATGAAAATCTTCTTATTTTTGAAGTCTGTTGAAATAGGCATAAATGCTTTAAAGAACCTGTGAAATGCCGCCGTTGTGCCGAAACGCTCGGAGAAAACCGCGCTCGTTGTCGCTATGAGCAGCGTCACGTGGCGTGTTTCAAATATTCCTATACTTACTTTTGATTTTATCGCTTGCCGCTCCGCTCTAAGTACTTGTTCACGTTGAAAAGCGCGGCCACGGGCGCGGAGACCTGGCGGGTTCATGTTCACATTGGCCGCCAGGCGTTTGCGCGAGTGTGACGTGTTGTCAGAGATTGTAAACATGGACGACGATCTTTTATTTTTTTACTTTAGGCCTGAAACAAAATACAAATATACCGTGCGAAGAGACCCTGGGTTGAACTTACCTGCAGTCGCGAGTGAATCGCGCGCTCCGCCGCTAGTTCGACGTGAACACACACAAACAGTTTCATGCGTTTGATACTGCTGCTATCACCGCGCGCGTTAAGGTCTTCACAAACAGCACCTTTAATGTACATATGTACATTATAGCACGATATATCTCATTACATGTTTCCATAGAGATTCGAAGATGTAAAAATATACATTATAGCTGTCGTGTGTGGTCTCCTGACGATTTCTATGGAAAGATGTAATGAGATGTATCGTGCTATAATGTACATCTTTACATTATAGCTGCTGTGTGTGAAACCCTTTAGTCACTAGGTTGCCTGCTACCGCGCGTTACGTACGTGAACACACTTGGATATTACGCCATATGTTTTATATTTCGTGATCGCGATTCAAAGTGTTTGAGCACTAAGCCACCGCTCACAGCGGCAACGTCTTAAACCGATTAGACCTCATTTTTCGGGCTAAGAGGGCAGGATATTAGTTCATAACTGTCATAAGTACTGTAATAATTTTCCCCTTTTTCCCCAGGGCTGTGGTCCTCCGCACAGGCTACCTGACCAGTAAGGGCCAATTAGTCCGCAGCATCCTGTACCCGGTGCCAGCTGACTTCAAGTTTGACCGCGACTCTTACAAGTTCATCATCATTCTCGCTTGCATCGCTGCTTGCGGCCTGGCGTATACTGTGGCTCTCAAGGTTAGAAAACAAACTGCACGCAGAGAAATGTCTAGCTACTTACCTATACGAGAACTTCTGGTTGCAACCGTGACAGCAAGACTCACTAAAGAACGATTATTAATTCCAGTCAGTAAAATGACATTTGTACAATAATGAAATGTACTAAACTTTATATCAGTGACAGTTGAACTTGTCATTTTACTGACTGAAATTAATAATCATATTTTAGTTGATTTTACAACATTTCTTGTAATAAATAATAAGTAAGTAGCAGAGATAACAAGCACTTTTTTTTATCGTGGTAAAATCATCAAATGAGTCCTCCCACCCCGGGTAGGGCGGGAGGGAGTGTCAGACTTGTGCTGACTAAAATCCACGGTGTCCTTCAATAGCTCTTTACATTCCGGGGTTACGGTAAGGAAAATAAGTATTGCGACCCCGGCAGGCTTTGGCCCTCTGAGATTTTGCTGACGCTCTTTGAGGCGCGCGTGGAACACGACGCTCCGTCGACCCGGGCATGGTCATGGCAGAAGTTCTCGTATACATTTCTCTGCGTGTTAAAACAAACTGGGTTAAAATACCTGGGTCATTTGGTCATGACCTGAAAGATGACATGAATCTGAAGGTTTTTCTTTTATATTACACCTATTTCTCCTTCCCCAGGCATACCGCAACCTCAGTCCAGGCGACATCGCCATCAAAGCCCTGGACATCATCACGATCGTGATCCCGCCCGCCCTCCCGGCCGCCATGACAGTCGGCAGGCTGTACGCCGTGTCCCGCCTCAAGCGCGCGCGGGTGGCCTGTCTCAACACCCGCGCCGTCAACGTTAGTGGGTCGCTGGACTGTGTGTGCTTTGATAAGGTACGATAGGCAGACTTGACATTCCCACCACAGTCTTAGGTCGAGACTCCACCAAAGCTGTGCAAGTCGAGACGTGTTTTGAACAACCAATAGAATTGCGTTGCGGAGTGGAGCTGTGTCAATAACGCAATTCTATTGGTTGTTCAAAACACGTCTCGACTCCGCACAGCTCGATACAGCTTTGGTGGAGTCTCGGCTTAAGTGCTCGTGTACAGGACGCCGCCGCGCCGCTTTTGTGTGTATACGGCGCCGCCGCCGCACCGCCTTTCGCTATTGTTTGATTTTCGGCGGCGGCGGAGTCGTGATGCAAACAATTGGCAACGTCGCAAATAGCTGTCAGATATTTACATAGCTATTTACTGTATGAAAATAAGAAATATGGCTCTATAATGCACAAAAAAATAGGCAGTGCAAAAATTAATATCGAAACACCGAATGAATAAGATTTTCTTTGGAAAGAAAAATTCGAAACCGCTGCTACGATCCTCGGTGGCTCGAATGGTCGTTTTTCCATTAGACGGCACGGCACCGGCACCGGCACCGGCGCCGGCACGGCGATGCAAAAATGTATGAACGCCGGGCCGGTGCCGGCGCCGGTAAGTGCAAAAGCGAGCCATACGTTTTCATACATTTTTGCTTCCCCGGCACCGGCACGGCGCCGTCGCCGTCGCCGGTGCCGGTGCCGTGCCGTCTAATGGAAAAACGCCCATTGGAAATGAGCGTCGGATGTACGGTCAGCCAAGAAAGTGGTGTACCAGTTTTGATTTAGTTTCCCGGTCATCGAAAATTACAACAAGGTTCGTTATAAAAAGATATTACTGAAAGAGACAACATTATCATGACGTAAACCTATGTATTTAGTATTCATACGTCATATGTCACATATAAGTACATGACATTTTAACCTTTAGTATAAATGAAAAGGACATTAGTTTCTACAAAGCAATTGAAATGTTTCCAAACAAAAGTAATAAAAACTATTTAAATAGACAACCGAATTCCATTTGAAAAAGAAAACTGACAATTGACATTTTGTCAAATATATGCAAAAAATCGATATATTTTCCGTGTTATTTTTCAATCAACTGCATATAAAATCATCTCAATGCCTGCCAACTTGACCATTGCCAAAAGAGCACAAATAATTGCCCAATTTAATGAGGGAAGCAGTATCAGTGCGATATCCCGGAATTTGAATATATCGAGGCGTTCTGTCCGCTTTTGTATTCGTCGTGAAGGAGAGGAGGGAAGTTTGTTGGATCACAGAAGAAGTGGTCGCCGGCCTGCACTCTCCAATAACGATAGAGAATTCATGAGACGGGAATATGAAATCAATGGTTTTAAGCCCACAAAACATTTTGCGGAGATGTTCGATGTGAGTGCCCAAACAATAAGGAATCATCTACATTACATGGGGTTGCACCACAGGCATTACGCCAAGAAAATATATTTGACGGATGCAAACAGACTTGCTCGTCTGAACTTCGCCAGAGAGCACTTAGAGTTTGATTGGTCTAATACAGTGTTTTGTGATGAAAAAACGTTTAAATCCAGTCAGCATGGACGTCTTCACCTTTGGCGATATAATTCAACACGGTATAAAGATGATCATGTAATTCCAAATAGAGAATAAGGTCGAATTTCCGTAAATATTTGGGGCTGGATGAGTGCGGATGGTGTAGGAGAATTGTGTTCTCTACCTCCTCGAGCGACGGCTGTAAATTATATCGACGTGCTTCAGAATGCAATGCTACCGACAGTTCGTAATGTTTACCCGGAGAACGAAGTGCCACAATTTGATTTTGTTCAAGATAATTGTTCAATTCATAATGCGAGGATCGTAATAGCCTGGTTTCGTTCACACACTGACGTAAGGGTAATTCAGTGGCCCTCAAGATCGCCGGACCTCAACCCGATAGAAAATCTTTGGGGCCTTATGGTCCAACGATGGTCGCATCAAAATGAAAGAACCAAACAAGCTCTTATTAGTCACTGTAATTATATTTGGGAGGAAATGCGGGGAACCGATATTTGCTCACGGCTTGTTGGTTCAATGAGGTCTCGTCTTTTAGAGGTTATAGAGGCCAACGGCGGTTACGCCCGTTTCTAATTTTTAAAAAATTTCAATATCTTCTAAATATTACTATATATGCTATGTTTTTGTTTGTTATAAGTATTTTAAAATTGATTGTAGAAATTTAATAAAATGATAAATCTATTTTTAGCTTGTTTTTACCCGACTGCGCGACGCAAAGGAGGGTAATGTGTTTATCAGTCTATGTATGTATGTATGTATGTATGTATGTATGTATGTTTGTTTCTATGTGGCGTTCTAGAGACCAAACGCGTGGGCCGATTTTGATAATTCTTACGTCAATCGATTCGTCTTAACCTTGCGAGTGTCACTAAAGACATGACAGTAATCAATATTCACCACAGCGACAACCAGACGCCATATTGTCAAAATGAAAAAAAAATAAAGTCGATCAACTATGTCATGCGGGGTATCGTTGAATAGGTATTTTAAAATCATCTTTAGGTTCCCTTTATCGTTTTTCATTTTAAATAATAGTTTAGTATATATGACGATTTAAAGTTGTTTAAGAAAAAAATAATTTTCGCTCATGTTCTTACTTATTGGTTTAAGTTTTTATTTCTAATACTCGTCTATAAACGGTTTACAAACATAAAGAAACTGAATTAGCATGACGAACAAATATTTATTTTTGGTAAAAATAATCTACACAAGCTCCAAGGAACTACTTTAGACCGAGCTGTGGTTGACTTAAGTTCACGCATTTTTGCTAAAGGTCATATCAAGCATGTAGCTTTGAGCCAAGTTAGGACTCTAGAGAGACTAATTCACACTAATATTATAAACTAAAAAGTATGAAATAAAAAAATTAATTTAACGAATAACAAAAAACCCGACTGCGTTAAAAATACACTCAAAAGAAAGAAACAAGCCCAGTAGTTAATTCACTCATTCACACTCACAGTCGGGGTCCATTCAAATTATACCAATCAAATCTTCCTAAGGGGCCCCGACTGTGAGTGTGAATGAGTGAATTCTAAACTACTGGGCTTGTTTCTTTCTTTTGAGTGTATTTTTAACGCAGTCGGGTTTTTTGTTATTCGTTAAATTAATTTTTTATTGATATTGTAATTACAAGTTTACAGAAATTGTAGGTTTGTGGATTCGCCTTGTGCCTTTACAATTTTATGTAACTTGTTGATTACAATTCTGAATTTGTAGATACAATTTTGTCATCAAAATCTACAGCCCCCCGCCGTTGATTTTACGACGTCATTGGTTCCATCAAGTTCAAACTAAGAACAGCTGTCACGTTACAAACAGTAATAGTCGTTATCAATAATCAGATAAAGACAGCAATAGAAGTCAGATCGATCTGCAAGCGAAACTAATCTTTATCATCTATGAATCTGCAAGCGATATTCAACCTTAGGGTGGTACAAAACTTCCTTGGCCGACTGTACTGAATCCGAAAATTTTTAAAATTCGCTACGCATGCGCTAATGCGTTTAATATTTATAAAATATTACCGAATTAATAGTTTTGGATGTAAAAAAAAGTATTTGGGAACTTGCCCAATGCCCTTTTTTACACTTGAAACGGTTACATGAAATTCAGGCTTTTCATTGCAATTCATATCCAATTTTTTTGTGTACTTCAGAGCTATATTTCTTATTTTCATAGAGTAAAATTGCCAAATTAATTAAAACTTGTATAATATATTTGACAGGTATTTGCGACAAGTCAAGTCAAGAGCGGGTGCTCATAACACAAATTCTAAACAACGTATTCTTCCTTCCAGACAGGAACACTAACAGAAGATGGTCTAGACATGTGGGGTATTGTAGCAGTCAGTGGGGCCACGAGTCCTCCCCGCCTGGGGCGACCACAGAGAGACCCAAGACAGCTGAACGAACTGCACCCCTTGAAGCTAGCCATGGCGTCTTGTCACAGTTTGACACTGTTGGATGATGAATTGGCTGGAGATCCTTTGGATTTGAAGGTGAGATATTATTATCACACTAGCTGTTCTCGCGACTTTGTTCGCGTGGATGTCGGAACTTAAGGTGAAACAACTTAACATTTTTTCCATAGAAACTTCGTTGGGGTTTTACTCCACTATTTGACAAGGTAAGTAAAAAAAGGTAAAGAAGAAAAGAAAAAAAAAACATTTATTGGTACAAACGCGCGCCTTTTACTCTGAATGATCGTGCATCTCACTGAATACTGTTTTCCCCTGTTTTCTCCACGGAGGGATGACGCTCGCGCAAACATGAACAATAAGGCTCGATTTCAGGTGAAATATCATGGTTTTTGACCATGCCTGCCAGTGAGTTCGAGCTCGCGAGTAGCGCCGCCTTAAAGTTTCATCCCCAATTTTATCCCCTTGGGAGTATTGTAGTAAGAATTGATCAAAATCCTTTCTTAGCGGATGACGTCATAACATCTACCTGCATGCCAAATTACAGTCCGATCCGTCCAGTGGTTTGGGCTGTGCGTTGATAGATCACTATGTCAGTCAGTCACCTTTGAGTTATATATGTATATATTATGTATATTTAGATATACGTGATTCGACATCATCATCTGCCTAGCCTTGTTCCCAATTGTATTGGTGTCGGCTTCCAGTCGAACCAGATGCAGCTGAATATCAGTATTTTACATGGAGCGACTGCCTATCGGAACTGCCTCCAGAACCCACTTTAGAGCTTCTGACTAAGGGATTTTGCTCATATCGCGATGTGATATCAAATTGCAACGATTGACGATATCGATCAGATATCACACAAGCGTCCGGCCGTTGAAAATGTATGGATGATCGCTAGTGTTTGCTAATGGAGTTCCACGGATTGACGATATCGCTCGCAGATCTCCTCGATATCGAATTGCATGTACGTCCTAATGACAATACACAAGATTTTGTGTTCGAAATTCAATTCTGCAACTATTCGTCTCGTGCTACATCTTTGTCTTCGATTTGCAGCGCCTTTATGTCGTAGTAGTAAGGTGAATTTTTAAAGTGCACGGTCGAATTGCATTGCATCTCTCCATTCGTAAATAAGTGCTACTTAGGCCGAGACGTGTTTTGAACAACCAATAGAAATGCGTTATTGACACAGCTACACTCCGCAACGCAACTCTATTGGTTGTTCAAAACATGTCTCGCTCGACACAGCTTTGGTGGAGTCTCGGCCTTAAATCGGCAATCGACTCGATATCGCACGAATCGCGTCGCGTCGCATCTGCCATGAGTAAAGTCCCTCAGACCCTCAGTAACGACTATCAAAGATTTTCAAATGACAGTCGGGACCAAAGGCTTTACATGCTTACCGAGAGACGGAGAAAACACATATGACAGATGGACTCATGATGGACCCATCCACAGACCAACCTCGGCAAGTGCAGCAGAACCCGGAAGATCGGCCTGTGCGGCTGTTATTATATAGCCACGAGCGATTTCTAATATCCTTAAACGAGCAATTCTTGTATATTTATATACACCGTGACTTTTTAGTCGTCTTACAAAAAGGGTCCACTTAATCTATCCGACCTAAAATACCTCTAGGCAAGTTTTTTTTTCTTTTTTATCGTTAATAATAATTTCTATTTTTAATAAATAGGTAAATTCAAAATATGAAACACCCTGTTTAAATGTTTATTTAACAAGCTGTAGAGTATACCTACCCAACGCAATAGTCGGGCAGATCATTCCATTCCATTTTTTTATGAGACAAGGGTGTTTCTAAGTACGTTTTGCGTCATAAAAACCAATTAAAAAAATTATTTTTAAACTTTTCAAATCTCTTTAATGCCTATTTTTTTATAATAAACGTGTTCTAGTCATTGGATACGTGAACTGGGCTGCTTTTGTAAGACGACTAAAAAGTCACGGTGTATAATCAGGATCTCGGAAACCGCTCCAAAGATTTTCATGAAAGTTACAGATTAGGGGTTTTTCGGCTAAAGGAATCGATTTATCCCGATAGGTCCCAGGTTCGAGAAAAGCTCGGTTCCCAAGATATAGACAATTTTAAAACCGAGCGAAGCTCGGTCAACCAGATATACGAGTATGTGATTAAATTCTTTATTTTATGTAGATGTTCGAGTCCACCGGCTGGGTGTTAGAAGAGCCAGATATCCCAGAACATTCCAACTACGAGATCCTCACACCAACCATAGTCAAGCCGAAGAAGACTGCCAACATTGATGTTGATGATATACATGTATGTATTACTTTCTTTTCTTAATCAAGTAGACGGATTTTCATTAAAGATTTTTATGATAATTGAGCTGCAGTGTATTTGTAATCAGTTGAAATAATCTGATTGAAAATTATCAATGTTTTATCAATCTCGATTACTTTTCAAATTTTCATTGATCAACGGCATATTGTTACCAATTTAAAGTAAAGTAATAAAATTCAGATGTATACTTTTCACCTCTTTTTAACGTTTTTAAACAGTTATAATGGAATGAATGACGTGTAAAAAAGAAAAACCTTACAATAGTGACAGATTTTGGAGCGACTTCGACCAACCTTCTGTTTGTCATTGTCTACCTATCGTAGCAATTCCCATGTTTAATTCGTTCCATTTTGAAATATTATTATTCATCCTAGTTGCCCTTACGCTGCTTTCACATTTGGGCGACAGTCGCGCGACAGACGCTGCTTATGCGCGGCTGTTCATATAAAATTTGAAGAAATGTGCCGCGCTATTGTGGCGCTGCTAACGTCTTTATGTGAAAGCGGCCTTAGAATTAGGTATAATCCTACACCGTTATGATGAAATTATTGCTTGACATGCAAAAAGGAAAAACCTTACAACCATGTCAAAGTCAAAGTCACAGTCACTTTCCTTAGAAATAAATGAAACTACAGATGTCGTGTCGTTGAATGTGAAGACGCTCAATGTTTAATCATGTTTTACCTTTAATTTTTTATACAACGTGTAACGTTAATAGCGCAAAACCTCTCGTGGGGTAACTCAGACCATGTTACTGAACAATGTTTGTTCTAAAACTTTTGGAAAGAAAAAAAAATGATTTTTCGTACTGATGGGCTCGATCAATTTCTCATTTTGTATGAAAAATCTTTTTTTTTTCAAAACTTTTAGAACGAACATTGATCAGTAACATGGGCTGAGTTACCCCACGAGAGGTTTTGCGCTATTAACGTTACACCAAGGGCGGATCCAGCTTTTATATCAGGGGGGGGTCACCATGTCGCAGACAGCTTATCTCCGAAGTTTAGTTCAGATAGTTGATAGATTTGAAAGAAAGACCTCCCGAATACACTGTGGATTTTAGTCAGTACAAGTCTGACAGTCCCTTCTGCCCTGCCCTGGGAGGACTCATTCTTCAAAAAGAAAATAAAGGGGTGGGGGTGGCCAACTGGTCGATCACGACTTAGTCCAGTCGTCGTAGCAAGGCAAAACATATAAATTATATATTATAATAGTATAGGACCTATACAGGATTTTTCTTTAAAATTGGTCAAAAGGGAGAAATATGCTTCCATAAGAGATACGGGAAAACTTTCTTAGGAAGCTTTAGCTATTTTTCGATGTTGATAATTTTGGCTTTTTTGTTCGTGTGAGTGTCCACAAAAATGAATGACGTTGGGCAATTTTTTTAGTGCCATTCGACTTTGTTTCATGGAAAAAATCGGGACGACAGAAGTTGGTCTAATGGAAATTATTGTTTCATACAAATTGTATGAACGAAAAATTTACCATTTTTTTTATTTTGCTGTTTGGCTTACTTTCATGTAAGGATGAGAAATTGTATGGGTAGAAAAGTAAGTATAGTATTTTCCTTCTAACAGCGTAAAGTCGTATTTACTCGTAGTATTTCATTAGTTTTGATCACAGATTTGACTCATTTCTGTTGCCCAGACATTTTCCTTCCGATACCATGAAATGGTCCTTATATGTATAACACTAAATCAAATCATAAAAAAGGGTAACTTTTACGTTTACCTATACAATTTGTATGAAAAAATATTTTGCTGAAGACGAATTCCGCCGTCCCGATTTTTTTCTTCGAATACAATGAAATGATTTTTGCACGCAACGGCACATAAAAAAATGCCCAAATTCTCCAATTTAAAAAGAAATACGCCGAAATTGTAAACACAAAAAAAAAGCTAATGTTCCTAAGAAAGTTTTTCCGTATCTCTTATGGATTCAGATTTCTCCCTTTTGGCCAATCCCTGTACCTATACGAGTATGTTGATACATCACCAACTCAGACTTCCAATCCAAAGTATTTAAGTTATAAGGAAACAATCTCACATGTGATATGAAAAGAAACTCCTAAGACTAGTCAATAAAAATTACTACATGATTGTGTACTAAACTATGCTGTTTCATTCATGTTTTTAAGACTTAGAAGTATGTAATTGGTAGATCGCACAGGGTTTCGTTAGTAAACAGTAGATCTTATGTCTAATCAAGTTGGCCACCCCTGCACAGGCAGCACAACAGCACAGAATTGCAATATTATGATTATGTGCCCCTTTCGTGTATAATTTGTTTAAGTTTATAATAAACTTAGATATAATTGTAGTGGCCACCTATGACCCAGCCTGTCGCCCAGGGGGGGGTCATGACCCCCATGACCCCCCCCTTGTATCCGCCGTTGCGTTACACGTTGTATATTATTTGTCATTATTTCCCCTCAGCTTCCCTTAGAAGTGGGTATAGTCCAACAGCATCAGTTCGTCTCCTCTCTACAACGCGCCTCAGTAGTGACGCGAGTGTTGGGTGAAGATGTCCTGCGGGTGTACACTAAAGGCGCGCCCGAGATGTTACGCACCCTCTGTGTGCCCGATACTGGTACGTATTATAACGGTGTTAAAGTCTATAATCGCACATCAATACATAGTGTCTGGTTTCGGTCTGTGCAAACTTAAGAGGACGGTAGCTGGCTAATTTCTGTCATAATAATATTATTCTACATGTCGTGTCGGAACCTAACCGCCTCTGAATGGTAGCCATTTTTATGAAATGGGATACATTGTTTATCTTAGTTGTTTGATACTGCTAGCCTACTTCATCCCACAGCTGGGCAAAGGCCTCTCCCAATGATCTCCAGTTTTCGCGATGCAGGGCCAAATTAGAACATTGATCGTTGGTTTTATCCAGCTTAACCCGCCATCTTCTACGAGGTCTGCCGCGACGCCTTCTGGCTGTGTCAGGGCTCCACAAAGTGGTTTTTTTTGGCCCACAGCTCATTGGGCATGCGGCAGTCGTGGCCGGCCCTGGCCCATTTTAGTGCAGCGGACTTTTGATCAACGTCAGCAATTTGTGTTTTGAGCGCAGTGTGGTGAATTTTTCCTATTTTAACACTTTCACTGTCCGCGCAGCAGACACAATACCTAAACAATAGTCGTGGATCACATGTGATTCATCGGACAGGGAAGTGGTTAAATGACAAAGTTTTCCGAAATTCCTTGTATGAATCTAGGTACAGAGATATTTGGCAGACATTGAACACTTTTTATACCTGTTTTAAATCCCCGTAGGATCACTTTCGACAAGGAAAAATAGTGTGGATATAATTTTCAGTCTAAAATCGATTTTTAATCACTGTTAATTTCTTCAGTTCCTGACAACCTGTTCGAGGTTCTGAACTCTTACGCGGAGAAGGGCTACCGAGTGATCGCCGTGGCCACCAGGGTCATGGAGGTCACCTTCAAACAACTGCAGAAGATGACTAGGGAAGAGGTATGGAACTCAACTTGTATCAATTATAATATTTCCTTTTAAAGTGGCCTTTAGATGATTTTCAACAACAACGACAACAAACGCTATTTTTTCGCTTACGCTTTCGGTGAAACGAAAGTGACTCTCAGACTCAAACTAATAATAAATCACCATTTATTTTCACCCCCAGAGTCGCGTGGACTTTTTAGCCTCTCTAAAGAAAATAAATGTGCAAGTACAATTTTGGGTCTAACTATTCCCGTACCAAGTCAAATAGTGGGGTTGGCAACGCAAAGTTATTGTAGATGGCGCCACCATAGCTTAGTCCTAATCCGACCAATGACGTAGTTAGTACTACGTCATTGGTCGGATTAGGACTAAGCTTTTGAAGTACCTTTAAGATTTGAACTGATTTGAACCAATGACGATGCTTGGAACAAGCTTTACTAGCGCCATTAGTTCCCCAGTTGCCATCCCTATCTAATGTTTAATTTGTTTAATTGAAAAATAAATGTGGTTCTCAACAGGTGGAACGAGATCTAGAGTTTCTAGGTCTGGTCATTATGGAGAACCGCCTGAAAGCGGCCACAACCGGCATCATACGAGAATTGAAAGAGGCTAACATACATGTAGTTATGATAACCGGTGAGTGATGAATTATTACAGTATTTCAGTATTATTAGTACAGTGAGTCAATCAGAAAAATCTCAAGGACGGCGAGTAATGGGCGACTCGCCGTCCGATCATGGATCATGTCCGTTTTGACCGCGTCATTTTCACGCGCACTTCTGTCAGTAAAATGACGGGACCCTCTTGGAGGGCCAAAGCCTGTTGGGGTCCCGAAACGTAAAGGGCTATTGAAGGACACCGTCAGTACAAGTCTGACAGTAACGTGTGGGAGGACTCATTCGATGATAAAAAAGGTGAAAAGTGGAGGCATTATTTTAGTTAAAGTGTGTCTGTTCGAAAAGTTGTCAAGGTGATAAATTGAGGTCGGAAGACCGACTGTAAAGGTAACCGCGACCCTGGAACGCAAAACCTACTTAAAGAATTGGGCGGATTTTTAACAGGGAGATTCATTTGATAAATTTATCTTTTCTTTATTTTGTATCTAAATTTTAGGATGGGAGCTAGCTATAAAAATAGAATTTATTTTATTAAGCCATTTCCTCGCTAAGGTGGGATGAAAAGTTACGTGTTGCACTCGAGTGCAAATATTTTAGAAGATAGAAGATTCCGTCGCTACCGCTCCGCTCCGGATTCTAACTTTTGATTCACTTGTTGCTCTCGTGATTCAATTTTAGAATCATTCGCTTGCTCGGTCATCAAAATTGAGCACGTGGTTAAAAAGCAACTTTGCACTCTTGTACAATAAATAACTATTGTATTACAGGTGACAATGTCTTGACAGCAATAAGCGTGGCAAAAGAATGTGGCATCCTGATGGGAGAAGAGAGAGTGGTACATCTACATGCTGATACCAGCGGGATTACTCCTGTTATATACTGCGAGAGTACACTGCATGGGGTCAGTAATTTTGTTATTTTTCTTTAGTTACCTATAGGGGATAATTATTATGCAGTTCAACTACGAAGGAGAGTTACTGACGCCATATTATGACGTTATGGACTCCTTACTATCACTTGCACGCTTTAACTGATTCTAATTTCGCTAACCTGTAATAGGCTTGCATACCAGCACATATGTTTATATTTTTGTTTTCAATTACTGCATTGTATGTTTTGCTGTTGGTGTACCTTTTAAATAAATAAATAAACTTCTACCTGTGGTGTCGAACAAAATTGAAGAAATTACCATCGATCTCAAAATGACATACAATGATTTTCATATGAAAATAACTTTAGGAAGATAATATAAATTAGTAAAAAATAATTTGCAGAAAGTATTTTAATGTACATATTAAATGCCTTTGTCATATCAGTCTCCATTCGTGGCAGAAATGGGCAATTCGTCGCTTGATGGACAACATAAAAGCAGAATCATTTATTTGAACTTGGGTATAATGCATTCATAAAAAAATGACAGCATACAAGAGATTTCATCACCAAAAAAAATTATAGATCGTCTTGTTTGCTAGGCAATGGCATTAGTTATTAGCAGCAAGTATTAGTAAAACAATTAGCCACAAGATAGCAGAACAAAACAAAAAGTTTAGGTCGATAAGTTTTTTAAATATGATTTGAGATTGAAAAATCTCAAATGCTTATAAAATTCACAAAATAAAGAACTGTTTCCACCGCAGGCCACAGTAGGTCGTCGCTTCCCCCTCGACCGCGAGTGGCGCAGCGTGGACAGCGGGCGCGGCTCGTGGCGCTCCGCCTCGGCCTCCGCGGAACACGCCCCGGACACACGAGGACACTCCGCGGACTACTACGATGCGGAAGTCGGCAGTATGGAGCCGCGGTATAAGATTGTAATGACTGGAGATACTTGGAGGGTAAGTGTAAAGAGACGCCACATATTTTTTTTTTACTTTTTGTAGGAAGATCCTTCTTATCGTGCCAACGATGTTCTCTCTTACCTATGTATACCAAACTGTAATAATAACATTATAAAAGCAATATTTAAAAGAGTAACCATGGAGTTCTTGCCGGTTCTTCACCATAGAAACGACCAACCCGAACCGTATTTTTCGACGTTTTATAAGTGCCCATTAAAGCCCATGTAAAATAAAACATTTTGTGACGTTCCCCTCTCTGCGATCTAAACCTAATTAATTATTCTACTAGGTCTCACATATCCATACGGATATGTATAAAAATCTAAAATATGTAATAAAAAGAAAAAGACATCAATAAATGTGCTGTTTAAACATTTATTTTGAAATTGTACGACGTCAAAAAGTTCGTTGTAAACTCTTAGGGAACTTCCCCATGACGCCATTCGTGCGATTTGTAATTTGCACTAACTAAAAATTAAAATCGTCCTTGCTACTACGGTATAAAGATGCAATTCGATTGACTTGACGTCGTCGTGTCGATCGTGTTTTGTTTTTCATCTACCCGTAAACAACCGCACGTTTTATGTCATATGTCGTAGTGTTAAGGATGATTTTCACTTGTAGTTGAAATCGATCGAATTGCGTCGTATCGCGTCGTTTGGAAGCTCCCTTACAAAATCAACCATCTCACAGGTACTCCGCGAGCACTACCCGAATGTGTTATCTCGTGTGGTGTCCCGCGGCGCTGTGTTCGCCAGGATGACCTCCGACCAGAAGCAACAACTCATCGTGGAGTACCAGGCCTTAGGTTACTATGTCGGTGAGTACATCTTATTTTATTAACACAAATCAATCTTCAGATTCCCAAATTCGCTGCCAGTGTACATAATGCGGGATTGCTAACAACTGGGCACGATACCGGGGGACTCTGAAATTCTTAATAAAAACGGTAATTCAAGTAGATCAACGCTAAAATCAAATAATTTATTTATTTATTGGAAACTAGCTTCTGCCCGCGACTTCGTACGCGGATCCTGTTGCTTATGCCAGCGACAATGGGGTCGACAAATCGAAGATCTAAAACGTCTGATGTAAAAATTCTTAGAGCCTGGGGACGGGAAAACAACGGGACGCGCGTGACGATTACAGACGTTCCAGATCTTTCATTTTTGTAAGTCAACAGGAAATGCTCATCAGACTAAACAGCTCTTGCTAAGACGTGATTCCTTTATATGTTATAGTGTAGCTAGGATCTTGGAGTTCCACATCAGGTGTTCCAGATCTCAATTTTCATACGTAAACAGAGAGTGGTCATCAGGCTGAACAACTTTGCTAAGATTTCATTCCTATATATGTTATAGTGTAGCTGGGCTCTCCTAGTTCCACAACAGATGTTCCAGATCTTCAATTTTAGTACGTCAACAGAGAGTGCTCATCAGGATGAGCATCTCTTGTTAAGACTTCATTCCTATATAGGTATGTTAGTAATAGTTTAGCTGGGCTTTTGGTGTTCCACATCAGGTGTTCCAGATCTTCAAATTTTAGAAGTCACCAGAGAGTGCTCGTCAAGCTGAACAACTTTGCAAAGACGTCATTCCTGTATATGTTATAGTGTAGCTGGGCTCTTGGTGTTCCACATCAGGTGTTCCAGATCTTCAATTTTTATATGTCAACAGAAAGTGCTCATCTGGGTTAACTACTTTGCTGAGGCGTCATTCCTGTATATGTTATAGTGTAGCTGGGCTCTTGGAGTTCCACATGAGGTGTTCCAGATCTTCAAATTTATTCTCTCAGCAGAAAATACTCATGACGTGGAACAATTTTTCCTGTCGCACCATTTTTGTATCTCTTATAGTTAAGCCGGTCCGTTGCGGTTCAGCACCAGGTCTTCAAGTTTCCAAGATAAATTATAGCCTATGTGTTGGCCAGACTTAATACCTATACAACAAAAAAATAATAATTCAAATCCGTCCAGTACTTTTTGAGTTTATCCCGGACATACATACAGACAAACAGACAAAAATTCTAAAAACTATATTTTTGGCTTCGGTATCGATTGTAGATCACACCCCAAGTATTATTTTTAAAAAATATTCAATGTACAGTTTTGACTTTCCTACTATATTATTATATGTATAGATACATAAATTATTAGATAGATAGCTGTTGCTAGCAGTTTCAACTATGGAACATAAAACATGCTTATTTTGTGGCTTTCTGATAAATGTTTTACTTTTCAGGTATGTGCGGAGACGGTGCAAACGACTGCGGAGCCCTACGAGCAGCCCACACAGGGATATCACTCTCAGAACTAGAGTCCAGTGTCGCAGCACCCTTCACCTCCGCCAACCCCGACATTGTATGCGTGGCGAGGGTACTACGTGAGGGCCGCGCCGCTCTATCGACTTCCTTCGGCGTCTTCAAATTCATGGTAGCTTATTCCCTCTCCGAATTCTTCTCAGTAGCTTTTCTATACTATTTCGACTCCAATTTGACAGATTTCCAATTCCTATACATAGATGTCGCTTTGATCGTCAACTTTGCCTTTTTCTTCGGCATGACGGAGGCTTATACCGGCAAATTGTGTAAGACACCTCATTTAACGTCCCTGCTAGGACTCAGCCCACTATTTTCTTTAGTCGGACAAATGTTTTTGATAGGCGTAGGGCAGTATCTTAGTTACTACGCACTTACTTTGTTCCCTTGGTACGTAAGACATACGTATGAAGGCGATGAGGCTAATGAATGTTGGGAAAACTACGCAATTTTTGCTGTGTCCATGTTCCAATATATAATTCTAGCTATAGTGTTCAGCCACGGTTCTCCTTACCGAAAATCAGTAGTAACGAATAAGCAATTAATGATAAGTATGTTAATTATGACGTGTCTTTGTGTTTATATAGCTATTTGGCCAGCTGAGTGGATAGCTAAGTTTCTACAACTCAGAATGCCTAACGATACACTTTTATCTTATATAGTTCTTGCAATAGCTTCTTTCCACCTCGTCCTAGCGTTATTCTTTGAAAGAATAATCATAGAATACCTGATAGAAGGAAAGCAAATGATACCAAAGTTTTTAAAAGAAAGAAAAATTAGAAAAACACCGCATTTGTTGATTAGAAGGGAGTTGACTGATATGGACTATTTGGACTGTGACAGCATTATCAAATATGATAAGGAAACCAATGATTCGGCTTTCGATTCGTCCGGAAAAGGCAGCTGAGACTAACTTCTATTAATAAATTATTTACAGGACTCGAAAACACTCGTTTAGATAAAAAAGTGATGTTAAAAATGTACCAATTTTAGTTGAAAAGGTCGAACAATAATAAATATGTAGAAAGACCAATGTGTAAGAATATTTCTTGCCCGTTTATGGTGGTTATGCCATTCAAAACTAGACTCTATTAATATTAATACGGCCTTTAAAGTAGTGATCATAGTGATATAGGTTATGTTATAGGTGATTTTCGAACGACACCGCTTGTCCGCGCGGATGGGCGGAAACCGCACCATTTGTACGCGCGCTCTGAGCCAAATACACTAATGAGCGGTGTTCTTTGAAAAGCGCCTTACGGCTTTAGAGGCATTTTGATGCAAACATATCAAATACAATAGTTAATTGTAGATTTTTTTTCAAAGATTAATCCTATTTTTTTTTTTGCATTTGGCCAGAATCTATTCGAAACTAATATTTAACTCTAAGTGATAATTCGGTTCCTTAGCCAATCACTATTATCGATAAAATCTTAATATTATCGACTTTAGAATTAATATTTATGCCGTGTCCCTCAATGAACAATATAGGATTTAGTTTGTAAGCATTTATTTTTGGTCTATGGTAATATTCGTCCAAGTGTTAAAATGTCCACATGTCAGAATAACATAATGTTATATTTATATTTGGTTAGAATGAAGTTTTGCAAAGTCAACAAGTGTTATAATGTCCAAAAGTCATATTGTGCATGAATCAAAATCCTAGGTTTTGTGATAAAACGACACCGGTTTTTTTTTTTTGTAGATAGGTGATAGAACAAATTGCATTATTTTTCTTATTTTGAAAGCCCTTTACGTTCCAATTTCGTTAAATAATTGAATTTGTAGACATAAAATCATTTTCACTTTTCGTCGTATGGACATTTTGTCACTTCTTCGATCTTCGATCTTTATAACATTAACTTTTGACTTTTTTACTTAATGATATGTAGATAATTTAATTTAACACTTGAACGAATGTTATCATAATTCTTAATTTTTACTACTTTTTACTTACATAAGTGTTTTCTCTTTAAAATCGGGTTATTTCTTGGTATTAAACATCTTATGGTACAAAAATGCATTAATGCACTTGTGTCGCAAAAAATGGTGCTTTTAAAGAATTGTGTTCACAAAATATTGCATTTCTGCATACTTTTCTACTTTAACAGTATTTTTTGTCTTGTCTTATCAAGCTTTATTTTTTAAACAAAAATATTTTATATGTTTTTACTTATTTTTTATAATAGGTGCACTTTTTAAGACTATTTAATAATACAAAAATGTATGCACAATTTTTTTCTTGAATAGTTTTTCATCTGTGTTTAAAAGGATAATTACCTATACTTTTTACCCGACTGCGCCAGAAGGAGGGTTATGTTTTTTTATAAAATAATGTCTAGAATGTATTTAACCCCAGGCCCTAACCAAAACAAACAGTCGCGTGAATACACATTAATTTATCCATGTCTTTAATGGAATATCAACTTTATTATTTTGTGCACAAAGTTTAAATTGTATTAGAAATTACAGAGCTTTTTCGTTCTTCGTGTTGCAGTCTTTAATATATTTTCAACTTTGTGGTCTAAAGAATAATGCTGAAAATCTATTAAAGACACAGATCGTTTTTGTTTGTAGATTGTCACTTGTCTAGGTCCTCCAATGTTCAGAAATGCTGAACAAAATTTGCGCGACGAATGCGTACACGCATTACGCTATAGTTAGGACGACGTGATTTATAAAATCGTGTACGATTTAATTATTTTATAATTTGTTTTGTTTTTGTATGAAATTGCACAATTTATTTTTAATATTTTATAAGCAATGTCTTATGATATTATGTCTTAAATATTTAATATTATTATTAATAAGCACAATGTGATAACAATGTAGTATGTGCCTTACTAATGTAGGTAAATACATTCCAATATTTTAGATACTTCAAGTATCAAATAGATAATTCTTACTATAGTATTAGTTTAGTGCAAGTGAGTTTAATAGTTACCGATTTTACTAGAATACTTCAAAATTATTTATAGAATATTAGAGAATTGTATGTTTAGTTGATTTCGTGATTACCTTACCTCTTTTTCTTATTTAAAAAAGGCTTTTCTGTACCCTGGGAATTATATTTGCGCGTTTAAATGCATTTCCTCTGTCTCACCATTCAGAGAATATAACGCGTTTTGTCATTTTGGTAGTTTTCAACAATTATATTTTCACCTCACACGCTCGGAAAGATTCTATTTCTAATTTAAAGTCTGAGCGCAAACTCCATTTTGAGCTCTAGAGCACAAAGTATTGTTCAAAATTCTAACGTCTTGTATTCAATTGTTTTCTACACTGACAGGCGAGCCCCCACTGCATTTCCTCGCTGTGTGAGGTGAAAAGTAGTGTGTTACACTCGGCAGCAAAGTTTTTCTGCGTCTCGTACCTTTGAAAACTTCGCATCGCTCAGGATTCTATATTTGAACCGCTCGTTTCCCTCGCGGTTCAATCTTAGAATCCTTCGCTCACTAAACTGAGCGAGCTTTGCGAGATTGAAAACTTTCAATTCAAGTACCTACTTCACTGGAGATAGCAAAAATGGTAAAGCATTTTTGAAATCGACTATACATTTGAGAGTTACCTCTGAAGAATCGTCAAATTATGAAATTTTATTCACTTTATTGTATATTTTAATCTATTTACACTTATGATAATGTTCCTGTTACATATCCGTAAAAAAATATATTTATTATGATTGAAATGTTCGACTTGATGAAGTTTGTTTACACCTTTTTAACTAGTACTATTTTGTCTGACTTCAATGTGAAAGAGAGAAGGAGCTATGCATGCACGTATAGGCATCTCTTTCTCTTTTAGAAATGAAATTCTATAGTGATAAAATACAGAGGATATCAAAACTTGAATAAAATTGTGTCAGAATACGATTGTATGTTAATTTACAAAGCAATTTTATATGTAGGTACCATTGAATGTATGAGAAGAATGATTAAATAAATGATTTTTATTTATTTTGTGTTTTCTTTTCGAAATATGTTCCTTTTTGTGATACGTATAAAATAACGATTGACTATTACGAAAACTCGGCCGCGATGGCTTTTTTTTTACGTGGTAAAATCATCAAATGAGTCCTCCCACCCCGGGCAGGGTGGAAGGGACTGTCAGACTCGTACTGACTAAAATCCACGGTGTCCTTCAATAGACCTTTATGTTCCGGGGTCACTGTGATGGAATAAGTCCCGCGACCGGCCGTGATGGCTTTAGAAGCGATCAGATAAAGGTGTACAGTCACGAGCAATAACATGTATACACTTTACAAAATTAAAACGCAATTTTCTCGTGAAATACTGGTTTCCACTTTGAAATAAGACCTATTTCGGAATAGTATGGGTTCCAAAATAGAAGTCTCATGAAAAGGCAAAGTATTAATCAATATGGAAGCAGGATTTCTCTTGGAATACTGCTTAGTGTATACATATGTGACTGTTCTGAATAGCTAATCAGTAATGTCATAATATAAAGCGTGTATTTTTGATGGATATATGTATATTTTTTAATATTAAAAAGCTGAGGAATATGTGTGTTTGGTTGCATGCGCTAATGTCAGGAAGTACTAGTTCGTATTGGATTTTTCTCGAAGTGGAATTCCTCAGTGCTTGTAGATACAGTATGTCAACGAAAACTCGAACAAAAATAAAACTCAATATTTTTTAAATAATTTTATTATTTACTAAAAAGCAATAAATATATCGAACATAGACTCTATCAATAAATTAACAAAATTTATGTTAACTTTACACATAATCTTCATTATTTGGCATCACAGTACTTTCGAAATGTTATGTAGGTATGCAGACACACGAACAAAAATATTTCAATATAATTAATCCATTGGACGTAAAATATTGAATGAAGTATCATTGCTTTCGATGATTTGGCATCTAAACTTATAAAAATCGATAGTTGAAGTTCAGATTTCAGTTCAAATATGTGTATTTCTTTAATTGGAGCATAAATACACCAAAAATGAACAAAACTTTAGGTTTATCAATAAAACTAATAATTATTTACATACCTACTACAATCGAAGACATAATTATTTCTTTACCATTTCAAGAAGTTAAACTACACATAGATAAAATTTCAAAGGATTAATAACATACACAAAATGTATATAAAATGCAAGTAACATTAATAAATCGAATTCATACAAAACGTTAAATATTTATAATTTGAAACATTTTAGTTCAAAGCCATGTACACACTGTTTGAAAGCGGGCAATGATATTTTGAATTAATCCAATTTTAAAAAGGCTTTTCGATATTCATTGGAAACTTACTGTCATATTAAATATAATTATGTAAACATAAATAAAATTTGTATATTTATACTCTATTTTAAATATTGTATATTTTATGAATTCTGAATTCTATTTTCTATTGTCGCACGCTTAGACGCGCGTGTACATAGCACAATATACCTAAAATTATTAAAGGTAATTTATCTATGATTGTTATACTATAAAATGGTAAAACTTACATAAAACGGTGCACGTAATATCGTAGTGAAGTATGTGAAAAATGTAACAATACATTTATCGATAACTTTCATTTCAACTTCGTCAGAATCAGCACCACTATTTTATCGATAGTTTTTCATCGTAGAGAACCAATATAAGCTTTATATATAAAGTTTTTTAGGAAGAGATGTAACTTATTAAAAACAGATTACCTTTTCGCTTACACAACATTTTTGTGACTTGAAATACAAGCAAACCACTTTTAGGTACCTTGAAATATTTTCAAGATGTTTTAAGGTTTAAAAAATAGTTACATTGCCATACATGGATATTATCTCAAGCCATTTTTAACAGCTATTGAAGAATCTAGCTTCTGTTTTCTATTCTTGGTATCGGCACTAGTAGCGCGCTCTAGCGGTGGGCATGTACATTGTACTTAAACGTTTATTTAGTCGTGACCACCTTTATATAAGCACCTCTATGCTGTAGCTGTAAATTCTAACTTTTATATAGAAATACGATCTGAACTTAATACGTAGGCTTTTTCAACAACTTTCAACTTTTACGCTCAAACTCTCGACATGCAACCACACAATGGGGCTACCTAAATATCCTTTACTCTAAAAAATCTGATTTTTATGTAGTTTTTAAAAGTCGATGTGATCTATAGCGTCCTACACCAATGCTATAAGCAAAGTAATACAAAATGGAACACATTTTCTGGAATTATTTTGCCTAACTATTGACACGAGGCTCGATACGGCGCACATTTATACTTTATTAGGTTTTACTTTATATTTTCTAGATAATTTAGGGGTTTCATGCGACATTGAAGAACAATTTCTAATCCATTGCTTATAAGGAATTGACATTTATTCTTTAACTCCTAACATCGATGTTTTAGAAGCAATGGCATGGCAATATACTAAGTTCTTTTACAGTCAGCCTAATTTAGCAAATGCGGCCTTTTTATATCGAGTTCTACAGCTATAATATTAAATATTGAGTCAACATTACATGTAGCGTTCTTTTCAGCGCGTTCAACAGGATCTTCCGCCATCTTAAGATTAATGTCACAGAATAATAAATGTACAGAAGGCGCACTTCTTAATAAAATTTATGGCGGCAAGTCACAGCATTACTCAACCCCTGTAGAGGTAACTTTAGGATTTAATTACATAATTTGCTGCGTTTTTTTGTGACGTTTATTTTAACAGTGTTACTTCTGTACTTATATACTTTGTGTTAATGCTATGTACGAGTATAAGGTGTTCATGAAGCGGTGCCATGCTTCATCGAGGTTTTTTTCATGGATTGCGCCGAAGTTTCGCGAAGAAGCTGTAACATTTAAAATTGATGGTAAAATATTTATCAAGCTTACAGGATACAAAACATGTTTCACAAGCTCTTCTCCTTATTAAAAAGCTTAAAATTGCTAAATCCTAATTTTATTGTCGTTCATTCCAGTTAAATCTTATTTAATACCCAATATCTGGTTGACCGAGCTTTGCTCGGTTTTTGAAATGTCTATATCTTGGGAACCGAGCTTTTCTCGAACCTGGGACCTTGATAAATCGATTCATTGGGCCGAAAAACCCCTAATCTGTAATTTTCATGAAAATCCTTGGAGCCGTTTCCGAGATCCTGATTATATATAAATATACAAGAATTGCTCGTTTAAAGATATTAGATTTCTATTCGTTATAACTATAATAAATGTTTGATATAAAACTTAGTTTCAAAAACTTCATGGAAGCGCTATAAGTAGGCAAAAAGTAGCAAATTGATTATATCGACAATTCAGCAAGAAAGAGCTTGTGAAACCAGCAACGTAAAACAAAATAACTGTAGCGAACATAACTTACCAAAGTGGCTGTGCAGTGCAACATAAACGATGGCTTATGAATGGACATACATGTGGGTAGTGGATCTGTACACAATGGCCTACATTGGACCTATCAACGCTCATTAACGCATGCATAAAAATTTAGTAACAGAGACGGATTCAAAGAAAATAACAAATGGAAAATCTTAAGGATATTATTTATTGCAAAAACAATAAATATCATTAGTATTCAATATATTGAGCCCATAACATTACGTTCGTATTACAAAAATAATTTGCACTGGTTTATCATGATATTCCATTTGCTATCTACTCCATGCTCAAAGTTACAAGTCTTGTTTCGTAATGTGCGTTGAAAATGGTCCACCATGGGCGATTGTGTACGCCATATGGGTGCCGATGGTGCGTGTTGTGTACACAGTGGATTGCAAACCAATGAAATTAACTACTGATGCTATGTTCAAACCAATATACAAAGGAGTTTCTGAGGACCAATTTTAGCAGTACATATTTTATTCGTATTAATTCAATGTGGGAAAAAGATGGAGCTATAAAGGACGTATATGTTCATCTCTCTCTCTCAGATTGAGGTCAAAACAATTAAAATAATAATGCTAAAAGAATTGAAGATAGGTCCTTTCAAGGGGTATTATTACAATATTGGGATTATGTTTATGTTTTTGTGTCTTAAAGTACAAAAAATACAATTTTATTTATTTTTCTGCCATTTTTCTTCATAAATCGGCAATTAAAGTAAAAAGTAAATAAAAACACTGAAAATTGTTCGAGAATGACCTCATATAATATCTTATACATGTATAACAACTTACAGAGACGCATCACAAGCAACAAGCTATAAGTTATATTTCCCGTCTTTACCTCTATCAACGGGTCTCAGATCTTTAATATGTATATAGCAATTGCTTTACACGGAGATTTCTGACTTTAGTATATACTTTTAGAACAATATAACATTTTTTTTAATTACTAAATTGTCCATTTGTGACATGGACTGGGCAGTAAGCACTACGGCTAATCTATAGAGCGATCTCGAAAATTAACCTTATCCCTACTATTAGTGTTCTTTTTCGCACAATAAGCTTCGTCACAAAGGGTTATTTTCTGACGTTAGCTAAAACGAAGTTCGCTCTATTGATTTGGGCCTAAGCTTGGATGATAAAATATAAAATTAAGCATAGTGCTTCAGCCGCTGGCGGATTTGACAATACATAACTAGCAGATCTATTAAGGTTCAAAAATACAGCGTAAATGTATAATTTCTAAACACAAAAAGCGTGTAGAAACATGCTCATTATGTACCTATTGTGTTGACTGTACAAAAGCAGTGTAAACTCTACAAATAAAACACAATTAAAATAAAATAAATTATGCAACACGAAACACTGATAATTATCTACGATCTAAGTTATAAATACTTAAACATTTATAATAAAATGCAAAAATGTCACATTTTTTTAAAAAAGATAACAATATTTTCATGTTGCAACAAAATTAAATTAAAATGAAACAGATCTGTAGTCAAATTATTAAATAAATTCATTAGAAATTAATTATTTAAAAAAATATATTGATTTAGGCAAGACATGATTAAAGTTTACATATATTATTATTTATTTCTTTTATAAATTGTTAAACATTTTATAAATCTCGATTCTAAGATACTAGTTATCATTCTCAAAAGTTAATTCGTAAAGTAACATCGAATACAAAAGTGATTTCTTTGAAACCGTGATTGTTAGTCAAAAGTGTAAAATATTAAAATTTGACGAAACACTAAATTGTACTCTAGGGTACGTTGAGACATACAAATTATAGAAATACAATCTCTTAAATATATCGAATGAAATCGATGGAACATTGTTCTTAAATGTACAATGCTGAGCAACGAGTCGACCGTTTCTTTTAAACACCGTTTTAGATTTTGTGTGTGTCTGTACAGATTCAAATAGTTTTTATATACTGATTTAACATAAAAAATTGTTAATTATTAAATAAATAAGAGATCAATGATTGTCGGTTGTGTGAAACGGTCGCAGGTCGCGTCGCAAAATCGCAATAAATAATAAAATTAAACAACTATATCATACATCGTGTGGTTCGCCGTTCGTTCGCCGATTATTTCTTCCTCTTTAACTTCGGTATTCTGTAATGCGTGCATGTGAGTTAGGAGCAGGCACATGTGTCATGTGGATTATAATTTTGATGAGAAACTGTGAAACTATTGCGTCTACTTTACTGAGGGCAGATTTCAACAAAGAAATTGAACGAGTTCATTAGATGTTCAAGAAATGAAACAGTGTATAATGTTGCCACTGCTAGTACACAGGCCTCCTCTCTGTGAGAAGGAGTGGGCTGTAAACCTCCACGCGAGACCCATGTCTTCGAATTTTTGGTTCTAGGACATAATAACAAATTACGCAAAATAATGCGCCTGCCTGGGTTCCACACCAAGACCTACAGCTAATAAGTCTCTTTCAGCCCCAAAACTTGACAGTATGAGGATTCCAAAGCAATATTAACTCCTTCTTTTGAACGCGGTTTATATATAATTATCGAGGTCTGTCGTATTTTTTGATGAAATCTGCTCATTGATAAACCAATACCCTTTAAATTACATCCCTTAGCCAGCAATTTACAAATTTTACAATTATTTTACTTTGAAATAATATTGTTTTTTGAAAAAGTAGTGTTGAGCATACTGCGATTACTAATCCCGTTGCCGAAAAACGTGAAAATAGTAGAGAATTCTTTACACTAAAAGATTAAAAATATCATAGCACAAGATACATTACTGAACTGAACTGTTATATCTTTATTATTATTTATTTCATTATTATTATTTATTTGTATGCATGCTGCTTTTGTCGCGTATTTTATGGTACTTTTAGTTATGGAAGAGCGGAGTCTCCTAACACAGGCATTTCATGCTTAAAAGGAGACTCCAATCACTAATATTGTATATTAACTTGCGAAAGAATAATAAATTATTTGAATTTGAATTTGAATTGAATTTGAATTTGAATATCGATTCAGTGGTAAATTCACCGAGTAGTTATTATTTAGTTTATTTTACTGTTTTATTTTTAAATAACTTTCGTTACAATAACCAAATAACACTTCTGCGTTTTACTGTACTAAGGATTTTACTGTTACATTGGGTCGCGGAAACGTCTTTACAAGTTATGGCAGCCCAGGAGCTGAGAGGGCAATTGAATGTACAAGTAGGTTATAACCCAGTCAAGTTTAGTCAAGTCCCTTCCGTTCCAGTCGTTTGATAAAATGTATTTCGTTCCTTTTGACAGTATTATTCAACAAATGAAGAAATGCAGTGGATATAGTAATATATTTCTCGATTATATACCATTGTGGGATTATCTATTTACCGTGTTCATTAGTCAAGTGTCTGATAGCGTGCTATTATTTACATTTTAAATATTTTCATGTGGTTCTAGGATACTACGTAATGTGATTGAACAAGGTATTCTTACCCGGAACTCTTCTTGTGGGGGGATGGTGAAGATTGTGACTTTTCCGACTCCAGTAACTTGGTGCTCGAATCCTTCATAAAACCTGGAAATGTGATATTTAAATTAATCATTTCTCTACAATACATAATATAATAATAATGCTGGAAATTAACCACCTTACCATATCAAGACAAACATCTTTTGTGCGCTTGTCTAAAAAGAGAGTAACTGCAAAACGATCCTTATATCAACGTGAAATACCATTTTGCAGATGACAGTTTTTTTAGATAAGTCTTCAACAGATGTTTAATAAGACGGTAATATTCTATCTCAGTTGCAATCTTGATCACGATCTTTGTAGCCAATCAACGACTGAATTTGCCAAAACCAAGACTTAAAGATGTCCAATTAAATGCAGTCCTAGTTAAATAAGACTAGGATTGTAAAGTTTTAGAAAAAGACTACTATTACTTAGTGAATTAGAGTAAGATTTTGAAAAATAATAATAATTGAAATAGTACCTTTGCCTGAAGAACCGAAGACAGAACTGCCCAAATTGTTCAAACTGCTTGTGAAGTTGTCAGCTTCCCTTGCAGCCGCATCCGCAGCCGCCTGTTCCAGCCCCCGCACATCCTCTGCGACCTCCCCGAGCCTATCACCTGCCGCTTCAACCCCCTCTTTACCAACCCCCTTTATCTCCTCAAGTTTATTATCAGCAGACACTTGGAACCCTTCGAAATAACCCTTGGCATCTCCGAACAATTGCTTAGAACCTTCCTCGACATTTCTTTGTGAATCTGACAGAACCATCTTAGCTGAATCGTCGAGACTGTCAAAAGTATTACCCGCTGAACTCTGGAAGGAATGAAGAGTATCTTCCGCAGAACTGCCCAAACTGTGCACGTCATCCCTCATAGACGCGAACGTGTCTCTGGTCGAGCTCTGCATCTCATCCCACTTATCCTTGGCATCGCTCACTTTGTCCTTCGCCGAACTTTCGACCTTATCGAAAGTACTCAAGGTTGAGTCTTGTACGTGATCGAACGCCTGTTTCGACGACCTTTGGAGGTCGTTTGCTTTGTCAGTAGCTGATTGTTGTAGGTATTCGAATTCTTCCTTGCCCGTGTGTTTGATGTCATCAAATTTGTTGTTCAGACTAGATTGGATTTCTCCTTTTTTATTTGATGCTGCGTTGATGGCGTCTTCCGCTGATTTGCTGATTTGTTCTGTTGTGATTTCTGCTTCATGTCGTATCCTGTCTAGTTCGCTTTTCGCGGCATCTTTCTTGTCATTAATAGCTTGTCCGAATTCGTCTGTTTTACTTTGTACCGCGGTACCGAAAACTATTTCGGTATCGTGTATTACTTTCTTAGCTTCAGTAGCTTTTCCGTGAGCATCATCTTTTAGTTCACTGGCCGTGCTTTCAACTGAGTCTTTGATTTCTTCTGCTTTTTCCGTGACCTTATCCTTAGCTTCTTCGACCTTATCGTGATGATGTCCGAAGCTGAATGTGTCACTGATAGCGTGTCCGAGTCCACTGAAGAATCCGTGTGATTTCTCGTGAACTTCTTCGGCTTTATGATGAATTGCGTCTTTAGCTTCTGCAGTCTTATCTTGGATGTCGTGTCCTAATTCACTTGCCTTGTTTTTCGCTTTACTGGTCTTTTCATGAACTGCATTTCCAACATCGCTTGCCGTGTCATGAATGTTGCTTCCTACATTACTAGCTGTCTCATGTACTGCACTTCCAAAACCGGTGAATTTGTTGTGGATTGCGTTGCCGAATTCGCTAGCTTTGTCTTTCGCTTCGCTGGCTTTGCCCTGAATTGATTGTCCGACCTGGCTAGCGCCATCTTCAATTGAATGTCCGAATTCACTTGCTTTGTCCTTGGCTTCGCTTGCTTTTCCTTGGACTGACTGTCCGAATTGATTCGCGCCATCTTGAACTGAATGTCCGAATTGATACGCGCCATCTTGAATTGAATGTCCGAACTCACTAGCTTTATCCTTGGCTTCGCTTGTTTTGTCCTGAATGGACTGTCCGATCTGGCTAGCACCATCTTCAATTGAATGTCCGAATTGGTAAGCGCCATCTTGAATTGAATGTCCGAATTCACTAGCTTTGTCCTTAGCTGCGCCGGCTTTTCCTTGGATTGACTGTCCGATGTGGCTAGCGCCGTCTTCAATTGAATGTCCGAATTGATACGCGCCGTCTTGGATTGAATGTCCGAACTCACTAGCTGTGTCCTTGGCTGCGCTTGCTTTTCCTTGGATCGATTGTCCGACTTGGCTAGCACCATCTTGGAATGAATGTCCGAATTCACTAGCTTGGTCCTTGGCTTCACTAGCTTTTCCCTGGATTGACTGTCCGAATTGAATCGCGCCATCTTGAATTGAATGTCCGAATTCGCTCGCCTTATCTTTAGCTTCCGTAGTTTTTTCCTGTAATTTTTGTCCGAATTTGTTTGTTTCGTCATTTATTGTTTGTCCTACTTCACTAGCCTTATTCTTAGCTTGGTTTGATTTGTCCTGAATAGCGTCTCCTAATTTAGATGCTTCTTCGCTTACGTTGTCTTTGAATGTTACGGTTCTATCGTGGATGGCGTGGCCGACATCTGAAGCTGTATCGTGGATAGAATCTTTGACCTGTTTAGATTTTTCTACAACAGCGTCCTTGGCTTCACTTGACTTTTCTTGGATAGCTTGTCCAACGTCTGAAGCAGTATCATGAATAGCGGTTCCGACTTCATTAGCTTTGTTCTTGATAGCGTCTTTAGTTTCGCTAGCCTTTTCTTGAGCAGCGGCTGCAGTTTCATTGACTGCGTCTTTCACTTCACTCACTTTTCCTTCAACTGAAGCCTTAATTTCGCCAGTTTTTGATTCAACAGCCTGTTTGGCTTCAGCGGTCTTATCTTGAATGGACTTTTCAATTTCACCCTTCTTGTCATGGACAGCCTTTTCCGCTTGCTTCTTCTTGTCATCTACGCTCTGTGCCAATTTCTCAGCGCCATCTTTAAGTTCATCATGTTTCTTGGCAGCTGCATCTTGGAGCTCATCTTTCTTAGCAGAAGCTTTCTCCAGCTCCTGGTTAGCGGCTTCCTTTCCTTCAGCAAGTTTGTTCTTTGCCTCATCTTCGAGTTTTTCCTTTTCTCCGAAGATGTTCTGAACTAGACCAGTGAAGAAATTCTTACCTTCCTTGGCCTTCTTTTTAGCTTCTTTAGCTTCCTTTTTCAGTTGTTTCTTTGATTTCTCTTTAGCGTCTTCTAGAGAATCACCCATGGATTGGAGCTTCTCATTGGCTGTTGCCTTGGCATTGTCGACTGATTCCTTAGCAGCGGCTTTAGCATCTTGAGCCTTATTGCTTACATTCTCTTTAACGTCATGAACAGCTGCTGAGACGGCATTTGCACCATCTTGTGCTTTATCTTTGACGTTATTAGCAGTACTTTCCGCTGCGTTTCCAACTCGAGCTATTGCGTCATTTCCTCTGAGTTTCATTTCTTCAGCCCTTTCCATGGCAGCGAAATTAAGGGCCATCGCTTTACTGTTAATGTCGTCTTTGACTATTCCAGCTTTGTGAACCAAGTTATCAACAGTGTCATGAGCTGCTGACTTAGCGTCATCGACTTCTGAGACGATATTATCTTTCAAATTGCTAGCTTTATTATTGACATCATCTGTAACTTTCTCCGCAGATTCTGCAATATCATTCAACTTGCCGCGGGCGCCATCTTCCAATTCTTTTACCTTATCTTGGGCACCGGATTTTACCTTTTCATAATCATCAATCAGATCATCAGCTACTGCGCCAGTCTTCAGTTTAAGTTTATCCTTCTCATCTTCAATAATACATAAGCCTTCTGCCAAATCTCCATGAACGTTGTCAGATATTTCATGGGCAGCAAAATGGACAGTCTCTATCCTATCAACTAAGTTAGAGGTTTCGTCATGTCGGTGTTTCTGGCCCTTCTTATACCTTCCTTCACAGCATCCAACGTAGAATGTGAACGGATCTGTCTTCTGGTTGCAAAGAGGAGTGTCAACGGGTTGCATCAATTTATATTGGTCATAAAGATCTTCTTCGACTGGTTTGCGGTTTTCTTCGTCAACAACCAGTTTGGTTGTGTAAACCTGGCTGCTAATTTCATCATCTTCTTTGAAATGGGGTTTAGTTTTAAGATCTTTGAACATGTCATCAACTTTGCCTAACAAGTCTTCGTTGATGAGTCTGGGGGCGGGTTTGGGGGGCGACTTTTCTTTTTCTTTCGGATCTCTTTCTTTGGAGTCCCTTTCTTTCAATTCTTTTTCTTTGGAGTCTCTTTCTTTTAATTCTTTCTCTTTAGACTCTCTGGGTTTAGGCTGGGGTTTGGGAGAGGACTCTTTTTCGTCCTCCTTGTCCTCACTATGTCCGAATACGTTCTTGACCTTGTCGGCCAGACCTCCGAGGAAGCCTACTCCTCCTTCAGGCTTCTTCTTGCCTTTCTCGAGGGTGTTCATCGGGGTCTTGTCTTCATCTGAATCGAAGGTCGCTTTAGTCTTGTTAGAGTCCACGTGAAGAGTGTCACCGTTTACTATAAATTACGTAAAGATTATTAAATATATTTCCTTTATTTTGTCATTAAATATTATAGGTATATTTAGTTAGTTTCTTAGCTTACCTTGAGGTTTAGTATCCTTGTTGTCTTCGGTTTCCTTTGTCGGGTATTTCACGTCACCATTTGTGATGATCTTGTCCTGTCAAAGAAAATATAATCATCACCTTTCCTTTATAACCAAGACATTCTAAAAACAATGAACAAAGGAAAGAGACAGTTCTCTAGCCAAAAAGCACATTCGTTCCCGCCCGGGGCGGATGAAAAGGACTGTCAGACTCGTACTGACTAAAATGAACGTTGATCCTTCAATAGCCCTTTACGTTCCAGGGTCAAGGTAACCTGATGAGACAGTCTCGACACTAGAAAGCTTTGGCCCTCTAAGGTGGGTCCGTCAGATTACTGACAGGTCATTGAGGCGCACCGGAGACATGGGCATGGTCCATGATCGGACGGCGAGTTACCCAGTACTACCCGTGCACATGTCCTATAAGCTTCGGAGGTGTTCCGATATAGTAATAAGCACTTACATGTCCGTTAAGTTGTCGGTCATGGGAGTATGGCAGGGAGGCAGGTCCCAGACTGTTGTTGTGGTCGCCGCCCCAGTGGAAACTGAGCTCGTCCTTGAGCGCATCGAAACCTAAAAACAAATTCATAATTTTATTTTGAAAATCGCTCGTTTACTTAGACGTCATCATCTACCTAGCCTATTCCCAAGTATATTGGGATCGGCTTCCAGCCGAACCAGATGCAGCTGAATATCAGTATTTTACATGGAGCGACTGCCTATCGGACCTCCACAACCCAGCAACTAAGGCATGGTAAGACGGGTTGTCAGGCTCTGCTTCTGACTAACAGTAACGACTGTCAACGATCTATAAATGACAGCCGAGACCAACGGCTTTACGTGCTTTCCGGGGCACGAAGTAAACTCGGTATGACAGATGGTCACCCATATCCCATTCACAGACCAACCTCGGAAGATGGTGTGGCTTTTATTATTTAGATGTTACTGACAGTTCAGTATATTTGACAGTGTACATGTGGTCAATGTTGTAACTAGGGCCTCAATCTAGTATAAAATTGACCGTGAAAATGGAGTTTATTTAAATAAATAAAATTGAGCGTACATTTTTTTTTTAATTCTTGTTGCTTGTAATAGTTTCATAGTACTCACCAGATTGGTCCAAGTTCAGGTAGTCCACTTGACTCTTCCCGGCTCGCGGTGCGATGCGATCCGGTAGTTCTACGTCCAACACACACGCTGGGGTTTGTGACTGTTCGCCTTTAGGTACCTAACATGACACAAAATATTACTAAAATACACAATACTACAAAACGAACTGTTGAATAAAATGATGGTTTTAAATTATCAATCTCATATATTTTTTTTATTATTTTCTTTTCATACCTAGGTGCAAAAAGTAATGTAAGATCCACCATCTTTTTGTTGAATAAACGGTAGTTTGTAATATCGAACTGCGAATACAGAAGTCCCAGTAAGAAATCTGCGAATTTGGCCGTAAAGTATACTTGAAGTATTATGACGTAAACAGTACCCTTAGCACGAATTTTCACTCTTTTGCTTTATAGTATTTACAGCGTTTCTTGTATGAAAAAATGGAACAGCGCCTCTGGTGTGCGAAGAAAGAACTATTTTTTCCTTGAAAATTGTCAATTTGAAATTTTCAAAGTTCCAGTTTACTTTACATTTCAAATACTGAAAATTCGTGCTAAGGGTACAGTATGGAAAATCGCTTGTAGTGTACGAATGTGGAACTAATTATGTCCCCGGTTTACTTTACGGCACAAAAATGTGGAAATTCGTTATAAGACCTCAGCATGGACGTGCGGTTGGGAAACGGTATAGTGTAAACTTCTTACCTTAGGCTCGTTCATAAAGTAGATCCTGCCTGAAGGATTCTCTTCATGATGCTTCACGCGCACCGTGAACTCAACTCGGTTGTCTTTGAAGGCCTGGAACAATAGCATCATTGTTAGTAATTTATCTTATAGTTTTCGCCAGATAAGTGTGGAATAAAATACGTTGACCCCCGTGTACCAATATATTGCCCTAGCAAACCCGGCAAACTCCGTTTCGCCAATTTACTTTGCTATAAACTTCACGGAGCCCGAGACCTTTCCAACGAATGCAAAACCGTGTAAATCGGTTCGTGCGTTCTGGAGTTATAGCGTCAGGAAGGAAAACCCGACTTAATTTTATATAGTAGATTGCTTTCGAAAAAACCATTCGAAAAAATATAAAGTAAATGTCGTAGAACCAAAAGCAACGTATTGTGGTAAGAGGCGATCTTGACTTTATATTTTATTTTGAAATTGGAACGATGGTGTTATGAAATTCGAAAGATGCATTATTAGGATCAATGACCTTTATCCCAGACTTATTTCGCGGGGACTATAGCACTAGAATAATGAATGCACTCATAGCATATTTCCCTTAAATGCATAATGTAAAAAATGATTTTGAAGCTGGAGGTTTTTCGAAACAGTAACATCTACCCGACTGCGGAAGGTTGAGCTACTGTATTCTGGCTACCAGTTGGCGCCACTTTTGAAAAAGCTCTGAAGTATAGCTATCAAAGTTTATTGTTAAGAAGGTGAAAACGTAAGTTTGCATTTCAGTTTGCATCACCGTCTACATAATGTGCAAACGCAAGCAAAAATAAAAATAATAAAAAAAAAATTATCGTCGTAAAATCGCGGGCGGACTAATTTGATATTAGTCCTTCCGCCCTGGTTATAGCGAAAGGGACTGTCAGACTCGTACTGACTAAAACCACGGTTTTCCTTCAATAGTCCTTACGCTCCAGAGTCACAGTTACTTTTTTTTGACAGACCCGCGGCCCCGACAAAACTATAAGGTTCCGACGAACGTTATTATTTTTGACAGGCCTGTTAGTCTAGTGGTTAGTGACCCTGACTGCTATGCCGGAGGTCGTGGGTTCGATTCCCACCCAGGACAATGTTTGTGTGATGAGCACGATCATTTACCCATAACACAAACTCTGCTTGGCTTGGGACTAGATGACGTTGTGTGATGGTTGTGGAATATTATTATAATTTTAGTGATAGTTACCTCGAAAGTAAGCATGGGCTGGCTGCCGGATTTGGTGACGGGCACGAGGTTGCCGGAGAACTCCAGGTACACGTCCTTGCCGTCCAGGAACCGGACTGAGGTCGAGTGGGCCACCTCTGTGTAGTGCTCCTGGGGATAAAATGTTTTTAGGTTATTTTTTTTTTCAAATTTAGACAAAGATTAGATTAGATGACAAAGAAGATTCGATTATTAATAAATCCAAAAAGAATACATTTTTGAATTCATATAAAACTGAAAATATATACCTAATGCAAAATGTGTTTCTGTCTCCTTAGTAACATTACAAGTTAGTCCAAGAGAGGATATTTTTGACACTTAGTCAAGTTGCATGCAAAAAATGTTTATAGAAACTGTTTCTTTTTTTCAGTTTCTGAATTAATGCGAATATAAAATTGTCAATCCAGTTCCTCGTTTAACCAGTCTTAGTTGAATAAGTAATTACAGCTTGGCAAATTAGAATAGAAAACCAGATGTCGCCATTATGCTCTCACTATCAGCACTTTGAATGATTTTTTTTTCACTTATTACTTTAGTTTTATGGCACAGTAATAAATCTAACAAACCTACGTTTTTTTTTTACATCAAATATCAAACATTTTAAAACGTTGTCAATAAACAAAAAGATTAGTTCCGTTTCAAGACGTTCTAGCCAAGCTGTAGAATGAGTTATTTTAATTTTATCGTAACTAATATTTGTATGACCTACAAGTAATTGTCCCGGGTCCGGGTATTTGTGTATATGTGAGTTTTTATATTTGTAAACATACCCACGACACAGGAGAAACTCCTAATGTAGCGCCGTTTAAAAAAAAAAAGAAAAAAAAAAACTACTGATTTTCAACAAAGTCAGTTTTAAGGTATCACCTGTTGCAGCAGCGTTTCGTACGCATATCTGTCAGTGATGTACATGACCAGCAGTCGTCCCTCCAGCGCGTCCAGTCGCTTGCCCAGCACCACGATGCGGACCTCGAACGGTACCAGCAACATCTCTCTGTTGGACAACAATAATAAATGAGGAGTGACATTTCAAAGTGACTTATTTCCAGTCTCGATAAAAAAGTAAGTAATGATGGGAGTCCATTTTTAGCATTCATTCGCAGCTCTATACTAAATTATATGTTACAAAAACACTCAATTCCTCTCTAAACTTGACTTCTAATTCACGTATTCAAAACAAAGAGGTTTATTTCCACGATATTTTGTATATTAACATATTAAAGCACATTGAGGTTTTATGGAGTTTTTGAAAAATCGGATAAGGTGGAATTAAGTCGTTTTGAAATGTCACTCCTCAAATATTAATTACTAGCTGACCCGGCCAACTTTGTACCGCCTCAGGAACAATAAAAAAAACCCTTTAGACCTACCCTGGACTACCACAAACATTTTAAAACCAAAATCAGCTCAATCGGCCTAGCCGTTCCCGAGTTTTAATCAGACTAACGAACAACAATTCATTTTTATTTATATAGATAGATTAGGTAAGAACCTCGGTGGCTCAATTGGTAAGAACATCGGATGTACGGAATCCGGAGGTCGCAGATTTAAATCCATTAAAATCTAAGAATTAGAATTGTTTTTATAAATGTTCCCTCTGCTAACACACAGTCCTCTTCTCTGTGAGAAGGAGTAGCCTGTAATCCAACACGCTGGCCCTGCGGGTTGGTAGATGTCACATGACTTCGTTACTTTTATTTTTCCATGATTTATGTTTTCTTTTACATATTATGCTGTTTGCCCACGATGCAATGTTTTTTTGAACGGTATTGACAGCAGTGGTGATAAAATAAATTCTACTTATCCTGTTCGGGTTTAAATCCACGATTTATCATTCTTAAATCAGGGCTGTTACTACTGGGCCACCACTGGAACTACTACCTTTCTTGTAAAATATTGTAAAAATCATAATATCTTAAAACTATTATCTCGCACATTAAGCTTATTTTAATATTTTATTACCTGTATAATTCTGTAGCCAATTTGGTGGCATCGCTAACGTTCTGGCAATTCATCATCCAGAATCTGAAACAAAATTATTTCACAATTATTATCGACACTCGATAGAGTTGTTTACATCGGCTGAAGCCAAAAGAGAGGTACTGAAAACTAAATAAACAAAGTTTAAATCGCTGTGATGTCTCCTACGGAAATCTGCCGTATCGCGCCTGCCCGCCCATGAAGGAGCACAGGAGGCGCAGGTTGGACGTGGACGGCTTAATATTACCTGGCTTATATTAATATTACCTGGCAGACACAGTGGTAGTGAAGGAGGCGCAGTCATCAGTGACAGTGAGCGGCGTGGAGCCCGTGACGTCCTCCCACACGGCACAGGAGGCGCAGGTTGGACGTGGACGGCTTAATATTACCTGGCTTATATTAATATTACCTGGCAGACACAGTGGTAGTGAAGGAGGCGCAGTCATCAGTGACAGTGAGCGGCGTGGAGCCCGTGACGTCCTCCCACACGGCACAGGAGGCGCAGGTTGGATGTGGACGGCTTAATATTACCTGGCTTATATTAATATTACCTGGCAGACACAGTGGTAGTGAAGGAGGCGCAGTCATCAGTGACAGTGAGCGGCGTGGAGCCCGTGACGTCCTCCCACACGGCACAGGAGGCGCAGGTTGGATGTGGACGGCTTAATATTACCTGGCTTATATTAATATTACCTGGCAGACACAGTGGTAGTGAAGGAGGCGCAGTCATCAGTGACAGTGAGCGGCGTGGAGCCCGTGACGTCCTCCCACACGGCACAGGAGGCGCAGGTTGGACGTGGACGGCTTAATATTACCTGGCAGACACAGTGGTAGTGAAGGAGGCGCAGTCATCAGTGACAGTGAGCGGCGTGGAGCCCGTGACGTCCTCCCACACGGCACAGGAGGCGCAGGTTGGACGTGGACGGCTTAATATTACCTGGCTTATATTAATATTACCTGGCAGACACAGTGGTAGTGAAGGAGGCGCAGTCATCAGTGACAGTGAGCGGCGTGGAGCCCGTGACGTCCTCCCACACGGCACAGGAGGCGCAGGTTGGACGTGGACGGCTTAATATTACCTGGCAGACACAGTGGTAGTGAAGGAGGCGCAGTCATCAGTGACAGTGAGCGGCGTGGAGCCCGTGACGTCCTCCCACACGGCACAGGAGGCGCAGGTTGGACGTGGACGGCTTAATATTACCTGGCTTATATTAATATTACCTGGCAGACACAGTGGTAGTGAAGGAGGCGCAGTCATCAGTGACAGTGAGCGGCGTGGAGCCCGTGACGTCCTCCCACACGGCACAGGAGGCGCAGGTTGGACGTGGACGGCTTAATATTACCTGGCTTATATTAATATTACCTGGCAGACACAGTGGTAGTGAAGGAGGCGCAGTCATCAGTGACAGTGAGCGGCGTGGAGCCCGTGACGTCCTCCCACACGGCACAGGAGGCGCAGGTTGGACGTGGACGGCTTAATATTACCTGGCTTATATTAATATTACCTGGCAGACACAGTGGTAGTGAAGGAGGCGCAGTCATCAGTGACAGTGAGCGGCGTGGAGCCCGTGACGTCCTCCCACACGGCACAGGAGGCGCAGGTTGGACGTGGACGGCTTAATATTACCTGGCAGACACAGTGGTAGTGAAGGAGGCGCAGTCATCAGTGACAGTGAGCGGCGTGGAGCCCGTGACGTCCTCCCACACGGCGCGCGCCTGCCCGCCCATGATGGAGCACAGGAGGCGCAGGTTGGACGTGGATGGCTTCTCTGTTCCACCCTGAAGGAGGAGGAGATAAGTTAGAATACAAAAAAAAAATATTAAAGTTAAAAAACAAGAATAGGCATATACTGTGTGACTCACGGCTATGCCAATTGCAGCCTAACTAAACCAGCATCGGACACCAGTTGTCCGACATTATTGTCGGACAACTGGTGCCCGATGCTGGTTTTCAATTTCACTAAGCATACAAAGGGCTTGATTATCATATCTTGTAGAGGGTACTTACATGTATAGCAGGTAGAGGAGCAGTCAAGGTGATGGAGCGATGGAACTTGCGTCTCCGGGGCTCCACAGTGAGTACTGGCGACACGGCAGCGTGGCGCGGTAGCACGCGGCGACACAGGTCAGCACCCGCCGCGTGAGCTTGGAGCCCTACGCGGATGCGCTTCGTCAGGGCAGCCGCTGGGAACTGGGCTTGAACCTGTGAGAAAAGAAAATTGGGTAAGTAATAATAGGGTAATTTCCAGGGTCAAAATAATTACATTCTATTTAGTCCGTATTTTAGATTATTAAAATAATATTGGACACGTATTTTTTCTTTTTTCGATTAAACAAAAAAGAACAAAGATAATAAATTTAAGTTACCTGTGACGTCACTCTGCGCGAAAAATGCCACGCATCGTGACGTCACACGTAACTTTAATAGGCTATATCTTTGTCATTTTTGGTCTAATTTACAAATAAAAAAAATACGTGTCCCTTATTTTTGAATAATCTAAAAGACGGACTAATTACATTTTTTTAGGCAACTAGCCTATTAGGGGACGTTCGAGATCGAGATCTTGCCACTGTTATTGGTGGCTAAATGCTGGGTAGTAATGATCAAATTTTAATGTTTGGAGCACGCCACGAGATGCTGCTCATAGCTAAAACACGAGCGGTTTCCTCTAGAACAGTTCTATCAAGCACATACCTGCGGTATATGAGCACTGGAGATGGTGCCGCCCTCGGGCCCTATGATGTGCACCTCCTGCCTCACCCGCGACACACACGCGAGGTAGTGCGGGAAGTCGCACGTGATGATGCGGGTGACGCGCTCTCCGTTCTTAGAACATTCTATCAACCACATACCTGCGGTATATGAGCACTGGAGATGGTGCCGCCCTCGGGCCCTATGATGTGCACCTCCTGCCTCACCCGCGACACACACGCGAGGTAGTGCGGGAAGTCGCACGTGATGATGCGGGTGACGCGCTCTCCGTTCTTAGAACATTCTATCAACCACATACCTGCGGTATATGAGCACTGGAGATGGTGCCGCCCTCGGGCCCTATGATGTGCACCTCCTGCCTCACCCGCGACACACACGCGAGGTAGTGCGGGAAGTCGCACGTGATGATGCGGGTGACGCGCTCTCCGTTCTTAGAACATTCTATCAACCACATACCTGCGGTATATGAGCACTGGAGATGGTGCCGCCCTCGGGCCCTATGATGTGCACCTCCTGCCTCACCCGCGACACACACGCGAGGTAGTGCGGGAAGTCGCACGTGATGATGCGGGTGACGCGCTCTCCGTTCTTAGAACATTCTATCAACCACATACCTGCGGTATATGAGCACTGGAGATGGTGCCGCCCTCGGGCCCTATGATGTGCACCTCCTGCCTCACCCGCGACACACACGCGAGGTAGTGCGGGAAGTCGCACGTGATGATGCGGGTGACGCGCTCTCCGTTCTTAGAACATTCTATCAACCACATACCTGCGGTATATGAGCACTGGAGATGGTGCCGCCCTCGGGCCCTATGATGTGCACCTCCTGCCTCACCCGCGACACACACGCGAGGTAGTGCGGGAAGTCGCACGTGATGATGCGGGTGACGCGCTCTCCGTTCTTAGAACATTCTATCAACCACATACCTGCGGTATATGAGCACTGGAGATGGTGCCGCCCTCGGGCCCTATGATGTGCACCTCCTGCCTCACCCGCGACACACACGCGAGGTAGTGCGGGAAGTCGCACGTGATGATGCGGGTGACGCGCTCTCCGTTCTTAGAACATTCTATCAACCACATACCTGCGGTATATGAGCACTGGAGATGGTGCCGCCCTCGGGCCCTATGATGTGCACCTCCTGCCTCACCCGCGACACACACGCGAGGTAGTGCGGGAAGTCGCACGTGATGATGCGGGTGACGCGCTCTCCGTTCTTAGAACATTCTATCAACCACATACCTGCGGTATATGAGCACTGGAGATGGTGCCGCCCTCGGGCCCTATGATGTGCACCTCCTGCCTCACCCGCGACACACACGCGAGGTAGTGCGGGAAGTCGCACGTGATGATGCGGGTGACGCGCTCTCCGTTCTCGCCGACTGTCTCGTTACCGCCGTATTCTTGACGCTCGCGTTGGAGGGCCTCCTGGAATAGACGATAGAGAATTTTAAAAAAGAATTTACGTTTATTCGTTACTCGAAAGATTCTATAGTTTTTTAGAATAAATTCCCAGCTACAAGCTGTTCTGTTACCCTTTATGTATTAATATTTAAAAAACTTTAGAGGTGTCAAGGGACACCCGGATGGAACGAAGTTACTGTATACACTCAACAAAAATAATCGTCGACTCCACTCCACTCCACTCTTTGAGCTCTAGCACCCTTTCGCAACTCGCGATAAGGAACTTCGTTCCAAAAAGTGTCGTGACAACTTTTCGTTAGAATTTTTTCCGTCTAGACCCCTTTCACAACGCGCGACAAGGAACTTCGTTCCAATAATTGTGGCTAAATAGATTCTTGTGCATTCACATGATTTTCAACTTAACACCACCAGTTATAAGGTTGGTTTTAACATAATAGTCACAAACCTGTATGAGCGGGTTGTCATTGTTGTGTAGGTAGTGGTCCTGCCAGGTCTCACCGGTGTCGGAGCGAAGGATTACGATCTCACGTTCTCGGCATGATGACGTGAAGATCGGCACCTCGATTACTACAGGACTGTGAAGGGGAAAATAGTATGATATTATAAGAAAAAAACTTAAAATTCAACTTTACTTTGACGAAATGTTTTTGATAGAAATGATGATAAATTGAAAAGAACAGTTAAAAGTTTCAAAATATTTAAAGTCATTTTCAACACTCATACTTTGAAATTAGGTCATTAGATGACTGATGAGCGGGTTAAAAGTTGTGCATTGCAGCCCTAGGGAGAATCGCTTTCGACTCGCGCCCTTACTGCGTTACGGGCGCCAAACCCTGTGTCAAGACTAAGTTAGTAACTTTCACCCCTTGGATAACAATGTACTATCATATTATCCTATTTTCTCCTTCAACGGCGACTTTGAGAATAGTGGAGTAGTTACGACGCAGACAGCCATGCTGATAGATGTTTCATTTTGTATACTGCTTTGTCAAGTAAATGTTATGTTGGTACTTGGTACACAAGAACAGCACCTTATATCGGTTAAACTTCCAAATTAATTTGCTATTTATGACTTCGGATGATGCTGTTCACGTCTGTGAAGTTTAAATACTTAAAAAAATACTCACGCCAAAAACTTAGCTCCCTGTGGCTGTAACTCCAACAGCCTGGAAGCCAACGCCTCTCCCTCCATTAACGGAGGTGGGGCGGCGGCCGGAGCCCTGCGTGTGGCAGCCCTGCAGGTGACGCGGGTGGGGGCTGCGCAAGCGGCGGCAGGGACTATGATGCGCACACCACCGCGCCGCTTGGCTTTCATGGCACCGCCTCGAGCGTCCACCACGAATGATACCAGGAATCTGGAAGAGATGATTTGGTTACAATTTGTGAAGTTTTTGGTCACAAAAATGTAACACTTAGATGGATAATACTAAAGTTACTAGGGGACATTTTGGTGGCGAAAATGTCTAAACAGTGTTCCATAACTCTGGAACGTAAACGGTTGGTGGTACGTGGTAAAATCATAAAATCGTACTTCCACACAGGGCGGGATGGGAGGTACTGTCAGTCTCGTGCTGACTAAAATCCACGGTGCTTTTTCAAGATCTTTTTATGTTTCAGGGTCACGGTTACCTGATGAGACAGTCCCGCGAACCCGGAAGGAATACTTTGGATTTTAGTACGAATCTGACAGTCTCTCCTGCTCCACCCAGGGCGGGAGGAGTCATTTGATGATTTTACTAAGATAAAAAAGTGGTGTGACATTTTTGGAATAAATATAATTGATCAAAGAACTTTTGAATGAGATCCAAACTAAATTGGTTTGCATTTATTGGCATTGAGCCAGAAAGACAGTTTTGGCCTTTCCAACTTTCTTTTTGGCATCTGATCGGTGAATGAAATTCTTTGCATGCGGTAAACTTACCCGATGTCCAACGGCTGTCGGTCAATGGTGGCCACCTTCCGGTCATTGTTGCTGGGCCACAGGTGTCCATCAGTGACGGTGTCCTCCAGCGGCTTGGCCCGGTGTAAAGTGCCTGCCTCGCTATTCATGTAGCGATACTGTTGTTGTTGCTGGATTGGGCATTCAACCTCGCCTGGAATAGATGATAGATAGATATAAGAAGAGATATCAGTTTATATAAGGTATATTTTTTAGAGAGTCTTTTTGGGATAAGATCAGGAACTCAAAAAAAGACAAGTAGACGTCTCTGGCACGCATAGCATGACTAACTCTATCTCTATTTTAAAAGGAATAGAAAGAAGTTATTTTGTGACACATCTATTGCCTGAGCAAGGTAGACTAGTAGACTATGCCATGCTTGGCGAAAAAAAAATTTCTGTTTTCTACCATTTTGTTTACTCTTCCATCGAGAAATCATGAAATGCTAGGATGACAGTTTCGGATAAAACACGTCCACTGTTGGATATTGCTGTCATGAATAAAGGGAATACACCTAACTGGAGAAATATGGATGTACTACATTACTCTGCCTTATCTTTTGGGGATTACATACGTAATGTTGTGGATTAAAATACCAAAGAATAGCACAATTACAGAAACACCACGTTAATGTAGGGCAACGAATCCGACATGACCTCTTTATGTGACGTCAAAACGACGTAAACGAAGTCCTTGAATCCCGTAATAACTTTGAAACTAAGTTTCTGGCGTCACGCGCCCCGTAAACACAGGATTAAGTAGCACAGACATTATTTATAACCAATGGAAACATGCAGCCATCAAGATCATATTTGTTTACAAAAACAACCGCTGGAATCAAAATCTCTAGAATTTCACAAAACTAAATCATCTTACTTTTTTTTGTCCATTTTATTGGTTAAATAAACAGAATTTGCGAGCGTAAGTGCTTTATTACATCATGTTAGTAGGTTGTGTTGCCTACATTTTTATGCAATAATCTTAATTCTGCGTGTGGGTTGTTTTGTTAGATATGATGAGAGTACCATGGACTTTTAAGAAGTTGGAATGCTCTTATGCGCATCTTGACACAAAATTCCATTAAAAATTACTCAACAATTCTTTTAAATTTAAGATTGTATTCTGACGTCTCGAAGATTGTTTGTTTTTACAAGAGTTGACTACAGATTCGAAAAATCACTCAGTAACTGTAATAAACGTATAAGTATACTGAATTTACTTTATATGTTTTACTATTACACAACACAGCCAAACACTCGTCAGAAATAAACATTATCCTTCACTCACGCGTAAGTACATGAACACTCCATTAGCTCATTACTCCGTGTTCTAGTTGATCTAGACTAAATAGTAAATAGCAAGACAGGTGTAACTCACCTCCCTCGTCTTCCGAGTCGCTCATGAATGTATCCTGCATTAGTTCGGGTGCCGCCACTCTGTATTTGCCTTCCAAGCCACCTGTAACAATGAGAAAAGAAATATTAATATATTGTGTACATACAATTAAAAAAAAAAATATTGTCAAAAGGGTAATTTAGTAGTGACTAAATAATAACAACCGCACAGGAGCCTTACCAAGAACTCTTAACGCGATCCAGTTAAGGCTGTGGGAAAGAGACAGAGATATGCAAGTCGTCTAGCGCCATCTCTTTCCCACAGCCTAAAGACTCACGCTCTAAGAGTTCATGGTAGACCACCAGGACGATATTGCTGTCAAGCTGTTGGTCCTGGCTGTAATCAGTAGATCTTTGACAGTCGTTACTGCTGTTATTCAGAAGCTCAAAGGTCTGTCAACCAGTCTTATCAAGGGTATGATGATTGGCAAAAATACAGCTGTACTCTCGCTCACCTCTATTTCACAATTCGGGGATTTTTTTGTGATGTTAAATTTATAATTGGAAGTTAGAGGAAAGACAATGACCTAAGGTTTAGATTACAAAAGACGTTCTTTGTAACCTTACAATAGCTGATACTGGGTAGTTTGAATTCATCAAAACGAATGGACTTAGGATGATGATAAACACTCGCTACTTCCTTTTATAAAAAGCGGTGTCGTCAGTCGTCTATGCAATGGAACAATTACGGATCAGTACGAAGTCAAGTAAACTTGAGCGATTGAATTTTTCCAATTTGTGTTTCGGTTTTTTCTGTCTGGCTAAATTATCAAATGGGTCCTGCCGCCCTGAAGAGAGTGGAAGGGACTGTCAGACTTATACTGACTAAAATCCACGGTGTTTCTTCAATAGCCCTTTACTGTCGAGGGTCACGTTCACCTGTTTAGATATACCCACGCAAGTTTCGCTTTCTTTTTTAAGGGCAGCAAAATCATCAAATGAGTACTCTCACTCAGGGCAGAACGAGAGGGACTGTCAGACTCGCATCACGATGTACTTCAATAGCCCTTACGTTCCGGCAAGGTGATTCGTTAGTCCCGCGACACCGGCAGGCTTTGGCCCTCTATGTATAGAGGGGCGCCGTCATAAGTTTTGGTGTTAAGGTAAAGTTACGTGTTTCTGCTTGCTTTGGTCTGTCTGACCCGCTTGGAGAAGAACAGCTCCAACGTACTCCAAAATGCTATATTGCACTGAAGTACCGTTTAAAACCCTATGCTCCTACATCGGGTCCAGTTAGTCGAACACAATGGCACTATAAATAGCAGCAGGCAGGACGCATGCAACCATTGTCAACCGTTTCGTTCAGCTGATTTTTACAACTCATTCATTGGGTTATAGATTGCTTTATGAGGTGTTAAGAAAGTAACGGTGTGATTTTTATTGGATTGTTTTAATTTAATGACCACGATATTTCGACACATATGTCGTATTTAATCAGAGAATATTTACATGTGCCTTTAGAAAAACCACAGATTTTGGTTTGGCAACCAAACTAATATTGTTTTTTTTTAAATGCTCACCTCTAACAGGACTTTATTTCATCACCACTGTTCTCAAAACGGTGAAGGAAAACATCGTGAAGAAACGTAAGTTCTAGAATCATCATAATTCAAAAACATGTGACATTTACCAACACACATCTATCTTCAACTGGGCTCACGTGGTGGTTTATGGCCTACTACGTCTCACAGAGAGGTGGAGTGGGAAACATTATAGGCATTAGGCATTATAGGCTACCTTTTCATCATCATCATCCTCAGATGATGATGATGAAAAGGTCTACCCGTCTGCCTTCTCCAACTTCCTCAAAGCCTTCTCTGAATTAATGATAATGTTTTAAGCACATTCTAGATGCATCATTCTAAAGAAGATTAGTGATGGTGCTAGTCTTAAGTATGGTTATGTCATGGACGCATTAGTTTTTCTAACAAGTGGTGTCGTATGTAGGTGTTCGCAGACACATGGCAAAAATATGTCAATTGAGTAATCCTAATATGTGCTGAACTAAATAGTTTATAAGGCCGTCTGGTTTTAACAGATCTGGTCATGACACGGATTTGAATCGTTTTGGCGTTTGTAAAACGTGCAGTTCTAATAAATGTTTAGTTTTCATACATAGAATTTTATTGTATACCATATCACATTTCTGTTTGTATACTTAGTATCTATTCTTTATTGTGCAATTTGTGCATACCAAATAGTTGAAAAAAGAGAGCATTTTAGTTGTTAGTGAATAATGAAATGTTGACTAAATATTTGTAGAAAATTCACCTTGTTTTTTTGCTAAAAAGGCTTTGTGATTGACTTATTTTATGGCTTTTTTTTTTAGCTTGGTAAAATCATAAAATTAGTCTTCCGGCCCCGGGCAGGGCGGGAGTGACTGTCAGACTTCTACTGACTAAAATCCACGGTGTCCTTCAATAGCCTATTATGTTCCGGGTCACAGTAAGGAAATAATCCTGCGACCCCGGCGACTTATTTTATGGTTAACCGTCTTCAAACAAAAAATCTGCATCAAATCAACCACGTATTGCTTAAAAATCTTAACTTTCACAGAGATAATCGACTTAAGTCTGACAAAAACAGTAACATCTAAGTAACATTACAAACATCTCGTCAAAACGGCTGGAGGGATCTTGATGAAATTGATCTCAGAGATAGGTAGTTCGGTAATAACCTCGGCAATACATTCCCGTGAGATAATTTGCTAGTAAGATGCGGGTAAATTTTATAGGGAAACGTCAGTTATGTTCAGCGTATACGTCCTACGACAGATACAATTATGATGAGAACGCGGGCGAATCCGCTGGCAAAAGCTAGTAATATCTTCGTGGACACGTGTCTAAGAAAATAAAGGACAAAGAACTTTCCAAAGAGTGTGCAGTAAGGAAGTGGGCACATTAGAATAGGCGTATGGTTTCGGCGCAGGAGTCGAATATGCTTGCTTGCATACTTAATGATTGGAAAGGACATTAGGTCTATGAATATTAGCGATCGGGACGGTCTGATGTTTATTTTTGTTGTTCGCCATGGCCAGGGTGTGTTGGCCTGTATTGCAAAGCACAATAATCTGAAATTAATTAGGTCCGAGGTCATACGGGTCTATGCAAGGTACCGTGACCCAGGAACGCTGAGAAGATATATGTGAAGGATGGGTTGTAGTAAGTAAAAATTTGTGTAGTACCTAGGTACATTTATGTGCATCACTGACTACCTCCATATTTTCTATTTTAGATTCATACAGCTCATGTAAAGGTTGTCTGGAAGATATCGCTGTTACCGATAAGACCGCCTTTGTTACCATAGAATTTGAAATATTGTAAAACCGTTTTTTGTAACAATTTTGGTGTGCAATAAAGTGTATTCTATCTATGTGTATCTATCTTCTCCACTTAGGGAATGACTCCTTTTATTTACACCCCAAAAAAGAAGGTTTATTAACATCTAGCTTGATGAATATTAAAGATGGTAGCAAAACCACTACATGGAGATATGCAAAGCTTAGAAGTCAACTATGTTTGTTTTTCAATGAAATTAAACAAAATAAACTAGTATTTATTTATATCTGCGGAATCAATTTACATTTAACATCTAACATAATGAATTTCGAAAATTCAACAACATTCATTGCTTGTTTTGTTTAGCTAATTCTACAAAGACAAGAAGCAATGTTTGTACTAATTTCCTTCAAAGTTCTCATTATGATATACAAGTGTAAGTTTTATGTGCCTTACACAATATGGTTGCTAGTCTATTAAAACATGGAATTGTATTTAAAGTTCCTATCAAATGGCCTAAATGCAAAGTAGCATATCCCCAATTTGAAAAAAATTATGTCCAGAACTAATGCCCAATTTATATGTACAGCGTCGTTCCTCTTTATCGTTTGTTAGGTGACAACAGACAATCAAATGCGTGTCGGTGCACAGTTTTGCATTTTGTCAGAGGTTTTACAGTTACGGTCAATGACAGGGAGGTTATGACTGAATTCTGACTTGTGGTTTGACTAGCGGGTTCATTGTAGGTGAAAGTGTAGAGCTGATGGCTTTAGACTGAATATTTTTAAGTTTTTGAGTTGTTTACTTTTTCAGTAAGAGCTTTATTTATGGTAGACGGAACATATAAGTGGTGAAAGGATTAGCCAGCAGCGTGTCGCGGGTTCAAATATTAAAACATAAGAACAAAAAAAGAATCACACAAATCGGACCAGAAGCCTCGGAATTATTGATATAGACAAGTTCGAAAACCGCTTGTTCGATTTTGATAAAAAATATGGGACCATTTGGGAAGTATACCGTTTCAAACGAAAAAAAAAATAGAATTTTTCAAATCGGTTGATAATAAGCGGAAAAATAAAACATCCAAGTTGAGAACCTCCTTCTTTTTGAAGTAAGTTAAAAAAAGCTTTTAGGTACAATTACAACACTGTAGAACCATATTTTCAAAGAAGATTTCACGATCGATTCTCTTCACTCTCATTTGGATAAAAACTAGTACGAACATAAAAATCGACCTGAAAACTTGTATTTTAGGTCAAACGTGTTTTACGAGCGAGGAAATTATAGTTTTACATAAATCATTATGACGGTGGTGTACTGTGTGATATTTCATTGGTCACACTTCATTCATGCGAACTGTGGGGCGTATTTTATAGACTTTATTTGTATTTAGTTGGGGTAGGTAGCAATATGCTATTGATTGAAGCAAAGGCTCATTATCTGTCTAGCCTTGGTCTAGCCTTTTCCCAACTATATTTGGTCGGCTTCAAGTCGAACCAGATGCAGCTGGATATCCGTATTTTATACATAGAGCAACTGGCTATCGGACCTCCACAACCGGTTATTTAACAGTAGCGACTGTCAAAGATCTACAAATGACGGCCGGGACCAACGGCTTTACGTGCTTTCGGCGAGACACGGAGGAAACTCGCTATGACTGATGCCAGTTTCTGAAAATGGTGCTCAGTATGAGATGGGACTGAAAAACCTAACTCTACAAAAACAATACATATTTTCGTTTTACTAGACGAAATAAAACTTTTCGTTCCGGAATTCGATTGGAAAGCTATAGGAGAGAACTTCGCCTAGCAGTGTCCAAGTCCGCAAGCAGTGTAAATCATTTGACATTATTATTGCGACGTTTTGTAATCAGCTCAAACTGATATGGCCAAATATAAAAGCCAAAAATATGTATGGCTTCCGAAAAGGCTAGTCAATTGTATGTCAAGCCGTTGCTTGTACAATTACGAAAGCGATCCCAAATCGTCTGGCTCTCAGCTATAGTGGAATTCATGAATGTAGTGACACGTGTTTCATTAAACATCGTAAAATATATCATCACTCTAATTATATCGAGTGCCAATTATTTTTTTGGCATTTTTTCGTCATCATTGCATGGCTGTCCCATGTTCTCGGTATTTTGAAGACACGCGTGCCTATCAATTCTACACACACGTGTCGACCACATTCATCGTTGGTCAGGTTTTGAACCCAGGTGAACAAGGTGGACAACTTCGATGTCCTCAATTCACCTCGGAAAAATATCACCGAAGGTTCTGTCCGAATTGGAAGGAGGACGCACGGGCTCGCGAGAAGTGGAAGGAGTGGGAGGAGGAGGGAGGCCTTTGCCCAGGAGTGGGATATGGCAGGCTGTTAAAAAAAAATTAAGCCCATTTGTTCATATTTTTTTGTCCTCTGACGCGCATGCTGTCGAGAAATGAGTGTGTTTAAATTACAGCATTTAGTTTCTTTACTGAAATTCGCTATTTACCAACATCTGAAGATCTCAGTAACACAGGATCATGAATAATAATTGAACCAAATTCAGAGGCGAAGAAAACGGTGAGTGAAAAAGGCGAAGACAACGGTGCAGGAAAATATCGCGAGGAAATCAGCACGTCTAGCGGCCAGGGTGGTTCACTATAGCCCACTCCCTCTCCCCAAGAGGAGGCCTGTGTCCCAGCAGTAGGAACATTTATAAGCAGATGATGAAGTCCAGAGGCGTGCAATAACATTATCAAATGATTTAGACGACTACGGAAAACCCAATCATCATCATCATCAGTAAGAAAACTGACCTTGTGATCTAATAAGAAGTCCTAACACGCTTGCACCAGCATACCAGATGGTGACGTGATGCAGTGTCGCGTTGCATGCACTGATTAGATTAAAACGTTTTTGCGTCGTTGTATGTTTTCCTACTCTTTTTTTTTTTTTTACGTGGCAAAATCATCAAATGAGTCCTCCAACCCCGGGCAGGGCGGGAGGGACTGTCAGACTTGTACTGACTAAAATCCACGGTGTCCTTCGGTAGCCCTTTGTGTGCCGGAGTCGCGGTATACGTATGTCCCGCAACCACTCGTACTATTGTATAATTGATCTTCGGAACTGATCATGATATCATTGTAGTGTAGGTAAATCAGATAAAGTTGCGCCATTTTTCATGACGCTAAAGAAAGAAAGAAAGAAATAACATTTATTTGGTAAGGTCAGGGCATACATTAATAACATAAAAAGAAAGAGAAAATGAACAATAAAAGAACTTAAATCAATATTTTTAAATTATTGATTGCCCCACGGCTGCCCCAAATAGGCCCAGTTCAGCAAAAATGCCAGACAACTAGTGGCTGACGCTGATTTTCAACAGGACCTAGTGGACGCTAAATCATAATTAGCCTATAATTTTCCCTCTGCTCAAAGAGACGCCTCCTCTCAGTGAGAGGGAGTGAGCTCGGTGCGGGTTAGTAGATGTCACATATAGGTACCTATTAGATTTTTTAGTTCTAGGACATGCCGCTTTCATCATGATGTTTTCTATAAAAATTTTGAGAGAAGTGGTTATTAAATAAATTAGAAACAGTAATGCGCAGATTTGAGGCCCCGATCTACAACTTGGGGCCGGGTCTGAGCCATCATTAGGTAGTCCACTTTCATGAGAAATTGATGGTGTGGTGAAGCTAATCTTGAGTACGATTTTATTTTAAGAGTTGTGAAAACTTTAAAATCTTAAGAATGGTCCGGAGTTTTTAACATTCTTACAAATTCGTTTTTCCCTTCATCCACGCTACTTTCATACATCTAATTCATACACATAAGAAAGTAAAAACAATACAAGTAGGATGTAAATGTAAAAGGATTAATTCAACGACTTTGAATTGTAAGATTGTAATTAACAGTCTCAATGAATAAATTATAATGACAGTTGTAATTGCGTATTAATTAAAAGGGCAGAGTGTATTTAATTCACTGTTTATTTTATCTTATTGTATGCTTTCATACTATCGTCGAAATGGCAAATTAAATTGTAATAAATGCCTCGTAAATAATGGCGTAAATACTTCAAGTATTTAATAAATCTTTGAAATGCATTGATATCGTAAGTGTATGATGCAGTAAGACCTCATTGAATAGCGATTATGATAGTATTTTCACAAATGTTTTGATCTAACAATGTGCTTGTACATACTTAGTTTGGTAGTCATCATCATCATCTGCCTAGCCTTTTCCCAACTATATTGGGGTCGGCTTCCAGTCGAGCCAGATGCAGCTGAATATTAGAATTTTATATGGAGCGACTGCCCATCGGACCTCCACAACCCAGTAACTGGATAATACGATACTCCATGGTAAGACTGGTTGTCTGTATGGTAGTGATATACCAATAGTAAACCCAAAAATTTCGACAGTAATTTGGGGAGATCCTTTTGCCATCAAGCGGGCACAAGTTATGTTCAAATCTCATGGTTTTGGGACAGGAGCCTAATGCCATCAACCCTCCACGAATTATATTCAACTGAGTTCAAGTCACATGGAACTGAGAGCGAGTCTAATGCCATAAAATAGGCACGAGTACCTACTTTTTATTTAAGTCGTGTGTTTTGGGGCGAGCCTATATCAACAAGCGGGCAAAAATTGTGTTTATGTTTCATGGGACTGAGAGCGAACCTAATACCATCAGCCGGCACAAGTTATGTTCAGCCCCAGCCCCATGGAATTGGGGGCCATCAAAAGGGCAGAAGTCATGGTCCATATGGACATGATGTAATAAATCAGGTACAAATTCAGACTCATCTTCTCTATCTTCTTGAAATTCAATGGACCAAAAGATAAAACAAACGTATCTAAAATGCACAACTCATCCGATGATTACCCAACCCGTCAATTGCGCGCACGCGACTCGCGCATTTGATGTCACCAACTCCTGCGCACGCGTGGGAGTGCACAAGGGCCAATTAATTGACTCCGTGACTCTTGCAGCACCTGACTTCTGACTCTTTACATTCTGATGGGCCATACTGATGAAACTATTACCCTTTATGGGACAATTGACAATTATTGGCCATTAATCAGTTTTGGATGGCCGTTATCGATCATGAATAGATTTGATTTGATTAGATCATCGAAGAATAAAGATGCTAACTTGAGTTATGCTTAAGGAGTGTTAAGGTCATACTGAATTTATCGAGCAATCTATTCAAAAGTTCGATACATCATCGGAATGAAAGCAATTTGTTATCAAAGATTTATTGACGGCTAAGTAAAAATAAAACAGTTTCGTGATAGCCCCGCCCTGTCGTTGAAATCACGCGGACTTCTGGGCCCTACCCAGAAGCGATAGAAAAATGGTCGATTTTAGTAATCAAATGAATGGTAAAGAACGAAGCGGTAGCTGTTTTTTATTTATATTTGTAGATAATCGTGATCGACAAGGCCACCTCTAAAATATGGAGCGTTCATTATTTTTAAAAGCTAATAGGTTGGTGAGGTAACAGCCAATAATTTATTATATTATCGATGCTTTTTAGAGATATTACACATTCGATTCGGTAAGACAATGTGTGTTTAACAATTATGCCGACCCGAACAAACGAGTTTGTAATAATTTATCAGGAAACTTTTAGGTATATCTAAAAGTATGAGTATCCAGCTAAAATATGTTAAAAAACAATGCCGAGCCGAATCAAAGACTACACAGTTGTATTGTCTTATCAGAAAACTCCGTTCGGTGGATTCTATTGGAATTAAGCATCATCATCCCGAACGTAAGCATGTCTACCTAAACATTAGATTTTTCACTGTGCTTGATTTTACCGTTCGGCAATGCCGAATAAACATGTATCACCGCTTACGCTGCCGATATTTACGACGTAATTACAGCAAAGTGCTACCGGGATATCTCGATTGTTATATTTATGAATCACAAACCAAGAATAGTGTTGATCTAAAGATATAATCAGACATGACATTGAGGTGGTTTCTTGCATATGAATTGTGTCTGAAAGTGATGATGACACATTTTCTGGCAACAGTTCTTGCATGAAAGTTGGATTGTACATTCTGAATGTTTATCACGCCAAAATATAATGATTTTGGTACTATTTTTAGCATAACATCATGACTGTTATCTTCCGAAAGAAGAGGCAAAGTTTACCTAGTGGTTCGTCACAGGACTATCGAATACCGTGACCCCGAAACGGCTATTGAAGGACACCGAGGATTTTAATCAGTACAAGTCTGACAGTCCCTCCTGCCCTGCCCTGGGTTTGATGATTTTAACATGCTAAAAAAAAAGTTTCCCTTGTGGTAGACTCTTTCGATACCTGGTGCACTCACATTTCGCCAATTATGTATTTTTAAATACCATATTGTTAACGAGCGATGTTACTGCTGAAGCTGAAGCTACCCAGGTCTCCCTCAGATTAGAAAACACAGGTTTTTAGTAACTTAGTTCAGGCAGGTCGCTACATTTAATTTAATCCCCTAGTTAAATATCTTGTACTAATGTTCTTTAGTTATACACTTGTTTTTATTTATGCATTAATTATACTAGGATATAAGACATAACTATATTATATTTCCATGGCTTTGTTTACACCCATTTTTGTAATAACGTTTTTATGAATAAATTATTATTATTATTATGTCGTTTATTCATTTTTTGTACATATTGTTTTACATTTTTAAATATTATTATTATTATTTTTATACATTTTTAAACATCTCGGGATCATGGGATCCCGGACTTTTGAAGGGCGTGCCAGGAGCCGAAGCCATCTTGCAGAGGCCCATTACGCATTTTTAAATGAAATGGGGCTCTAACCGGCGGTTATCCCTGTATGCACTATGCCAGTATACCCAAGGACAACCCCCGGTTGGAGTTGGACTATTGTGGAATATGGAAACTAAAGACAGGGTTATGGCGTTTGGTGGGTTTGGTGGACTGGTTTTATAATATCTATGGAAAAACTATGGCCCCTGCCTAATCAATGTTTTATATACATAGATACGTTGGCAGGGGGTGACTTGCACACTCAACAAATGGACCCCCAGACATATTGCTAGCACTAGGTGACGTAGCGACAAGGGAGTAACATATCCTGAGGTGCTTGAGGAGTGGAGAGGTATTCCACGGTTCTCAGAATCGACCAGGAACCCGGAAGTATGGTCGATCCCTACAAACACTTACTGAAATACTTCCTTCCTCCGAGCACGTTTGCTCTTGCGAATCTCCACTCTAGCCAGCCGATTAAGGCAAGAAAGAGGTGGGAGGTCTGTTCCTCGTCAGCGTTCACTCTGACCGGCCAATAAAGGCAAGCCAGAGATGAGGAACAGGATATCTCCCGGGAGATCAGGTCCGTGGGGTCGCAACTGCCCAACAGCTCGCCACAAGCTGCCCTGCGGGCCCCAACAGCTCGCCACAAGCTGCCCTGCGGGCTTATTATTATTATTATTATAGATACATTTATTGCTCGAGCAATTAGAAAATGACCTACATAAAAAGACAGCTCGAGCAAATTCATCTGCTAGTGGCGTCAAGTTGCCTCAACTCTTAGGTACTGATCCAGTTCGACTGCTCGAGCGGTTCTGTTTATGTCCATACTGACTGCTTCCAAGAAGTCCGTATATGGCCGGTCATAGGCTTGCTATTGTCATCAACCAGGCACAGATCTAGATTCCGTGTCCTCTTGTATCTGCTATTAAGAAATACTGCCTAGAAAAAGCCGAAGAACTCTTCTTGCGACCCAAAAAACGAACCGAGGAGACCCCCACGTTTAGTAGTACTTTCAAACACAGTACAAACAAGGCAGTCTGCGTCTATTAATATCCTTAATGACTGCACTGTTTTTGAAAGTATTTTAAACAAAATTAGGCGAAAGAACAGATGTTGTTAAAACGTTTATACAGGTACTCGTTTATTAGGTTTATTTTGGGAATCAGTTGATTGTACGTTGCTTGTAAACTAAAGTCTATTTTAAATCTTTTTTATCAGGTGAGGTTGATATTTCTAGACGAAAATCTAATTGTGTGTTAAATTAAGTTAGATTTCGGATATTTAATCAATATTGCACAAATCTAAATCATGCTATAATCCTGTGAAATTATAATATAATGTTTATGACTATGATTATGTAAACACATCATGTTTTTGTCGCGAATCACATTTTGATCTAATAAAAAACCACTCTTATGTAAATTACACAAGAAAAAGTCGCAAACATAATTCGACTCTTTCATGCACAAATTGTTCATAATTTTACTGGAAGCTACATAACCCACCTTGGAATCCAACATTAGCTTAATATAGCTAAGAAACTGCGAATTTAATTACAATACAACTGTTAATTGGCGCCATTGCCGCTAAAGGAACAATAGTACATTCAGTATTAATGTGAACAACAGAGGTCTGAGCTAAATGAGAATCATTGTGATATCTTCTTAACATGCAGTTCTAAATAGGGGCAGCTCAATGGCAGTCAAAGAAGTAATTTATAAATGCTTCTGTTCATGGCTGAATGGTTCGCCCTGAATAGTGCAGGTGGTGTTACCCACATTATCAAAATGGCTTCAAAACTACACACATAGCAAGTACTTATATTGCATAATTAAAAGAAAATTCAGTCAAAAACAATACTTGGCTAGACTGTTAGGTTTGTGTTTGAGCACTATCTCGTTTGATGGGAGGTAGACAACGATGTGTTGAAATTAAAGCCTGAATTGACAGTTGCTTGGCCCTTATCATTGCCCTTATCATAACTTACCATTAAAGGTCAGTCAAAGTGTTGATCAGATAACATTTTCCAAGTTGCTGATACACCCACAAAATCTACTTTGGATCTTGAAATATTTCAAAAGGGTATCTACATATTATTAGAGTGGTGGTGGCCCTGTGGTAACGGCCCAGACTTACTAGTTGTAGTTCGTGGGTCAAACCCAACCATTTGCATTACCTACGAGCAATTTATTTCAACACCACTGTTCTTAAAAATGGAGAATTAAAACCTTGTGCGGAAATCGACATGTCCTATAACCAAAAATCGAAGACATGAGGCATCTATCAACCTGCATTGTGGATTACAGCCCATTGCCTCTCACAGAGAGGAGACTTTATTTCCCAGAAGTGGGAAAATAACTTTACCACTTCTGGAATATAATGCATTTGACAGACGATCTAATGACGACCACATGATCGCGCTGAATGCTAGCCGCTTCCAATCGGTCGTATAGTAAATCTATAAGGAGGCTTATGTTTAGCAGTGGACGTCCTACAGCTGATAATATAATATGATGAGATGAATATGCATAATATGAGACTACATTTTTCAGCCTCCAACTATAATACCAAGCTTTTGAAACACCCACAAAAATTATCCGCCTAGCATTCAAGACAATTTCGCAATAACAACTTCTTACATTCAGTACCCCACGTCCAAATCAGTGTAATATTCTAGTTAAAAGAACTGAATCAACTAATAAGGGGTAAGCATTAATGTGGGAGTATATAGAGTGACGTGGTTTACTTAAGGAGCGGCTGAAGTTGACATCATCGCTTTATAAAAAAGGTCGGATTGCAGTTTGCTCCGATCTCTGATGGTTTTACAATGTCACAAATTGTATAATGCAGTTTGATTTGTGGCTTTGTTTACTACGCCATGTTGTTTTAGAGGAGTGCCCAGACTTATCGAGTGATGTCACTGTCTTTTATTTCTAGCGTGGTATAATCATCTAATGAGTCTTCCCCACCATGTGGGTGGAGCAGAAGGGACTGTCAGACTCGTACTGACTAAAATCCACGGTGTTTTCTCACGTTCTACGGTCACGGTTAATGGAGATGGCAACTGGGGAACTAATGGTGCTAGTAAAGCTTGTTCCAAGCATCGTCATTGGTTCAAATCTTATAGGTACTTCATAATAGTACAACCTCATCGGTCGAATTAGGACCCGTCTACAATTAGCTTTGACCGGCCTTCCCCATTTCTTAGACAATCTCGTGAATCCGGCAAACGTTTGGCCCTCCAAGAGGGATGTCATATTTCTGACAGCAGTTTGACAAACACGACGCGCCGTAGACCCGGGCATGGCCTTTACTCGTAATCGAAGGCGTGAGATTATGTATGTATGTATGTAATTGAGATTTCCCTCATAAAAAAACTTCATTATTTATGCTCGCAATACCTTCGCCTGAAATTACTTGGAATGTAGACCTAGCCAATTGCACCTCTACCTGTTTATTCAAGGGCATAGTTTTTAAATAATCTGTGGCTTGCGTGTGAGCAATGAAGGTAAAGCTATTTTTCTTTTTAAACGAAGAAAGTATACAGCTTTTGTATGACGTAATCCGGAAGTTTCCACAACGTACACGAACTTCCATTAAAATAATAGGTTAACGATAAGCTATTTTCACAAAATAGGTGTTAATATATAAACAGTATCTAATTTATATTATGAAGGTGGCAAGCAAGCATACGGCCCGTCTAATGGAAAGCGGTCAATATAATCTATGGACGCAAGCAACTTTTTAACGACCTTTTCGAAGGTGAGAAGAATGGTGGAAGAAACATTGGGCTAGAAGTTAGAAGGACAATAGTTGGTAACACCGTAGTAGGTCCTTTAGGTGTCGCGGGACTGCTTCGGGGCGGACTTATCAGGTGACCGTGGCCACGGAATGCAAAGAGCTGTTGAACGACACCGGGATTTAAGTCAGTACAAGTCTGACAGTTCTTTACGCCTTGGCAATCATTTGATGATGTAACCACCTTAAAAAATTTGGTCCTTTAGCTGTTGCCACAACAGGTTGAACAGTATCGCAAAATACAACTTAGATCACGAAGTGTTTTACGTAAATTGTAATGATTTTTCTATTCATGTCACCGAATTTAATGATTTTATTCATTAACACCAATCGATATTGGACATCATTGGCCTATTATTTCAGTTAATATATTTTAATGTTAATGATCGAGAACGAGACTAGTGGTACCTACCAATATCAGTACCTATTTTTTTTTTAAATATTATATCCATATAATTATATCTAGATATTTGTCCTTTGTGGAACGAAAGGGACTGTCAGGCTCATACTGACTAAAAACTACCATGTTCCAACTTCCCTCACATGCCCTTTGCGTTCCACAGTACTGTTTTAAATTAATTGAAGTAAATATTCCTGGAAATCCCTTAGAACGAACTGGCACAAAATTACTTTGCAGTTCGGTAGATTTTTTACTAAACTAAAACTCTAGTGAGTTTTTGTTTATTTACTGATTTCTTTCAAAAAGCGTGCATAAAAAATCGGTTTTATACCTTATAAATACGTAAAAAACTCTTTAGGTTTTTCCATATGCACGTGAAAATAAACAACAACATTCTTAAAACGCTTCAATGAAACATTTCTTGCATAACATCAGGTGTATGCAACTGTAATGAACCATAGAGCTACTAATTAACATCTATTTAGGTTAGGAAACATTAATTAAAGCGACGGGAATGTTGGTTATTGTGATGTACATGCAGTATGCAAATGTACTGCAGTTATTCATATGGTTTTACATTTAAATGGTTAACATAGTAGGTATGATATCATAATGTTGTTTGAAAAGGTTATTCGAAGGAAAAACTTGTGATATCAATTTTTGATTTAGATATAACTTCGTGTATACTGTCATTTGCTTGATATAAGAACTTAATATGAAAGATGACACTGAATGAAGGTTATTAAAAAAGACATTTGTTTGTCAATTTGTATTGCCATCAACATGCTTGGATGGCAAACTCAGCTTTGCTGTTTTGTGAAGTGTTTTCAAAATTAATACCAGGAATCTCGAAAGAGAGATTAAGGTTTTGGGCCTAAACACTCGGACAAACCTTTAGAGGTTTGGAGAAACACCAACTAATGAAAGCTTATATTATTCATGCAACACTTTCTTCAGTTCTTACATCTTATTGGACTTTGTTTCAATCATAATTCAACCATTACAATGTAGGTATGTCTTCATAAAATTTTCCGATTTACTTTTCACATTACTAAGTTGCGTCGTACTGTCTGAAATCTAAATTCTCTTTTATTTAGCTTTTATTCTCCCTCTGCTGGACAAAGGTCTTCCCATAACCCTTCACTCTTTCTTCTATGCAGTTTTCGTTTCTGCATCTAGAGTTGCATCTCCAAAAAGGCAATGGACTTTTGTACCAATACATACATATTAAAAACCAGTCATAAATAGTTAGGTATGTTTTCAACCATTTTTCCAAGAGTTTAGATCTAATTATACTAAGCATCAGTCACTTTTTATTTTTAGTCATGTGCACCACCGTAAATACAATGTAATTACTAACATATAACAGTTATATTACATTTAAAGCGCATTTCACACAGAGAGCGGGCGCGGGTCGGGCGCGTTTCGGGGCGGGAGTACGGCGGGTCTAGTTCTCGACCCGCCCCGCGCCCGACCCGTGCACGCTTTCAGTGTGAAGTCCTCCATTTATATACAAAGAACTAGACCCGCCGTACTCCCGCCCCGAAACGCGCCCGACCCGCGCCCGCTCTCTGTGTGAAATGCGCTTAAGTATTCACAGTAAAAAAGATATTGTATCGTGTCTGTGTGCAGAAATTCCGAGGGTATGGCATAGCAAGCTATTGATGGTATTCAAGCTACGCTATATCCCGTTGATCACATATGATGAATGTCGAAGATAGTTGAAATGGTAGAGAAGAAAACATTGAGGGGGAACGGAATAAAATACTTAATAGGTTATATTTTTCTTCTGTGAAGGTAGCTCTTTTTAGACTGTGATGCTGATGACGAACTTACATTTTTCAGAATTCCTATTTTGATCAGCAACAACAAAGATGTCTAAACATTCGTTTTACTTATTTTGTTATGTTAGTTTTTTTTTAGATCTAGTGAGAAAAACAATCATCACTAGATCCATTATGGATCTGGTCAATGGATCGTCTGAGATTAAAGCGTGTGTGAAAAATAGCTAGCGAGTCTACTAAACTATGGCAAAGAAGAAAAGCTACAGTAACATATAAATCTATGAAAAAAATCTTGACTGATTTATCTGTTACAAACATTGCAGAACATACTCGTATTTTATGAGTTCGTAATTTTCAATATTTTCCAGCAACAAAAAAAGGCACAATTTTTTAAAACTTTCCACATATCTACTACTAAATCCCTTTTAGACGATGCAAGAAATTGCAAGTTTGACTAGACTATAGCTAGTCTGCAACATGCATGATACTTTATGAGTTCGTTATTTTTCAATATTTTTAAGCAACAGAAAAAAAGCTATAATTTTTAAAACTTTCCACATTATCCACCACTAAGTCCCATTTAGACGATGCAAGAACTTGCAAGTTTGACTAGCCTAAAGCTAGTCTGCAACTTGATAGCACGCTCTTGCATCGTGTAAATGAGCCTGTAGAAAAGCCAAAATTACTTGTAGAGCCAATGACCCCACATTACAGTTTAAACAAAAACATAGTACGTTGACAGCTTTGTATTACGACTGTCAAACAAAACTATAAGCGATTCAATAGATTTGTACACCCTCTAGATTGCAACATAGATAGAGATGTTAAGATAACAAATGTACACACAATAATGACACATAATAGTCGTGTACATAAAGCATTATATTGTTTACATCGTAAAACACATGTGGACTTGATGGACGGTTGTATAGCCTTTCATTGTCACAAATTATTCCATTGTGACATATGATTGTGATCTGTGTGCTATCAGAAAAGGACTGTCATTAAGTTAATGAGGTGGTGATCATAACATAATGGTTTTACAGTAAATGTGTTCTCATTTAAAACTGGGAACCTATTAACAGTGGCAAGAAAAAAATAAATCTAACTTCTACACCATTAAAATATATGCAAAAGTTGTTGTTTTTTTAAACGACTATTTTTCCGTAAAAATCTAAAATATTTTTAAATTTTTGAGAAATATTTAATTTGTACCCAAAACGGATTAATTTGAGTCACTGATGTCCCTTATGTTGTCATTACAACATACACCTCAGGCTGTATACTATCTGTCAATCTGTCATAATAAAATCCCATGCATAAAAAAAATCCTGTGTTTGACATCAACCAAAAATTAGGGCATAGTCGTACACAATATTAGGCGAAAGTCAAAACGTTTCTATCAAAAATGCCAATTACCATTTCCTGAAGAGGCAATTCAAAGGGCATGCCATAAATGATTGATGATTTTGTGTCTATTATAAATGTGGAGACTGAAGAACAACTGACAAAACCTTTTGAGGTTTTGTCAGTTGTTATCAAGGTTTGTTTTTATCTTTATTTATTGTAAGTAAATATTTTTCCCCGAAATGTCAAATGACTCCGATTTTTGGTAAACACTTATTTACATCTTAACAAATATTGTAAATAGAGAGAAAAGTTAAACTTAAAAAATATATTTTAACTATTTTATGAATTCTTTCAACTTTTATAATCTACGTTTTCAGAATATAGTATACTTGTGGCAAGCAGGGGCTGAATGCTAAATAAAATTAACAATAGTAAAGTTCTGGTCCTAAAAGCATCTATAGGAAACTATATCTAATCATAAACAGGCCCTTTCATTGGACATATCCTAGTGGCCACAGGAAGCAAGCTGTCGCCTATGACCAGCATATTAACCTGACTTCCAGGCTATGATAGGTCAAGTGGAAGTAAGTTTCGGTTCGCAGAAGTTTTTAACCGACTTCGAAAAGAAGGAGGTTTTCAATTAGGTCGGTATTTTTTGTATGTTTTTGATCTCAAAATTGAAAGAAAATAATGCATCTACCGACTCTGGACACATCTATGTTTAAATCTGATTACAGTGATCGCGTTTACAAAGACTATAGAACAAGACTACATTGAAATTTTTATAATTAAGTAGTATAGCGAAATACAAATTGACACTAATTGTCTTTAAATAAACTACCTATAATCAGCCCGTATGCATACAATATGTTCGATGCCAATTAAGATACACCTTTCTATGTTGGAGTCGAACAGGATGCAGCTGAATTTCGGTATTTTACATACTTAGATCGAATGCATATTATCTGACTTCCACAACTGGGTCATAAATGGTATCACTTGGTAAGATTAGTTGTCAGACTTTCCAGCTAACATACAGTAATGAATGACTGTCAAAGATCAAAAACATAAATTCTTTAAGAAAGGTTTAAAAATTAAATGCTTAAAAGTAATTAGAGAGGTCGTAGACCCGTTTAATTTAGGAGGTCAATTAGCAAAAGCTAAGTGGATTATCCCATAGCATCGCTTATTGAAAATTATGGGGATTGCTAACATAACGATAAGCTAACGTAACAATGGCTATTGACGAACCATATTTTTACATATGAATGGATGGATTAAATCAAAATCTTTATATGGTAAAATATCACGAGCAAATATAAAACTTACATCACTCATGTGCTCTATAAAAAAAGAAGAACATCCAAACCACGAGTCATTTAAAAAAAATAAAACCTTTTTGGTTTTGCTACTGCCAGAAAATTACTCTATGGTCTGTTTTAGGCAATGACCTCATTTTTGCGTTCATCGTTCTAAAAGTGCGGGAAAAAACTATGTCAACGTATTTAGAAATTCGTCAATGATTACTGAATTAGACAAGACACGACTTCTGAAACAGCCATTAAAGTAATGACTGAAAACAATAATGACTTTCGACATGCAAATTATTATTTTTATGGCCTAACATTATTTTAAAGTTTAACGACGTGAAAACTATGCTCTTCTTGAAGTGTCTATTTTAATAAACAAACTTGGGACTGAGATTTGCAGACGCAATACTTGATTTATTTCATAACCAGTATGTTGATCTAATACAAATTGATGGAAAAACTCATGTTTTTCGTTCCGTATTTGTTTACCAAATACACAGGAAAAATATACAACTCCAAATAGGTGTAGGCTTGTCTTAACATCGTAATTAGTACAGAAAACACAACGAAATTATGTTTGATTAATACCTACATTTACATACGAAATGATCTCATCGCAATGGACCTATGTAACTGCGTAAATGAGCGTTAAACTGGCCATCCTTATAGTGGAGTTAAAGTATGTACATAGGAACTATTTCTGCGCATGATTCAGAACAGCCATTTTTTATGGAGATTAAAATTTCAGATTTTTCACGCTGCGATGCAGTATGATTTCATACTGTTATGAAGGCATTCTTTTATTTTTTTTTTATTCATTTGTATCCTAGCTTTAAAATTAGGTACCGTATTCTGAATTCAAATAGTAGCTCATTTACTGCCAGGATTTTTAAATAAAGCTACGCAACAGACCATGAAAATTATTCCATTTTATTCGTGGATCTGTTAACACTTTTTTGGTTAATTTCAAAGATTTTAAGATTGTTAAATAACCTGCTCTCACAGTTAAAACGGAACATAGCTAAAAATTAAGCAATAAAATCTTTTTTTTTTGTATAGACAGTTCTAGTGGAACCTTTGTTGTAAATCCTCTAACGAGACTGTTTTTGTCTATGGCAACTACGGTCATAGCCAGTCATCTGTGTCCATAAGCCGGCAATGATGATGCAAACCAAAACACTTCAGCGACCTTGACTGACAGATTTGGGGCCTCACTTTATGATGCCATTAAAACTATGTTTTAGTAATGTATGAAAGTTATGAAGATTCTGCATCTGGTTGAAAACCCGACTGTAAAACTTTTAATGCTGTTTTTGATATGGGATCAAGGTTTTGGCAATGGTAAAGTAGATAAATCATAATATTTCTCGGTTTAGTAATGATGGATTTTGAAGCCATTCTATGAAATTTACACTGTTGATCAAATGCTAGCAAGAGTCTGTTTTGTAATTAATCTTCACAACATTTTATCTCAAAATTGTGTTAGTCAACATTCCATGAGAGCTGAGAGGTATGTGTTTACCAAAACATTTATAACTTCTACGCGAAAACTGTACTTTGCAGGAATCCAAAGAGGTTTATCCATCACAGAATCAGCCGAAATATTAATAACGCTGATTTGCTTATTACATGAGACTTGACTGAGAACACACACAGAACTGACTTGAGAACATAATTATCTAAGGTTTAATAGTATGTCGCGGAACTGTCTCAAAAAGACATCGAGGCCTTAGAACTCAAAAGGCATGAGAAGGAACAGGGTGTTTTTTAGTCAGAGCAGACTAACTGACTAATTATCACTGAGGGGTCTATCAGACAGTCCATATTGTATTGCTGGACTGTCTTAAAAGAAATGCAAAATGTAAAGTAACTGGTTGTTTTTGGTCAGAACAGACTAAAACTCCTCTCACAGTGAGGAGGCCTGTGTCCCAGCAGTGGGAACATTATAGGCTGATTGATTGTGATGATGATGATGAGACTCTAAAAAACTCTAACTCTAACTACAATACTGAAAGGACTGTCAGATACTGCTCCACCTAACATGGGAGGACTCATTTAAGGCTTGCAAGATAAGTGTACTATAGATGGAGTAGTGAGAACATTATAAGCTGATAATGTTAATTATACTAGCAGTGGTGGCCCAGTGGTAGCGGTCCCGACTTACGAGTTGTAGTAGGTCGTGGGTTCGAACTCCGACAGGCGCATTACATTGTGTAATTTATTTCATTACCATTGCTCTCAAAACGGTGAAGGAAAACATCGTGAGGAAACCGGCATGTCCACAAGTGACATCCACCAATCTGCACTAGGCCCGCGTGGTAGATTATGTTCTACTCCCTCTCACAGAGAGGAGGCCTGTGTCCCAGCAGTGGGAACATTATAGGCTGCATGATGATGATGATGAATGTTAATTATAGGTACACCTCTGGCCATGGGATTTAACAGTCGTATTGTTCTTTATTAATGCTGGTTTTCAAGAGAGATGATGTCAGAAAGTGTTATTAATTAACAAAACACGTTTAAAAAAAGATTGATTTCCCAGAGTGTTTCAGTGTTACGAAATCTTTGGGAGATGTGGGACGTAAACAGTGGTATGTGGGTCGATATGACGGTAATCGTAGCAAGTCTGCTTCGACGATCATAATCGTAATGTTTAATCTTACACATGGCTTCGCTGTTTTTTTTTTTCTGGTTTGTTTATTTTCTTTTTTTTTTGTGAACACAGCTTACGTGTTTTTGTTTGATTTTGATATGAGAGTTAAGTACAGATGTTTCCGAACGGAACTTAAACTTTTTTTTATGAGATGTAAATAATAATGCTGGTAACTCTAAATTTCGTCCTAAAATTACACTAATTGTGGCACGAGTATTAATGTACTGAATGTTTGTCAGTCACCGGACACACGATCATGAATATTGACTGCTTACCAAATGGATTACAACAACATAAACAAACCCAATTTAGCAACCACGATTTTCCGTTCAATAATCACGATTCGTGTAATTTTTCACATAAAAATATAAAAGAAAATTATATACCATCCTCTTTCCCAGGCTTGATGCACTGTAAACACGACACAAACTTTTTCTTTTTCACTTTTTTACCAACATCATTAGGCTTTCCATTAGCCAAATCTTTCTTGACATCTTTTTTCGTTTTATTCTTCTGTTGCTTTACGACACCCATTTTGTTTTTTTCACGAGCGTGAAAAGCGCGCGCTTTTCTTTTTTTTTTAATCAGGCGAGGGCGCGCGTTTTACAGATGCGCGTTCGGAAACTAGTGCCGGACTAGCAACGCTAACTGCATACGCGTGCGGGCAAGGAAACACTGGCAGCTTACAATGAGTCTCTAATGAACACCAGTCGCGCCGCGCAGCAGTAGCAAAGTACGGCTGTCCGTAGCACGCTGCTTGTCTAGAGGTGCGGTTCGTGAGCTGACGCCAATTCGACCATCCCGATTGGGAATCAAGGCCAATTCATGGATTAATATTCCGTGTGTGGTCACTTCCTAAACATAATGTTAATTTCACCTAATTAATATTTCGGGTATGCGTCCCTAACGTGAAATTATACTGGCGGTTGCCATCAAGTTGTTCTGCGTTCGTTAAATTGGTCGTTGATAAAATCTTTTTTTAATTTAGCATGTTTTCAAAGCACTTGAGTTTCATAAAAGGGCGTTCGTAGCACGGTCAGCGTAGAGGTTTATGCTCTTAAAATAGCTGTTAATCAGTTTTTTTTTTAAGTTCTGAAGTGTTACAGTTCAAAGAATCTATATCCGGAACGTTGGGTAATCAATAGTTTTCCAAGGCGTGTATATAATTATAGATCGGTCTATTGCTTTTGTATCAAGGGCGATAACATCTGATATACCTAGTCTAGTATATACGAAACTATGAAAGTCAAGGGGATTCGTGACTCGCCGCCATTAGGTCACTACTGATACTGTTATAGCAAGATTAATTTCAACACATTTCTAGACGAAGTTTTTCCATTTGCACTTAGGTGTTCAAGATCACCTGAGTCATGTCTTTGGAACATAAAATAAACAAAACACTGTCTACATAAAAATAAATGTATGAAACAACAATGGAAATAGAACGCTTCTGTAATATTTCGAAAAGAAGCGGAAATCACATGTTTTTTTCGAACAATGTCAGAAAAAATCGGACGTCACATGTTTTTTCGAACAATCGTAACAAAATCGTTACCAGAAAGGTGTCATTATGGTCGTTACCATCAACCATGTTTCTTTATCATATTCAAGGACACAAATGACGGAAATTGGTCAAACACGAGCACCTATTCAAGGTTCTGATGGAAAAAGCGATTATTCATAATAATAATCATGGAAATAATTCTGATTGACATAACGCGATTCTCGCTACGATTTATGTTTGTTTAATGTTAATATTACATGCAGAGGAAGTTGCGTGTGCAATCATATGCATTAGACACCTTTCAGACTGGAGAAAATTGACGTGCGTTTACGTGCGTCTTTGTAGAATACACGTGAGTGTTTCTGTTGCGTCAATAAGCCGAAACAAGTATCATGAAACATCCAAGCTCTGCTGAAAAGATAGGTCTCCCTGGTATACTAGGAATTGTGTGTATCACGATATTTCTAGACTTGGCACCTGTGACGCTGGTTGCTTATTTCATTACTTATTTGCCACGAATGCATCATCATTACGTATTGAAATATCTCATTGAGACTATCTATCATTGGATATGATAAGACTGCATGAAAGAATTAATAGTAGGTAGCTTCAACAACGCTAAAAAAAGTTCCCCTTTAACTGATCGATAGCGATGACTTATCAAAAAAAAAAGAACAGCGACATTAGCAGAATATCTAGTTAAGAAAAAATTATTTCCACTTCCGTTTCATATCAAGCAGGAACAGATCTAGGCCAATTAGAACCAGACCTGGCTGACGGCCAACTCCCACGCAAAGAAAACGCAACTCATCACCGCTAATCTGTAAGCCCCTTTAGACGAGCATAGAGAATCCAGCCATACATTATGCGCTATGCAAATCCCACTCTCTCAACATGCTTGCAGGACAGCGCAGCGTAGGCGCACGTTTAAAAGCATATTTGTCACGGTCACTTAAAGTCTGTTATGTAGTCAGATCCGCGCTCAATGTCATGGTTATATTATGTAGGTACAGTCAGGGGAAATGATATGTATTAAGACATGAAATAATAACGTGAGCGATTTTTACAATTATTTGATTATGAGGTCTTGCACAAACTACGGCGTCAAATTAAATTAATCAGCGGAACATTGCAGACAATGATGGATATTAATACCTCAACATGATTTTCATGTTTCACTAGCTGATGTTTAAGCATATCAAGACTAAGCACCGTCTCTCAAAAGCCTCTCTTGCTTTCCACTTTTCTAGTCTTATTGTTGGCAATGGCCTTCAACAGGGCTGCAATAAGTTTTTACGCATTAGTTAAAAATTTTAGTTTAGCCAACAAGTGAAAAGAACGATTCAGAAATTTATCCAGGGCACAGAATATAATATAATAGTACTAAATCAGACGTATATTTTTCCACAGAGGTATGAGGTAAATTTTACTATAGTAAAAGTGAATTATTAACTGAACTTTTCAAGATGAATAAGTAGGTACATATTGTACTCCGAGAGGTGGGCAAGGATCGTCACTCACTGGACGCCTGAGGGAGGACAACGCCCGACGAGGTCGACCGCGGCGGAGGTGGTGTGACGATCTGATCATGTTCGCAGGGCAGACATGGCCAGAAATTGTCCAAAACAGAGACGTTTGGAAGGCGAAAGGCCTTTGCCTAGCAGTAGGACGCAGAACAGGCTATTAAAAAAAAACTTTTGAAGTTATTTTCTTGTTAAACCACGCACCTATAACATATTTTAGTCTCTCACTGTACTTGTGATCCGTGCCACCGTGTCGGTGACGTCACCTCTGTATCATCATACCTACTTGTATATTTGCTTTATTGTGTTTATATTTGTTCAGGCAAGGACGTTCGCGTGTAAAACTGGGGGATTTTATATTCGGTGATGTTGTTTTTTGGTGTTTACATCTTTTGAAAGATTTGTGTCATCTTTTATTCGTTAACTTGTAGGTACCGTTTTTGCTGATGTATCCAAGTACTTAAATACACAAATCTCGTAGGTACAGACGCCAGCACATCAAGCTACCCAAATCTGTCAGATTTCTTTAATAGAATTTCAACCTTATCACAAGAGTAGAAGGTTAATGTTTGAGTGGTAAAATCTGACAGATTCGGGTAGGTTGACGTGCTGGCGTCTGTACTATACGACACAGGGAACCCGTCAATGACCTCCATAATTCCATAATTATGTCAACTTTGTTTACCAATATTTTAGTACTTATCTTATTTTTAATTTATTTGTTTATGTTCCTCCGGTACGCTAGCTAAATAACTAACGTTTTTCTTTCTTTCTTCAATAAAATACTTGTGCATGAGATTATCTTTATTATTTACTTTCAAAATTCAATTTATACTAATATTATAAAGATGGAGTTTGTTTGGTTGAAGCGAAAATCTCAGGAACTACTGGTTCAAATTGAATAAGTCTATTTGTGATAGATAGTCCATTTATCGAGGAAGGCTATAGGCTACATACCATCACGCTATGACCAATAGGTGCTGATCAGTAGTAGTGGTCTACGGGGAACAAGAACAACAAGTCCTCAATATTTTTTTTATAAGTTCCATCTAGATAACCTCTAAGTTTAGAAACATGACTCTTAACTACGTCAACAACAATAGCACGTGTATTAAAGAAAACATTAATTATTAAAAGTGGACAAAGTAATCGCTAGAGCGACGCCATGTTTTAATTATTTTCTAATAAGTTTTGTGCGTCATCAATTCGATCTATGGAAAAGATGTAATATTAATATTAACAATGTGGTATTCGAAAATGCAATCCCTATCAATCCCGAAGGATACAAGACACCGTGGTCCTAGAACTCAAAGCACAACCGAATGAGGAGGATTCGGATTTGTTTTTACCACTTAAAAAAAGGTATACTCTTATACATCGCGAGACTGTCATACTATCTAAGTAAAATACCGCGGCCCTGGAATGCAAATGGCATGTGAATTAACCGGGCGATGTTTAGTAAGAGTCTGACAGTTCCTTCCATAGTTTATACAACTAAAAAGATTCTACTTTATGGTTGGCCCAACCAGAGAATTAAACTGGAGAATACTTGCTCGGAAGTAGACTAAAAGGGCAGTTCTTTTAAAAGTACGAGTAATCTACTACGTTGTTGCATATTACTATAATTATCTCAAAACATAATGAGTCATCACCACAATAATCTTTCCGCCTCATAGTAAAACAAGTACCTTCAAACGCCGCTAGAGGGCAGCACAGTGGCGATGTTAAAAATATCTAGCAAAGTAAATAAATATAAACGTATAGTAGATCGAAGCAAACGTTGTGAAACACCATAATGTACTTACGAATAATGTATTACACGTTAAACATTGTTGTTGTACTTTGTATGTTTAATTATAATGGATATGACCTTCTAAAAGCAATTATAGGTATTGCTCGATATACATAATAGTTAGTAACAAGTACAAGTATGAGGTTTTCTAAGATAAGATTAGGATGGAATGGACATTTAAATACCTAGTCCCTAAAACTAAAATTCTATATTTATTTATAGACAAACTTATTAAGCTCGAAGTCTATGTATTTTAATGTCTACCGTCTTAAATAACAATGCCAAATTAAGAATAAAAAATAACAAAATGTTTTGTTTTACTCCAACAGCAAAATCATAACAATCCTAAACGAACCGACTACTAGCGCCATCTGTTGCACCAAGCGAACACTACCAAAGTAGTGTAGTTCCAAATTCAGCCACCGCTGAGCAGTGGTGGCCCAGTGGTATCGTGACTTACGAAAGGTCATGGGTTCGTAGCTAGCCAGGCGCACTTTGCATGTAATTTTTTTAATCACAACTGCTCTCAAAACGGTGAAAGAAAAGGTACGGAAATGGCCTAGAACCAAAAGACATGTGACATCCACCAACACGCACTGGGCCCGCGTGGTGGATGGTCCACTCCCTCTCACAGAGAGGAGGCGTGTGTCCCAGCAGTGGGAACATAAATAGGTTGATGACGAAGATTTGATCTTTTATTTTTCAATTTTACTTATTTATTGGTCCAACAGCTTCTATCAACGAAAAATTATTTGTTTCCTACCAAGTTTTAGTGCATAAAGCATTCACTAGAGGGCGCTCTACACTATAACTTTTTTACCCTGGCTTGCCAGTCCAGCGAGGCAGTAAATTGATCAGGCTAATGGCATCAGCTGTTGCGACATAGTTTTTTTAATTACATTAGCTAACCCTACTAGTTTTATTTTTAGTTTGTTTTACAATAGAAGTATTAAGGCCGAGTTAGTTGCTTACTTTCTTTAAAAAAAATGTTTGCTAATGACTGGTCAGAGGTGGTAGAGACAATGCCTATGATGTAGGGAGTTTACTCAGATCAAAGCCTTTTCATTCTGACTGTGAAGAGATTAGGATTTTAATATATTTGCAGGATGTGTTTTGGAAGTGAAATAGAAATCATTTATTTGCTAAAAATTAAGGTATACAAATAAGGTGTTAAATAGTAATATAAAATAGTCTCGTTACATTTTACCTTGCGTCATGAAAACATATAATCATATTAGTGAATTCCCCCCTAATAATTGAATTGTAACTGTTGGGGTTAGAGTGGAGCACTGGTGGGCCAGTGGTATCAGTCGGACTTAAAAATTGTAGGTCGTGGGTTCAAACCACGCCATTAGGTACTTTGTGTAATTTATTTCATCACCACTGCTCTGAAAACGGTGAAAGAAAACATCGTGAGGAAACCGGCATGTCCGAGAACCAAAAAATCGAAGACATATGAAATTTACCAACCCGCACTGGGCCCGCGTGGTGGATTATGGCCCACTCCCTATCACAGAGGGGAGGCCTGTGTCCCAGCAGTGGGAACATTATAGGCTGATGATGATGATGATGTTGGGGGTATGTGAATTAGTCTGATTAACTACTGCTTTTTTTTATAAATAAAATCAGTCACAAATTACATATTTACTACTTGCTTATTCATGTAAAAGAAATACCTAAGTAACTAACAAGGAAAAAACAGCTAATAATAGGCACAATAACAGGAAAACTATTAATATTTCATATTCATACCTAGTGATGATCAATCAGTATGTTAATAGTTGGGCTGAGGGCGAACAAGAGAACGGAAATAAAGACTAAGGTTATGCTAAGACGGATTTATCTTTGACAATAATGGGTATATATTTATCTACGTGACTAAACAGCTCTGGGTTAACAAAACTACAAGGTGTTAAAACATCAGAAGATTAAAAATAAGTGTCGCAATTTTTTTGATTTATGATAAGTAGGTAAGGGTAATATTTCTGGTCATAATAATTTGAAAAGGCAGTTCCTTTTCAAATTATTATGACCAGAAATATAAATACTAGGTTTAAAAACTATGTATGGGACAATGAATTGAAAAAATGATTGGTCAAATTTTAGATTAGGAAAACTATGTATTTTACATGTTAATAGGTTTAATGTTATTTATTTAATAATTAAATATCATATTGACTTTATAAAACTTAGAAACCTGAAAATTAAATGAAAAGTTGTTAATTCAGTGACTTCAATTTAATAGGTCAAGTACATACAACGCCATCTGTTGCAAGATTGAGGAACTAAAAGAAAATTTAAAATAAAATTATTTCTAGTTGATATGAATGTGTTTTTATGGTCTACTCGTGGTGTACTACTATAAATAAATTGTTTTTTTAAGCTACAAAAAATAACTTTGAAGTTATGTTTCATTTGAGTCAAAAAAGAAAACGTTTTATTTGTGCACTTGTGCAGCAATTAACCGTTGGTCATAATTGTCAATTTTAGACATTATTTAATTTGAATTATTAGCGAGTGTGCTGTTGGCGTGTTTATTGGTTAATAAAAATAAATAATGGCTTGTCAACAATTAATATAACTTGGTTAACGAACAGAAAGGTAATTAAAACCTACCAATTAACTAAAACAAAACACCAATATCATAAACACGCAATTAATTTCAAAACCAATCAATCAAATCGTAATGGCGGGATAATAAATATAATTATAAAAATTGTTAAACGGTATACGATTATTTTGGAGGTGCTCGAATAGAGGTGAGTTCATCTTTTGGCGACCTTCCAGGTAGTTGGCGAAGTGTAAGGCTGCGTTTAAATCCTTTATCCAGTTTAATTTTATACTGATTAAATGTCAAACAGCCCGTTTAAGTACACCGAGAGGTGGAAAATTATACCAATTAAAATTTAATCTGCCCCGTTTACGGTCGTCCGCTGGTCTATGTTTTTGCTGAAAGGAATAAATTTTTGCGACCTTTTTACCACGCAAAATTTTATCCTGCTGTCAGATTGACATTAAGTTTTGTTGTTTTGCTAGATTCTCGCCGTAAAAACGAATATTATTTTTATTTTAGAGAGTAAATATTATTTGTGGATTATGGATTTGTATTAAACCGGCAAATTGATTATTTGTTCAATAAACTGAGCTGTCAATTGAATTTGACAACTAACATTGATAGAAACTTATGACTCCGTTCAGCGAACCCTCGCCGGTTTAATTGTTTTCCGGCGAAATACCGCAGAAGGATTTAAACGCACCCTAATGTTTGTTACAACGTGCGTTAGGTGGAAGATAGAGGGCGCCTGTGTTCGTAAGTAAAGTTTTGGAGTAAATTATATATAATAAGTTATATTTTTGATAATTATGGCATATAGTTGGCCTAAAGTTTCAGTCCAGTGTGTTTTTGAAGATCATCATCATCATCTCAGCCATAGGACGTCCACTGCTGAACATAGGCCTCCCCCTTGGACCTCCACAGATACCGGTTGGAAGCGACCTGCATCCAGCGTCTTCCGGCGACCTTTATAAGGTCGTCTGTCCACCTTGCTGGTGGACGTCCTACGCTGCGCTTGCTAGTCCGTGGTCTCCACTCTAGCACTTTTCGACCCCATCGACCATCTGCTCTGCGAGCAATATGGCCTGCCCATTGCCACTTCAGCTTGCTAATCCGGTGGGCTATATCGGTGACTTTAGTTCGTCTACGGATCTCCTCATTTCGGATTCGATCACGTAGAGAAACACCTAGCATAGCCCTCTCCATAGCTCGTTGAGCGACTTTGAGCTTTGAGATGAGGCCTATAGTGAAAGACCACGTTTCGGTGCCGTAACTCATCACTGGTAACACATATTGGTTGAAGATTTAATTAAGCTTTGGCAGGAATTTTCATAAAGGTCGCCGGAAGACGCTGGATGCAGGTCGCTTCCAACCGGTGCGGGAGGGCAGAGGTTCAGCAGCGGAAGTCCTATGGCTGAGATGATCAGGAATTTTTGCGACATACATTAAATTAAATGGTACGGAGTACTTTATGAACAGTTTAACATTATCATGGGAGTATAATGAAACTTAAAAATATTATTATTATTAAATGTTTTTAAATTCATGTTTAAACATGGACATTCCTTTGGAAACTCTTTTTGGGATACTTTGGGAATAACCCATATCTTTTGCTACCTAAAATTAAGTTTATTTTTTGGCTCACATTTGTCTACTCTACTTTAATTTAGATACCAAAGAGAATCTTCAAGCATGATGGCCAGTGTTCTTTCATAAAAATAACGATTTGACAAGCAATAGGTACAACGAATGTTTTAGGTAAAATTATTCGTGATTATGATGAGATTAAAAGGCAGATAGATTGAAGGCAGGTGTCCGATACCAGTCTTACATTGACGTGATCGATGATAATTTAAATCAATTAACTTCTATGACAGTTCAGTTATAAAATTCAGTGACTATTAATGTATCCATGTTTATTTCCATACTGGTACCTAAGCAAAGCAGGGCCGTCTTTTCCATTGGGCATATACGCAAGGGCCCGCTTCGAGTATCATTGGGCCCCCCAAGGATAGCGGGGCCTTGCATTTAACGAGTTCCAAACAATAAGAGCTTAAAAGTAACCTAACTTATACCAGTGCTGTTTTTATCTTTGATCTCGCTACGCTAGGTTTTTTATTCGAAATTCCTATGACTGTCTTGAACCGGGTCGACGGCGCGTTGTGTCCCACGCGCGCCTCAAAGAGCGTCAGCATAATGACGGGGCCCCCCTCTCAGAGGGCCAAAGCCTGCCGGGGTCGCGGGATTATTCCCTTACCGTAACCCCGGAACGTAACAGGCTATGAAGGACACCGTGGATTTTAGTCAGTAGAAGTCTGACAGTCCCTCCCGCCCTGCCCGGGGTTGGAGGACTCATTCGATGATTTTACCACGCTAAAAAAAAAAAAAAAAAAATGACTGTCTTGAAATTCTGCATTTGTCTACAATCAGGTATACGTTTAACGAAAATCCAACGTATCCGAGTTGATGTGCAAGTAAAGATTCACTTAGCTCGTTTTCGCATCTTACATTGTGAGAACTATGGGCCCATAAAGCAAGCAACAGCGGGCCAACTAAACTGACGAAAGGTTCTCAAGTGCCCGGGGCCCTAATATGAGCCGGCCCTGTCAAACACAGGCTGTATATTACTCGTTTATCTATCACGCTCTAATTGAAAACTCAACCGGTAGGGAATAGGTAGCTGGCGTGTTTGCACATGATAAGCCGACTACTTTTTGGAAGCCATTTTTATTAAAAATGCATCCTTGATATAGACGCGATAGTGCGGATCGGCTGATCGGTGATATACGTTAATGGAATGGAAAAAGGAGTTATTTTTACAACATTTTATCTTGACAGGTTGAAGTTTTTGTTTTTGGGAGTGCTCTATCCACCAGTAGACTGATTTATGCTGACTTTACGTGTAGACCATGCTGAAATTTTCTTTGAAGAGTATGTAGACGTAACTGCTCTAAACATTCTTTGATTTTACATTAAATTCTGTGTGATGTAGGATGGGCACTTGGGCAGGTATGCAGTCGAAGCATAATGGTAATGACGAGGGGATTGTGCACTTATGTAGGTCAAATAACAAATGGATGAGTCCGTCTGAGAGTCAGATAGGACCTGTGTGGAGCTGAAGGGATTGTAAGCCTCTTTCAGACGAAAATTCTGCAGACTGCATTTATGTTTCAGGGTCACTATGTACCTTTAAGACAGTTTTACGACCCAAAGTCACAAAGGCAGTAAATATTTCTGACGAATATCCATTTAAATACACAGTGTTCTGTCAGTTTTGCCAAAGGCCCCTAAATTGTGACAATTGTGGAGACCAGATGTTCGAGTGTATACCTACTCGTAGTCATAGGATTAATATTGAAACGCATCTGGTTAGATTAGAGGGCGACCCTAACCTAGTTATAGGACTAGACTGGGCAGATGGCAAATATTCTGTACAATTCATTATGTACTTATGTTTCAGATAGAAAAGGTGTTGAACTAAGAACGAAGGTTCCCAGTAACTGGGTTGTGGTTTACTACTCTAGGCGCATCCCATCGCCTGTCCGCCTTATTTTTCGGACTTGCTAAACAAAAAAACCGGCCAAGTGCGTGTCGGGCCACGCACAGCGTAGGGTTCCGTAGTTGCCCATCAAAATACTTATGCGAACTAACTAAACTGATTCGCTGAATTTAATTATAAAAAGAAGAATTTTCAAAATCGGTCCAGGAGTCTTTGAGAAATCGGGGAAAATACATAAGAAAAAGATTACAACGAATTTAGAACCTCCTCCTTTTTTTGAATTTAGTTAAAAATAGTTGACGATAAAAACCTACCTATCCCCAAAAAACATACCTATAAAAGCTGTAAAAATAAAGTTGACAAACTTACATTTGCAGTTGTCTCCGATACATTTTGTTTAAGAAAATATGATATCAAGTACATTTTATAAGTTGGTCGACTATTACTCGTAAAGTTGTAAAGCCTACTTAGTCATGATAATTTTCTTTTAATCTTCGTTATATGTACTACTATTGTGAATTTTTTCACACCCCCAAACATAACCGTTTAGCTGGTAGAGGGGGGGGACACTCGAATCGAGCAAAATTTAGCACTTTAAAGCTTAATATTTCACAAACGAATTTTTTTATCAAAAAATTGTTAATGGAAACTATCATTATTTTTTAAAGGCCTTTTTAATGATACCCCACACTAAGGGGAACGCGAGAAAAAAAAAATCCTCACTTTACGTGTAAGTACTGGAGGTACCCTAAAAAAAATATTTTACGAGATTTTATTTTACCACTTTTTCGGCACAATAAATCCGTATATTTTCACCAAATTACAGCTCTCTAGTACTGTGCGTCTCTGAGCTAAACTGCGGACAGACGGACGGACGGACGGACGGACATGGCGAAACTATAAGGGTTCCTTGTTGACTACGGAACCCTAAAAATTGTGATCCATAAACAGCATTTAGGAATAATGTAGCTTTCTACGATTTTTTGAAGTTAAATGATAAATGATATTTATTTTGCAAGTTGGTTGTTAAAAACACTTTTACGCGTCATATGATATTTTTCAAAGATAGATGAGACCGGTGTTTCGTACCTGACTACTCTGAGAAGAAACATCCGAAACAAACTCAGAGGTCATTGTCTCTTTTAAAGTCCAGATATTATACTGTTAAAGCCATACGAAGACCATGCAGGTGTCTGAAATGGTCTTTTAAAGAAAGAACCACACCGATTTGAGTGGACCTGTCCAGTCAGTGCAAGCATTTGTCAGTTATCGTGTAGCTCAACTCGTAACTCAAGGAGCTCAAGCTCACAAGTTCCGGAGATTACATACAAGCCAATGTCTGATAACATTAGTAATCAGATCCAGATGTTTGTATGATGAAATAAAATTACCATTCGATTAAACTTTAGCAAAGTCGACGTAGATGGTGATGAAGTGATCTTGGCAAAAAGGTGATAAGCTGGACGTCTCAAAATGGGATATGCGAGTTTTTTTTCTTATTTAAGTACTCTTTACACCCATAAAACTTAGTCTCGTAACAGGAAACGGAAGCACCTATGACCTACTTAGTTCCTGTTGTAATAGAGCCGGCAAGCGGTTTTGTGACCGCAAAACATTCCTCTACGCGTATACCAGTGTTCCGGAAATGTACAAGTAGCAATTATCCTAATCATAATTTGGGCCACTTACTGTGAACGTGAAGGCAAGTATTACTCACAATCGGTGTGTGTATGAACGTGGAGCAAAAGGAGAATGGCAGGACAGCAGATGGATCATGGCAGAATGATATTATGAATCAATGGGTACGGCTAGCCGATACAATATCTTGACAGAACTAAATGAAAAATGGTGAAGGCTGAGTACTTAGCATAGGCTGAGACAGCTGTCAAAATGCTTCACTCTGGACTGAACTCAGCAAGGTTTCAGCCGATAATTTAGTTAGTACAGCTGAATGCTGTTCAGCATTTTTCGATTTTTGTCCAGATTTTGTATCGGCTAACCGTACCCAATGTTATCTCATTTGTTGTTCACCTAGACGTGTTGACATTTTGAACAGTTTAAATATGTTTTAAGCTAATGTTTTTCTGATTCATTGAAAAATTAAACTGTAGATTTTGTGGTGCTGAAGTTTTGATTGTTGATGTTTAGGTTTTCTAAAGCTTAGTATCCCACCCTCTCGCGGGACTGTCATAATAACGTTACCGCGGCGCTGGGACGCAAATTGAAAGATCAGGAACCTTACCACGAGATCTTAACACAATCCAGTTAAGGTTGTGGGAAAGAAACAGAGCAATACAACTGGATCGCGTTAAGAGTTCATGATAGGCCACCAGGTTGATTTTTAATCAGTCAAGCCTGATAGTCCCTTCCGCTCGATGAGCTCCATCCAGAGCGGGAGGACTCTTTGCATGATTTCCCTAACCGAAGAAAGTATTAGTTAAGTTTATGTTTAGCCCATGGGAATACGCTTTTTTTTAGCGTGGTAAAATCATCAAATCAGTCCTTCCACCCCGGGCAGGGCGAGAGGGACTGTCAGACTTGAACCGACTAAAATCCACGGTGTCCTTCATTAGTCCTTTACGTTCCGGGGTCACGGTGAAGAAATAAGTCCTGCGACCCCGGCAGGCTTTGGCCCTCTGAGAGTGGAACCCCGTCATTATGATGGAAATACGCTTGAAGTGCATTTTGAAAGTTATTATCTCCTGACGAACTTGAGCGATGATTCGACCTCAAATAAAATTAGAGTGAAACGTTTACTTACAGAAATATTAGTAGGTACTCGATTACTACATTTTTTCCATCTTAAAACTATTCAGACAATTTTTTCCATGGCTTTGCGCAGCCATGATTCATTTCAACCAAAAAAGTGGACCTCAGGCCAAACCATTATGTCCAAACAGATGAATAACTGCGTAGAGGAAATAAAAATAAAATTGTTCTCTATTACAATAATTATGGGGAGCCATTTTGTTGGCTTCACACTGCCCTGCAACTCAGCGGAGCATGGCCATTGGATGAATGTGGAATATGAAGTTTAAAGAAGGTTATTAACCGTAATAAAGAGATTTTAGTTGATAATATTATGTTATTGAGTTATATTGATGGATATACAAGAATATATGGGAGAAATGTTTATGTTGCATCTATTTAGTTATGGAAAAGTTAAAAAAGAGACAATCTTGCATTAGGGGGAAATTATAGATACAGTTGGCACAGGACCATGACTTTTGGCATAAAATAGAGAGTGAGTACATATTCTGTCTATAAAACACGAGAAAGAAGAGAAAGTCAGTATCTATAGATTTTTTCTATGTCCCAATGAAATTAGTTGAACTTTAAAACAACCACGTTTTCTACACTCACTGATCATAAAAATCATAACAATGCCACTAATTACGCAGAAAGTGCCACCAATCGGTATTGTTCAACTTTTTAAACATTATCATTCACTGAAAAATCGTTCATAAAAAAATTGCCTTTCGACTCCAAACATTAAAAGGTAAAAGTTTTCGGTTTCAAATCAGAACATCACCAAGGGATCACTTTTAGAAGAACACTATTATACAATAAGATAAAAACATCACAATCAGTGCATTTGTCAGATGTATAATGCCAGGAGTTGACTGTTAAGATCTAAAGAATGGCAGGAAAAGGTATACCGAAATAAAGAAGAATGTATAACTAACATCAAACCAAATCTCACTATCAAAGTTATCCATAAGTTTAGAAAATATAGAAAAACATGACAATAACTTTTGAGTAGTGGAGCATCAGACACAAAACTCTTCTGAAGAACTAAACAACAAAATGAAGATGGATGATAATGTCAAAATACGATCAAAAACAACAGGTGTACAAACATAAAAAGATCACAAAAATATACACACGTTTAGCAACCTTCCTCTTTTTTGTTTTCGAACTCCGTTTAAAACAACACAAAAACAACATCGGTAAAAGAAAATGAGTACAATTTAACGTAAGTAAAAGCCAGTGCTAACTGGCAAAGAGATTAAAGGAGTACCGCTAAGGTTTCCCATCCAGTGCATAGTATTACAGTAACAAAAGGAACATGTTTTACATAACATTAGATACGATTTTCCCCGCTTAGTATTCACGGTGCATTCGTAAAACTGAGTATTGAGTTATCAATGCCAAGCCTTGTGGTTGTTTGTTAAATTATTGTAAACAGTACGCCATGCTATGTAGCATACTCCTTCGAAGTTATTTAAGTTTTATAATATGACCACCAGGGTCGAGTTATGAAACCGTAAGCCCGCCAATGATTCTGGCTGAACACGATCTTCATTGCACAGATAATGATTTGTGCGAATTTGACCTTAATGCCATTTCTTCTTTGTAATCGTAACTGAGGAATTGGATTCGTCTGCTTATTCTTATACCTGGATCCTATACGAATCTTTGATGGTTTCTAGAGGCGTATCAGTCATTCATTTTTCTCTCCTGTCTTTCTACAAAATTAAATGGAATTAGCTGAGCATGTCTCATTCTTCCATACTTCTCCTAATTTCCTTGCTAGCCATTTCATCCTTCATAAGTCCAGACATCTTTTGGGCAGCCATGAGTCAGACGGTATATATATGCCTACATTCTTGTTTGGCTTAGATGTAATTTTACTTTAAAAAAAAAGATATTTTTCTTTGTTTTCTGTGATACTGTGTGAACTTGTGGCGTGTGCCAATAAACGTTTATTCTGTCTACCTTTTCTTTGGCCTTTTATCAGTAGTTAAACGAACTGTTTATTAGATCCTATAGTCCTAACCTAATCCTTTATCACTATTCAAACAACTCGCTGATAAACCAGTAGTTATAAATGTAAAATGATAGCCCCAGTGACTTTCCAAAAAGTTTCCGATGCATATTTTTCCAACTTACTATTTGTCTGACCAAAATCTACAAAACAACTAACTCCACCCTCAAAGGAATCAAACAACTAACTCCACCCTCAACGAATACCATAAAGAATAATAAACAAATAAAATTATTAGAGCTTAACGGATTGAGGGTTAAATTGGGGAGAAAATACGATAACGGTGAACTAAAAATAAACTTAAAACGATATTTATACTCCAGCGGGCAACGAGTATGGTAATTTCTATGCTGTACTGGATATGGCGAGAAATAATATTTATTTTATAAAGACAGAGTGAAACCTAGGATGATAGAAATCATAGAAAAGATGGACATCTAGTGCAGGTGTCCCCCCGGAAAGAACGCTCGGAAAGCACGTAAAGCCGTGGGTCCCGGCTGTCGTTTGTAGATCTTTGACAGTCGTTACTGTTAGTCAGAAGCTCTAAAAGTTATTACCATGGGGTATCGTTTTACCCAGTTACTGGGTTGTGGAGGTCCGATAGGCAGCCGATCCATGTAAAATCTGATATTCGGCTGCATCGGGTTCTAATAAAGGCCTATGCCCAATATCCTTGGGAAAAGGCCAGGCAGATGATGATCGTGTTTATACAAAATCTAGCTCGCCTGATGGCAAGCAATGACTGTGGTCGACGGTGAAGCACGCTTGCCTAGAAGTAACCTGTTTACTCTTGACTCTACAGATCCTAAGATCGTATATCAGGAAAGCTATACTACGAGTATTACTTTTAGTGCCAAAAAAATTTTTTTTTATGTATAACTTGTTACTACATAAAATACTGGTTTGTAGTAAGCCGATGTCATCTATAATTGGGTAATTTATGTGGTGATTTTATTACGGACATGGAGCTGTAAATAATTGTTAAAAATCAATTAATTTTATGTCGGTTCTTGTGTGTAATTTTTATGACTAATTTCCACATTAAAAGGTACAGTATATTGACTAGTAGATAGACGTTGTTTGACTGAAATAGAACTTCTGTGGCCAAGTGTGTACCGGCTGATGCTAAATTTCCACAGACTATAATTACTGGTTTTTATATTAATATAAATTAACAAAAGATGCAAGCAATATTTTCACAATTGAGCTGCTAAGCCACAATTGTTCAAAAGAATTGCTATCAGCAACATAAAAAACCTACAAAAGAGGACTGACCCTGTATATAGCTCATCGCTCAGGTCCTGTCTGGGACTATCTTTGCAGATTACCGTGACCCTGCCACGTAAAGGGCAATTGAATTTAGGGTGGAATTTTGGTCAGTCAGGTTCTGAATCCCGTTCGTCCTCTCAGGGCGGACATACTGGTTTGATGATTAACCTCCCTGATGATTATCATCCTCAAAAAGGTTTTTAGATCAGAGTAAATATTTTTTTCTGGCACTAATTCTGAGATATGCAGTTCTAAGCTCCTCTAAAAATACAATGCTATTCCCATATTTTGACATATCCGCCTTATTCTACGCTCCAAGTACAACCTACTTTGGAAACTGGTTCCTATACATACGTGAGATAACACATACAGACGGAGGTCAATTTAGCTGTATTACATCATCAAATAGCTATGATAACCATAGCGGCTAAGTAGGGGCCGATATTTTTAAAGTTGGGTCGCATGTTTCAATTTTATGGCCTGTCTAGTTTTTGATAGAGTTTGACTTTGAAGAGTGTCATATATTCGTCACTGCCATGTGTGTGTGACAGTTTATTACAAAATTAAAAATACAAGCTTTTGCTCAGACATTGCTCTCAAAAATAATTCAAAGGAAAGCTAATAGGAATAATAGGAAGAATATCTTCCACTTATAGGAAGAATCTAAAAATTCAGTGGTAGGATATTCAAAAACAATTTAAAAACGTAAATGTAGATACATACAAACTGTCAATTTTTTCTTATCTGAGCCTATACTAACACTAGGGCCACACTAAAGGGAAATTCCGTTAATAATCGCGTCAATGGACGTTTGTACGTCTATTATCGTGAAAATCAACGGGAATTGCAGTTAGTGTGGCCCGGTTATAATATAGAAAGAAAAGGCATATAAGACTAGTAAGTAAATGGTGGATGATGACTGTTTTACGTTCCTTAGTTACCTAATTTCTTTGTATTAGTGAACTGTATTTAATTGGGGAAATACGGTAAAGGGAGCATTTATATTTAAATTGAAATAATTATAATATTCAGTCGTTAAAATATACCTTACAGGAAGTTATAAATCAGGGAAACCATATTACCAATTTTGATGAGGACAATTTGTAAAGGAAACTGCTTCCAAAATTGGTATGATTTGACATTAAATTGATTTATTGAAATATAACTTTGAAGAAGAATATTTATATACTTAATTACATATTTTTAATTATGATAAATTATAAATCTTATTATAGGTAATAAACAACCTTTAATAAAAATTAACATTATTATTATCATTGAGATAGACCATAGTGCCTACCGAGGATTATCTGCCTCACATTGCTATACGCATCACGACCATAAATAAATTAAAAAAAAAAAACATTATTCATAGCTGACATCTATCTCTTTCGAGAGAGAACTGCAACTGTATTTGATATTTAGCTAGGCAGGGCCTGCTTTAAGTCTATGGTCATTTACCTTATTCAAAAACTTCAATAAGTAGTTTGAAGTTAAAGACCTTTTAAAGAGGTACAAAGTAAGTCGATTGTAGCTTTTACTACATTTTCATGACTTTCAAAGAAGTCGAAAATTTTATTATTTCTGTTAAAAGTTTCTTTTTTAACCTAATGGTTTATAAAATTAAAATAAACACCAATTTCTGCTAGATAGTCTGCGTTTGATCAAGGTCATTCTCGCATTTTTTACGTAAACAACATTTTTAGTTGCTGCATCTAGTCTACCTAGTACCTACATAATGTATACGAATTTGTTTACTTTAAACAAATCGATTCAGTAGCTAAGTGTGAAATACAAATTTAGCATTACATAGCTAATTAGCCATATTTAGCCAGTGTAGGAAAATGTGTTAATTAATAATTACGATACGTACAAACGTATATAACTGTTGACACATCGTTATAAGTGTGTTAATAACAATTGTATTTTAAATGTAGGTAAAGTGTGTGTCAGATAACTGTGAGAATCAGTTGTATTATTTTTGCGATTTTAAATATGGAATACGGTCCATAGACAAAGTTGTTTAGTCTATGAAATGTCCTTAAATGTGACCACACCTTTTTTTTAATTATACTAGTAGCTGCCATTTCGCACGCGTGTTTTCGAAAATAATCATTAATATTTTACCACGGGAAAGTGGTATTCCAGACTATTGCTTATCTCTGACCAAAATTTCATTATAATCGGCTAAGCCATTTTGACGTGATCGAAACTTTCGCATTTAAAGGTAGGTAATATTAATTACGCTAATTAATCAGTGACTCAATTTCTGCTTAGACACACAGATAGTTTAGTCTAAGTGTTAATCCAACCAGTAATTATTGATCCCTCTAAAAATAGAACGGACTTGTTATCACTTCAATGGACACGCTCATTAAACAAAAAATCGCGTGTATCTGTCGCAAAAATAACCTTCGTTTTCTTGTACTGAGTAAAACTTTAGTTTCTGTTGCGAGTTTAATAATAAATTTTGGCTATTCGCCACCAAACGCACCGGCACTGCATACACACAAAAATGATCAACAAATTAAGGATCTGAAGACAAGAATTTGTAATCTGACGTACCTCTAACAGGCAGGAAATGATCCAGCAATTAGCGTTTCACTATATCACTTTCAGTTTTCTTCGAAATCACTGTTAGCCGAGCTTGATCACGAAACAAAGGAACTATAGAGTTCACAATTACATCATCGATTATTCGAGGAAATTAACAACGTAGGGTAACATTAAACACCATCAATTAGCATAAGCACTCGAATTTTGAAAAGAGAACTTTGATAAAATTCGCGGGTTTTTCTGTTCTTTTTTTTATTTTCGGCCAGCTGTACGACTAGTGTCGTCCCCCGGTCGTATGTGAATCGAATTAACTTGATTGGTTAATTGAAACTGTTGTGTGTTGTGCGTCGTGATAAGCGTCGAGAGGTCGCGCGTTGACTGTTCACTCGCTGTATCATTGACGCCGCCTCACGTGCGTTGCATGCAAAAAACAGACATAGCCCGCTGACTCTCACACAGGCCACTATTCCTACGTAAATTGTTCGATCATGACTGCGAGTTGGGATATTTCGGGATGTGTATCTTATTTTAGTGCAACACATTATTAATTTCCAGTCTGCACTTCTGTAGGTTAATCTACAAGAGAGATTTAGCAGAGTTAATGTTCGTAGCTAGTGGGTACGTACGACTCTAGAGGAAAATCATAAAAAATATATTTTAGTGAATAAGTCACGTACTTAACCAACCATATCTCCAAGTTATTATTACTAAAGAATAATAAGCAACCTTGAAGTTAATGAGTCAAACGAGAATTATTTTTCAAGTTATTATTAACAACCAGCTTTAAGAGTCCATACAACGATGGAATTCCATTTCTATCGGACACAATGAAATGATGGGAAAGTTTTCAATTCCCACGGCGAGAATGAAAAGCGAATCTATGGTTTGAAAGACACAAGCTTCTATACTCTATGGTTAAAAAATTAAATAAAGAACGCTAAATTAAAGATTTCAAAAAGCATTGGCTGGATTTATGGGCAGTGACGTCATAAAAAAGATATTCCGCGAGCAGTTGGTGTAGTTATTCATTGATACAAACACGTGTCTTACGTAGTATTTTCGTAAAATGATCTAATGGCATCTTTAATTCATGGAAACGTATACTTAAACGACAACAGTAGTTTAAAATCCAATAATATCTAAGTGTAAGAGTCATCTCTTTCGTCAGGAATCAAAATTGTCAATGACATATCTGGATTCGGAGAAGCCATAATGATGAGTGATAATGACATAAGAATTGTACAAGTTCCGAGAAAGGAGACTGCAAATGAATCAACGACTGGTGAGAAAAGTGATATTGGAAGCCATACGGGAAGCAATACAGCAGTGATTGAGATAGAACTAAACATACACACAGACACGATCATAAGAAAAACACCAGTTTTTTTAAAAACACAGATAAATTTTGTAACGTAGCGCTTAGTCATATTCAAAATGAACGAAAATAACGCCAAAAACAAAAATACAGACTTTAAAAAGTCCTTCACCCTGTCATAGGACATTCCAAAAATACCCTCGAGAGAGTAATTTTCATAAATAATCGCACATTTCGTTCCCACCTCGATCCGTGCGGTAGAATGTGAAAACAGTGGCATTTCGCCAACTGACGTGACCAGCTATACCATCAGTATCGGCGTACTTTGATAGCCCCACGGCTGGACGACTATTTAAAAACAAATAAAAGCTAGATATTTCTACTTTGTTTTCCATGTTGGTGTTCAAAAACTGAGATTTATGAGTAACAGCTTCCAAAGCTCAGTTTCCATCATTCTCCTGCCCTGATACCAATTCATTGATGGTTGTAATAGAGATCCAATTCAAATGCTATTCGCAAGCATTTGCACAGGACGGGAACCAGCCAGCCTAGTAAAGATCTGCCAAAATATCGTCTGTTTCAATTCATGGTAACCGGTTTTTTCGTCCATTACTTTTGTATAGTAATATGCCGATAGTAATATAAAGTCAGTCTGGGCGGAAAGCAAGGCCTGATCAATAGCCATCGCATTTTCAGTACCAATATTTTGCATAGAGCGGCTGTTTGACCATCACAATAGTTACTAGAAAGCAATACTTAATCTTGGTAAGACTGGATATCAGACTTTCGGTCTTGTAAAGACAGCACCTTCAAATAACAGCTGGGACATGTAATGGATGGATGTACCCATCTACAGATAGTTGCCATAAAACTGTTTCAGACAAACAAACAGTTTAATCGATGGTGGTATTAGAAGTGACGGGTGGCGCGAAACGCTTTGAAAACATACCGAAATAAATGAATGAGTTACGTTACAGACGCATGACGCATGCGCCGTAATTATCCAATTGTTGTTCTTTTGTTTTCAAAGAATCACAAAGATTAGCCGGAAATGAATTACATCTACGGCAAGTAATAGACATAGTGTAATTTATTGGCTCAATTTAATGATGTTTTAACAACCTGTTAGTTTTACGCAATACTGTCTTTCAAAAACGTAAGTACCTTATAGCATTGTTTTACATGTGTTGGAATAAAATGTTTGTTTTTATTAACAATAAAATTCCCAAGGACACATTCATAAAATTATTACTAAACAATGACTTTAGTATTCTAAAGATTATGGTCCATTGGCTGGAATGTACAAAATGTCTCTACAATTGTACTTTGAGGACCACCACGGACACCGCCCCTACATATAGGCTTCGTGAAGGCTTCTACATGAAGGCCTTAAACCGATTGCGAAGCCAGGTTCGTCGCTACAACTTGGTTCGGGGTATTGTGTTGAAGAAAGGTGCGACTGTCATCACCAACGATGGCCCACCATCTCACTGTGGCGATCGAACGAAGCTCATATTATAATTAAAAGGAATCATCGCCGCAACGAAAGAGTCAAAAAAAAAGTACCTGATGTCGATAAGGTCTAAGACGAGGAGCCAATCAAGATGCAATTACGAAAGTCTAGTTATTCATTCTAATTCAGGCGCCAACCAAAATTAGAAACGGTTATCAGTCCAAAAATCAATCGTGTGTTGAACCGTTATTAGGTCATGTGGTGTCAAGGTGCGAACCGTTTCGAGTTGTTGCCCAATCAGAAATACTAGTACGGGATCATCCTATATCATATTATTAATGCCAAATTGAGTTTCTTATACCGCTGGACTGATGTTGATGTTTTTTTTTCAGAGCTACATGAGATTTTTTTAAAGGTGTAGAAATCACCAAATTAGTCCACCTGTAGGAGTGTCAGACTCTTCAGACGAAAAACCACCCTGTTCCTTCACATTATGCCTATTGCGATCCTGAATCCGGTCATATGCCACTTAAAACATACAACTTGGATAGGGCGAGGGAAGCTGTGGGAAATAGTTACCTAGTTGAATACATTATCAATGAAGTGCAGAAGTATTATCTGCCTACATAAAAGATTTGAGGATGCATCCAGTAAAATTGGACCAATTAGGCCAATGCATTGACCTAAAGGAAACCAGTAGAGTAGATAAATCCGGAAGGCGTTGGCGTTACCTTTCAACAGGCTTGGGTGTAGGAGCTGTTCCATTTGGTGAGGTAAAAATGGCCACCCCCTCTTAAATGTGGGTGTCGCAAAATTCCAGTAAAGGTGTGTCCAGTGCAGTGGGCGCAGCATTATCTTTGTTTGTTGAATAGAGTGTTAATAACTTAGCTTATAAACTAAGCTGGGTAAAACAAACGATCACTGGTCAGCAAGGAATTTGAAGTCATGAGGAGAGGCTATAGCCTAGCAGTAGGATGTCACAATCTAGCATTTTTAACCAGTGCCGAAAATAGGGGGTGAGAGGATAGGGAGTAGACTTTGCTTAGCCCCAAGGTGCAGTGAAGATGCTCGCGTTAGGCTCGCAAAATTCTTGTCGGCACAGAGCGCAACTAGTGAACATCAACTTTGGAGAAAGACCGAAACTTGGCACGAGTTAGTATCATAAAGTTAGGTATGTGTCTGTGTACAGACGCAGGCGGAAGTGGAACGTCTTCAATGTAGGCGGGATCCGGGTTTAGTTCGCCTGTACGTTTAGTTGAGATACATTTATGTACAACTAATACGATATGATGACTGTTGATGGCTGAAATTTTGAATCATTTAGAAGAATTTGCAAAAACAACAAAGACGACAACCAAATTAAAAACTCAACCTTGAGACGTTCTTCTCAGTTTACAAAAGCGATTCTAGTTGATCGAAAGACGTCACTAATAGACGGTGAAGGAAAACAATTTTAGGAAACTATTACTTAGTAGCTCAGAATAGCAACACACCGTAAACAAAGGTGGTTGTTTATAGTTATTCTTTTTCAGTATGAGAAGAGAATTCTCAACAACAAGCTCACGATTCAACAGCTCAACTTGATCAAAGACCATCTGGAGTTGGCTCAACTTGTCTTCCATAGTTCTCCATCATTCGACATCTTCTTTCTAGCATAAAGTTCGCGATGCGTAGCATGACACCGTACAAAGATTTAGTCGACGAAAGAATAGACGGAATTACAGAATGTAGAATCATTTCTATCATTTTAACCATGACACAGTTTAAGGCGAAGAAGAAAATATCGTTTCCAGTTTTCTATCGCCTACAACTCATGCTAGTATTAATCGAGCAAAAATTTGTTCCATTTGTTTGTTATCAAAATCAAGGCATTTATTGATTGATATTAGGCCAGTTAAAGGCTTTTTGAACAGTCAAAATAACTTTGTCTATTCTTGGTATAGATAAGAAATAGAATTGGTCACGCTACACGTGCTGGGGGCGTTGCAACTTGCAAGCAAGATAGCGTATAAACCTTTTCAAATGCACTTGACTGTATAACAATATTAGCTCAACATAAGCACACAAACTAAATAGGGAGGAGTGATATAAATGGAACTGGTTCCCAGCGTGGCCGGAGTGGCACACTGACTTGTGACAGCCATTGTGCATTGATTAGATAACGATTGCGCCACAGCTCGCGCAGATGCGCACGGGCATTAAAGCGACCAGAGTCAATATTTAGAAGGTCGCCATCTTTTTGGATTTTGTGAGACAGTTGTTTTTTCTTTTTCTGTTTTGTTCTACTTAAAAATTCGATCGATAAACCATCTAAAAGTGCGTTAGAAAGAATTGTAAGAGAGTTTTTCGGTCGTTCCTACCGAATTATAGAGAGTTCATGAACATTCTAGAGTATTTTTCATAGAATATGTACTTCTTATACAGTACTTAAAAATAGAGTTTCAGGCATTTGCTTTTTTAAATTATTGAGAACAATTAGGTGGGTTAATATCATCAACTTTGCACCAACCAATCAATCAATCCCCACTGGGCCAGCTTGGTGGATTATTGCTCATTCCCTCTCACAGAGGCTTAACACGCTGGCCATTTCGATTTTCAAAAATTATGTAAGAATTCCAGTGATTCAAGAGTAATGTGAGATAAGCTCATAATTCAACGTGAATCTCAGATATCTAATTAGCATTAGATTAGGTATGTAGATGATTAATACTGGCATATCAAATATTGGGCATTTGTCCAGCTCGTTAACTAGTTACTGGTTAGATCATCAAATGATTGCTATGGATTTCACACTATGTAATTTGGGCTTTATGTGTTCGAAAACGCTATGAAATCCACCACGCGAGCCCAGTGCGGGTTAGTAGACGTCACATGTCTTCGAATTTTTGGTTTAGGACATGCCTGTTTCCTTACGATGTGTTCCTTCACTGTTTTGAGAGCAATGGTGTTGAAACAAATTACACAAAGTAATTAGCCTGTCGGAGTTCGCACCCACGACCTACAACTCGTAAGTCGGGGCCGATACTTAGTTAGTTGTTGTTAAGTTAGTTGTAGGGGCTGCTTCCAACTGATCTTATTGAAAATCTATAGTGGACATCCTACGGCTCATAATTATGATGATGAAAATTCGGATTATTCTTTGTTATTCATGTGTCATAGTCATAAACCACGCTCCAAATATTCATTGAAATTTATTACTAGTAACCAGACTCTAAGTGCAGACATTTAGTGACAAAATGACGCGAGACCTAAAACCATAAAACATTATTTAATGTTTTTGGCACCTGATATTCAATTTTGCAAAATTCTAGGTTGACTGAGTCAGCCATCTAAAGATTATTTTATGAGTGGCAGACAGTATGGTGGACGGATCTGCCAAATCTGTTCCCAACTATATTGGGGTCGGCTTCCAGTCGAACCAGATGCCGCTCAATATCAGTATTTTACATGAAGTGACTGCCTATCGGACCTCTACAACCCAACGGGATAATACGACACCCCATGGTAGGACTGGTTGTCAGAATTCTTCAAATGACAGCCGAGACCAACGGCTTTCCGAGCCTCGGAGGAGGTCGGAGAACGTAGTTGTAGTTGTTCTGGGTCTACTTAGTTGTTGTTGTATATATGTAAGTCTTAATGTTTTGAAACGCACTCAACACACAGGAGAAATTTCTTGAGTGGATATTCCAAGTTTAAAAAAAAAAATAGAGTTGAAAATATAAAACTTATGTCAATATTCATAATGATGCGGATTAATCATTTTAAATTAATTAATCTCATGTTGTTTACCTTGAAACAGGTGGCATTTACAGAAGAGCAATCATATAATTTGAAATATAATCTCTATTCATAGAATATTATATAATTTGGTTCCGTGTTACAATGCAGTTCATTGGCCTTGGCGACTTCAGTAGGTTTGATGATGATGATGATATGTTTGTTTGCGGATAACTTCGTCGTTTATGAACCGATTTTGATGGTTCTTTTTTATATAATTAGAAAAATCACACTATCGAGAGGATCGGTAGAGATGGAGCAAGGCTTTTGCACAGAAGTGAGACAATATAGATAAAAAAAAGTAATCTATACTAATATTATAGACCTGAAGAGTTTGTTTGTTTACGCGCTAATCTAGACAACTACTGGTTCGAATTGAAGAATTCTTTTTGCGTTAGTTAATGTATTTATTGAGGAATTCTATAAACTATAAAACATCACGTTATGACCAAAAGGAGCCCAGCAGTGGGGTTGAAAACCCGGGAAACAGCGCCTATTTTTCAGATTTTTACATTGTTTCATACTCGTAATGTTAACCGAAATTAAGTTTAATATCTGTAATTCTGCGGTTATGTTTTCAGTATTAAAGTAATTTTCCCTCCAAAACCGCGATTACACAACAGAAATAGAGCAATATTATTATTTTTAATTTGTCAACAACGGATGAACGAGTTATACTGATAACCTAACATTGCGACACTGTAATACGATAAATTAACATATTAATAAAATTATATCAGTACAGGGTTCTTTTGGCGCGTAGCCGTGAATACACGACGCCAACTTGTTTTTTTAGTAATGCAATTTCCACTGACAAAATTATCTTTTTTAAACAAACCAAGCCTACCTAGCAAGTTATTATGCATGGAGCAGACTGCAGTCGCTTCATATTCCTGTTTTTGACTTTTCAAAATTGCCTAAAACAGGACTATTTATAAAATAAAAAATCTATGCGCTTTACTTCAGAACTACTACACTTAATAGTTCTAATACTTTGTTAGTTTGGCCTTATAAGGCTTAATATCTGGTTGACAGAGCTTCGCTCGGTTTTTAAAATGTCTATATCTTGGGAACCGAGCTTTTCTTAAACCTGGGACTCGATAAATCGATTCCTTGAGCTGAAAAACCCCTAATCTGTAACTTTCATGAAAATCCTTGGAGCCGTTTCAGAGATCCTGATTACATATAAATAAATATACAAGAATTGCTCGTTTAAAGATATTAGATAGATTAGATAGCCATCGCAAGCATCGCATAAAATATTCTTTTGTGTTCTACCAGGCTAAGCTTGGTAGTTTCGCTAGATAAAAGTCCATATTTAGTGTTTGAAATGCCATTTAAGAGCCAAAACAACCATGTACTATTTCAGGTGATGACGTAAGGCTGGGCGCACGAATGAGGTATCAATACTATAGCGTGAACTCAGCCTAGACGCAGGCGCATACAACGAATGATCTAATAGTTGACCTAGAGAGGAACCTTCCTGTTCGTGACAGAGCAATGTAACAAAAGTCTGTATTTTATCGGAAGAGACTTCAATAGATATTTTAATGACGACGGGTTGAGTTCATAGCTTCTTAGTTATTATTTGTACAGTTTTTCCGGCCGTTATATCAGTGGAGATTTGATGCAGCACTAGTTTACACTAGGAGGACAGATAACTACTGGGGAAGACGTGTCCTAGAGTGGAGACCGCGACTTGGCAATCGTAGTGTAGGACGCCCGCCGCCGGCCAGGGTGGAGCGACGACCTGCGAAAGCCAGCGGGCAGAGACTGGATGATAAAAGCTCAAGACTGGTATCAATGGCGTACGTTAGGAGAGGCATAATATGACCAGTAGTCGAAAAATACAGGCTGATGATGATGATGGCTTATATCAGAAGTTACGTCTGATTATCCGGGCAAAAACTCTCTTATTATTGTCTCTATCATATTTTACAAGATTTGAAGTGGCGGCAATCAAAAGCGAAGTGAAACAGGCAGAGGATTTTGGCCCCGAGGGATGAAAATGAATCTTTAGTATCATTGACTTTTCTATTTCAGCAAAATTTTCTGAAGTCAATGTTCGGCGAACGAGACTGACAGTACCTCCCGCCCTGCCCTGGGTGGGAGGACTCACTTGATGATTTTACTACGAGATAAAAGAAAGCCAAATTGCCGTGTCTTTGTGCCTTATGCCATTACACTTGAACTGAACAAGCAAGTATCTGCAAGCCAGGTTGTCTAGCAATCTAAAACAATCTCGAAAAATACTTTAGTATCCATTCCTTGCCCAACAGTCCTAAGCATTATAACTATTCACTCGGGACCAAACTCATGGCCATACGACAATGACAAATCGAGTACACAGCCCATACGGTGCATCATTCAGCTGCAATAAAAGATCGGACACGTATGAATAATGTATCGAATAGTAGGCACATCATTGTGGGCAAATATCCTATGATTTGCTTACAATGGATGCACCCATAGGCCCGTTAAACTATACTAATATTCGTATTGTTGTCTCTTTATATGGTTACGTGAGGTTAGATGTAGTTGGTCGTAAAATGACGTCTTACATGCATTTGTATGTATGCAGCCAAACTTGTCATCATCCTGGCCTTATCCTATTTTTCTTGGGGTCGGAACAACACGTTTCCTTCTGTCAGACGTCAAAGCATCATTGACTACTTTTGCATTAATATAACTCCTCACACAATCCATCCATCTTTTCTATGACCTTCCTCTTCCTCTCCATCCATCAACATCCATACAAGTGACTCTCTAATTCACATGAGTGGCATCTCTCCTAGCCACAGGTCCATAGCAGGTAAACGATTCCTTTAATTTTTTCTGTAATCGCCACTTTCAAACTTCCCCATTTATATTCATTCCTCACACACACTTATGCAGCCAAACTGGCCTCCTATATTAGGCATACACTTTTAAAAAACCTTTTCAATTAAGTATGTTCAAAGAGCATCTTCTTTCAACCACAGCGTAGATGTCCTATCAGCGACACCAGACCCAAAGACACATCATGCCAGATAACTAGACATCTTTTATTGAAAACGGTAACTGATTTTCGACCAGAGCAAATGACAACACCAGGTCAGGGAGGAAGTCTCTCCATGTAAAATATTGGAATTGAAATGTAGGCCGACCTCAATGTAGTTGAGAAAAGGCTAGGCCGATGAGGGTGATCATAGGTAACAAAGAATATTGGTGCCAAAAATAACTCTTAGAAAAATACTACAGTTGCTTCATAATTAAACCATTATATAGTGAACAAACGATCTGATGAAGATCGCACTGGATGCAAGCCGCTTCCAACTGGTCATAAAGGGGAGGTGCAGCAGTGAACATCCTATGGCTGATATGATGATGGATGAAGTTCAATATCAATCACGAGCGAACATAAGAGCTTTGTCATATCTGCAGTCTAAAACAGCGATGAAAAACACGTTCAATCGAAGACTATACTAAGGTTTTATACCGTCATTGACCTTGATCAAGAGCGAAGATCAAAGCAATTGAACGCACGTTTTATGCGCGCAAATAAAAAGGCATGTGTTCATTCATTATTTTGAAAACGTTTCAAGATTTCAACTTAAACGAGTCAAACGATGTGCACTAATATCAATAGGGGTATTGGAATGGTCTCCGGAACGAATGTTTTTTTTTGTGTTAGGAGCTGGCTACGAGTACATTATTTCTGAGGCTATACATTATATTTATATCTTACAAATTAGCAAATTCATAAAATTTTAATTTAGCAAGTCGAAAAAAGTGAAGTCACGGGTATTTATCGTGGTAAAATCATCAAATGACTCATTCCCACCCAGAGCGGGAAAGGAAGGATTGTCAGACTCGTACTAACTGAAATCCATGGTTTCCTTATAGCCCTTTACATTCCAGAGGGGGTACCTAATGAGCCATTCCCGTGACCAAACAGCGCGGCTTTGTGTTGGAATACGAATCGGAAGCCTAAACTTTACACAAACAAAGTCCGAACCGAAGGCAAAAGTTAGTCATTTATTAAAAAAAGTAAACAGATAAATGTTTTTGAAATATCTTGTCTCAACACTGGCATCGAATACTGTGTTCAAACTTGAGAAAAGGTCAATTGCACTTGTCAAGGTCAAAAAATGTATTTTTTTTAAATTGAATGCCAGTTATTGATATGAGAATGGAAAGTGACTGGAGAAGCCCTTGGCTAAAGACACTAATTATTTTGATGGTACGGTTAATGTAGTGGCCATCTGCATCTGCTTTGCGTTGCAGGTGCGATCTAGAGAGAATAAAGATCTGTGGCTTACATGTAGTTGTTCGGGATCAACAAATATTTGTGTGGCCCGCAAGTAGTTGTTGTGGAATTTTCTGTTAGTAAGTTTTACTGTTTATAAACGATACTAATACAGGAGAACATCCTAGAGTGGGGCAAAGTTTTTTTTGAAGACCTAAGAGAACTTACAGACCTAATATTATTACCAAATCTGTAATTTCCTTTAGATAATGACTACATAATAATTATTATTGCATTGCAAGAACACAGGTTTCCAATATGCGACAGAAAGTGGGCTGTAAGCCAATAAATAAGTTCATGAAAATTGGGAAAGAAAAACACAATATTATTGAACTAAAGGTGAATCATTTGGTTGTAAATAACCACTGCTAATGACACAACAGACACAGTATTATGGAGCACTAACTGCAAAAATATCCAAAATAAACATGATTTCAGGAAGTGTTTGACTAAAACCGTGATTTTCCTGAAATTAACTGAAACAATAATTATCTCTTTACATAGTATAAAACAAAGTCGTTTAAGCATTTCTGTATGCGCATAACTTCCGAACGACTGCATGTAATTGGATATTTCATTTTTTTTGCATTCTTTACTGTTCGGACAAGATTTTTATTTCAGAAAGTTTCCGGAAATCTACTAGGTAGGCTAAAAATTACACCTGTGCGAAATCAGGCCCGGCCGCTAGTCAAATAAATATTAAATCAAATAATAATAACAAACAGATGACGTTCATATCTGTTTATACCACAAACAAGATACCGGTTATGTATTAGTCATAACATCTCATGTACATTAGTTGTATGGATTTGTATGTATGTATGTATGTAGGTAATGTTTTTGAATGTAATGTGTCTGGTCACCATACGATTAGGATGGTGAGTCAACCAGGACCTTGAATGTTCGTGATTTTATCATTTAATGATGCAAGTTTTGAACAAAGGCTGATAGAACAGTAGTTAATAAAAATACTATGGCTGTACGGTAGGGAGAATTCTGTTTTAGCTAAACTCGGTGGGAGGACTCATTTGATAATTTTATTGTTGACTGACTTGTACTAACTAAAATCCACGGTATTCCTTCAATAGCCCTTTACGTTCTAGGGTCATGGTTACCTGATTAGTCCCGCGACCCCAGCAGGCTCTGGGCTTCTAAGTTGGCCCTGTATGTGGATCCGCGAGGTGGATTACAATGTAATTACTACCTTTCACAAAGAGGAGGCCTGCGTTTCAGCAGTGGTAAAATATAGGCTAATTATGCTATGAAAATGTGCCTGTTTTGCATCCACATTGTGTAGGTAAATTAAACTTCAACACTTTTTGAAATATAGGTAAACATTTCAACTATGTTTTGAAGATGTTGAAGTTTTGGTAAAAATACAAGGGTATTTGTAAAACATTAACAAACTTTCATGAGCTGTTGATAAAGATAAGCGTCCACAGGTCCGCATCGTACGTATCGGACGCATCGCATGAAGCGGGTTAATTAGACTGCGTCCGCTGTATCGGCAGCTATCAGATTGCCGACGCGAGTATCAGCAATCGAATTGCTGATACCACCTGATGTCCACTGATCGGCAATCCGTATGACGTCATCGGTACGCATCGCATGTTGTCATTGCCGATGAGTCGTTCGTACGATGCGGATTAGTGGATGCTGTTGTATGAGTTTTAATACGAGGCAAACTAAAATCCGTTGCGTACGATACGTGCAATACGAACCTGTGGACGCTTACCTTAATTCTTCATCTCCAAATATATTTTTTTGCTGTGCCCTACAGGGTCCAAGATTGTCTTATGGAAAAATGTTTACAATCTAAGCCTACATTGTGGAATGCAATAAAGAATTGAGTTCAAAAAATAACTTTTGAAATAAAGCCAAACCTGAAAAAAAAAATAGCACAGGTGTCTAATACAAAATAGAATATTTTTCCGTTGATAATGTATGACCACCGTATGGCCAATGTATGGCCTCCTCTCACGGAGAGGAGGCCTGTGTCCCAGCAGTGGGAAACTGGGAACACTTATAGGCTGATGATGAATGTAGGAAAAATCTGATCTTTTGAAGATTTCAGTGTTTAATGCATTACATATTAATAATCTTAATCTCTTGTATACATAAGTATTTCTCAGTGCAAAATCTTTTAGTTATAATAATTTGGTTTTATCACGCACTAAAATAAAGTTGATGACATAAGCATAACCCACAATATAAAAGGTCAGTAAGATAACCACATGCAAAAACTTATAACAAAATTATATTTTTAGATATTACAGAATCTACCAATCGTGGGACATTATTGAAGTTTGTTACTCATTTCAAAATAATGTTGCATTTTTCATCATTACAATCATAAATAATTACTTCATAGAAAGTCTATTATTTATGCATTTTTAGGGTTCCGTGCCCAAAGGGTAAAACGGGACTCTATTACTAAGACTCCGCTGTAAGTATAATACTAAAATCAGAATAAAATAAATATTTTAGGGGGCTCAACTCATTACAATTCAACTCCTTGCCTGTATCCCGTCTGTATTTCCGAACAGCTATAGCCTTGGGGTCTTCAAGTCAGCAAATTATTTTTGCTGCCTATTTTATAGATACGGAACCATACGTGCGCGATTCGGAATCACTTTTTGGACCTGTTTTTTACATACATAACAATAGTCAATACAATAATATGAATGTGGTCAAACAACTGTCCATAACGTACCGTGATTATTGTGTTCTGAACGGTGCATAAAAAATTAAATACTTTGTTTACATGTGACTTCATCGTTTTGCCTATTTTGTATTCCTTTGTAGTTATTATTCGTGTCAATACTCTTTATGTGTGTCATAATTTGTATTTTAACTCCCACACAAATTATGTTAGGTATGCACGTTTTAAATTCTACGAAACGTTTAAATAGACGCCCAAATATTATTGTAGTAGTATTGGTAGTGTTACTTTACGTGCGCAGGAGTTGATTATGGGGGTCGCTGCACTGACTTAAAAGGGCACGTTCAGAAACACAAAAGGGTTACCTATGGAAAAGGGTACTAAGGTCTTTATAAATAGTCCCTCCGCTCCACCCAATTCTTCACTTATTAAGATTTAATAACCAATTTGAGATCATAACTGACTTATGAATGCTTCAATTTATAACCAAATTAAATTAAAAACCAAAGGAATCGAAATCAAAGAAAACTGACTAAAAATAGTCTTTAATTAAATACTAATTGACTCATTACTTTCAACATCAATAAGATCCCAAAACATCATATTTTTAAAAAATAAACATTTCTCGAAAATGAAGATATATTTAACTTATAACGCAGCTAAACAAACATTCAAATATTTTAAGAGTTTTGTAAATATTTATCGATCTGTGGCTGACTAATGGCTCCCGCACTTTAGGTCACATTTAAGTTCATTTCTCGTAACAAACAAATGTTTTTACAGATACAGCCTACCTTATTATTATTGTAGGGCAAATATTTCTATGGATAGACTTTCGATTATCGTGATATAAGAGACTTTATCACAAGATTTAGTGTATTTTGTACACAGCGTAGTACTTGAAGTACTTAATGACTGCATTTATTGTATGGAAAATAGCAAAAGCTCCTCTTGTGTATGAACTTCAATGTTTTTACTTTATGTCGCATTAACGTGAAAAGTCATACGAGGGCTTAAGGACAAGAGAGCAGTGGTGGCCCCGATTTACGGAGGTTCGAACTAGCCCAGGCCCACTTTGAGTTGATCCACCACCACTACTCTCAAAACGGTGACAGAAAACACCGTGAGGAAACCGGCATATCCTTTTTTCAGACCGATATAACGGGTTAGGTTGTCTCCTAACCCGTTACATCGTCGGCCAGATGTCTATCGCCCATTTAAAAACTGGCCTGTGGGCCAGAGGTCCCCTTTTTAAAATGTGCATGGGTACATTCCCATAAGTCGATATAACCATCAATACTTGAACTGTTTTGGTTGGGACAAACGCTCAAGTATTCAGTAAAATGTGTGAACAGTGCTCTTAGCACGAATTTTCAGTATTTGAGAAGTAAAGTAAACTGGAACTTTGACAATTTCAAATTGACAATTTTTGAGGAAAAAATTAGTTCCTGCTTCGCACACCAGAGGCGCTGTTCCATTTTTCCATGCAAGAAACGCTGTAAATACTGTGAAGTAAAAGAGTGAAAATTCGTGCTAAGGGTACTGGAAGAACTCAATAACATTCTTCACATTGTTAAAAACGTCAACAATTCTTTCAAGAAATTCAAAAACGCTGAGATGACATATTATACAATCGTACGATATGATTCTACACGAGTATTAAAAACAATAATATAAAAGTCGAATGTTGCTGACCTTACTCAAATACTTTGTGAACTTATGTCGATGATGTAATTCTAGAAAACAGGTTATAGTGTCGAATAGTCGTTAGTTTCGAGTATTTTGCTGGATTTTAGACAACTTGTAAGATTTTTGGATAATATTTACCTAAGTATGTGTGGATGTTTTAAATTTTAAATTTTTTGTATGTTGAAAAAATTTTAGTTCAGTTGATTTATTGTGTATTTGCTTTGTAGTACAATCATTCGTGGTAAGCTAAATGTGTGCGTCTATTTGCATTATGCAATCAATAAATTGTTCATAATTTTAATGAAATATTTTTAACGCCAGAAAATGTTTACTAATAATGTTTGAAAACACCCAAATTATTATAAGTCCTGTTTGGAGAAACAAAAAAAAAATAAACACCGATTTTATTATTATTCACTCATTTCAGAGTAAAAAATACATTAATTATATCAAAATGGTAAAATTAAAATACAAATATAAATACAGCTTCATGCCTGCACCTAATTGGCTCGCTCCCAAGTTCATAAAACGCGAATTTTGACGGATATCATATGATCGTCATAATCCGAGTGCAAACGGCTGCGGTGTGCGTAGGCGCACGCATTTAGATCAAAGATCTGCAGTTGCAATGTGTCACTGGAGTGTTGCACTGATTGAGTGGGTACACTTGAGTGTTATTGAACTGAATAGGCTAGTTTCCTAAAAAAATGTAATTAGTCCGTCTTTTAGATAATTCAAAAATAAGGGACACGTATTTTTTTATTTGTAAATAAGACCAAAAATGACAAAGATATAGCTTATTAAAGTTACGTGTGACGTCAAGATGCGTGGCATTTTTCGCGCAGAGTGACGTCACAGGTAACTTAAATAGGCTATTATCTTTGTTCTTTTTTGTTTAATCGAAAAAAGAAAAAATACGTGTCCAATATTTTTTTTATTATCTAAAATACGGACTAAATAGAATGTAATTATTTTGACCCTGGAAACTACCCTATTGTCCGATAAAGTCATTTGAGATCCGCAAAACAATATTGTTTCTAAGCCTGCAATTTAGAACACTTTAAAAACAATATTGAAACCGTACGAGGCCACCAATTGGAGATAAAAATGTACTAATCGATACGCAACATGAAAATTATGATCTTATAAATAATTTGATAGAAAATATTAATAAACATTAATATACTACGTTTTCTTGTTCTCATTCTTCTTTACTTTAGAATAGAATAGAAAAGAATAAGATTTATTTTCTCACCACAATATATTATACTCGTATCTATACTATAACTAGACTATAAACCTGTATTTTCAACACAATTTTATTATGATCTCGTGAGTTGACTGCTGTCCACAATATTACCCACTCGCTGGAACGTCCTAAGAATCCAAATAATTGCACCCATTAACGTCATTGACACTGTTATTAACGTAGCCACCAACCCGGACCAACCAAAAGGTAGGGCAAGCTGCAGAGAAACGAAACCCTTTACTAGTGACATTACAACCAAAAGGGAATTCACTTTTTCTACAGCTGACTGTAGCATCGTCTCGATCAAAAGAAGAGTTACCTATAGGTGAAATTATCATAGATTCTTTTAATATTTTTTTCCGAATTTTATCTATGGCTTCTGTCTAGCTCAGCAGAGGCACAGATGAGGCCTTAAGTACGATTCACACCAACCGGCCGGACCCGGCGGCATTTTACAATGCGGTAAAGAACATTGGAATCTATCAACAGTAAATACAGTTCATATTTGCTTGCAAAATTATCTCCGTCGGCATTCCGCGACACGTAGCGACGTGTCCCGTAATTTGCATGCAAATATGAACTGCATTTACTGTTGATAGATTTCAATGTTCTTTACCGCATTGTAAAATCCGGCCGGTTGGTGTTAATCTTACCTTAGTTATATGGAAAAGAGTACACGAAGCAACTGGAACTCCTGCACAATTCATATCACAAAAAAAAACTACTTACCGGTATCACCCACAGCTTGGCTAAGCGTATTCTCAGTCACCGGCCGCAAAGCTTCAACCGCACTGATATACCCCAATCGATCAGCAATCGCACACGCTGTCTGCCCATTCTGTGGACCAAGAGACTTCTTAACTTCTTTTTTCTTATAAAAAGACGGGTTTAAGGCCCTTAGCAATGGACTGAACATAGTTGAGTTGCAGTCTTAACGATACAATGATTATAAATCAAGTAAATTGATTCGCAATCAAAGTGTTTTCCTACTCGCTGGGCTACTGTCCGACTGGTAGCGAGTAGCGGCAAGTGAGTAGGGCTAGTAAAAGCTAGTTAAAACTCTGACCCACTTTTGGGAATTTCTCCTATATTATCATAGGTGCCTTTTTAAACATTTTAATTCACATACAGCCACAGACAGACACAGAACAACATCTGTTGGCCATACAAATATTTGTTCTGTGCGGGAATCGAATTCGCGAAATGCAGCGCATCAGCCAATCGCTCAGCCAGTAAAAAAACTGCGCTTTCGATAGGCGGATGTCACATTTCTCGAATTTTGGTTCTGGGTTATGACGATTTCCACACGATGTTTTCTTTTACCGTTTTAGAGAAAATATAATCAAAAAAATAAAAGAATCTCACAAAGAAATGCGCCTGGCTCGATTCGAATCCACAACCTTCAACTTGTAAGTCGGGGCCGTAACCACTCGGCCAATACTGCTCTTCGCGTTTTTAATAGTAATCATCTGCGGCGATTTCGTAAAAATACAGTCGTATAGCTAGTCGCTTATCACCGACAGTAGGGCAGAAACCTTACCTATTATATGAAACAGAGATTCCTGAGTGGTATAACGTATGAAATTGACGCGTGTATCCGAAGCACTTCATAGATACTCGGTTATTTAATTTATTGATACAGATAACTCACTCAATATACTTAATTCACTTTATGAAGTGAGAAATTTAATTACTTTTATTTATTATTCTCTCTTACGTCATGCTTAATAGCGAGACTAGTCCAAGGATATTTCGAGTGTGATTTTTATTTTGATTGGTTTGCGAAGGACAGATAGGCAGTTCCATGTTAAATATTGATATTCAGCTGCATCTATTTGAAGTGGAAGCCGAACCTAATATAGTTGGGAAAAGGCTACGCAGATGAAAATTATTATACAGACACTTTCGGTCTTTCTAGATTTGTCACATCACATGATTCAAAATCTGGCATGAAACTCTATAGTTATTCTTTTAAAAATATTTTTTTCTTTCGGGGATCCCGTATTTTTACCTATAGCACATTTTAAGTATTTACGGCGTTTAGTGTACGGAAAATGAAAAAACTCCTCTAGTGGACGAACGAGAAACTATTTTTTCATCAAATTTGGGAGTTCCCGTTTACTTTACGTTGCATAGACTTGAAGTCGCGCTAGTGCCTCCGAACCGTTCCAATTCGCCTGTTGGTCTAGTGGTTAGTGACCCTGACTGCTATGCCGGAGGTCGTGGGTTCGAGTCCCACCCAGGACAAATGTTTGTGTGATGAGCACGATCAATTGTTCTGTGTCTGGGTGTAATTTATCTATAATATGTATGTATTTAGAAATATATAAGTATGTTTATCAGTTGTCTAGTACCCATAACACAAGCTCTGCTTAGCTTGGGAGTAGATGGCGTTGTGTGATAGTTGGGGAATATTATTATTATTATTTTAAGACAATCTAAGTGGGCCCATAGAGGCATTTTGATTATAACAATGATAATATAGTGATACTTACAGCGGACAGTGCGTTGGGATCAGCGTTTTGCTTCAAAAGCAGCTGGATTATCAGCGTATGTCCTTGTTGAGCCGCCTGATGCAGGGGCGTGAACCTGTTGATGTCACATTGTCATTAATATTTCAGCTTTAATTTACTGTATATGGCTGTCAGTCTTTCCAAGGGCAATCGTATTAGGCCGAGACTCCACCAAAGCTGTGCGAGTCGAGACGTGTTTTGAGCAACCAATAGAATTGCGTTATTGACACAGCTCCACTCCGGCAACGCAATTCTATTGGTTGTTCAAAACACGTCTCGACTCGCACAGCTTTGGTGGAGTCTCGGCCTTAGCCAGTTTACGGGTTGTGGTGTAGAGTCCGTATCTGATTATAAGCAGTTTCTCTATTTAATATACAGATTTTGGTTGAATCCGGTTGAACTTAGAGCAGACTCCAATAAGGGAAAAGGCGACCTTTTCCCTTATTGGAGTAGATTAAATGTTTCTCTGGTCATTTCGGATTGCCATTGGAGTAGTGGCCGAGTGGTATCGGTCCCGATTTACGAGTTGTAGGTCTAAGTTCGAACCCCACCAACGCATTACTTTGTGTAATTTATTTCATCACCACTGCTCTCAAAACGGTGAAGGAAAACGTCGTGAGAAAACCATCTCGAAAATGTTCGAGAACCAAAAATGTAAAGACATGTAACATCTACCAACCCGCACTGGGCCCGCGTGGTGGATTATGGCCCATTTCCTCTTACAGAGAGGAGGCCTGTGTGACTGTGTCCCAGCAGTGGGAACATTATAGGCCGATGACGATGATATCCAAAAGCATCGACTTCTATTACCACCAATTCGCACTAAGCGTTTCCAGACGTCTTTTATAATGCGGACAGCGAAGGAGTGAAACTCTCTCTCTGCGGCTGTGTTTCCGAACGCATACAACCCTAATCTCTTCAAAGTAAGAGTGAACAGGCTTCTTCTGGGTAAGCTCGCTCCACCGTCGACCTTGTCTTAGTCATTCCTGACCTAGACTAAGGTCAAGAGCAAACCCATCTCACATAAAAATAAAACATTGAGAGGTGTCAAGGGACACCTGGATGGAACGAAGTTATTGTATACGCTCAACAAAAATAATCGTCGCGACTCCACTCCACTCCGCTCCACTCTTTGAGCTCTAGCACCTATCGTAGCGCGCGATAAGGAACTTCGTTCCGAAAAGTGTCGTGACAACTTTTCGTAAGAATTTTTTCCGTCTAGCCCCCTTTCACAACAAAAAATCACTTTTACCCATGAGCAGCTCTAGCAGTAACATCAGCATTAGCTCCCAGCAGCGCGCGCGCGGCCGCGTGGTGTCCGTGGTGAGCGGCCGCGTGCAGCGGAGTGTACCCGTCGCGAGTGCGCGCGTTCACCTGGCCGCCCGCAGACATCAGCGCCTTCAGGACACCGGTGCGACCTTCCGATGCTGCTAGGTGGACTGGAGTTAGACCTGGAGAGAGCAAACATAGACTCCTCAAAAATTGGGAGTAAATTCTAATGTTGAAAGTGGATCCTGACCACTAAGACCAGTTTCCATTCTTTCATGGATAATGATGAGAATCGTCAAATATATTATGTTGGATTTACAAAAACTACTAAAAAACTAATTAAGTCAAGAAGAAAGTCGTTGTGAATTCAATAATCGGGAGAAATTTCCACATTTGAACTGGCATTCACAAACACTTAGACCTATAGCAACTATTTTTAGACGAATATTTATTTAATTTAATGATTCCCGCACGAAACAAACATCGCCACGTCCAACCTTTTAGGATAAATCTAAAATAATTGAACTAATTACTAATTCATACAAAAAAAAACTTCTTGGTATGAATTATAATAATAAAGTAAACACATGGAATAGGATGCCATAAGTATGGAATTTCCAATATGGAACTTATAATAGGGTAGTTTCCAGGGTCAAAATAATTACATTCTATTTAGTCCGCATTTTAGGTTAAAAAAAATTGTGGACACGTATTTTTTCTTTTTTCGATTTAATAAAAAATAACAAAGATAATAGCCTATTAAAGTTACCTGTGACGTCATCCTGCGCGAAAAATGCCACGCATCGTGACGTCACACGTAACTTTAATAGGCTATATCTTTGTCATTTTCGGTCTAATTTACAAATAAAAAAATACGTGTCCCTTATTTTTTAACCGACGAAAAAAAAAGGAGGAGGTTCTCAATTCGACATGTATATTTTTTTTTTTTTTTTTATGTATGACCACGCATAACTTTTCCCAGCGTGGTCCGATTTCAAAAATTCTTTTTTTGTTGGAAAGAGTATATCTCAAAGTTGGTCCCATTTAAATTTCAAAACCAAAATCGGCCTCTAAGTGTAGAAAAAAAGAAATTAATTGTCAATATTTCTACAGAATTTTCAATTATGAAGCGATTCTGTTGAAATAAATTTAAAAATTGTAGTTCTGAGGGCATTATTATATAGCAGAGATGTGGAGAACATAACATGATGGAGTCATCATCATCAGATCAACTCCAGATCCCTGTTATTTTGTGAAGTCAGTCCCAAGAGTTCCTTAACAGTTAACAACACCTTTATTGTGTTTGGGCTCATTTCACTAGTCTTGATGAAAACTTTATACCTAGCTGGGGTAAGACAGTCACTGGGAGTTTGAGAATGAAGACGGAAAGCAAGTGTACGAGGTCGTCAATAGTTAACATAAAAAAAAAATTAATAAAACTTATATTTTTTTTTAGTTACAGAAATTGACACGAGATAGGAAACTCAAAAGTAAAAAATAAAACCTTTTTAAAAAAAAAATCAAACCGACGAAATATCGAACTGAAAAGCAAAAAATAATTTTTGAGGCGGCGCCAAAGAAACAATCAACGAATAGCTACGACGAGCTATTCAACCAGGACAAGCTATACAACGAGCTATTCTGCTCTTTAAATAGTTAATTTATATGTTTTTTTGTTTGGCGCCGCCTCAAAAATTATTTTTTGCTTTTCAGTTCGATATTTCGTCGGTTTGATTTTTTTTTTAAAAAGGTTTTATTAATAATCTAAAAGACGGACTAATTAAATTTTTTTGGGCAACTAGCCTATTCAATAGGTCAGTTCAATAGGTAGGTAGCCAGAGATAAAATGGTTCCTACCATTGTTAGCTGGTACATTGACGTCAGCCCCTCGTTCAATGAGCATCTCGACGCAATCCTCGTGACCTTCCTGTGCCGCCATGTGTAATGGTGTGAAACCTGCCTTCGATTTGACACTGGGATCCGCATCTGCATGAGAAATATTATGTTTAGATAAACACATCAAGTATTGAAAGTGTTATTGACAAGAATCGATTTTAAGATTATCAGAGCCTGTAGCCAAACGGCAAGCGACAATCGCTAACATTCAGCAGTCGCTAATACATTTTCAACTTTATACCCCATCGCATAAAGTTAACAATCTAGCAAAGATTACAGATTGTTTTCGTTTGTTTCGCTCGCTATCGCTCAGCAGTCTTGACTAGATTTTCAACTTTATGCAATGGGATATAAAGTTGAAAATATATTAGCGACTGCTGAACGTTAACGTCGCTTGCCGTTTGGCTACAGGCTCTGATGAGAAGGACACATGTCAAAAAAATGAAGTACAGTAACAGAAAAAGCTACAACGTGGTTTTAAACCTAAGATAGGTTCTTATCTAAGATCTAAGATAGGTTATCTTAGGTTTAAAACCACGTTGTAGCTTTTTCTGTTGAAAAATTGTCTCAATTTTAGAGAATGTCCAGGCGTTGTAACTTTTGTCTTTCGGCAAGTATATTTTGTTCAAATATGCACATTTAGAAAAATGCACAGAATTTTTGACACATTTTGGAGTAATTCAAGTTTGAAACATGGTAACGTACTCGTATTTATGAGGAAGATTTTTATGTTTAACAGCGTGATTTATTTCAAATTTCATTATGACAAGTAAATGCAAGTAAGAATTTGATTATTAAACCGTGTTTCCCTATTTTCAACTATTTTTACTTGTAAGAACAAACAACAAACACAAGCAAAGATACACAACAAACTCACCATGTTCAAGCAACGCGAACGCAATATCCGGATGGTTGTGTCTGCAGGCGATGTGCAGCGCTGAGTGACCGTTCTTTGCCAAGGAGTGCGGAGACGCCCCTAGAAGAGAATGAGCTCTAGCTTACTGATACTAGCACCACTACTAATACACTAACATCTAATGGTGGTACGTGAAATCAATATATCAATATATATAACACAAAGGTGACTGACTGACATACTGATCTATCAACGCACAGCCCAAACCACTGGACGAATTGGGCTGAAATTTGGCATGCAGGTAGATGTTATGACGTAAGCATCCGCCAAGAAAGGATTTTTATCAATTCTACCTCCAAGGAGATAAATTAAGGGATGAAAGTTTGTATGAAACTTTGTCAATTTTATAAAAAATACATTGTTAAGTTCTGACATGCACGCGAATGAAGTCGCGGGCACAGCTAGTTAATCAATAATGTTTATGATAGAAAATAGCAATTTTGTAACGTCACTTTACATGAGGATGATTTTAGGACTAAAATTATAATAACTAGGAGTCTGTTATACACGGTTTCTAGTCTGACTAGACAGAGTAACTGACTCCGTATAGTTAGTCTGGAAGCCGGCTTCTGCTTCTGGGATGGGGTCTGAGGGACTGATTACTTTTTAACTTTGCCTAATGAGTGGTACGTTATTTCGTTGAAGAGTGAAGTTCGTTTATAAAGTTAAAGACCGAAGCCCACCATGAACTCCATGAACTCTTAACACAATCTAGTTTAGGTTGTGGGAAGGAGATGGGGCTAGACGACTTGTATAGCTTTGTCTCTCTCTATCCCACAGCCCAAACTGGATCGCGTTAAGAGCTCGTGGCTCAAGGTCTTCAAAATCCACTTTTTTTGGTGAAACGATAACATTCGAAAGTCGGCTCGTGACGTCAAAAAAAAAGTAAAAACTGTACTTGCTTGAGACATTTTCGCAATTTTAAAAGTATTGCATGTTCGTTAATTTTGATTTACATAACAAAAGAAAAAACATGTGTCAAATACTTTTTTGAAAATCTATCTGACGGATTAATACGATTTTGAGTCTAATATTAGGAAGCGCTATCTAATTTCACCAGCTTTTGAGATCTTAGCTTTGTCTAGCAGAGTATATGTATTAGTTTGGGGATGTTACCTTTATCTAACAGAGTAAGTGCTATGTCCGGGTGTCCATAGTACGTGGCCATATGCAGCGGCGTTATGTGGCTGCGGCCTGGCGCGTCCGGGGCGGCACCGCGGGCCAGGAGCAACCGGGCCACGCCCGTGTCGCCGTACTTGGCTGCGAGGTGGAGCGGAGTGAAGCCTTTGCGGGTCTCTGCTTCTATGGGCGCGTTGTTGTCCAGGAGTATTGAAGCTACTTCTTCTTTGCCTGTTGAGGAGAAAATAGTTATTGAAAACTACATAATTTTTGTTCCAAAGAGATTTTTAGAGGCCGTAAGGTTTTCGAATGGGGAAGGCCGGTCAAAACTAATTGTAGATGGCGCTACCATAGCTAAGTCCTAATCCGACCAATGAGGTAGTACTATTTTGAAGTACCTATAAGATTTGAACCAATGACGATGCTTGGAACAACCTATACTAGCGCCATATCCCTATTGAGGCAACGTATCGGCAAGCGCAGCATAGGACGTTCACCTGCTGTGGTTGACAGATGATCTGATGAAAATTACAGCATCGCGCTGAATGCAAGCCGGCTAATATGATGTATGATGTTGATGATGATGAAGAGACTTAGAAGTATAGACGAGTTTCCCGACAAGTGTTTGAGACGCTAATTTTAAGTCCGTATGCAAGCATCTCAAACGAAAATAGGTGAAATCATTTTAGAAATCGTAAAGTTTTATGATCATCAAAAACTTAAACTTTTCTGGTCATAACATTACTTTAGATACACCCACATTTAAGACAACCTGTAGGTACAAGTCAGAAGTTAAATAAGACAGACACAAAAAGGTTTTTCATGTATCTTTGGCTTCGAGTCAGAGAGACTTACTCCTTATGTGACACCCCTTTTTATTACCTTCTTTAGCAGCAATATGTAGCGGCGTATATCTGTCTTTAGTAGTGGCAGCAACGTCAGCTCCGTGTTGTAACAATAACGCGGCGATGTCGGCGTGACCCAGTCGTGCGGCCACGTGCAGGGGAGTTTGTTCTTCACGGGCGCGTGCGTCCACCTGAGAAGAAATTACGAGGTTTTAACAATGACGTTAGACACGTCATGAACGAACATCGTGGCGCTTAAAAACAGCGACAATACTAGAACTTATACGCGTGAAGAAAGAGAAAGAAAATATGACACCGTACGGTGGGAGGGAGACGCAACTAAGCGCAATGTCAACGCAACGCAAGCCAATTGGCTTCATTTTTTGTTGCCATTTTAGAGTGCGGACAACGTATCTATATGTATATATCATTGGGTTTTAAGTACCGTGTTATAGGAAATTATATGAATAGCATCGGTTGAATTTGTCTAAACATGACAAAATCACAATAAGGATACAGATATTTTGAAAGACTTTTTTGACGGCAGATGAAAAATTGCATTTTGCGAAAACGATAAAGTATGGCTTTATAGTTTGGAACAATCATTTCATAATTAAATAATGTTTGTCGATGTCAGACCGCAGATGGGTGAGACAACAACTTACCCAGATTCCTCGTAACTTGCAAAATATAGGTTTTGGTCTTATTGAGCCCAGAAGACCTTTGTAAGTAGTTAGTTTAGCGTCTTCAGAAGCCCGAAGCTGCGTTCATGCAGCCCATGAACGACGCCACGTGGAGGACAGTCAGACCTGACAGTAGTTGCTGACTGCTCGCTCGCTTACCTTCGCATTATTCCTCAGCAGCACCCTGACCAGGTCGGTCTGGTGCGCGCGCGCCGCCAGGTGCAGCGGGGTCTCCCCGCGCGCGGTGGCCGCGTCCGCCGCCGCGCCCGCGCCCACCAGCACCAGCGCGATGTTCATGCAGCCCATGAACGACGCCACGTGGAGGACAGTCAGACCTGACAGTAGTTGCTGACTGCTCGCTCGCTTACCTTCGCATTATTCCTCAGCAGCACCCTGACCAGGTCGGTCTGGTGCGCGCGCGCCGCCAGGTGCAGCGGGGTCTCCCCGCGCGCGGTGGCCGCGTCCGCCGCCGCGCCCGCGCCCACCAGCACCAGCGCGATGTTCATGCAGCCCATGAACGACGCCACGTGGAGGACAGTCAGACCTGACAGTAGTTGCTGACTGCTCGCTCGCTTACCTTCGCATTATTCCTCAGCAGCACCCTGACCAGGTCGGTCTGGTGCGCGCGCGCCGCCAGGTGCAGCGGGGTCTCCCCGCGCGCGGTGGCCGCGTCCGCCGCCGCGCCCGCGCCCACCAGCACCAGCGCGATGTTCATGCAGCCCATGAACGACGCCACGTGGAGGACAGTCAGACCTGACAGTAGTTGCTGACTGCTCGCTCGCTTACCTTCGCATTATTCCTCAGCAGCACCCTGACCAGGTCGGTCTGGTGCGCGCGCGCCGCCAGGTGCAGCGGGGTCTCCCCGCGCGCGGTGGCCGCGTCCGCCGCCGCGCCCGCGCCCACCAGCACCAGCGCGATGTTCATGCAGCCCATGAACGACGCCACGTGGAGGACAGTCAGACCTGACAGTAGTTGCTGACTGCTCGCTCGCTTACCTTCGCATTATTCCTCAGCAGCACCCTGACCAGGTCGGTCTGGTGCGCGCGCGCCGCCAGGTGCAGCGGGGTCTCCCCGCGCGCGGTGGCCGCGTCCGCCGCCGCGCCCGCGCCCACCAGCACCAGCGCGATGTTCATGCAGCCCATGAACGACGCCACGTGGAGGACAGTCAGACCTGACAGTAGTTGCTGACTGCTCGCTCGCTTACCTTCGCATTATTCCTCAGCAGCACCCTGACCAGGTCGGTCTGGTGCGCGCGCGCCGCCAGGTGCAGCGGGGTCTCCCCGCGCGCGGTGGCCGCGTCCGCCGCCGCGCCCGCGCCCACCAGCACCAGCGCGATGTTCATGCAGCCCATGAACGACGCCACGTGGAGGACAGTCAGACCTGACAGTAGTTGCTGACTGCTCGCTCGCTTACCTTCGCATTATTCCTCAGCAGCACCCTGACCAGGTCGGTCTGGTGCGCGCGCGCCGCCAGGTGCAGCGGGGTCTCCCCGCGCGCGGTGGCCGCGTCCGCCGCCGCGCCCGCGCCCACCAGCACCAGCGCGATGTTCATGCAGCCCATGAACGACGCCACGTGGAGGGGAGTCAGACCTGACTCCGTAGTTGCTGACTTGCCTGTGGAATAAAATTAATTATAGAGATCTCATCATTTGGGATATGTCTACAGAATGCATCAGGATCGATGAGCTAGTGTCGTTACGTAGTGGGTGCCGGACGAGCGTCGTTGCCGAGGAAAGCCGAGGAAACGCTGGTGTTGGCGACAAAACGTAACACCGTTAGCCACTGCGACAACCGGAGGGCGACAGCGGCTTGCGTGCGGCGGGAGACGAGGGACCGAGCGCCGCCGCCGCCGCTGCTAACACGCACCACCATTCATTTTTAGTCATACGACACGGACCATCGCGCGCGTTCTTATTATTTCACAATATACGAGCCTACCTATAATTACAGTCCGCTATTTTATTTCTACGACGACCTCTGAGTATCACCAACAGCTGGCATGACGATCTAAACGCGTTCATGACAAATTGGCCGGAGAAAGTCGCACACAAGGAAGAGTGGATTATGGGGAAAACCTTTGCTCAGAAGTGGGACAAAACAGGTTAAAAACAAAACATTTCCCTAGCTTTTCCCGACTATATTTGTATCGGCTTACAGTCGAACCAGATGCAGCTAAATATCAGTATCTTACATGGAGCGACTGCCTATCGAACCTTTACAACCAGTGGGTGATACGATAACCCATAATATGTTGTGCTGGTTGTCAGACCTTTAGAGCTTCTGAGTAATAGTAACGTCAGTCAAAGATCTCCAAATGATAACCTTTAAGGCTTTACGTGCTTTCCGACGTTCGGAGGAAATTTGCTATGACAGATGGTCACCTATCCACAGACGAACCTCGGCAATCGCGGCGTAACCCAGAATCAGCCTTTGCGGCTGTTATGGGGTAGGCAAGTCAAAGCTAATTGTAGATGGCGCCACCATAGCTTAGCCCTAATCCGGAAATTATAATGACGTAGTACTATTTAGAAGTACCTTTAAGATTTGAACTGATTTGAACCAATGACGATGCTTGGAACAACCTCTACTAGTCGTACGTGTGTCACTGCGTGGTGCCAACTGAAAACCAGCGCTGAGTGTCTTTTTCGCCCAGCAAATGCTGAGTTGGTAACCCTTTTGGTGTGGACATGCTCAGCAAAATTCTTATTGATTTTTTTTTGTTTTTTTTTTTTTTTATTTTGTCTATGTGTCCATAAATGTTTTCTAATCTATTCTATACTAGCGCCATTAATTCCCCAGATGCCATCCCCATTAATGTCGGGGTCACGTACCACATAAGTGGTTGGCGGTATAGCTACCGAACTCCCCACTCCCGCAATGCTGTCCGAACCACTCCATTCCGTGTCGTCGCTTCACACTCATTCCCTTGTACTTTCGTTCTCGCCGCTGATACCGCGCACCGCTACGCGTACATTTTAGCTATGAGCGGCGTCTCGTGGCGTGTTTTAAACATTTCTATTCATTTCACCATTTAATTACCGCACGCGCTATGCTTCTCCTACCCGCCCCACGCTTTACCACAGCTCACAGAGATATGAACGAACCGTTAAATTTAAACTTGAATTTGAATCACACTTTGTTATTGCTATCCTTTGTTTTGTCAAAACATTTCATAATGATTATTTAGTTGTTGCCTACACCACAAATTGTATAACTTTTTGTTGTGGTTTCAGGTTCAAATTCTGCTCACAATGGATTATTTCTTTCCACAATAAAAACTTTTACAATACATATATTATGTGTATAGTGCTTGTATACTCACTAGCGCCATATTTGAGCAGCAACTCGACAACTTTGAGCCTGTTCTTCTTGCAAGCGATGTGTAGCGGAGTGAACCCGTTCAACGCGCGAGCGTTCGCGTCTGCGTTTCTGTCTAAAAGAAGTTTCGCGACCTAGAAAAGAAATAAAATATATATAATATAAAACATATTAGAAATATCATTCTAAAATTAACCTTATTGGGTAGAAAATCAGATGTATTTTGCCTCTATACTTATTAAAGTTACACACTGGATTTCATCAATATGATGTGACTTTCAATTGTTTTGAGTCATTTTGTTCCTGAAAAGTTTACAAACAATTTTTTTCAAACAAAATTTAAATCCGGCTCCAGTCCGATAAAATAAGGTTGAAATTACCTCGATATGTCATGGCAGTATGCAGCGACATGCAATGCTGTCAGGCAATCCACAGTGGAGTTGTCAAGCGCTCTCTAACAGCAGAACACTAAACTATATTCTCCTACCGATAAGGTTGAATTTACCTTGACATGTCCACAATGTGCAATTGTGCAGCAACATGTAACGCCATGAAGTAGTCCACGGTGACGTCATCGATGGGAGCGCCCTCTGCCAGTAGAACTTTGGCCGTCTCTACGTGGTAACCAAGACTCGACTATATTACTAACACAATAAGTACCAACTTACCTTGACATGCCCACAATGTGCAGCGACATGTAACGCCGTGAGGTAGTCCACAGTGACGTCATCGATGGGAGCGCCCTCTGCCAGTAGAACTTTGGCCGTCTCCACGTGTTCGCCTTGCACGGACATGTGGAGAGGGGTCAGACCGTTCTGGAAATAGAAAATAGGGTTAACTTGGAAGAAAAAAAGGATTTAAGGTCTCTGCAAACAGCGGGTGCGGTGCGGCGGGACGGGACGGCGACGCGACACTGAGCCGTCCCGCACGACGCGACGGTAACCGACGCGCCACGCCGCCGCCGCGCCGAGTGGGAATACAAGCGGCGGGGACCGGCGCGGCTCAACATTTTTAAAATGAATGAATAGCGTCGCGATACGGTCGGCGTGAATGGGCGCGGCGGGACGGGACGTGATCGCGCCCGCAGCGTCGCCGCCCCGCCACGCCGCGCCTCGCTACGCCACGCCGGCTGTGTGCAGAGACCTTTAGGTTTCGGTCGACTTGATTTTGCAGGCGACTAAGTATCTTAAACTATAAGGAACATTTTGAGAGAAATGAAGAAAATGATATGTATTTCGTTTTAAAAATACAAATTATAATTCAATTCTTACTGGTACGTGCTACAAGTACGTAAACATTATTAAAACCAAAGGAGATTGAGCGGATGTGGCCCAAGTGCCGGCAGAGCAACATCAATGCCAGTATTGCCCGAAGGATTAGACAGAGGTGTAAATAACATCCACATTTCGATGGTTAACTTTAACGGTAACTTATGGAGGGAAAAGTCAATAACATTTTATTAGTTCAGTACCCATACCATAAGTTTTCATTACGAAACTTGATCATCGACATCGACCGCGTTTGGCGCTCTCATTGGCCCGCTCAAAGGTTGTATGAACTCTCAACCAAGGAGAGCGCCAAACGCGGTCGATGCGCATGACCGAGTATCGTAATGACAACTCATGCAGGCGTAGCATGGCGCCGTAGAAAGGGGTTTTGTCGATGTAAGAATAGACAAAATGACAGAACGTAGAAATAATTTTAGCATTTAAAGCATGTTTATGTAAAAAAATATGGAAAATAAACGTTCTTTTCTTCAATAGTGTAAGAATGTTGTCATATTTGTGCAAAAAAACAGTCGATTTGTGTAGAAAAAACGATGAAATAACTTTTTCTTATCTTGGTAGAATAGAGATAGAATCGCCATGCTACGCGTGATGTTATGGGTACTGGTCTGAAAATCGAACTCGGAATCAGTAGTCACGATAGTTTCCACTACAGCTGCGTGGTAAAAGCCACAGCAAAATACAACTTAAGCGCCTAAACATCCTTGTAGCAATGTACCTTAGTTTTACTGGTGATGGGCGCGCCATGTTGCAACAACCGCGATACGACGTTGCTGTGTCCTGAACGCGCCGCGCAATGCAGGGGTGTAAGTCCATCGCGAGTCACTGCGGCTATGTTAGCACCTGCAAGTAACAAGAAAATTATTTAATATATCGTGCAGGAAAAAAATAAAATGGCCAAATGGAACAGGAACGCGAAGTGTTTCGTATAAAAAAAAAAACGGTAAAAAAAACGATTGTTGAACTCAAGTCTTACGATGTCACCTTTCAAAATCAAGTTCGACTTGCTTGTAGGTGGTCAAAGACAATAAACTATATACGAGCAATAGCCGGGACATCACGAAGAAAGTTATGATCCAAAACTTTTTACCAATAGGTAAAAAGTCGCTCAGTCTAGTAGTCGCGTTGCTATGCATCGCTAAATAGTGCTAATGACGCGCGGCATCAACAATTTTGTATGACAATTTACCCAATGCAGGGGGCATTGGGAAAATTTATATATAGGTTCTTTTAAATCTCATTGTAGGTGTTATATCATATGTTTAACGATAGCCGTAAGAAGCTTGAACACATGAAACTGAACGTTTGTTAGTCCTCAACACTTAATGTTGACTTTATTGACAATTTAATTTGAATATAGAAACCGCAGCTTCATCCAATTTGCTACCTTGTGTGTTGTTTACTCGGTCTGTTTAAAATAACTACACCAATTAAATACCTAATTATCTTTATGTAAGCGAAAGTAAGTCTGCGTGTGACCTACCAAACTTTCATACACTGTTAAATGATTTAACGATGCAAACAAAAAAAAACTCGGAACTTTCATTTAAAAAAAACATTACACAGACCAATTTTTCAACCTCATTTTCACGACAGTCGAGAGACAAATTGCCGAATTATTGCTGAAACTGTATGAAATTGCACTTTATTATATCTGTCACAGTCTTCAACTGTCAAACGGAATGATGGTTGATTGACAGCGTATCGTGAAGAACGCCCAATTAAAACTTAAATTCCTACAATATGATATTTCAATCACATACAAAACATAATTAGTTTGCGTGCTAACTTAAAAAAATGTGAACATATGTAATTATTGAGTCTAACCGATGAAAATATTACGTTTGATTTATGTGTATTGTTTAATTTAAATGTATTTTCGTTCCTTGTTACTTGAATAGCGAGAGATTCTTTGAATTTCTGTTGCATTGCTGTTGATACCAAAACACGTCAATCATTTATTCTAAAGTGCTTGTCAGTCATGCGATGTGAATTTAATGATTTATAACACGAGAAAAAAATACCAATCCATTACTGAAACATTCGCATAAATTGCATAAAGTTCCTGAGTATTTCTGATCATCGAAGGACAATCAACCGCTTGTATAACATTTACTAAACGATTCCAATAATTACAGTTAAATTTAAAATAATGTTTATTAAATGGTTTCTAAAAGGCAATCAATTATATAAGTTGTTTTCATAGCACATACACTATGCGCATGACCGGCGCATTCAAAATCGCTGATAGACCGTCTACACCAGAAATCATGCATCCGCAAAATAACAAATGAAACAGTACTAGCATGGCCTACTTCTTGTTATAAAACCTACATAAACAAGCACTTTTTTCTCATAAGGGCAGGTCAAAACTAGAAGAGGGGGGGGGGGGGGTATTACAACGAGTGAAAGTGACAGAGCTATCAAGTCCGTTAGCGCCATCTCGTTCACTCACTGGAAAAAGCCTGGGTTTCAGACGTTGTAATACCCCCCCAGAACCCGCTAAGACGCTTGCATACTTCATTCGTCTTGTCCACAAAGATACTTCTGTCATCACCATTTTCCTCCATATCCCATTTTACTTGTGGTCAACACGTTTTTTTCTTCCATTCTCCCATATCACACGTCATAGTATCAGTTACTGCTTTTTCTTTCATATCATTCCTTAGACAATCCATCCATCTCTCCTTTGGCCTTCCTCTTCCTCTCCATCCATCAATATTTCTGACACAACAAAGATACTATTGCCAGCAAAAAATAATTTAGCTTATTGTAATATGTTGATAACCGTCGAGTTGGACTGTGGCGCCAGGCAAACATGGTCAGGAATTGTCCAACAGCAAATCAAATCGTTTAATTCAACTAGGCCCATTACAGGCACATATGAATTGTCAAAAGACATAAAATAAAACAAATACAAAAATAGTTATGGTGCTACAGTCCCAATCACAAGACATAAAAACTGAAAGTACCATAGGTGCTCATTCCAAAGCGTCTCTATAGAGAAGAATGAGCAAGAAAGCAGATATTATAAAGCAGGTATTGGAGGTGATAGATGTGGACTTTTCAGTGGTACCGAATAAAGATTGTCAATAGATATCTACGTTTTGGGATGGGCACCTACAGTACTTTCACATGTCTTATGACTGGGACCATAATTGAATTTCCTATTTTTATTTTTCATCATCATCATCAGCCTATAATGTTCCCACTGCTGGGACAGGCCTCCTCTCTGTGAGAGGTATTGGGCCATAATCCACCACGCAGGCCCAGTGCGGGTGGCAGATGTCACATGTCTTCGAATTTTTGATTCTAGGATATGCCGCGCCGGTTTCCTCACGATGTTTTCCTTCACCGTTTTGAGAGAAGAGTGGTGATGAAATAAATAACACAAAGTAATGCGCCTGTCGGGGTTCTAACTCACGACCTACAACTCGTAAGTCGGGATCGATACCACTGGGCCACCACTGCTCTATTATTTCTTGCCTTTTGAAATTTCAAAAGTGTCTTTAATTGGCAAATTATTATCCTACTACTATTATAAAGGCGAAAGTTTGTATGTATGGATGTATGGATGTTTGTTACTCTTTCACGCAAAAACCACTGAACGGATTTGGCTGAAATTTGGTACACAGATAGTTTATAACCTGGATTAACACATAGGATAGTTTTTATCCCGATTTTATGTTCCCCTGGGATAATTTTCGAGTTTTAGCGGGTGAAGCCGCTGGCAGCAGCTAGTAATTAATAAATTTTGAGTGTTTAAAAAAACGTTGATAGGTATACTGACCATTCTCCACCAGTAGATCCAGCATGGCCAACTGTCCCCACTTGCTGGCCACATGCAGAGGTGTGATGTTGTGTTTGGCAGCGCGGCCTGCGTCTGCACCGGCTTGTAGCAGCGCACGCGCAACGCCCACGTTGCCGTAGTGAGCTGCGATGTGGAGGGGCGTGAAACCGGACTTTGAGCATGCGTCGGGGTTGTGTTCGTTCTGAAATATTATATGAATATGTTAATATGGTTAATATATAATTTGAATAAGTTAACAAAAGTCTTATAATTGCGCATACCTCAACGGTAATGTCTAAAACATTATATTTCTGGTTTATTTCGTTGCGGGATCTCACTGATAAACTTGCGAAGGATTTTTTTACTAGATTTTCACTTTTTTTTTAGAAAATGGAGGTTCCTATTGCGATCCGTACGATTCACGTTTTAAATGTTTCATTTTATTCAAAGTAATCCAACATAAATGCTTATAACAACTTTTCTACAACGTATGTTGGACATTTAGCCTAGTCATATAAACTTCATCATCTCCATTCTCACTTTTCAAACGTATTCCTATTTCATTCATATCACTGTTTATATTATGCACATTGCTTATTATCTGAAACCATAGGCGCATGGCAAGGATTTTTATATGTATCTCAGTGTCCAAATATGATCGTTTCCATTTCCAATATGCTAAGAAGCTTACCTCAAGCAGAAGCGTGGCAGCTTTGACGTCATTCTTCTTGGCAGCGATGTGCAGCGCCGGCAGTCGCACCTTGCCCCTCGTGTCTGATTCTAGTAGCTCGGCTACTACTCGGTCATGTCCCTGCTGCATAGCGACTGCTAAGGGAGTGAAGCCGTCCTGGAAAGGTAAGAAGCAACAAATTAATGCTATTATCTTCTAAATATATATAACTCAAAGGTGACTGACTGACATAGTGATCTATCAACGCACAGCCCAAACCACTGGACGGATCGGGCTGAAATTTGGCATGCAGGTAGATGTTATGACGTAGGCATCCGCTAAGAAAGGATTTTGATCAGTTCTACCCCCAAGCGGATAAAATAGGGGATGAAAGTTTCTATGAAAGTTTGTCAATTTTATGAAATAGTTATTTGTGCAACAAGAGAGCAAAGTCGTTTTTTGCTGCGAGTGCTGATTGTGAATCTTGAGCAAGCGAAGGATTCAAGGATTGAATCACGAGCGTAGCGAGTGATTCTAAAGTTGAATCCTGAGTGTGGCGAGAGATTCAAAGGCACGAGATGCAAAAAACTTTGCTCTCGTGTAACACACATAACTTTTCACTTCAGCAGCGAGAACACTTTAGGAGATAAAAAATAAACAGGAATAGATTGAAATAACTTTTTATTAAAGTAGCTTTCAACAATAAGTAAATACTCCACATTGTAGATAATCGCCTCGTCTGTGATAAATCTAAAAAATAAGATAGCAACACCGTCTCCGAAAAACTGCTTGCGCCCTTTGTAAGTCTCCATTAATTGAAGACATGGTATGGTTTCAGATTTTTCTCGCTTCGAGACTTCTGAGGTTGTTTTAACTCTTCCGGTGTTAAAATAAGTATTGTTCTCGTCGCTAGTTTTACTCATATTTTTTTTTTTTTATATTATTCAACACTGCGCCAGCCATGAAATTTTATTCCCGCTCTTTTATTTTTAAATTAAGGCGTGTTCGGAAATAGCACCCATGATATTTTATTTTTTAAATATTTACTAACAATATTGAAACTAGAAATAAATATTTACAGTAAATGCTTATTTTCATTTAAATACAGAAATAAGTTAAAAAATCAATAAATTACATTCAAAGACATTATTATCTTTTTGCAAAATTTCTTTAGTTAGTACAAATTTCCGAACGTTATTGTCTTTGAGACCGAATACAAAATCGGAACTTCGAAAGGGCTGATCTTTGTCTCTCTCTCTTTCTATTGGCGGGAAAGAGATAGAGTGTTAATGTTTCGAATTGTATGATTAACTCAAGGCTGAATATGATATTCGTGGCTTTTTGAAACCAAAAATTAAAAAGTTACTTTGTCTCACTAGTGAGCAAAATCGCATTTTGCTCACTGATTTCAGGCAGCAAAACCTACATGTTTGAGCTACTGAAGTGAAAAATACATTGTTAAGTTCCAATATCCACGCGAACGAAGAACGCGGGCACAGCTAGTTACTTATACGAATGCAATTAGGATACTCGATTAGAACATCCAAAAATACCACTTTAGCAGAATCATTATTTTTTGTTTATAATAATTACGATTTTCCGAAATTATTTCGCAATCTAGATTATGATTCTACTTAACTTCCCAGAACGAAATCTAATGTAGGAGAAATTATTGGTATGTAACTTACAGGCACCGTTGCTGTAACGCTACGGACAACGCGCTCGAACTTTGTCAAAGTTAAAAGTTTTCTACCTCTGTTTCAAGTTCGAGCACAAAAAACCTCAATAATACTTGGAGTAAGGAGAAGTGAAAGTCGAAATGGGGGTTCACTGGTTGAAAAAACATATAAAAAAGTATAAATATTTCAACTTTACTTATCTCCTAGTTTCCATATCTCCCACACATTCAGATACTGTTCCTATACCAACACGAATCAGGTAGGACTTTAAGGCCTCCTTCATTTTTTTTATAGCTTCAGGCTTGCGTTGAACCAGTTTCTCGCCTGATGGTAAGCGAAGATGCGGACGACGATAAAACACGCTTGCCTAGAAGTAACCTTAGATATCTAGTAAGTAATCTGGTAAGACGGACAGACGACCTTATAAAGGTCGCCGGAAGACGCTGGATGCAGGTCGCTTCCAACCGGTATCTGTGGAGATCCAAAGGGGAGGCCTATGTTCAGCAGTGGACGTCCTATGGCTGAGATGATGGTGATGATGAATCTGGTAAAGTGATATATCCTCACCTCTGTAGCAAGAGTCTGGCTTGCCCCCGCAGCGAGAAGCATCTTCACACATCCCGCATGGTTCTCCTGTGCCGCCATGTACAGCGGGGTGAACCCTGCCGCCGACTGCGCGTCGGCCTTCGCCCCCGCGGCCAGCAGCGCCCGCGCCACCGACTCTTGTCCCGCGAGACATGCTATGTGGAGTGCTGTGTTGCCTGTAAATAAAGTGTTATTTATGAGACTTCCTCCTTTTTTTTTTAAGTCGTTTAAACGGGTGTTCTTTGGGTCTTTAAGATATTATGATCTGTAATGGTGTAGATCGTGTTATTTTACTAGAAAACTAGTCTCTATTAATCAAATCAAATCGTTTATTTCAACTAGGCCAATTACAGGCACTTATGAATTGTCAAAAGACATAAAATAATACAAGTACAAAAATATTTATGGTGCTACAGTCCCAGTCACAAGACATAAAAACTGTGAAAGTACCGTAGGTGCTCATTCCAAAGCGTAGATCTCTATGGAGAAGAATGAGCAAGAAACTCCATGGACACTCTTTTCAAACGCCAAAATTATTACGTCTTAGTCTCTAGTCACTAGTGTTTAGCCTGGACTGTTGGCGCCGTGGTTGAGCAATCGACTGCTGCCGCTGCGTGTCGAGGTTTCGATTTCTGTACGGAACAAATACCTATTTGTATGGCCTATAGATTGTTAGTTACAGGTCTAGCAGTTTCTGTATATGAATTGTCCTGTCAGTTAAATAAATAGGACTTTCGTGCTGTCATTGAACATTCTAAATTAACTATTCACAGCTCTACAAGTTGTACTACTATTTTTTGAGAATTATGTTTACTATTCATTCATTCCAAACTATATACGAGACTGGTATTAGCAAAAACTTAACAGGGTTAAAAACTACCGTTTCCAATAAGCACAGCGGGTGGTTAACCATTTCCACTAAGATTTCAATAAGATTCTCGCAGCAGGATATCTCAAAGATAGCTCACCTTTTTTAGTAGCGGCGTCGACTGTAGCGCCTCGTTTTAGTAGCTCCTCGACCACGGAGATGTGTCCATCTTTAGCAGCCAGGTGAAGCGCATTCAGCCCGTTCTGGAGAAGAAGGAAACAAATATTATCATCAGAATAAGATCATTAGAAGAGGGATGAGCCCTTAAAAAGAGACCACAGACCCTGTAGCCAAACGGAAAGCGATAAATGTAAACGCTCAGGAGCCTTTAATAAATTTTCACCTGAATATCCAAGTGTATAAAGATGAAAATCTATTAAATACCGCTGAGCGATAGCAAACGTAACGAACGAGAACGCTCTATAATCTTTAATCGATTTTCAACTTTATGCGCTAGGGTATAAAGTTAGGGGTCTGCTGAATGTCCCGTAAGATGGGATAGCTGCACTGCACTACAAGAATCCTCTGTCATGACCGCCGACGTGTTGGCCAAAGAAAAGGTATATTTGAATGGTATATGGTTCAAAATCACTTGTCAATTGACCGAGCGGACTACTGCCGCAGTGTGTCGCGGTTCCTACTGCACGGAACAAATATTTGTAAGATCTACAAGTAGTTGTTTTGGGTCTAGGTGGTTTGAAAACGTACCCACGACGGCTAAGTCATTGTAAAAACCAATCAAGATGAACTTAGAAAGTTGCTAAGCATTGAAAAAGACACTTTGGCACGCTTGCTCGGGTATAAACATCAAGCACTTAACGCACACACAGAGTTATAATTTACTTAGTTCTCACTTGACTCCTAAGATGTAAACTAAGTACCATATATTGGCTATGATGAAAAACAGAACAGGTTTTTAGTCTGTTAGAAACAATACCTTACGAGATGCTAATATGGTAGCACAATAGGTAATTAACAAACAGATCGTTGCTAGATTAAATGTGAAAGGCGTTTTGGCAGGTTTCGTCCTAAAAACGTTTTGCAGCCATGCGCGTTTTATGCTTCGGTGATCTAGCGCTTCTGGCTCAGGATGAGGCCGTATTTGTGTTGGTAAAATCATCAAAAGAGTCTTTTTACAGAGGACTGTCAGGTTGGTAGCCTATGTCTAGCCCCCGACAACTCGCTGCCCGACCATGGACCATGCCCGGGTCGACGGCGCGTTGTGTCCCACGCGCGCCTCAAGGAGCGTCAGCATAATGACGGGGCCCCCCTATAGAGGGCCACAGTCCTGCCGGGGTTGCGGGACATACGTTTACCGCGACTCCGGCACATAAAGGGCTACCGAAGGACACCGTGGATTTTAGTCAGTACATGTCTGACAGTCCCTCCCGCCCTGCCCGGGGTGGGAGGACTCATTTGATGATTTTTGCCACGTAAAAAAAAAAGGTCTAGCCCCCGAGAGCCATTTCTGTTCCAGATTTAAGTTTACCTGATGAGGCGCAGTACTGCGACACTGTAAGGATGAGTTTTTACCGACTTCTTTTTCGTTGTATAATCATCAAATGAGTCAGCCACCTAGGGCGGGACTGTAAGACTCGTGCTGACTAAATTCCACGGTGTTCCTTCAATAGTTCTTCCAGGGTCATAGTTAGGTGTTTAGACAGTTGTGACCCCGAGACAGGTGGACACCTTGGGTTCGATTCTTTGGATGAGCAAAGTGTTTTTGGAGTTTTTAATCTCAGTTGCATTTCGGAATCTAGATATCTTCTTCTATGACGTGGGACTTACAAAGCTCACTAAATGTGTACGTATATTTGGTACTATATGTATGTAGACTCTATCTCTAAACATTCAGGACCTGCAGTCATTATCACGTTACGTTTTGTTATTAGTTCACTTGCTGCTCGGCTCCTATTGGCCGTAGGGTGATGTTATATTCCCTATAGCCTTCCTCGATAAGTGATGGGCTATCTAACACAAAAATATTTTTCAAAACGAACCAGCAGTTCCTGGGATAAGCGCGTTTAACATAACAAACTCTTCAGTTTTATAACATCAGTATAGATTTTTCTAAAACGTTACAGCTGGCAAATGTTGTGTTCGATTCCGCTCTAAATAGTACGATTCTATTGAAATACAAATAATATCAAAAGTTAAACAGAGCGCGTACAATTATTATGAATTTATGATTTAACATTGATAGTTTGATTTGAAATGATAACTTTGAATAGATCTACTATTTGATAATAAAAAAATATAAACATAAGTTTCGATCGAAATCTGTTCTATTAAAATAATTTCTATCAATTTTGTAGGTAGCATGTAGCAAAATGCCTAAATTAGTTCCACATAACCCACCCAGGCGTCTACTTCCTAAGTCTCAAAGAAGACACGGGTAAGGAGACGGTTGAACGAACGACGTAACTACACTACTACCACAGAATACGTATTTATTAGTACTCTACTACGTCAAAATCAAATTGCAGACGGATAATACCGCTAGGAAGTCCTTTTGACGCGGCGCTACTGTCCATGTTAATCAAATTGTTGTAATAAAATGTGGTACCATTAAAATATCATTCATTCTTAGTTCCGTAGAAAATGTCAGCCTTTTACGGTACAGGGTCCTGTTCAACAGTCCCGCGACCCCGGACACAGTCCAGCAACCCTAGCAGTCCTGCGACCCCGGGCCCCACGGGCCTAAAAGTAAGCACAGCCACATGCTGTTAGCAATATTGTTTTCTATACTTTTCTTAGATTTATACGTAAGTATTAAGGGTCCATGTACTTCAATATGATCTTACTCGCTCGCACTTGCACGTACCACGCACTAATTGATTGCTCTTTCTTTTAGCTGTCTACACGCAAATCTATTTATTTTACGGCGAAAAAATTCAAAAAAATAATTAACATAAGACCTGCTATATAGTTAGTTCAGTTAGTTTAAAAAGTTTCATGATCTAATTTTAAGTATTTTATGATTGCCAGCGGTTTCTTGTTCAATTTAGAGGTAACTTTGGGATTTTTTTTTATCGAGAAAATTTGATGGAATCATGTTTTCGCCTAACATAAGTCTGTGCATAAGACCTAACATCAATCCTCAACTTTACCATATATTTATTTCAAAATTTATGCTGTAGTTTTCGACGTATCACAGGTTTCTGCTAAGCCATTTGAGGTAGTATGGGCTCTTAAAGTGGAAGTAGTAGAAACAATGTTAAAACGTCTAACTACCATGACCGACACTATTACAATTGACAGAAATATCCATGGACCTTGAACGGGGCCCCCTTATGTCACCAACCACACTGATTGGATGACGCGATCGCCTGACAGTTCCGCATACAGGTTGCACTTGTACCACTTAATAAAACTGTCTGTTATAGCGTTTTGGATGTAAATTGAATCAAGCATTCGGTGTTTGTAAACAGTGATATTGCAATAATTTAACATCACGCAACTATGAGTATGTTTAAGCCTCATATTTGAACACTAGCCATCAAGTGCACAAATATAATCTTTAGGTTACAACTAAGAATGCTAGCGAAAGAGGCTGAATACGTGAGGAAGAAAGAGGACATCCTCCACCTCACAACGAGACGCCAGAAGCGTCAGACAATCGCTACCATGGCGCGAGATTGCGTGCCACGATTAATGGGTAGCTCAAGTGAGAGGACACATTCGATGATTTTAACACCCAAATAAAAAGGTTACAATTGATAACAACGTTAGATGATGATGATGATCGGAGAACAGTTATGATTGAATAAGAAAAAACAGCAAACCGCGAAGTTTCTTCAGTTTTCTGCATGCATCCCTTCTTCTAAAGAGTCATGATCATAATGTTCCCACTGCTGGGACACAGGCCTCCTCGCTGTGAAAGGGAAATGGGCCATAATCCACCACGCGGGCCCAGTGCGGGTTGGTAGATGTCGCATGTCTTGGAATTTTTGGTTCTAGGACATGCCGGTTTCCTCACGATGTTTTCCTTCACCGTTTTGAGAGCAGTGGTGATTTAAATTAATTAAACAAAATGTAATTGCGCCTCGTGGGGTCCGAACCCACAACCACTGGGCCACCACTACTCTAAAGAGTAAGAGGAAACAAAGGGAAACATTAACTTTCTGACCAACTTATTTAATTCTTGTTCATTCATGAGTGCGTTATAGTTTAATTGTAATAAATGATCTAAGTTGTAGTCTCGCACAACAAAACAATCAAAGGCTAAACTTCAATCCGTCTCAATTAATTGTTTGATGAGGAGCGATAAGTTGCGGGGTCCATGCTGAAAGTTTTCCGGACTGAGGTTTTGCGGAATCTCCTGTAAAGGTAACGGTGACATTGGAACGCAAAAGACATCTGAGGGAACAGAGTGGGGTCGCGGGACTGTCTCACCTGGTAACCGTGGCCCTGGTACGTAAAAGGCTATTGAAGGATAACCTTGGATTATAGTCCGTCAAGTCTGACAGCCCCTCCCGTCCGGCCCCGGGCGGGAGGACAGAAAAAAAGGGAACAGAATGGATTTTTAGTCAAAGTCTTACAGTCTTTTTCGCTCCACCCAGAACGGGAGGAGTCATGAAAAAAATTTGCCACCCAAAAAAAGGATATTTCGTGCTGTAATAGCTGATTTAGCGTGATGCCCCAAATAAAATTACAAATAAGAAAGTGAGTTTGTTTAAAACGGTAATTTTGGAACAAGGACAGATAGGAGGACCCCGGAACGGAGGAAAATTTGTAAGGAAGGAAATTGAGAAAGCCTCAACAAAAAGCTATTTATAAGGTCAAGTTGGTAGAATCACAATATGGAATTATAGAAACGACAATTTTACGAATTCATAATGATATGTCTTTTTTGGCCCCAGGATCTTAATTCCCTTAACAATCTTCTCTCTCTCTTACTGCTAAATCCTTTAAAACAGCAATTAATTATTTTCTAACAACCCCACATAGACGTCCATTAGTAGTTTCCGCTTGTTCTCATTAGACAAAGCTTGAGCCGCCATTAAAACATCTCCGCCATTTAGCTCCAATCTATCTCAACAATGTAATTAATCTTAACCACGTTAATAACTAAAATAACGTTACAATTCTACAATGCGTAACGTTAAATGCGCAAAACCCCTCGTGGGGTAACTCAGCCCATGTTACTGAACAATGTTTGTTCTAAGACTTTTGGAAATTCACAAAAAAAAATGATTTTTCATACTGATGGGCCCGATCAATTTCTCATTTTGCGAATTTCCAAGTCTTAGAATAAACATTGTTCAGTAACATGGGCTGAGTTACCCCACGAGAGGTTTTGTGTATTTAAAGTTAAACGTTGTATAAGAAAATTAGCTAAAACCTGTTGTGATTGTGCGGAACAATTAAAATAACATTACGAACGTAGCGAGCTAGCATTAATGAGGAGAATTTATTCAAATGTATGGACGTGCGTTTCAGATATCTAGACTTAGACTATTTATGGAAATGTTATAAATACATTGTAACTGTTACGAACAAGTATTATCGACTGAAAGTCGCAAGTCTGTGCTAGATCTTGTGGACATTTTCTAAATTCATAAATAAGAAAGGCAATTTTCGAAAATCTGATGATAATTAGGGTACTTTAGCTTACTGGGCGCATTTGGGTTTGCTCTGAAAAGTGATTTGAGACCAAAGACATTAAACTATATATACGAGCAATAGACGGGACATCACGAAGAAATTAATGATGCAAAACTTTTTACCCATAGGTAAAAAGTCCCTCAGTCTAGTAGTCGCGTTGCTATGCAACGCTAGATAGTGCTACTGACGCACGGCATCAACAATTTTGTATGACAATTTTCCCAATGCGCGCTCTATAGGTTCTTTTAAATCTCTTTGTTTGAGACACTTATTTCTGTTAGGCTGAGCGCAGACTTGAGTCACAACTGTTTTAAGACAGTCTTGTCTCACATAGACAAGTCTGTCTTAAAACATAAACAAAACTGTTTTGGCTACGACACGCCGCTCACCTGAAACAAAACTGTTCAGTGTCAGACTTGTCGCTGTGCAGTTCTTGTGTCTATTAGACAATATTGTCTATGAGACGTTTTGTTTTAAGTGTGCGCATCTTCATGGTTTTTGTAAAGAAATAGTCTGTCTTAAAACTGTTTTGACTCAAGTCTGCGGTCAGCCTTACATTGCTATTTTCACATAGCTGTGAAACATCAAATGACATGAAACAGAAATATCAAATGACATCGCCACGCATCGATTACATAATCAATCTTGCGACAAGATCATCTGACGCGGATCGCAGTCGCAAGTGTAAACCGATCCTAAATCTCTATTGGAGTGGAACACGGTCGGAAGTGAAGGCTGTCCGAGGGCCTGGAATGCAAATGGCAATAGGCTCAATTATTTCAAATCTGTGAAGTATAATAAAAAATCGAAATATTGGACATGAATGGATATTGACAAAGATAAAAGTAAAACGCACCAAAACTCAAGAGTGGAGACTTATGAGGTCAAAAATCCTTCAAAATTAGAACAAAGCCGCGGCGTGACGTATTGTGAATTTAAAAGCGCTGTTGTACCTATCTTCTTCAATTTTGAATTACGTAACAAAAAATAAAATACGAATCAATCATGTTTTGATACAAACTGACGGCCGTGTTAGATTTTTCCAGGTGACAAGTCTCCAAATCTTAGGTACTTATTACATTTTCAAAAATGAATCGTCCCACCCTGTCTACGGCCAAAATCGTACTGACTTTACGTTCTAAAGTCACGGGAACCCAAGCTTCCAGTCTGTCATTCCCTTCTGCTTCCTGATTTTTATGAGATGAACCTAAGCCTTTGCACACCACGTTTGCCGGTGCAGTGCAGCGCGTTTGACGCGCTACGCACGCAAGTCAGACGCAGCCTAGAACAATAACTAACTGCTCTGATGAAAACGCGCCGGTGCAGCGCGTTTAAAAACGCGCGTGTTTAAAAAACGTGGTGTGTATAGGCTCTAAGTCTACCTATTGGAGCGGAACACAGGCTGAAGTGAAGGCCGTTTGCGAACAATAGATAATATTGATAATAATATTCTTTTTTTTAATTACAGGTCGACGATCGTTACGGTTCATTTCTTTTGGGTTTGTATTTTGGTACTAATATTTATTTTTGATTATTTTATCACGATCACCACAAAGCATGCCAATACTTTTTTTGTAAATTAACAGACATTTTTAAGATGATGAAGCCAATTTTGGAAGGTGTGGGAAACTAAGATAAATCTACAGACTTTGAACAAAAAATAACCTGCCATTGATTTTCACTTTAAGGCACTGTATGATATCACCCAGGTGAACAAAGTGGAATATACCAAAATTGCGGAACTTACGGATGATTGGGATACCCCACGACACGAGGAACAAAATTAGTTTTGGACGTAAATGTTCCGGCCACCCTGTTGTACATAAAGGTAGATAATATAACTCACTACAATTTGTCTAACGAACTGCCAACATAACTTTCCTCCTAACTACCAGAAAACGAAAGCTCTGCCACTTCACTAATTAGTAAATAACAAGTAATAAATACAATTTCATTACTTAGGTTTATTATCGAGTTTCTACAGCGATAATGAAAATCTAGAATATGTCGACTTCGACGGCGACCGTTTATCGTTAAAGTATCGAGAGAAAATTTAATTTATCGACTCGATTATGTACGTATGTACAAAGTTAACTAACTACCTTGGATAAACTCATAGTCCAGTCAAATTAGTAAGTTCACCTCGGAATTCGAGATACCCAGCTGCAAGTCTGTAAATACTTGTATTTGGACACCCTAAAAGTTGTCTCAAAACCTACATATGGTAGGGTGTACGCAACTATAAAATTTCAAGGTCAATATATCATATACAGGGGTGCTGGGTAAGTCGACCTAGATCCTTTGAGGGGTTATAGTAGACGTCATTCTTGACTGATTTTACTATGGAAACCCCTATCCCAATCCTTACCATTTTTGAGTTATTAGACTTTTGATTTTTTTCAAAAATATTCCGCCTCTGCGTCATAAACTAGTTATTGTAAGAATTGTTCGACGTTTAGGACGCTAAAGTGATACTTTTTTGATAGCTTACGAACGACTCATTCTATTGAAATCAGTATATTTGATAAATTACTCATATCTTGGGAAATAAATGACTGGAAAGTTCAAATATTGAATTTTTACTGGAGCTACCCTTGTCTTTCGGGCCCAATTTCTCAAAATAAATGTACCGTATTAGATTGGCAGATTGCAGCAAAAACACTGTTGTCTCATTAGCTTTTTTAAATGGTACCACAATATCCGCTTTTATTCATTAGTGTCCAGAAAACTAAGGTTGATACTGACAAGGTGGTTTTTTAACCAAACTCGTCAATACTCTTTTAACCGTAACTCAAAAACGGTAAGGATTGGGATAGGGGTTCCCATAGTAAAATCAGTCAAGAATGACGTCTACTATAACCCCTCAAAGGATCTAGGTCGACTTAACCAGGACCCCTTTATATGATATATTGACCTTAAAATTTTATAGTTGCGTACACCCTACCATATGTAGGTTTTGAGACAACCTTAAGGGTGTCCAAATACAAGTATTTACAGACTTACAGCTGGGTATCTCGAATTCCGAGATTCTTACCTAATTTAAGCTAAAATGACTGGACTATCAATAGGATTTTATTTATGCTGCCAGAATTCTTTGAAAAAATTACCTTTTAATTTTTTGATGTCGAATAAAGTATAATAGTGGTTCAATAATATTTCGCCGTTTGGGGATTGAGAAAGTATTTCTTGAATTTGCATTAAAAAAACTTGGAGGCTGTTTCAGTCCGAATGTTAGCCACGCGCCAAAATATTCTTGTACAGCTATTACCTTATTTTTCGTAGAGAACTCAGAGGAATATATCTATGAAAAAAGAGCTACATTACCAGACACAGATCTTATTACCTTAAAGGACCAGTAGCGTGTTTAGTATTTAAGTAAACTATTATTAAAAACTTGAAAAAAAAAAAGTAAAGCTATTACATACTATGTCTATGATAACAGCCCAATATGACGTCGTTCTAAAGGGCAGAGTCATGAAACTGAGAATTAAAAACACCATGACCCATTAATTTGGTCACCCTTTATTAAAATTACGACCATATTGCTCTACAAATTAACTTCACTACAAAACAAACTACGTATTCAGTTTCAGCAGCCCATTCACAGACAATAAAACTCTATAAAACGAACCACAGACAAGTATTGTTATCCTATGACATAAGTCAACAACAAAAACTCTATTTCATTATAATACCGACCATGAAATGTATAATGCGAATAGATGCAACAAATAGTTGTTATCTATTTTTATGATGATGATTACCCCACCTGGCGGTTGGCAGGATGTCCTCAATGTATCAGCGGGTATTTGATGGCATAGGCCAGGGTTGACAAGAGCATCACTATTCAAATAGAGTATAAGAAATGAGGTTGCATCTTGCATCTTAAATCTTTCCTCGATTTGATTTACTAGCATGATCAAGGTCTCTGGAAATTGTTAATTTATCTGGATCGCAATCTTAAACTCGACCAATCAACAAACCGAATTTGCATATATCTGAGTCTTAAATGCTCCTATACGTCCAATCAGAAGCATACCTCAAAGACCGGCTCGGATTTTGGTTTGAGGTGGAATCGAAATTTTGATAATCATATTACTCACGAGACACGAGACAGTTTTTTTTTAAATATGTGCATTGTTAGAAGGCCAGTTAACAGAGTTGCCAAAGTTAACAGAAATAACAACTTTTTATTTTCGCTTAGGAAACCGTCAAATGTCTCTTCCACTCTAGATTAGGTGGAAGGGACTGTCACACTGACAGTCGTACTGACTAAAACCCTCCCTGTTACGTCACTTACCCCTTGCGTTCCAAGGCTGCCTTAACTTCCTAAGACACTACGTCAACCCAGGAAATTGACAACCCTTAGTTAATACAGGACTTCCTTCAAATATCCATTAGCCAATTTTCTATCGGTTAACACTTACCGCCAAGTCTGTCGTAATATTTATTTGTGCAACTTCTAAAACAGTTAATATAAATGAAACTGATATAAACCCATTCAATAACATTCCTGTTTTCCCATTACGATTGGTCATTTATTGAAAACTTCCGCCAGCCCTGAGCCAACTACTCACCTACTATCTGTAACAGTATGCGTGTGTGCATTTCATTCAATTTGCGTCGTTACCGTTGCAACAATCAACTCCTAAGAGATTAAACTCAGGGAGCGAGGGTAACACGGTTTTTGAATCACTTGGGGCCAAGAACACTGCGTTCAGTAATGTAGGACTAAAGGTGCACGTCCACAGGTCGGCATCGCACGTGTCGGACGTATTGTACGTAACGGATTTTAGTTTGCCTTGTATGAAAACTCATATAACTGCGTTCACTGATCCGCATCGTACGGACGGATCATCGGCAATGCCTTAATGCGATGCGTACCGATGACGTCATACGGAATGCCGATCAGTGGAAGCGATGAAGGTGGCATCGGCAATCCGATTGCTGATACTCGCGTCGGCTAACCGATAGCTGCCGACACAGAAATCCGTTTGATGCGATGCGTCCGATACGTACGATGCGATCCTGTGGTCGCTTATCATTAAGAATTGTGTATATGGGAACAAAAGATGCGCAGGAAACTTGTTTGTGAAACACGTTAGTGTTAAGAAACATATTGGGCTGACAAATGAGACTTCTGGACTAGAGCGTCTTCAGTCTGATCCCTAAAACGACTGTCTTTTTTCAAAATCTGCTTGATCTGCCCATAAGATCTTCTGAGATTAAACGTGAAATAAAAACTCAGTAGATCCACATCTTGAATTCAGGATCCAATGAGAAACAATTCTCATTAGATCTATCATGGATCTGGCCAATGGATCTTCTGATAATGATCTTGTTTCACTGAGGAGAACAATTGACAGTCCTAAAGCTCTGTAGGTAACACACCTGCCTAACAGGTTAGAAGCAACATAGAGGATTGCAAAGTTGTTGACACCATGTACATGAAAGTGTTGGCTCAGTGGCAATGTTGTCGACTTGGTCATGATTTCAAAAAGGCAGATACTGAAAATATGGCACAGAGCTACTTTAACAATAGCGAAGCAAAACATTATGAAGTAATGACCTATGTGTCCTAGAATCCGAAAATCTTACTGGCTTCCAGCATCCAAAACTTGGTTTGCGTAATGGATTTTATTCCACTCTTTTACAGAATATCTCAGCAATTATAATATAAGGCTAATTATACCGGCAAATTCCTAACAAACAAAAGTTACAAAACATTGTTTCCAACAATTCATGTGAGGGTACATGTTTGGCAACTATTTCGCAACTTTTGTTTCAGATGAACAAAGCTTTACATTAATTTTGATATGTTTAGAAACGACCAATTAACTTTATTAGATGTCCAGTTCATCTTTCTACAGGAAAACCATTTCAGATAGCCGTTTCATCACTTGATAACTACTTTCCACGTTCCCATTTATTTTATACCTCGTTCATAGAACTAATCCTAGGTTTTATCCCGAGATTGGATTAAGATTAGTCTGAAGATAATATGAAAATCCTTTGAGAAAGGAAGTTAGTTATCAAAGGCATTAACGTACTAGAAGACGATATTATAACAATAGAAATAATTAAGAAAATTGGGAAGGGCAGATGAGAATTCATCTGTAAAATATTTTGAACAAGATAACTATTCATTAAAAACCTGATACCAAGGTATTGAATTCAAATACCTTGAATTAAAGGAATTTGAAAACTAATTCCTTAGCAAAGAACCTTTAATAATACCGGAGATTAACCTTTAGAAAACCGTAGGCCGAGATCTATAAACTTTACTACTTAGCATGTTCTTCGTCTAAGTATTCCTGTCACAGTCGCACATTTGCCAAACAAACAGCATAAAATAGACACAGCTGAACATGTCTAAGTCAAAGCCAGTGCTAATGTAACATTTATAAATTACGGCCGTAATGTACAAGAACTTACAGTTTAGAAAAATGTGATAGTGTCAAACGGTGTTCGCTGATCCATTACTCGAGTTTGATTGCCAGTAAATGGACCTGATTTAGACGCTAAAAGCCAATTAGGCCAGGTTACTACGACTATGACCATAAACCATAAGCTAGAAATACTATAAGCGGTATCTGACAGTACGCAATGATAATAACGATCAATGATCTACTTGAAGGAAACGGAAGATAAATCTGTAGATTTGATTAGTTAAGAGTTTGGAATAAATGATTTTTTTTTTCAGTAAATACTATTCTGTTACATGAGATGGTATTTTTCAAGATTTTAAAGCAATTACTAATAAATTAGACTGCGTCAGGGGAATACTTACACAGGTTAGACAAGATATTTATGTATTTTCTGTTTAAATGAAATAGCGTTATTAAATACCCAGTCGTTATCTACAGAAGCATTATTATGGCAACTGTAGAAGCTTAAAACGAAACTGATGCAGACAAAAAAAAAGAAGCTAGGCTTTCTCTAGCAGTAAGATTCTAGTTGTGATAGATCAGACAAAGAAATCTCATTTCGAAGTCAAAATTATACATTTCACTAAGAACACGAATGGAAAGAACTAATGAATGTAACTGACGTTATTGGTCCTGTAGTCCTTTAACAATGAGTGTTTATGGGCTGATATTATTAGAACTCAATAGAAATTATTAAAAACTTACCGAATTGCATGTGTTTATATCCTTGACGGCGCCGGAGTCGAGCAAATCGACGACTGTGTCGAGCTGACCGGCGCGCGCCGCTCGTAAGAATGCTGTGTTTGGCTCTATCTGTAAATAAAAAAGATTTCATAAGGAAATTATCCTTAAGGAAAATATGAATAGAGCCTACGATCAAAAGAATAGAGTTAAAAAAAAAAAATATCCTGTAAGCTGCCGCAAGATTTGGAACAAACCTAAACGTTTCCTATGAACGTATTTTCAAAGGAGTCGATGAAATTGGAAGGAATACCTCAGGGGTTAATATTTGGGCCAATTGTATCACAGCCACCGGAAGCTCCGACCGACAGCGGAAAACCAATTATCGCAACTTAAGCAAGAAACTTCGCCAACAATAAGAAAAGAAAAAGCCCTGAATCAAGAAACAAAGCACAGATGATTGATAACTTGATTAAACCATTAGCTACTTGAACTTAAGCAATATAAACATTGTAGTATTGGAAGACGATCAAATATTCATTATATCTACATTGCGTGACTGCTGACTGACTGGCCACTACAACTACAAATGAATATTTTACGTTTACATTCATGAATGAAGGGTAAACTTGACGCTGTAGACGTTTGATTGAACAAAATACGAGTTGTAGTAATTATTTATATTGTATCTAAGTTTAGACAACTAATATCATCTTTTTTTAGGCCTGCGTCTGTGGTCTAGTTTTTATAGTAGCATGAGGCGACTTCGATTACCTAAGTGATATTGAGTTTTTTGATAAGAATTACACGGACAAGCAGAAAATTGTACGCAGTTCAAAGTGTTTGGATGATGGCTCGTTTCTATGAAATGAAATGTCACATGCTATTTATGTGTTCCGTTAGCTTTAAACATTTTTGCCCTACGGGATTAGACGTTATGATGTATTTAAGCCTGTTACCTCGTACTTTGGAACGGGAATTTCAACAGGGAAATTCAGCTGTCAAGGAGGCATTGTCGGGCCAACTCCCTCAATTTAACAAACACCCACTACCAAACCCACACATTACAGTCCATACAAGAATACCAAAGACAGTACCGCACCATTATGTCTTAGTAAATTATGTTAGTAAACTGTTATCGTGACTGGACCCTAGGACTCGTTCCCAGCTTTCTACCGATGCTAATTCACCATTGAAACATTCGAAGCCTCTACTACGATTACAGCTAAGTATTGGATTGTCGATTTCACTAACGATTAACCAGATGTTTAGGGCCTGAGACCCTTTCAGCTTAGAACACTTGATAAAACAACCAGGGAAAGCAAATAAATAAAGCTCTTTAGAATTGAATAGATACTTATGAGAAAAGTGGGAGCACGTGAACTAAATAAATTACCGCTGTTCTCGGTAGTGGCGGCTCAGTATTTTATGTTCCCGTTTGAAGTCTTGTTTAAATCGTTTTAACTACTTTCGAGAGCATTTACTTTATTATTATTACTAACGCTAGTATGGATACTAAAACAATTTCAATTTACAGGTACTATTCCTACAGGTTTGTCCAAAAAAATATTGATTCTTGCAAATGTGTCACCGTCATTGACCTCTTTACACACATCCTAGGTCAGGGTAGGCGAACATTTATGCATCAACCTGCCATTTTTTCTAAAAAATGTTTAATGGGGTCATTCGCGTGCCATCAAATAATTTTGACTTTCTGATTATTGGCAAAATAATAATTATAAATACTATCAAAACTCTTTATTAAATAAAGTAAGCAAAAGAGGTACATTTTGGTATGTTTATATTAAATTTCAGTAAAATTAGTGTGACTTCTGTTGCTGCAGGTTAGATGACAAATAATTTATGTTAGGGTTGTAAGATGTTACTTTTAGCAAAATGCATGCTGAACTAGATTCATCTGTCAAACGGTTTCTCATCGTCTTAAAATACCTAATTCTGCGACGTGCTCAAAATATTGTGTCGCGTGCCATCAATGGCACGCGTGCCATTGGTTCGCCTACCCTGTCCTAGGTCATGGCATGACGCATGAGTTTTTTTGCCACAACTATTCCCATAGGAAAATGAATTTCATGGTATTAAAAAGCCAATGGGGAGTAATACAGCAGATTTATCGACACTCGATGTTCATGCCCTAAGATTTCACGCCTCGATCGGCGACCCGATAGCTTATCCGTCAATAGACGGAAAAAAATCTCATTTTGCGCTCTATTTCCTTTACACGAAGGGCCGACAAATCTACTTATCGATGAACGCTGATGGACCCAAAAGCAGCTCAATAAAAGACAATTTTTATAAAGCAAAATGGAGATCTCGCTTTAAGCTTTTCCCCGTAAAAGGTGGTTCGATGAAATGATTTGATATTCATGTTATTATCTGTCTTAATAGATGCAAAATTAATGGTAATTTTATGTTGCCTTTCTCACTTTAGTTAAGATCAGTAATTATTGGTAGGTACCAAGACTTAATTATGACCATGTAAGGTACGAATTTTCTTTTTACTCTACTAAACTTGGAAGACTGTTATTAGCTAGCTCATGAAGCCTACGATAAACAGTGGTTAGAATATGAAGGTAATGATAAAATTAAAGTGATAATTACTTATCGCAAAATCGGCCATGAACAAAACAATGCAAAAAGCATCAAACGCAAAGGACATTTCACACACCTAACAGTTACAGCAAAATCACATATTAATTTACCTCTAAACGAAACAAGCACAATAAAATTATAAACATACAAAGGCAATGAACGCTTTAGAAGCAATTCACTTAAAAGCTAAGGGACACTGCTGTTTAAGAGAATGGAGAAATAATTTCACCGCTTCACCTCACTTTAAGAAATTAAAATACTCCACGGGATTCAATGAACGAACAGAAACGGTATAAAGGGTAATAACCTCAAAGAAAAATACGTTGATATCATTGTATTTTCGCATGCCGTGACAACCTACGATACGAATGTTGTGATATCAAGATAACAATCGAATGAATTCTTACTATTGCAATTTGCTCTGATGCAGTTTTTATTTTTAACAATCTAGTAGCGTCTAATTACATACATTTCATGCATGAAATATAAAATTACGGGAGAGATCATAAAAGAAATGTGTCTATATGCATCTCATGCTGATGTTAAAATTATGCATGTCGTAATTACGTTCAACAGTAACGAAGATTGAGTAATAAAAGAAAACATAAAATACGTTATCATCCAAAGCAAGTGGGCACTGGCATTGAAACGTTAAACTCAACCAAGGGAAAGGGTTACTGTTATTTAAACAGTAATAAGTAGATCTACCCACTGCCTTAACTTACCTTGTTAAAGCCAATAACTAAGAATACAATAAAAAGCTTAAAATTACGAAGATGGTAAAAGTAATTCTGCTACACAACTATTATTATAATATTACAGAAAGTAGAAATATTATTGAAGACGTAGTCAAAAAATTTAAACGAAAATTTATACCTTTTATTGAAAAATTAGATGAAAGCCGAAATGAAAACTGAACAGAAAGGCCGCTGCGCATTTTAAAGTATAAGTTCAAGAAAGGAGAATAAACCATCTATAATACACAATAGGATTCTAAATTCGATACCTGGACAATATTTCAATCAAAAAGATTTCAATGGAGATAAAATACACTTTATAAATAAAGAAACTTCCGTAAGGCAGCCTCAAGATACTGAGATAATTTGTTTCGTGACCGTAACTTGGGGATAGATATAATCGAATCTCGAGACTCTACGGCTAACTTGCCAAGTATTGAAGATCATCAGATTTGTTAGTTATTTGTCTTTTGTACTAAGTTACTCCTCCGACAGAAACCACTATAGCTTCCTTTTCGTATAAAATTTCTGAAATTGCTATAAGTGGACATTGCGATGTAAACACTGCTATTAAAATTCAGATGGTTTTCAGCAGTGTTTATGGCGTTTTGATGGCTATTAAAATCAGTTTATGGATTAAAGTTCCTTGAAAGCAACGTAGACAGACAGGCACCGTGATTTTACCGATTTTGCATTAACTACTGTATGATCAAACGACTCGTGTCATAAAGTAGCAGATAGGATTTGTTTATAGCTTGTTTTTTATTATTTTTATATCATTGGAATAAAATAATAATAACATCCACTCCACAATCAAACATTTCCACCATTTCCTGCCCTTAATTTCCAGAATGAAGCACATAGACAAAATGCACACACAAATAATCACGCACGCAACGTAGCTGACGTAAATTGGTCAATAAATAATAATTGACATGAACGCACCACAAGAGTGATGGAATAGACGCGTCGTTCGAGCGGACGAATGCGCGCGCCGCACCAGACCGCCATGGCGGCACTGCGCGGGCGCAAGCGTCATGCACCGCCGACCACACCAGGTGACAACGACAATGCGCACTGGCCACTGACGGAGTGACGGACAACAGTAGACCAAGTAGGGTCGTGATTACTCGTGATCTAAGTTCTGAAGCCCGGAGGTAACAATAACAGTAATTGTATGTTCCTTTCAGGTGACAAAAGCGCACGAACGAAGCAAGAAATGGAAGTTCAAAATGTCAAGCTGACAATGGAAACTGATCATTAACTAGATGAGCTTCGAGAGAACGGAGAAAATGTTTCAAAGCCACACTACAATAAAGACATTACGAAGATGCACTTAAAAATACATTTGAGTCAGTACGTGGTTTTAATAAATTATGCATAAAAAGAAACTAGGAACTATTAAATTATAGTCCTACAAAAACTAACAATATTAATTTCAATATCCAAACAAAAAAGCATGAAATTAAGTCTTAAGTTCTCACAAGCCACGCATAAAAGAACATGCAACTCATGCACATACTCGTACAAATTGTTACAACCGTGGCAAAAAATTCAAGGCTAAAACGGTGGTATTATAGTGTGATCTGTATCTGTCCTGGCGCTATACGAGTAACGGACATCCCATAGTTTGTGTGTGTGCACAGCTAAGCGGCTAACTGCAACGGGACGAATTAACGGGACGGTCCGTTTTATGTAACGCTTGCGCATCTGTCTGTTTTGATATACTTGGATGCGTAGACGAGAAAACTGAAGCGAGGGAATAAAAGGTTTCGGGCCTTTGAAGGTCTTTGTGATTTGCAGCTAATACCATATGTTTACGTAACATAACAAAGCGCGAGTAATCCGTGTAAAGTAAGACAAGCTTTGAACCTAACAACACCTACAGCTACATTTCGCCAGTTTTGTTACATGAGGCGAGACTTGCCAACAACCGAGCACGCACGAGTACATCATCCGAGGCTGAAACTGCTTAAAGACAAATCCAATACACTTGGTCTGACTGGGCCCGACTTGCGAATCGAAGCTAAGACCCCGAGTCCAGCAATCGTACTAGCTATCACTACACCAACGAGATTGTTGTATTTCAGGAATGGATTTTGAATCCTATTATTAATTTAACCGTTTGCCTTTATGTCACTGTAGGCACGTGTAGAGGATTAGATTAGATTTCGGTTCCCGCAGATCCCTATTGTGATGTTAACCTTTCAACGCGCGTTATCTGATTCCAATTCAAATTGAATTCCTAAATCAAGTTATTACGTAAGACAAACTTGACTTATCGTAACATCACGAATGTAATCTCCGAATAATCTAAGTCAGAGGTGAATCTGATAGTAAATCACGAGAAATATTTACATAAAAAATTACTTTGATAAAAACTGGAAGCACAAGAATCACTGCTCTATCAAACACTCCAAAACATTCGAAGTATATCTAAGACTGAAAATTACAAGCCAACTTAGTTACGGAATTCTGTTTACGCACTTTTTGCCACCGAAACTGATTAAAAAACATCTCAAAAACTGCCAAAACAAAATTTCAAATTCGTTACAGAGAAGCAAGTTTGATAACAATTTCCAACTACTCCTTTCTATTTTAAGAAGATTGTATGGTCAAAATCATCTAGGTAAAAGAGAAACATGTAATTTGGTACAATAAGTGTGATTATTGCAAAAGAATTGTGTGTACCGTTAGAAAGTAGCGTAATAAGGGCCACGGGTCGCTGACGATGAGAATTGAATGGATGATGGATGTATACAGGGCGAAATTAACGAGACATCTTGTCCAATCATGATTTGAAAGAACCCGGGACCCGACTCCAATTAAAACATCAGTTTCAATCAAAATAAAATCATGGGAATTATTTTCGAGAACGCGTTACAACGAAATGACAACGTTTTTTTTCTTGTGATTTTGCACGGTTCAAATTCGATTCGCCTATTGAAAGAGTTGACTAAATAAAAAAGGACTTTTAGTAGCATTGATTAATTTAGTGTGACGATATCTTTTGTTTTGTTTGTGAATATTTCGTATAAGTCGGACTACCCAGGTGCTCGCACGTAGGTATGTTTTTTAATCACTACTTACTTTAAACTTCTTTTGCCGACTTTGATAAAAAATCTACCTAAGTATTTCTTCAGAGTGCCTGCCGACTTACCTACACTTTTATAAAAACATCTAAAACGGTAGGCAAACACAAACATTCATCTATGTAGATCGAAGATAGATTCAAAATAACAACTTTTTTCGGCAAACGCCAGAAGTATCATTATGATATCATCGAAATCAGAAGCACGTCCTCTTCCTTGAAGCAGGCTCTTGAAACAGCAAAATTTCACGAAAAAGATTATCTTGAAGAGTCTTGCGAAGTGAAAGCAGCTGAGTACATACGCTACCGTTAACTAAGCCATAATGTAGTAGGTACAAAAAAATCTATAGAATCTCAAATGCAATCTCGGCCCTTCAACCGTATGTAGGGCGTGCAGTTGCTCATACTTCACTGTACTTTGCTTTGTCATTGTTTGTTACACTTTAAAAGGGGGCACGGTGTTTGCCTCTCGTTTGATACGACTCCATTTTGCTGTAGACCGATTGATTCTTTTTTATGCGGCCTACGCACAAGAATGAGTTCAACTTTGAATTGAACTGTAGTCATGTTACATAATTCGATCAGTTTGTTAATTTGATTAAATTTTTCGATCAGTTCAATTCTTATGATATATTAGTTAGGGCTTATAACACCCACGGATGAAAGATGGCTTGTGATGAGCCAATCTAAAATATTATTCATAGGAATATTATAATAAGGAGGAAAATCTGTTTACTCTAAGGCCCGACGCTGCGTTAAACGGGTCCCCGCGACGGGCAACCGTCGCGGGTCCACGTCCGTGGTCCCGCGCGTGGCCCCGTGCGTGGCTCCGCGCGTGGCCCCGCGCGTGGCCACGCGCGTGGTCACGTCCGGGTTGCCGCGCGGAGACACGCGCGTGGACCCGCGCGGGGCCCCGCACGTGGCCACGCGCGTGGACACGCGACCGATTTACGCAGTGTCGCTAGTTCATTTGAACGGTGTGCTTGTATAGTTTTTGTTGAATGATTTGACATCAAATAATGTTGTATAAAAAGGAAAAAGTTTCTGATTACGTAACAAACCTATGTGTTTAAGGAAAAGAAATCACATAAAAAAAAATCGGCAGAGCAATTTTTCACTAGATTCTCACTAGAATATAAAGCGCGATATGTAAAAAGTTGATTTGGAGTGACACTGAAGTCGAGTTGGATGTTTATAATTTCCTATTCTAACTTTTTTTCTTCCTATTATTTCATTTAAACCTACAAAACCTTTAACTACAAAAAAAATTGAGACTGAGGGATTTTTCGCAGAGAGTTAAATAAATAAGCAATTTTCATGTTTTGGTAAAAAAACCGAACTTCTCGGCTAAAAAAAAATTGCATTATTGTGCATGTATAATCTGTATCACCTACTCTCACCATATTCCAAATTTCAGCACCGGAGGAATTTTTCGAAAGTCTTCATAAAAAAAAATTTGCTCTCTGTTTGCTCCAGTTACATGCACCGTGTATAAGCACCCTTATTGACTGAACCGCGCGTAGCCCCGCGCGTGGCTCCGCACGTGGCCCCGCGCGTAGTCCCGCGCGTGGCCCCGCGCGTGGCCCCGTGCGTGGCACCGCGCGTGCCCCCGCGACGGACGTCCGTGCGGGTCTCCGCACGTGGCTCCGCGCGGGTCCCCGCACGGGTCCCCGCGACGGAGCACTTTTGTATAGAACCGCGCGTGCATCCGCGTAACGCAGCGTCGGGCCTAATACTTGGGACAGACAAGCAGAGCCCTTTCTGATCACTTTAATCTAAAAATAGATAAGATTTAGTTAATAAACACGGTTCAGTGCGCACAATAGACGTCGTTAACCGAAAATGTCAAAGACTACATTTAAACAACGTTAAAGTTAATCAACAACAATGCAAAATTGTAATTAAATTGGATATTGGAAAACTTTATTTGATATAGACTGAAACATACTTGCTTCTGACACTTTTGAAGGACCCAAGTTCCGTATTAAACCACTTTTGACGTGAAATTGAATGTCCAACATAACAACTTCGTTCCAATACTGTCATTCGCATAGTTTTCGATATAACATGTGATTGTGGTCACATGTTGTATGAAAAGCTGTTTTTTAGTGCCAGTCGTTATGAGAAGTGGAGTTCAGCACTAGAGACAGTTAAGTATTTTTCCAATAAAGGACGAAGACCGAAGGACTTAAATTCTGGAAAAGTTATTTGCAATTTTTTCTAGGCCCAATTATAAAACTTAGGTTCGGGCACGCCGCAATTGCGGCGGTAAGACCCCTCTTTGAGGAGTGGCTGGAGAGAAGTCATGGCGTCCTGACCTACCGCTTGACGCAGGTCCTCACCGGACACGGAAGTTTCGGGAGGTACCTGTGTCTGATGCGAAATTAGGAGACTCCTGGGTGTCACCACTGCGAAGATCGCCCGGAGGACACGGTGGAGCATACGGTGCAAGACTGCCCAGCTTGGGCGGAGCACCGACGTGTCCTCACGGCTGCGATAGGCGGAGACCTCTCGCGCCCGGCATTGGTTGCGGCCATGCTGCGGGGCGAGACGGAGTGGGAAGCGGTCAGCTCCTTCTGCGAGGCAGTAATGCTCGTAAAGGAGGAGGCAGGCCGCGAGCGAGAGAGGACAGCGTCCTCCCTCCGACCCAGCCGCAGTGGTAGGCGCCCACGGCGACGGACGTCGCTAGATGATCTCCGGCCACCGTAGGCGCGGGCATGCGGGCAGCGAGTAAAGGGCAACTCGCTGCCCGACCAAGGACCATGCCCGGGTCGACGGCGCGTTGTGTCCCACGCGCGCCTCAAAGAGCGTCAGCATAATGACGGGGCCCCCCTCTCAGAGGGCCAAAGCCTGCCGGGGTCGCGGGATTATTCCCTTACCGTAACCCCGGAACGTAACAGGCTATGAAGGACACCGTGGATTTTAGTCAGTAGAAGTCTGACAGTCCCTCCCGCCCTGCCCGGGGTTGGAGGACTCATTTGATGATTTTACCACGCTAAAAACAAAAAAAAAAAAAAAAATTATAAAACTTAGGTTGGTATATGACTTAGGTACATGCTAAAAAAATTAGCTCATCCAAGATCTGAACATGAAATCTTTCTCAACAGTAGCAGTAAAGTTACTGAACACTACATTAAACACAACACGCCCTTGATCCGCGAGAAAAAATCAGAGAAGTGCATAGCCATATCACCCACATTTTGCCAGTTATGTTGTAAGTTCCATAAAAAGGGGCGACATTATTACCATTTACCTTTAACCAGACACAAATCCAGATTTCGTGGCTGTTACTGAAAAAAATCTAATGGGAACCCCTAGTGAAACTTTGTCCGTACCGGGAAATACACTCGGAAACCAGCAGTCGTATTAGCAACCACTACACCAAGGCAGTCAACACTGGATCAATAACGCATTAATAACAAAACCCTCATGTTTAATTGAATTGATGCCACATTTCCATTTGCAATTTAATTGATTCGCCAGTTAGTCATCCGGGAAAAGGTCATTACCGATGATTGATCATAATTAATTAATATATCTCAGTAATAAATAACGTCTCTGGTTGCCGCCAATGAAATAATACGACTAATGATTAAATTGAAAGGATTTTGATTGATTTGATTTTTTTTTAGGAAGTTGGGTTCTATACATTAACTTCATCTCAGCCGGAATACACTATAACTAACAGCTAAACACATGCGCCAAAGATTTCCACGAGGCCTCATATTGCCAAACAAATAGCCACCACCACAGTCGCCCTACAAATATAGTTGATTACCTACTGCGTCATTTGATGTTCGTAATTAATAACCAATTGTTCAAACATGATCATCGGGTGAAATGAGCCGGGAAAGCATATAGTTATTCGAAATTAAAAGTGAAGCGGAGCGGAATCATTGTGCACTCATTACAAGCTGATTACAAAGTTAATTAAATCTTTGGTTTCACTGCCTGAACTGTTATTACTGTCTTCAATTAACGCTAAATTGGATTGTGTGGGCTGTACCGAGTTTACTCAGTTCTTTAGCCCGAAATCTGAGCAAGATTGAGATTTGATTGAAAAAGAAAAATCTTTCTCGGATTGTATTGCAAATTAGAATTGTTTAGCATATAGTTTACATGCTCATTAGTGAGAAAACGAATAGTGTCTGTCTATTCATGAAATATTTGCGTCAGACTGTCTATTCGACTGCCTCAGATAGTCAGTTTAACAGGTGAGAAAACTATCAGAAAGCTGGGGAAATCTGCTAATGAACAACATATTTTATACGCAGTTTAATTTCGCTAAACCCAAAGTCCATTCAAATGACAAAGCGATAAATAAGCTGTCACCGGATAAAGCCATTTGGTGCAATAATTCAAAATCACTCTTAAAGGAGTCATTTGGCCCCCCAACGTGTTTTGCAAGTACGCATAATTACGTGACAAACGTACCTCCTACGCTTCCAATCTGAGATTCGTACGAATGTACAATAGATTCTGCAGTGAACCACAGTTCAAGGAAACAATTGCCAATTGGATAAATACGCTAAAGCGACAATTGAGCAGTTGACCTACTAATGTGTGTGACTTGTTCTTATCTAAAGAAATCATTACGCGCGAATCGTCATGCTCTTTTTAGTTTTAATGTCGTTTGCTGCTCACTCAACTTCCCGTACGACAAGTGTTATATCGTATTATATCATCATTTAAATCATTGTCATCGTATTTTCTTCGTAATGGAATACAACAGAGAATTCTTGTCTTTTGAAATTCTAGACTGTTTCTGCAATGGCAATTGAATTTGTACCTTAGGCTACTTAGAACATTTCTTCATTACTGTCTATTAATAAATAGAGATCCCGATACTTAAAAGAGTGATTTACTAGTAATTTATAAGCATGCATTTTTATATAACTGGGATTTTAATCATACCAATCCATAAGTGTTTTAATACCAGTTACAGAAACTATGCATCGCACTAGCGTGTTGATTTTAATGACTTCAGACAAGTTATTAGCTCATACACTACAATCATCATGACAAGTAACAAGATGACGAAAAAAGTGTAATGAAAACTCATAATTAAATAGGTAAAGAACTAGCTTCAACCAATAAACTGGAAAATGTGATCCCGAAGACTATTCTAAGAATCCGTCCCGACGGAACGTAAACCATCTCAAAGATTTGCGAATTTGTGAGAAAAAATGTGAATCTGGCACGTGTTTCATCTCAATCGACATTCTGGGAAGTGCTGTCGGGAAAAAGTAATCGTAGCGAGACGTTATCGATCAAACTCTCGCGTTCCCACAGTACGGGGAGGATCTGACAAGACGAGTTACGACGGCTAAGAGCTTCGGATCATTAATCAAGGATTTTACAGCTTTTCTTTTGCCTGTACCTAAGTGCATTGAAACCGCAGATATACGGCCGTTTTTCTAGTGTTCGCCAATGCGACTCTGGAGCTACGTGGTTCTGAGTTTACTGTTCAAGAGTAGTGTTATTGGGTCACTCACCAGGAATTTCTACTTAGCAGCCACGGATTCTGAATTCGTGGCTGTTTGATGACAATAGAATCGCCTACATTACATGGGATACAAACTCAAAATCGGTCAACATATAGGTGTACATTTGGGAATATAGGATTACAGTGCTGAATTCCTGATATTATACAACAGAACTGTTTTATAGAACATAGATAACAAGCTCAATGCAACAATATCGGATGCATATACCATATACCCTGAATATGAATGTGTCCTAGATTCAAAATGGCGCGTGCAGCCCAACCTAACGATTTGCGGTTTCGAATTAATTCGATGTAAATTCTATCCTGTCCCGTAGACACGGTATGTGGTTTGATATACGAAAATTCATACCAAAGTGAATAATTTATGGTTTGCTCATGTGTGGTCAAATACGAAGTTATGAGGAAAGTTCGTGTGGTCATCCTATGATTTTATCAAAGGGTTTTATAATATCATACGTTTTCCTTTCCAGCTCTCACTATAATGAGGCCGAAAATTTATTTGCCACGCAAAAAACAAGCAAACCGAATAAATGAGCTTTGCTTACTGTAACTTGATGGCTTCGTTAGCAATGGACTCAGTTGTAATGTTGTTAGCTAATATCATAATCTTTTGTGACTAAAACGATCCAACAATGGGAATATCTGCCGTCAAAAATGGGACACAACAATAACAGCATATCGGACAAATATCGGACACCTGTCCAATTTTTCCGGACATCCCTAACAATTCTGTCATCGCCAATTTATAGACGACCCTTTCCCCAATTCCGAATGTTAGCAATAAAATGGTCAGCACTCATGGCCTGTCCAAATAAAATTTTGCTACCGACCTTTTCTAAATTATTAGTAGACTGAACATTTCAGGTAACATACTTGCAACTTCGAGCCTAAAAAGGGATAGGCACAGAAAACCTATGGCATCATAGAATTATTTATGTAAATGATAGAAAATAAGCGGGACTATCTTTATATGAGACATTGCTAAAACAGGCTAGTTATTTTCATAATGGAAAAGCCGAACAACACTGCCCTTGTGAACTGAACCTAAGACCCCATGTTAAACAACAGGGCTTGTGGCTACTAGACCAACAGCAAGTCAGTATTGCAGGTAATATAGCACTGGTCTACGTTGTAAAACTAGAAATAACTATGTATTAGTAACCTAAGGATACGGCTCAGTAGCGGGGTCGACCGGGTCGTGTCAGCATTAAGTTACCTCCCATGGGTATCGATACCCACCTGCCGGTATCCGGTAACGTTTGGCTTCTACGGACCAATTGCATTTCGCAATCGATATCTTGCAAGTCTTCGAGTTTGGAGAAAAAAATACACTTGTACGAAATCGAGAGTTAATAAACTGGGATCGGAATGTTCGTAAAAACTTTAATGAAGCATGTAACACGTAAAAAATCATCGTCATCATAATCATTGGTAGTTTTGTTTTGCTCACTGCCGAATATAGACACCTCTCCTCCAGTTATATTATTCTCTGGTTTGCGCGAGTCTCCACCCGTCATTCTGACTCTTATTACTCACTCTTCTGGTCCTAGGCCTTACCACAAGCTGTTAACGCGATCCAGTTTAGGCTGTGGGAAAGAGACAGAGCTATAGAAGTCGTCTAGCGTCATCTCTTTCCCACAGCCTAAACCGAGCTCGTGTAAAGCCTCTGGTCAGGTCTGCTAGCATATTTTCTTCTGTCTCTTGGTGCTTTTTCGACTGTAATTATTCTTTTAAGGTTCTACTCTACTCCAACTGCTTTCACCATGTCTTGCCAAGTGTCCTGCTCAAGTCCACGACCATTAAATAGTTCTTATCAGCAATCCAACTAAGTAAGTACCTTCCTCTACTAATTTAAGTTTTGTCACAAAACCCTGCTCAATAATCCGGGATTTTAGAACCAGATATTATCCACATGTTACTAACTTCACAGAAGTTTACGGAAATATACTGTACCCTTTCGGATACCTGGTAATTAACCAGCTTTTTACATCTCTAGTAATGAAAACAAATTGCGCCGACCCCAAATAAATTGGAATGCCTCAGGGCAGGACGAGTCCTAATGAAAGTCGATACAATTTGGACCTAAATTAAAATCTACTTTTCATTTGCCAGTCACCTTTAGATGGCCATGAAATATGGGCGTATAGCAAGGGTAAGGGCTTTGTGGTGGTTGTTAGCGTAAATTGATGATTGCAAGTGTAAATAAGTAATGGGGAAGGGTCGACCTTGGCACTCTTGATACTACAAAAACAAAACATTAGATCTCGTTTCCACTAACACTAAATGAGACCGAAATAAATGTCTTAATAAAAGCTCCCTGGAGGATGATCAGCTTTCTACGAAAGGCCGAACGTTGGAAATTCAACAGCGAGTTTCTATGGTAGGTATTAAGAGGTGTTGCCTAATGTAGGTGTAAACGGCCCTAAATACCATTATCGGCCTCCATTTATTTTTATGAGTCACGATGTAACCGAGCGCAAAAAAGCTAATATTTCCAGGAAACTGAGTTTCCGTGTATTAAACGGAAATTTTACATAAAGACCCTAAGCTGTTTTTCCAGGACTTTCTATCGATTCACTAGTTTTTCCTCGTTTTAGATGGTAAAGAGCCGCTAGCATCCAATTATTTTTAGGTCAGTCTTGCACTCAAAAATGATCTACTGACTCTCCGTTCCGTTCCCGACCATTTTCTTTTTATTCTTCCTCCATTTAACTTCCATTTAACTTTTAAAGGAACTTTGCATATTATTTTAAGCGTAGAATATTCACAATATTGATTTTACCAGCATCTGAGTTTGAAACGAATGAAATAACTGAACAAGTTCTTCTGCACTCGTATCGATATTGATTAAAAATTCCGCTGTCTACACAATACAGAAAAATGTTTTAATGCAAACATTATTGTGTAATGCTTTGGATTTATTTTAAAGGCCTTATTAGACCACCCAATTTTTAGGGACCCTAACCCTAACTAAGAGTGGTGTAATAAGACTTAGGGAGTTAGTGTCCCGAATAAGGTAAGGTAATAAGCACTGCACTAACTAGGGTACACGCCCACCCTGGATGCAGGGCCCTTCATATCGGGTTGTGTAATAAGCGCTTAAGCTTCTCTTGTTTTCGATAAACAGAAAGTATCAGCATTTTTGGATATGTGGAATTAGAAATGAGACAGATCTTTAAATACTCACTATAATTATTGCAGCCACAAGTAGGTATATTTAGATGGTAGGTTTTACTAAGTTATGATCGTAGTGGTATCGAGAACTGCAAAAAGTAGGAAAGAGGAAGATCTTATTTAACTACTTCTTTAAAAGGGTCAAACCATATTTATTATGAATTAAGTGAGTAGATACTATGTTAAAAATCAATTCTGGTTTTCTTTAATGGTCGATTACTTATTCTCAATGGAGCTGTAATACCAAGGTCTTAGAAATATCCAAAAGTCCAAAATTATAGGCAAATAAATATCTGTGTGTGTGCAAATAATAACTAATCAAACTCTCACAAACACATAATATTTAATAACAAATATGTGCGTTTGTCGTCATTGCAGCTCCAAGTCGCTGAAACGTGGCTACCATCTTCAAACAGAGCCCATTAAACAAATGAAACAAACAAGCTGAAATATAACAATAACAGGTAGCGTACGTCTGTATATTTCCTGTAGGTACACGGCTCATCATAGTTTCCAAACTCCTTTGACATACGTTCAAGCAATTCTAATTAAATTCGATTGAAGAGCCTGCGGAATAACATCAGTGGTGCAGTGCGGCTGAATCTCGTTGCTAGCAATATTTTCTCAGGCGCTTGGTAACGAAGCTAACTTGGTTATTGTAACTCTGTTATAGACCCTTATTAATTGGGCTTCGTTCCTTTTAGAGATGTAAGTAGGTAATAGAGGATCTTTTTATTTAGTTATGGATACGTTATCATATATTATGTAACATCCTTTTTTTTTTAGCGTGGTAAAATCATCAAATGAGTCGTCCCACCCCGGGCAAGGCGGGAGGGACTGTCAAACTTGTACTGACTAAAATCCACGTTGTCCTTCAATAGCCCTTTATGTTCCAGGGTCACGGTAAAGAAATAAGTCCCGCGATCATTAATATGGTAGCATCTGTGTTAAATTACGAGTGTTTCTTCACGATTGCAGCTCGATAAATACAAGGCGTTTTAACATACCATGAATGAAGAAATAGCGGCGCATTATGATAGAGATAAATTATGTATTATTGCTATTCAAGGGCAGTAGAACTAGGGTATCCGTCATCGATGGCGCCGTGAAAGTTTTTATTTATTTTCATGCACTGCCGTCGTACTTTCGTACTGAAGTTTCTCCTTTAAGATTTTCAAATACAAAGCTTCGATTTTATATAACAGCAGGGAAATGCAAGCTATCTTCCAACGCTTTTCAGATTTTCTCTAGAGCTTTCCAGTGCAGCATCGACCACGTAATATACATTTCAGGCTTTATCGGAATGGTGAGATTCGGTGATTTTTCGAAAGCAAATGTTCTGCAGTCGGTTTATTTCTGCATTTCAATTGAATTCTTTAGAACATTTGCCTATATTTTATTCCAATCACGTGAATATTTCTCGCATGTGTTATATGCTAGTCTCCCCATATAGAAATACATTGATAATTAATTCAGACAATCTTTGCATGTAGATGATGAATGTGTGCATAACAGCCATTGATTGCAGACGCTCCAACGGTATTTATAATTCACTTAATTCTGGTATTATTAGCCCTGGAAAATTCCATGGTATTATTATCACAGATCGGATATTATTACTTACAGACTTCACAAATGACGAGATAGGATATTACTTAACAAAAAACCGGCCAAGTGCGTGTCGGGCCACGCACAGTGTAGGGTTCCGTAGTTGCCCATCAAAATACTTATGCGAACTAACTAAACTGATTCGCTGAATTTAATTTTAAAAAGAAGAATTTTCAAAATCGGTCCAGGAGTCTTTGAGAAACATAAGAAAAAAGATTACAACTTTAAAACCTCCTCCTTTTTTTGAATTTAGTTAAAAATAGTTGACGATAAAAACCTACCTATCCCCAAAAAACATACCTATAAAAGCTGTAAAAATAAAGTTGACAAACTTACATTTGCAGTTGTCTCCGATACATTTTGTTTAAGAAAATACGATATCAAGTACATTTTATAAGTTGGTCGACTATTACTCGTAAAGTTGTAAAGCCTACTTAGTCATGATAATTTTCTTTTAAACTTCGTTATATGTACTACTATTGTGAATTTTTTCACACCCCCGAACATAACCGTTTAGCTGGTAGAGGGGGGGGACACTCGAATCGAGCAAAATTTAGCACTTTAAAGCTTAATATTTCACAAACGAATTTTTTTATAAAAAAATTGTTAATGAAAACTATCATTATTCTTTAAAGGCCTATTTAATGATACCTCACACTAAGGGGTACGCGAGAAAAAAAAAATCCTCATTTTACGTGTAAGTACTGGAGATACCCTAAAAAAAATATTTTACGAGATTTTATTTTACCACTTTTTCGGCAGAACAAATCCCTATATTTACACCAAATTACAGCTCTCTAGTACTGTGCGTCTCTGAGCTAAACTGCGGACAGACGGACGGACGGACGGACATGGCGAAACTATAAGGGTTCCTTGTTGACTACGGAACCCTAAAAACTTAGATAGGCAGTTTAGAAAACGTTCGAGAATTTAATGTCTCAGGTCATGGCGTTGTTTAAAATTTTCAGGGGTGTTTTATTCACGACGGGGTTCCCATAGGGGGCCAAAGCCTGCCGGGGTTGCGGGACTGTCCTATCAGGTAACCATGGCTCTGGAACGTATAGGGCTATTGAAGACACTGAGCAGGAGGACTCATTTGATGATTGCCACGATACCTAACAAAGAGGTGTAGGTAATATTAGTTGGGATAAGGGACTTGAAAACCTAAATACCCTAAAATCAAAGCATATGAAAATCTATAAAAAAGTAAATGAAAAGTCATTTTATACAAGAATAAGCAAATAATCAAAATGCGTAAATAAAAGATGGCCCATGATGGATGGGATGGATGTGATGATACCTATTCTGTGGATGTACTAAAAAAACGAGATTAGTACTAGTTTGTATTCAAAAAGAGTAGAGACTTCCTATCTCCTATCACTCGCCCCCTTAAAAATAAACACAGTAAACCTAAATAAAAGACACAAAACTAACACTAAGCTCAAGTGTACCTAGCCAATGTTAGTTCAAGCTTGTGGTGGTAAGAAAGCAGAGTAATTGGGTCAGGTCATGCAGACAGAACGCTGGGATTTATTACTTTAGACTTAGAGCTTGCCCATTCGCCCGTTGTCGACTTTCATCCGCAATTTACGGAGATTAGAGATCGCAATTACACGCTAAGATTAGGCTTAATAGTCGACAAACACATGGATATGTTTTTGAAGCTGATTATCTTTTGTGGTCTACGATTTACCAAGAACTAGGTTGGCAATTTACGTGAGATGTTTTTCTGTTAATGCGGTTACTCAGCACGATCTATTTTTAAGAAAGTATTAGATAAGGGGTACCAAAGATCCTTTATACACCGTGTTCTTCACGTTATCCATAAACTTTAGCAAATACTTCTATGGCTTTTACAAATCAAATCCAACAAAGGAAGTAGTACTTAAAAAGGCTTCGTTACAAAGATATTTGTAATTTCATTTAATGAAATTTAATTGAGCTATGCAGTGAGAAAGTATCTTAATTTGGCCTATGTTGCCGCTTAGTGCAATTAAAATGATAAATCTATCAAATACTATTTGCATTTCATTTGCACGTACGAGAGGAACCCGAGAGTTAGCGAAGAAATACGATCATTTGCGATAACGAATCTTTCAAAGAGATTAAACTGGTCGCTATGGATACCTAAGTTGTTATTTGTCATTGTTTGTCATGCATGATTTTAACTGTCAGGATTATTGTTTATTGTAATTTGCTTTTGGGTTTCCGACTAATTTAATCAATCATTTTGATTACAACTTTCACTATGCCGCACGAATATTCTGCTCAACACCAAGCTGATATTCACTTCGTCTACGGTTTCTGTGACGGAAATGCTACAGCAGCTGTGCGAGAGTACCAACGGCGATTCCCTGGTCGGCGCGTTCCTGATATACGAACATTTATTAACATACACAGGAGATTTTGTGAGATCGGAATTAGACCACGCCGCCCTGAACGAGCAATCAATTTGAGCGTCGCTCAAGAAAACAGAATAATGAACCTTATTATTCATGATCCTACACTCTCAACGAGACGCGTTGGGAGAATCGTGGGTGTATCTCATAAGCTAGTGTGGAAACTGTGGAAAAGATATGGTTTGCATGCCTACCACTACAGAAAATCCCAAGGCATAATACCACCTGATCACTTCTCAAGAATTGTTTTTTGCCAGAGAATGAATCAAGAACTGATAAATAATCCAATACTGCTTCAAAAAATTCTTTGGATGGATGAAGCCCAGTTTACAAGAGCGGGAGTATTCAATTCCAAAAATCAAGTGCAGTGGCATGAGAGCAACCCGAATTTACATTGGCAGGCGTCACATCAAACTGAATTCTCTGTAAACATGTGGGCTGGTGTTTTTAACAATCAGCTGATCGGCCCTATTGAGATTCCACACCGCCTAAATGCTGACAATTACTTAGAGTTCCTAAGAAACGTCACTAGCTTCGAATTTTTTGAACAAGTGGATCTTCAAACTCTGCGAACCATGTGGCTCCAACATGATGGGGCCCCTGCACATTATGGCACACAAGTGCGTGAATATTTATATGCAACGTTTCCTGGCCGTTGGATTGGACGAGGTAGCACAAATATCGCATGGCCAGCTAGGTCCCCAGATCTGACTCCTTTAGATTTTTATGTCTGGGGAACCTTAAAGGAGAAGGTGTACTCCGTACAAATTCAGAACCGTGAACAGCTCTTAGATAGAATATCTCAGGCTGCTGAACAAATAAGACAAATATCTGTAAATTTAAATGGCCAAATTAGGACTCGTTTGAATATTTGTGTCGAAAAAGAAGGTGGTCATTTCGAAAACTTTTTACATTAAATTTATTTTTTGCTTTTTAGAGTTTATTTTTTATTAATAAAAATATTTTTGAATGACATTACGGCTGACGTAGTTGTCTAACCTACAGTGTTATATGGATCTTTGGACACTCCATTGAGGTTGACAGGAGAGCGCTCATTTGTGAAATGTATTGAAAAATAAGATGGTGGCGTTAGTTCTGATGTTGCCCACGCAACAAGTGTGCTTATAAATTATAATTATTCTACTCAAATGCATAAAAAAAATATGCTGTGATTACCATTTATCTTAATTTGACCGAGACCTATCTTTTGAGAGTATTTTTACGAATGTACGTGAGCTCTAAGCGTGGTCCCCAGATTGCGTGTTGAGCTGCCCCTCTTTTAGTCAATAAATTTGAGATTGAATGTTCGTTACTTAAGCCGAAACGACAGAATGGGAAGTTAATTATGGTAGCCTACTCCCCTTCCCGTCGTTGGAGGTCCGGCGTTGCTTTAAGCCTAGACTAAAAATAAGGACTGCAGAAACGTTTTGCGAAGGCTGCATGTCGTGGGAAGAGGTTATCATGATTTGGTTATGGAATTTTGTTTTTTTTTTTATTCCTCAATTAAAAAGACAATTCGAAATACGTATCTACCTGCTTGGTAGCCTTATACGTTCTCTTTAGATAAGTATAGTACATTGACAGTGCTATGAGGAACGAGATAAAAAATCAAAGAAACTGTTTTGACAAGTTTCAGCCCGCCAAATGTTATAAATGAAAATACGACGTTGCCAATTCGGATAAAGAGGCATGCATATCGGGTTATTTACGTCTAGGTATTTAGTTTGTATGAAAATTAACAAAAAATAAAAAATAAGAATTTATTAATGTGTCCATAATGAAAAATGCTTACTTCCGTGGTCTGAACATCTGGTCGAAGTTTATGTATATCGTCCGGAACACGGTGTATAATAGGTCGAAGGTCAAATTCTATGAATAAACATTAAAGGGTTTTTGTATAAGTGAATCCCCTCATAACAGATCAATATTCTGAACGCAAACATTGATGTTGATGTGATTACGCACTGTGGGCTTACTTATCTCCATATTTTCCTTAATCACGGGGTTTCCCAGTCAACAATTGAGAAAACCACAAACAAAAGTTAACTTTTGCATGACGAGGTACCCGGTTTCGTGTTTCAAAATCCATTTCGAGACGATAAAACAACAGTTCACCTCAGCAAGTTTGCACTTCGCCATTTCTCAGCACATTTGTATCCTACAGCTCGTATTTTAACCTTTAAATTTCCATTTCTATTGCAATCACAATACGTAGCAGACGTGTTTTGGTTTTCTAAACAGAGCAGGGTCCTTGTAGGCGGCGATTACGTCATTCGGTGAGGTTGTTCTTTATTTTGTGACTCCAACAAGTCCTTTACAATGCAATTTTGCGTTTTTATTTCGCATAAAAGAATACTAAAGGCTTTGTGTAGCTACATGGATAGTTTTAACTAGTCAGTCGCAACTTCACAAGGTGATTGCGTTCATTTTATATTACATGAACAGCATTGAAAGGATTAAAAGACATTTCGTTGAGATTGTAAAGTTTCTAATAGGCTCCAGAGCCTTGACGCACGAGTAATAACGCCATTAAAAGGTAATGTTCGAACATCCTTTGACACCAACGTTTGTACCGCATAATCAGTAAATAAAAGCTACAAAACACTCCAAGAACTATCAGGAAGTAGACCCATAAGCACTTAAAGAACCAAAATAGCTTGGAAATCATGAATTGTGTAAGAGCATACTATTGTACTTGTGTTGTACTCATAAAGTTAATCCTTTAAGAGTTCAGGCCGCTTGACCAGCACTGCCCGATATAGATCTGCTCTGGAAATAGTCTTAGCACTTTAGTTGGAGCTTATAATGAAGTTGGCACTTATAGTTCACGCATCAAATGCTTCAAGGAAATACGCCTCTGGATAAAAGAGTATTATTTAATCAAATAAGTAGAATCCCCCCATACATAATTTATTTGAATTTATGAATAAATCTACGAAATTCCACTTGGCTTTGACTCAAGAGTCTCTTCTCTTCTGCCTGGCCTTAATCCCATTTATTTGGGGTCAGCCCTTCTGGTCAATCTTCGCCAGGACGGTCTGTCCTGGGTCGTCTGGGATGTTAATTGCATCTTCTTCAGGTCTTTTTCAATGACTGACATCCATGTAAGGCGGGGTCTACCGCGTCTTCTGGGCTGGGTATCAACATCGAGCACTTTTCTCGTCATGTGGTCCGACGGTCGCCTCATGACATGACCGTACCATCTTAAGCGGCTCTCCATGATCTTTTCCGGTACAGGTGTTACTTTAAAACTGCCCCGAATATGGATGTTTTGGACATGGTCCAGCATCGTTACCCCACCAGCCCATCTTAGCATTTTCATTTCTGCAACATGGAGTTTTTGCTCCTGATGCTTTTTCAGTGGCCAGCATTCGGCACCGTATGTCATGGACGGACGAACTGCTGCTTTGTAGACTCTGCCTTTAGTGCGAACGGGCATCCTTTTATCACATAGAACCCCAGATAGCTCCCTCCATTTCATCCACCCGGTGTTTACACGGTGGGTTACATCGGCATCTATGGTCCCATCATTGCAGATGATTGAGCCAAGGTATTTAAAATGGTCGGCTACCTTTAGTGGGGTGCCCTGCAGATGGATAGTGTTGCTGCTGTTTGTGCCACTGAAATTGCAGTGCAGATATTCGGTCTTCTCTCTGCTAACTCGCAAACCGGCTCTCTCGAGCGCTCCTCGCCATTCTTCCACTATTTGCTGAAGATTGTTGGGGTCTTTGCTGATCAATACAATGTCGTCAGCATAAAGTATATCCCATGGTGGGGGGCGCTGTAGTTCCGCCGTAAGGTATTGCATTACGAGGACAAAGAGCAGGGGGCTCAACGCTGAACCTTGATGGACTCCGACCCTCACATCGAACTCATCGCTTGTTCCTGCTGGGCTTCGTACTTTAGTTTTAACAGCGTGATACATGTCTTTCACCAGGAATATGTAGTGCTCTGGGACTTTTTGTGCTCTTAAAGCTTGCCAGATAAGTTCTCTTGGAACACGGTCGAATGCTTTTTCCAAGTCGATGAATACCATGTGTAGGTCGGTTTGGCTCCCTCTATGTTTCTCCATCAGAATTCTGATCGAATGTATGGCATCAGTTGTCGACCTTCCAGGAACGAACCCGCATTGGTTTTCGGACACCTGAGTGAGTTGCCGTAGTCTGCGGTTGATGACTCTTTCCCATATTTTGAAGGTGTGTGATATTAGCTTTATGGCTCTGTAGTTTCCACATAGTCTGATGTCACCCTAGTTCTTATAAAATGGTAGCAGGAAACTCCTTCTCCAATCATCGGGCATTCCGTCAATCAGAATTCTGTTGAAAAGTTTCGTCAGGAAAATTACACCGGTGTCACCTAATTTCTTCCACAGATCATCAGGTCCACGGGCTTTGTTGTTTGCCATAGCCTTAATTGCTGCGTGGACCTCTGCGGGTGTTACGCTTGGTATCGGGCCTTTAGTAGCAGGAATTTTGCAGAGCTTTTCACTTGGAAAGGTTTCATTGAGAAGTGCTGAGTAATACTCTGCCTATCGCTCATTTATGTCATCGTTTGCTGTGAGCAGTTGGCCTTGTTCATTTTTGATGTACTTGATGGTCTTTGTATCCTTGCTGTTCATGTGACGCTGTTTTGCTATTTTGAAGATTTCTTTGTCGTTGACAGTTTCCAGTTTAGCGTAAAAATCATCGTCTGACATGGCTTTCGCTTGCGCTACGGCTTGTTTTGCAATCTTCTTTGCGTCCTTATAAGCTGTGTGATCTTTGACTCAAGAGTATCATGGAAAAATAAGGTATCAAGATACTAAAAAAACTTGAGTAGGTAACTAGTCTTAGTACCGTTTATGAATAAGAAAACAAATACTGGGAGATAATAAAGTCACTTTACTAGGTTTTAAAGGATTTTCTTGTCTAATCTCATCAGCACAAAGCTGTATTTTCTTCTACTAACAATGTTGATAAGTATACAAAGAAAATCTAGCTCGTTATCCATCTCATGATATTCTCAAAGGAACTTATCTTCCTAATTTAAATTCCGTTCCATTACGAGGAGAAGAATCACCAAATCTTTAGCTTTTAGCGTTGGCGTCGCCTAAATAGTGTTCACATTCCGAACACTTCCAGGAAAGTCCTTTGCCAAGACATTATTAAGTAGTTACAGTATCGTTCTGTTGTTATTAGTATTGTATTTCTAATTACATAGTAAACATAATAATCGTACGTAATAGGACATTGTCTCCGCAATCTGATCGTCGTCCTTGGCAGTGACACGGTTGCGTTTGTTGATCGAGTCATTACGACGCGTTAGGTAAGCGCAATTAGATAATGATTCAGCACTGTACAATGTTATGTAAGGCTATATGTACTTTTGTATCTTACTTATATCACATTTTCAAGAAATAAACTAGTTGTGTTTCTTCCAAAAGCGTTGAAGGAAAAGCTCTTGAGGATACTCCACTAAGACCAAGCTCGCGTGTTGGATTACTCTTCCTCTTACAGAATTTTAAATCTCAAATTATAATTTTAAGGATTGAAGCTTATTAAAAGAAGACTGGGTACTCTTAATATCTACAAGAATTCAAATCAGAAAAGACTAGCAAGCAACGGCAAGAAAGTAACTTTCAACTCCTACACTTGTAGAACCCTAAATGTATGCAAAACTGTCGCGTATCGTGTCATCAATAATGTATACAAGATTGATAAGTATCAGCAATTATGTTAAAGCACGTATAAGACATGTATGAATGTTTGCCGTCATTAGTACGACAGTGTACAGGATTATGATAATTTTAGACAACAATAACGCTCTACTGCAGTTTCAGCTCATCAATATTCATGCTGTGTACTTCGTTAAGTATGTTTTGAGGTGATATTTGAGTACGTTTTAAGTGTGAGTCATTCTGTCGGTCTACTTTTTCATTGCCGTCTTATGTAACGATGAAGGTCTGTCTCTGTAGCATGTTGGGATATACGTAGTTTTTTTACCTCTAAATAGTTCGCAATAATCTTCAATCTACGCTCCAAAGTAATCTGTAAACTGTTCTAGAATACAAGGGGTGACTAGTGTACCTACCTTGAAATGATTACCTTTAACCTGACTTCCATTTAGGCATACTCAACCTTAGGAGTATCAGTAAAGTTAAACCTCTACCAAGCCAACAGCCAAACTTACATTAATTTCCAGTTCCTAAGCGAGTGCATGAAATACGTTTTTGGGCTTTAGAATATTCCATACCCACTGAGGTACGGACGGTTTCCGTAAATGATGGCCGTGATCACCAATCCAAAACTGCAAAAATATTTCGCGGAAGTTTTCTGCTATAAATACCCTCACAAATCGCAAGCGTGCACGTTGTTTATTAGATTTCCCAGAATCGTTATGCATATTTATTTTACGCTTTACTTACATCGAGCAAATGCAGATAATAAGGCCATGACGCTGATTGCAAACGTAAACCATAAATACAAGCCATAGACACCTTTTAATCCTCTCACGATAAAATGGAAGGATAGCAAAAAAAAACTTGTAGAATGCTTTTATTGACACCCATCGACTTATTATTACCTAGATACTGCATAGTAACTAAACGATAAAACCGGTCTATAAGAGTCGCACGGAATAAAACATCACTTATTCATACAGCATGTTTTAATATTGCAGTAACAATAACTCATGTTTTCCCAGCCAGTTTCGTGGTATACAACAATCACCGATACCTGAAAAAAACAAAAAAGAAACATGGAAGAAAGAGACAATGGGGAACGCCTACGTCCATTTGCTAGACTTCCTATACAACACTCGTAGGCATGTTGGGGAATAGGAACTTACACAATATTCCACAGAAGTTGGACGAATGATTAGAAGCTTCTGGAAACTGGGGCAAGACAAGACGAAGTTTTGAATCGCGGTGATGAACCACAGAACGTGCACTATATTGTAGCCGGCTTAAAGCACTCCGCATGTTTTCCAGTCGCCACTATCAAATAAATAGTACGATTAAATACTTTATTCCTACTTTAATACCATCCGCAGTGAAAATACGGTCGGCCTACATTTTGTTTTACTGGAACAAAACGTTGTTGATTTGTGAAATATAATAGCACTGCTTTTACTGTGGACCAAAAAATAAACAATGAAACCATGCCTCCTTGAATCTAAAGGAAAAGCGAAAATGTAAAATACTATTTTCTGCGAAACAACAATGCTCTAATTAAATCTGAAACATTGTTTTTTATTATCAAACTGTGAGTAATGAGTTTTCTAGAAGGTATAGCAGAATAAGTTGGTAATTAGAACAACGTCCCAATAAATAAGAAGAAATCATTATCTCTATATTTTTACTGTAATTAATTATCATGGCATATCCATTAGAAAAAGATAGATATAACCGCCTTACTAATTGTTTTCAAGCACTTACGTCTCTAGTTATCATTCCTGTAGCAATAAATCTCCATGTTTTGACATCTAAGATTCAACATCCAGCTATTTGGATGAAGTACAACGTTTTATGAGAAATTCTGCTATCAATATTCATGATACCGCCTTTCCAAGTTCTCTCAACCGAATACTGGAGCCAAAACAACAAAACCATTCCCTCTGCGGGCCGAAAGAGCATGTTTTTGTTGGTTCAGAAGCTATTTGCTCTGCAACAACAAATATCTGCCATACATCACAACAGGGTTACGTCGAGGCTGGGGTCTGGGCTCCAAATACTGAACATTCCTCTTTTGTACTGTTTATTCACAGACCCATGAGAAATGTAGCACTCGCTTTGATGGACTTATAACGGTTGGAATACTAATAAGAATGAAGATAATTTGAAGCTCAGTAATCCTAATAAGAGCTTTAACGGGGTTCTTACTAATTCAATCAGCTCAGCTATGTGTGATAGGCATGTAAGAACGATTTCATACTTTTTCATGATTATCTCTGGTTTTGTTTTACGTGAAAAAAACAAAGGATAAACAGCGTATTTTATCCACAACAATATGATCCTAATAACAATTTAAGCTGGCTCGGCAGTATAACGGCAGAATTCATCTGACTTGGCAGTTTAAAACTCAAAATGAGCGAATTAAAACGCATTGTCTCACTAACTGGTTCAGATTTCTGGCTCATAAAAGCTACCTATGGAAAAGGATTAAAGAGTCAGGAATTCATTATTCTCTTTTTGTCCGAGTTAATAGTAGTTCCGAGCCTCATTCTCGCAACGAACAATATGCTGGAGTTTTCAAAAGAATAATTTTAATTGCCCCACACAGTACAATTACTGGGAGTTTCATAATAAACTTTAATTTTGTAAATATACAATGGCGGCTCTTTCATATTTATAATCTGTTACGGACATTCGGAGGGTATTAAGACCCCGCCCCCACGCGTCCTAAAAAGTATAAACATTTGGGAGTTCCTAAACGACGTAGTTCGACATGGAACTCAATATAAAGATGTCTATGTGGTTATTTAATGTTACCGTTTACTTATTAAAATAGGATTTGTAGAGATTGTTTCATTAAGTTATTATTTTTTTAATCATGATACTAATCGCTGTTAGGCTTTGTTAATGGTTTAGTTTACGTGTATAAGATAAATTGTCTACCGCACTTTCAACTTTTGCTTTCAGGCGGTTTCAAATCTAAATGCCGAAAGCCAGTTGCTAATTAAGTCAACCAGAACCAAACTTTAAACTTAGCTGACAACATTTAGCACTCCCCGAGACTCGAGACTCACGCAAAACTTTATAGTATCACACTCTGCGGCAAGCCACCACTTGCACTGAACTTTCGTCCTAGCGGCGCACGCGCATCGTCGTCGCATCAACAAAACCGGTTCTTATGAGCATTTCACCCGCCTAGTCCGCCTACGTTGGACGTTACTTATAAAGCTTTTGATGCTCGCACTTACCAAGTTACCATTCATGTGGTTTAACTTTGATGCCTTTTACAGATTTGAGTTGGTTAGCGTTTAATTGGGTTTGATTGTTGTGGGGAGAAAGGTTTTGAAGTCTCAGTTGTGGTCTACAACAATAAGATTGTCCGTTATTCGTCCGTATGGCATTGATTCTAATAATTTATAGCGACTAAACTGAAGATTGACCATAAACTCTTCTTTCTTATTGTGAGGATCAGTTATTTCTCCATAATTTGGTTCGAGATATAGTAAGATTAATGTAGAATGCCAATCATCATTAACGTTCAGAGTGTTCGGTCCTAAAACTTTTGTTAGGTTACCATAACAAAACTACTACAAAAAAAAGTTTCGTGACCGCAGTTTGTTGTGACAGCTTGCAACAAACGATGCCACTATAATATACAACCCATCCTCATGACATAATCCCTTGGCCGCCTTTTACGACACGATCCTATTACAACTGCAGAAATAGATCTCACACATTCCCACACAGGATTTATAAAAAGACAAATGGATGTTTATAGCTAATTTAAACTTAGCGTCATCTTGTAAACTGGTTGATGTGTAGAATTACATATTATTTCTACCTGATTAGTCGGCGCTTACCTGACTCACGGAGTACAGTTCCAAGACCTGTCTGCCCACGCTCTCTTTCTAAGATGGCTGATGGCTATTTGCTTGATACTTGTTGTGTTTGTCAAATCCTTTTGTAGTTAACGGTTGAGCATGTAAATAAGATTAGGAAGACCGGATTTCTGTATTAGTGTGTGCTTTCTTTACTTGAGTCTTGTTTGTAAATTGTTGATGTCAACACTTAAATAGATACTGACGAGATAGACGGAAGAATATATTTCAAAATAAGTTATCTACTAACAACACAAGATTAGTTAAAAAAAACAAACGTGCAGCGAATAGAATCTGTCAGAAATGCATACGATGCTACTAAATTCCATTCTAAATCTGTTCCAACTCTGTACAACAAAAACAGCGGCCCAGAATCCAAAAAACGCCCAATAAATAAACCACTTAGTCTGCAACGTGACATTCCAATCCACCTTTATTGTTCCCAGTTAAAGGCTACGGCCAATCATCGGGATGAAACCATAAAACGAAATAAAATTTTAATATAGGTACCTACCTACACCTCGGTGACACAGAGGCGTAAGGAAATGAAGTGCTGCGATCACTTAGATGCATGTCCGAAGAATGCTTGCGATATTTAACATGACACGCATGGAATAATGTTTGTTTCAATGTTTTATTTTCATCGTGGTGCTGGTTACTGAGAACTAAAAGCGATAGAGGATGCCTCTTGAAAGAGATATCAAAAAACGTTCCTTGATGTAGCTTCTAGAATCCGCAGTGAGATGAATATGCGTTTGAGCACTCCATTCGCTTTCTATTCTGTGACGAATGACGTGAACTCACACAGCCAATAGCCCTTAAAACGAAAGGGCTTGACGTTACCACCATCAGCCCTAATGGATCCCATTTAGAATCTAATTAACTGGGTCAAGTAGAGTGTGAAACTGTAAACCATCGAAATCGTTTTATGGTTTTTGTTATTATTAACAAATGAGTCGAAAGACTAAACGAGCTCGTAGAAAGCTGTTTTTAGGAAGACGCAATAACAGAACCGTTCTTACAAAATGTTACAACGAGAAAATACCTATTGGAAAACTTTTCTACGTTGGTTTGAAATAAAATGGGTCCACAAGTGTAGAGCTACCTACATACATAAATACAGCATGTAAGTATTTAGTATTGCTTTCATAAAAATTAGAACCTGCAGGTATCTTTTAAACCAAACAATATTCATTCCTTTACCGGTAAATAACATAGAATGGATAAATTAAGGAATGAGTTTATAAGGGGAAGTTTGAAAGTGACACCTGTTACAGAAAAAATAAAGGGAATCGTCTGTCCTGGTATGGACATGTGATGAGGAGGGATGAGACTCTTGTGACTAAGAGAGTGACGAGCGTGAATGTTGATGGATGGAGAGGAAGACGAAGGTCAAAGAAAAGATGGATGGATTGTATTCGAAATCATATCAATGAAAAAGGAGTAAATGATACTATGACGTCTGATGGAGGAGAATGGAAGAAAAAAACGTGTTGCGCCGACCCCAAGTAAAAAGGGATAAGGGCAGGAAGATGATGAAACTACGACTGACCAGTGACCAGTCTCACTTTAAACAGGATGTAAGCAAGTAGGTACCTACTCTTCTTTAATTCTTAAACACGTAATTAAAACATAAATGCTAAGAAAATCAAGATGTCAAACTTCACATAAGTTCGCCACAATAATAAACAAACGTGATGTCAGTCGGCCTTGATTTTCAACCTTCATAGCTGTTGGCAAAAAATCCTTCATATTCAATCAATATTAGTCACCATAGAGAATTCTAATGATAGGACTTGTGTTGTCCAGTAGCTTAATGGGTACCTTTATTCCCAACTGCCCCGTTTGAGCTTTCAAAGGGGGCAGATGGGAATAAAGTGTAAACTAAAGAGACAAACGATAGAGGTCGCTTCTGCAAGTTCAAATTCCTCCCTGTTTATTAATTTCAACCCAACCCCAGTTATAGCATGTTAAGTTTTAACTTATAACAGTTATTTTCACCTTTACGTACCCTTGTGCAATACACAAGGCTGCTTGATATTCTACTAAAACAGTTGTTTTCACGTTGTACACTTCATGGACGAGAAAAAAGAAGTTCTTATCAAAGTTTCACATAACGTTGTAAACGGACGGATGCTCATTGCTCAATCACCTAGTCCAGCTCTATTTACGCCATAATCCAAAGATCTAGTTTCAACTGGTCCTTTTCGAGCCATAATTATATCCACTACTGGACACACCCAGTTAACTGCAGCATCATCTACATTTACAATGGACGTTTCGTTTGTACCAACCAGGACACATTTAAAAGATAAAAATAAAACTCTACTTTGCAACAAAAACAATTTATTCGACCAAATTAAACTTTTACAATTTATATTCTGTAACCGCAATAGCTTAGTACCCAAAGAGCTACAGTTGAGTTACGATGACATCATTTCCACACAAGCTTTTAAACTTTCGTTTATTCCACATCAAAACTAAGCCAATGATGGAGAGACAATTTATGTTTTGATCGTGCGACACGCGACATCAATACATTTAACTCTTAATTCAATTAAGTACAAACACATCATTCATACATACTTATGAATAATTTATTTAGGTGACAAGCCTTAGAAGAGCAGATAAGAAAAATGGGTATTTTTTCTTAGAAGGGAACAGTAGAGGCTTGTTAGAAGTAACTGTAGTTAATTACTTCTTGTTTTTTTTATTTAACCTGCCCTTAAAGTACAACAGGTGCAATGTGACGTGCGTTTCCTCAGAATCCTTGATGCCTATCGATTCTCTACAACAATTGTACTCCTATAGCAGCAGTCTAAGACTGCATATTTTAATGGGAAACCTTGACCTAGTGTTTGTCACAAAATTAATATGTACACGGTAGGTATATGAGTCACGCAAACTGTAATTATAATTAACGTCCATGTTCTAATGAATGGTATTCATTGTAGCGTGCATTAATTTTCACCATAAACGCAAATGGAAATTGTGAATTTTACGTAGATGTTACAAAGGAAACCCTTTTCATAACATGAATCAATCATCATAATAAATGTAAGACTTACTGGTATGATTTCCTTACTTGCTTTTTATTCGTTTCAGCAGTTGCACTTTACCTGAAATTTCAATCCCTTGATTGAAGAGCTGTCGAATCGATTGGATTGTGTAGCTGGCTTGGTGGTACTAGCTAACGTTGTTTCCATTCATACCGACCAGACCAAATGACACTTCATCGTGTCCTCAATTTTCCAGGTACTAGAAACATCCCACTATTTGTCTATGGCTTAGGAAGTGGGATTTTTTGGAGATGTAAGAACAGCTTTATAATACACACACCACATACAGCCACCGTGAAAATTCAAAGGAATCTTAATCATCCACGTCAAATCCGTCGTAAAAGTCAGAGAAGCACTTAAAAGCTCTTAACGAAAACAATTACTTTCAAGCCAGCACAATATCAGAAATGCTTACGTAACTTTCACTTTTACAACTTCAATTAAATAAATCTTTAATTAATGCTCAACCAACGCTCATGTACAGTTAATATCTGATAAAACAAACAATGGGCACGAGGGTATTGAAGAGGAAACGTCATGTAAACTGTGGGTAGTCTACGATACGGTACAGCATGGCACATGTCACTTTAGTCGGTAACTGTACTTCATACCTACCTTTCCTTACAATGATAGTTGTCGAGAACAGTCGCACGGATGGCTTGTCACCTAATATGGTGGTATAATACTGCAATAACGCAACGTCTAAGGTGCGAGAGCGATGTCCACGGAGAATAATTCATGAGCTTTTCTTAATTTCAATAAATCTGTCTCGTCAACGCGATATATGAACTTTCGAGGATGATTTTAAGTATTTGCATACGTTTCTTATTCAGGACATAAAGAATCCACTTTAAACTCCTTAGCTATTTACTTTGCTTTACCTTTAATGACGATGCTTCTGGCTTCTTTACTTGGAAATGCACGTGATCATAATATTTATTTTCGAATCCAGTGTTCTTTTCTCTATTTTTGTGAACGCACAAATTGAATATCACGAAATGTCACAAAGCGAAAAAGTTTTCCCATTCGGGGACTCGCTGATTGGATTGCAATAAAATATGCACTGGAACCCACATGAGTGATTAGTAACAATTAGTCCTTCCACCGCCCGTTGTAACTAATTGGAATTCAATTAGGACAGTTTACACGTATCTGCCATTAGCTTGATTATGAAGACAAGGGACAAGGTACACGTTGAGTTCCAGTATAGATTTGAAGGATAAAACGTTAAATTAATGTCATCATCAATTTTGTGGTCACCGACGACATTTTGCAAGCATTATCTCCTTTTTTGGAAAAGCTCACGTCCATTGCGATAGCTGATTGATTGATTGGAGGCAGGCAAGAAAAATAACTCTTGATTATCTATGTTAAATGCCTTGCCGATCATCCGATGGAAGACTAGACTACAACGTAATGTCTAGTGAAGTGAATCACGCACTGTTATTATACTCTGTGAAGGCGAAAGTGATCAGCGAAAGTGCTTCACCTTTTTTGTGCACTACAAGATTCCAAGCGGCCGACTGACAAATTACAAAAAGGTCGAATTTCACTGACATTTCTTTTAACCACACTACATGCAAGGTTCATACATTTAAATATTTATTGCCCTTTAAAAAGTAATTTGTTGGTTTTTATTAATGGTGGTAAACAGCGCTGTGGTGTGCAAGTATGTAATGCTTTGAAACATTTTGTTGTCACGCATGTGAGGGCGGCGCGTCACGTGAGACTGTCACTGCCAATCCTAATGGATTAATAACATTTATTTCACGTTTCCATTAGGTTTAACATGTTTTTTGTAATTACATTTCACACCATTCCTATCAGCGAAGTAATTGTGAATTGGTACAAAAATACTGGATTCACAGTCTCTAGGGATAAACGTGAAAGCTTTCTAGATATCTAACAGGACGCCAACATAAATCCTATATTTCCGCTTCTAGGACAGTAAACCCATACGAAGACATTTACGACACGAACCGAGAAATAAGACAGCTACATTTCGTTTTAACTTTAGATTTTCAGACTACCGTCTTTCTACCTCGAACAAAGGAAACGAAAACGTATTGTCCATAAGTAAGAGATAGTAGGTAGTTCGCTGTTGACAGCTGATTTCTGGTTGAGATAATACAATAAAGAGAAAGGACCTAATGATCAACATGAAAGTGCAAACCAGGGATCGCTATAACAATTTATCATGTTTATCTGATGGCTAGACAACTCCCTTGTTAATGAAACATGGTGTTTCGGAGAAAGTAAGGTACAGACGTCATTTCAACATGAATTGTTATGTCTTATTGCAAATTATAATTGCCGTGATTATCCTGTCAATCTTGTTGAAGTTAATTTCAGTGGAGAAAAAACTGAAGACCCAAAATGATTTATTATAGTGATAGTAGTTTATTATACATTTATTATAGTGATACACCTATAAGTATCGCAAATTACTCAGTAGCTAGTAGCCAATTATATTATCAAGTTATTATAAGACTATTAACAGAAACTTTATTATTATTATTATTACTATAAAGACTTCCTGCAATCCCAGATCCATAAACAATCTCGACCTAACCCAGAACATCCTGTCCCTTTGCTTATAAATGGCAAGCTTCTTATCAATATGCAGTGGAAAGCGATCGCCGATGCAGTTTGCATGACAATGTACCACCCGCAGAGCAAGCGTGAACGTCACTTAATAACAGGGTTAGTTTGTGACGTCAGAGATTAACGAGCACGCAGATCCCGAGAACACGTCTGGTCTAAATGCTTCCCGTGAAAATTTTCGTCTTGGTAAATTTATTTTCGCATTTCTCATGAATTTGGTATGGTATGCCATACGTGAGCAATTCTTCAGTTGTAAACGGATCAGCAAATACAGCACCAACGTAAATGACCGCTAAGATAATGATTCTTCTGCCCTTATTCCCTATTGCCGTATCCCAATTTATTGCCACTGAGGTCGGCGCTTCTGTCATGTCAAATCTTCTTCAATATTTCCGATGACGACGACTTAAAACGGCCTACATTAATTTACTACATGTCAGGTAAATGACCTCAACAGTTACCTGTACGCAGTTTATCAGTTAAGTTAACCTATAAACATTTCGAACGAGCAATTTCTTCAAGAAACCGCGCATGGCCTGCGTGTGCGCATCGTCCTACATTCGCGAGACGACGCGCGTGTTCTGTGAGCATTGCCATAAAAGATCGTTGATCGTACCGTTTCGTCTTATCACGCATTAGTGAACTGGTCAAAAGACTAGCTGACAACCGAACCGCATAGCTGCAAAACGTAAGAATTAATAGACAAAGCTTTAAAAATCAAATAAATTGAACATTTAGGTAAAACAAAACCGAAGGTCAATAAAATTCTAGTGTTTCATTACATTAAAGAAATAAAATTAAATAACACAACATGTATAATTCCAAATCGTGAATAGTTAATAACAGCAATACATAAATAAGAAACGTCAAAATAACCCACTAATATTATATTGATGCTCACGAATGGCAATTCGAAAGGTGACCTAACCCTAACTTTCGGAACAGAAAAACACTCCAGCAAAAACACAAATAGCAATAAACAACTCCGAACTGCCAAAGCCGAGGCAGTTTCTTTCACCCACTATAAACATATTGCTGCAGACACAACAATATACGTACATAAGTACGATATTACTCAAACTGAAATGTTATTAGATGCCCGAAGTGTTATTCATTCTGGATTAATGTAAAAACTAATTAATAATTCCCCAAAGTGATAAGTCGGATGATTCGGGGATTATCACACCAAAAAATGGTTGTAGAAATTGTATTTCATCGAGTTTTGCCATACCATGAACTGTATAAGCTTTTAATGGTGTTTTGGTGGACTTCAAATGGTGAGTAACAATCGATTCGACAGCATTTAATGGCAAAATTGACTTAGTTCAGGGCCTTGACATTAATGCTCTTGTTGTAGACCACGATCTACAACAAAGATTTATCTCAGCCTAGACTTTTAGTGGCAATAAAATTGTTTTATATGTACTTCAAAATGTAGAGTACCAACCTTTTGTTTTGGAAACGCACGTTGAGTGCTCGAGTAATGTCACATAATGACGGCCATATGTCCAAAGGAATATTTCCAGCACATCGTGTGAGAAATAAAAATAGTAAAAAACGCACATGGTGTTATGTGAGTGATGGGCAAAGTACAAAGAACTGGCGAGTCTATTAATTATGGGAAAAATATTCCATGCTTTTGTCTCGTGCACGCTATTTTCACTATCTTTAGTAACGCTTTATCACATGCAAGAACTTGACATAACCCTGGTTCCTTCATTAATGTTTTAAGAAGGAAGTGTTAAGTCCCCACCATAGACTACACGTGTCTTGTTTGACCTAATTCCGTCTGAAAACATGATATATTTTTAATGAAGTTAGGGATGTATCCGCTGTATTCATTTAACGTCTCTCAGAAATTCGACATTTCAAAGCAATTTAATTAGAAGTTTCTGAGCAAAATTTCTGGTCCTTCCTCCCCGAAATACGAAAACCTGGAGCTATCTAATCAAATTTATCTGCATTCTACGCGTTCCGTAGTGATTACCTACTTGACCTACATTTATCATAAGAGGAGAAAAATAGAAGTGTTTTTCCAAGTACCTGTGCAAGTACTTACTACAATATTCTGAATCTTAGTTCTGAACAACCAAATAGTAATAGAAAGCAGTGGATATTGATTTTACCATGGATAGAAAGTATACAGGGACATAATGCGATCAAAGGATATCCAGAAGGTTTCTGTTAGCATTCGTAGTGTTAACATTTGTTCAATTATTATTCAACGTTTTAGATTATGGTATTAGATTATGGTATATGGGTTATCGTATTACCCAGTTACTGGGTTGTGGAGGTCCGACAGGCAGTCGCTCCATGTAAAATACTGAAATCCAGCTGAATCTGGTTTGACTGGAAGCCGACCCTAATATAGTTTAATATAGTTGGAAAAAGGCTAGGCAGATGATGTTTTAGATTATGGTATAAAATATCAATAACATTAATTCATATACATCTAATGTTTCTAAAGATTTGAATGAACGTCTTATGCGAGTATCGACCTATCAATCAACAAAACAGGTTGCAAAATTTTGCAAAAAGCATTCATCAAATTCTTTATAATAAACTCCACCAAACAAGCCATTGAAAGCAAAGCAAACAAGGTATTGAATTTAAAACTAGCCGATAGACGATTGACAGACAACATAAATCAAAACTGAGGAGCTTTTCCGAGTACTATCGACTGCAAGCCTCAGGCCTCTTGAAAATTAGGCCTAGTCTAGCTACAAAGCGGTCGAGTACAGCACAGCTGCCATCTTCGGAGGCCGAGATGAAAATGTAGGTTAAAAGTAGTTTTGTATCTTTCCATCTATCTCTGGAAAGGCTATACATAGACCGCTTGAAAGATAACAAAAACACATTTCAAATTAGAATTCACCGATATCATCAGTGCAAGTTTACAAATTGTTTAGGCATTCATAGAATAGAACAATAATTATCTGGGTCTTCCCACGGCTGTTCGTCCATTCCCCTTTAGTGACCCTGCCAATTACAATGGGAATTGGGAGCGGTATAATTTTAGATATGCATACATATCTGATGTTCCACACAGCTATATTTAAACTAGCTCGTGTTGAAATAGCATTAAGAAAGGAAATAAATATTCAATAACGAGAATATCGTCTAGCTAAGAAATATCACATTCTTGCGTGAGCGTATCTCGGAAGCGAAAATTAATCTCGATGAGGTAAACGATGCTGTGAGCCTACATTTACTATCTATTGTTAGAACTGAAGTATTCTGACTAAGACCAGACACCTGCCGGACGCGGGTACCCAATACAATGTAACACAAATTCAAGACTGGACGAGAAAGCGCAAATAATGGTTGTGCTAACATATTGTGTGGGATCTATGGAGAAACGCGTGCATTAGTGATGCAATTCAAAACTTCATCTTATTTTCTATAAGGAAAGTGCAATGTGTGAACAGTAGGAAAAGAAAGTGGTGAAGTCATTACCACTGTCCGTAGGGATTATTTTTTGGCAGTAGAACTTTGGTCAAATTTAAATAACAGTGAAAAATCAATAGAAAAAAATGTAGAGCTTCCGAATTCACGAGTTGCTTTCATCGCCCCAGTAGCACAAGATGTCATTTCACCCAATAAATCCCATGACAAACGTTCGGTAAATAATAGCGAGCATGCAATAGGCCGTGACGACATATATTCAATATTCGATTCTTTTGCATGGACCATGGAACAATGAAGACTGAATGCGATTGTCGCAGCTGTCACGCTACGGTGCGGCACGTATGTGAAATTAAAACTACCGTCATAGATGATGTGGTGTTGCATATTGATATTTAATTACCCTATGCTGCATATTATGGTAATAAATCCAAGTGTGGCGAACACGAATGAATATTTCTCCGAGTGTCAGATAGGAATTTTGAAAGCTGCAGTCTCTAAGCAAAGATCAGCAAATAACGTTACATGAAAAAGACTATATTTAAGACGCTGACAACACCCAAATTGGCCTATCTCAAACAATTTTTTGGCCAAATCTATACAGTTTATGACAGTGGAAAAATATATGTTAATCTTGAACATATTTCTGAGAGCACTGTTGTTTTCGAAACATGATCTTGAAAAGTATCAGTGTATCAGTGTACCAATGTATCAGGAAAAAATTAAGTATTCCATTAATTTCCAAAACTTAACAGCAACTTAAAGCTACATATACACAAATCTAAACAAATACAATGTGTTTGTATATGTCATTTAAATCAGAACGATTTGAAATATGTTCCCAGTCTTGTTACTTATTTTTCACCAAATTATTTGACTACTGTCGTGTCTAATGTCTACAGTTTACATAGAAAAATCTTGTCTGGCAATACTAACGACTACTTAAACATGTAAAACCCGTATCATAATGCCATTATGTTACGGTGTCTGCCGAAACAACCGGTTAAGCTAAACTGTTTACATCATTCGCTCGAAATAAATACATATTATGCCATACAGAGTTGTATGCGCGCATTACGTTTTTCTTTCATACAATTAGTAAGACCAGCTTTTCTATTCTTAAGAAAATTTTCGACTTAGCTTTTTATATCGATGATTTGTTCGATTATGACTACAGGACGAGTGGGCGACCTTGTAGGTTTATCGTAATTTATTCAAATATGCATTCGTACTCGACAGGACAAAAACATGTTCTATAAACTGAGGCTGACGAACTGCTAAAATTCTTTGTACAAGACACAACTTGCCTGAATATTCTCTTTTGCTCAGTTGACAGCGTGACCCGTAATGTTATTTACATTCAATATTTTTAGATGCCAGAAATGTTTAACAAGTTCATCCATTTGGTAGAAAAACATTTATAAGTTCTAAATCTGTATTGCATCACAAGTTTATTTGTGGACTTGACACGGCCGAAATGTTACTGATTGGGCTGCGCGGACGCTGCATTAATGACGTCACTGTTTATACGATAGGAAATAAATAAAATTGATTAATGGCAATAACCTTGAAAACAAATTTGGGACAAATCGAACGACGCCTATCGAATTCAAAACTTAAATTCACTATAAGAATTTGATGAAAATAAGACCAAAGTTTGAAATTGCGCAAAAAAATGCTTATATTATTGTCGTAACACAGCGAAAATTGATTCGATAGGGATCTGTGTGCACATAAAGCAACTGACAGCATCTCAGTCAGTAGCATCCATAATATCCGTTCGTTGATTAAACTCTGATGACATGCGATGTGGCATCGTCAGACCACTGTTATTACTGCTTCTGATGAGGAACTGGATTAATATCGGATATCACTTATCCATACAGGGAAGATGCTCATAATGATGCTTGAGAAGAAAATGATAGGTACATGTTACTTACTGTGTTAAAACAGTCACAGAATACGTAGTGCGAAACTGCAAAAGATTCTGGTTTCAGAGAAGCGACAATGTGTTACTGCTGGAGTTCTGGGTTAAGGTTCATAACGTTTTATAAGCAGTTATATGAAAGCCAAGATGGGATTCGGAGACAGGGACTTGCGAGTAATAAAACAAATGACAAAATTGTGCAGTACACGAGGTCCTGGTAACAGGATGAAATAATTTTTCTTATGATCGAGCACACGATGGGGTCGATTTATTGTCCTCCCACTCCGGTGGTTTTCGTTAATTTCCGGCCAAATCTAGAGCAATTTATTGTGAATAACTGTCGCATTCCCAGCGAGTTACCCCTTCATTTCAATGACTGCATTGTTAATGGTGACGGCTCACCGCAGTAAGATTTTTTCAAATTAAAATGCATTTTGCTTCATTGTTATGCAAATTGAGCCCCGGAGCTTTAATTCTATTCGAGATTGCAACGATATATACTATCTGAATGGTATGACGATGCTTTCGGGGTTCGTGTCCGACCATGATTTCCTATTATTAGTAGTGTCATGTTCATTTCAACCCACAGTCAAAGTTCACACTAAACTACAAATTGCATGCACGCTCACGAACGCACATGTGCTTCAATAAATATCCTTAATATCGATAATGGCACGAAAATATCAATAATGCATAATCATAAATTCGAGAAGTCAATGATGATAAGCGATCAACAATATCATGCCAAAACATAAATATGATATTTTAAATAAAAACAAATCCCAAGGTCGACCCTTGCGACACACCAACAATGTTTTATATTTTCATCTTACTGGATTATACCTATTCATGGACCATTTTCTTTCTGAAATGAGAGTAAGCAGTTCTGGCGAACAATTGCGAAGGAAGAAAGAACACAGACAAATCTATTCAACGAAAAATAAGGTCAGCCTCTTGATGGCTTCTATAAAACGCCTCGTCCAAGTCAAAATATTATAATGAAGACGGTGTGACGGCGTCACGGCCGAATTTACCAACGATGTAATTTTGAGCACAACACGAATATTTTTTGCGATTACGAACTTGGTCTTGAAACTCGTGTCACCTTCACAACACATTTATGGTATATCTTGATGATGTTGTTGAAGGGCGACAACAAATTTTGATTTGCTGTTTTGCACACGCAAAGGGAGTGTCTTCCATAAAATTTATTACGCAATTAGCCAGATTAAAATAAACGACGACAGTTCCTGATCAAAAGCACAAACAGTACAAACAACATTGAGTTTTGCCACCAACACACTGTTGTGTGGAATTTGAAATATTATAATATTCTAGATTATAGTCATTTTCTGAATGTGGCTGAATAACGATTAGCTCCGCTAAGAAAACAAACAAGTGTGAAATCATGTGCGCGGCAACGGTAAAGTTCTATTAGCGGAGGCCGGAAAACATTACGTGACCGGTGCTACCAGTAACCGTCTCAATGCACTCTCTGAGGATGACTGGGCTTGCAATATTAGCTTACACCGTCGTCTGAGGCGGCACTTCCGCAATGCTGTGAAATGGGACTCAAATGAAAACGCCGCTGAAACTAACAAACAATTTTATAACAGCATCCGTTATTTGTTCAGATGCCATTAAACGGGTAAAATCATGATCTTTGATGCAAAGGATACGGTCTGATATTTTATGTTAAATTTTATGACTGGTAAGAATTGATTACTTCAGTTCTCACCTTGCGTTAGTTTGCGAATTCCTGTTTAAATTATTTTCGATATCCGCGTCCGTTTTTGAGGCTGTGTAAGATACGTTTTGGCACAGATTAAAGGTCGCATATGATCTCAGCATTGTGTAAATAAATAAATTTCATTTGATGGTAATTTTATCGCCATAGCCAAGACATGAATTTGGTTTGTATGACGAACGGTATATTCAAGTGCATATTACTCCTGAACGGAAATAATTCTTGGCACTGTTATAACTAAATCACAGGCACAAAACTGGCAACACAAGCTCAAAAACAGAAAACAATAAAACTAAACAAGTCTGTGCACTCGGGATGTTAAAAACGCAGTGGTTATACAAAAAAACAATCTAGAGCGGTATTACCATGGGGCCGGTAACCATGGTGTATTGTTTTATTTCCACTTGGCTGGCCATCAGATGACGTCACGCGCTGCCACCTTCCGCTGGATAAAGTAGAGACCACGGATGCGGTCAGTAACAGACAGAGCATAGTTTTACATTAGGGATTTGTAATAGTGATTTACTACTCTTTGTTTACGAGGGGAAAATACACTTGTTAACGGGCTACATTTCCAATTTACCTAATTTAGTCTTTCGGCACTCTTTCCTATCTCAAAAGGTATAATTGAGCAGTTAGCCATGAACGATCCGCCGAGCTAACGCCCTCATTTGGCACTGCTCGCGCAAATAGCAACCATCTGTCTAGCAAAGGACGTTCGGCTCTATATTGGTCTGAGTAAAGACCTAACGCGAGCTAGTTGGCAAATATTAAAACTATAACTTTGCACGAGTTCATTTTCTCTCTCTCTCCATTAAGTACATTACTTTTCATTCGTTTTATCGTTCACAATTCAAGACAAACCTAGGTGGATTTGATAGAGGCATTAATGGGCAAGTAAAACTTGATATAGGCAAGTCTACGAAATTGGGATCGTACATAAAATGTCACTTCCAATAGTTCGGGCAGTTAACGTTTATTTATATCGCAATAAAGAAAGTACTTGATCGTCCGAGTATCAAGTTACATGTAACTATAGATGATGATCTAACGATTTCCACGCCTCACCAATTAATATTTGGCCCATATTAGTCACGTCTAAAATATCCTGAAATACAGTTCTCAGTAGCAATTAATAACGTTATCCAACTGCACAAAGAACGCGTTAAATCGATACTAGGTCAGTAGACAAACTAATTCCCTCGTGTAAAAATGTAAACAAAACGGTCGTAAAAGAAACGAAATTAGCCAGGCAGGCACCGCCATGCCATTACAGACGAGACCAAGTTCTCAACTTCCTAACCCAAATGACTCGTGAAGAGTCGTGAAAACAAATGTGAATTTAAGGAAACCGGATTACGGTTGTTGGTAGACATAATAGTTCTTTCTGTTGAGTACTCGGTCACTTGAATGTATCTTCTGTAGTCACGCATACAGTTATATCACGACACGCTATTACACAAATTGCTAGATATTGTTGGATGTTGAGTTGGGTACTTTTAGTACTTCTTGTTCATCTTCAAATATGGGTGTGCGATGACAGATACTAGTAGCAGGTGATTAAGATCAAATTATATCTGAAACGGTGGCATGTTTAGATAACACTACCGAAATAACCCTCCACTTGTGCACGCGTTCGGCTATTGGTTACCGATCGATTATTTTCGACGTACTTTATGGTACGTCATGGAATTTTTCTTTCGTTACATTTTTGCATGGAAACCAGCCGTTTGATTCACTCATAAGGAAATTGTATTAGGAAGGTTGTATCAAAGAATATTTTGCGTTATTGAAATCTACCTTCATTTAGGCATCAATCAGAATCCCATTACATAGTTAAACTAAGTGGGCAGCTGTCTCGGCATTTCATAAATGTCATTTGATAATCTGCTCTACCTTTTTACTTTCATTTAGTACTAAAATAAACTGCCGGCCAACCGACAATAACAAAATGTCAGAGAACACTTTCACTCGAAGCGAATCATGTTAGATAGAGCATCGGACAGAGTATACGAAAACAAATAGATTAAAGCACAAACAAAGGGTACACTTGAATAGAAGGCTTTATTGACAGATATAATAATAAAAGCATTAACCAGTACGACGCAGTAAGAAGAGAAAGTAATGAAACGTAAAGTCTCAGAAATATTTTTATGGTTTAATCTTAAAAGATATTTTTTTACTTTCTTATGTAGGTACATTTACAGGTATCAGATAAGGTGTTAACCAATTCATTAACCGCCAGATGACAGATAACATCGGATGCGCTCGCGCAGTTCAATGTAGTAGTTTGTCAACAATGGCTCTACTATCGATGAGAGTGTTACTCGTGATACTCGTTATGGCTTCAATGGATCAATTGATATGCATAACTCTTCTACATCTTGGACGCACATTGTCGACTTCTTCGTTCAAGTGAAACATGAATTCTTTGAATTTTTCATTTGTCTCCGTTTCTTGTTGTAAAATAACTATAATCTTACTTTCTTCTTTTAAATGTTAAGATTACTTGATTTACTGCGCAAGCCTTATTACTTCGTTCATATCTTGATCAATAAAAAATAAAGGTTTTATAACTAAAGGTAAGATTTTATAAAATGTGGCGAGTGATGCAAGCGGAAGCTAGTTATCCAATTAAAATATCTTAGACATTTTTATAAAGGTGTAACTAATGGCTGCATTGTTGATAAAGTAAACTTCACTGCCATATTACAGAAGGGTGTCGTGAGCTCTAGTGGAATAATCCAATTCATTTACGCTACACTCTTCCTCTTCGCTGTGGCGTTTATTTATAACCTCGCCAATGTTCTATGAAATTTCCAGTTTGTGTATGGTAGAAACAATTTTACGATAGAAAGGATAATAAGTTTTCTTTGAAACTTTAACCAGCTTAGATACTACGATATAAGTACTCGTAGTAAGGCTTCCGAATGGCTTCGAATTTCGTGGAACTAACTTTAATTTCCTTTCCATGGGGAACTCAATTTGGCTATAAAATTGCCACTTCAAAAGAGTAGCCATAATAGGTACTCTTGCTATGAGGTACTTATAACAAAGAGAATACGAAACTATAGCGAGTTCACCCCCAGTTAACTGCATTAATCTTTTTCAGGCTAGTGGGCAATTTATGTTTTTGGCAAGTCGCAACCATTCTTTTGTGGCCTCCCCTGCATTGTCGGCTCCATATAAAATATTCACCAACGATACTATCTAAATCAATTATGACAGCTCTTCGGTTGTCGGTAACAGAGCTCGGGGATAGTACTTACGTTATAAATTCGATCCCTCCAGTCCCTCCACCCTCTTTAGGGATGACGTCATGTCAAACGGAGAAACCTCTCAAGGTCGCCCCAACTGTTTTGATTCGATAAACATCTTGCAAATGTTGAAGGAGAAAAAATCGGTCACGTTTGCTGGAATCTAAAATAGCTTTAGGTGGTTTCTAATAGAAAACTTTTCTAAAATAATGTACTTTACGGTTCATTAATGTCGACCCCCAGCTATTTTGTAACTAAAGTTATTGGATTGGATTGCCATTTAGTTACCAACTTCATGGTTCCATTATGGCTGGAATAACGATTTTTCTAGTGAATAAACCGCAAGGTGGGTCGGCCACGCCCTGTGGGTACCCACAGTATCTAATAGCTACCATCATAACGTCATGGATCTGCTGCGACCTTGACCGCAGAGGTTGAATCATAACAATCGTTGTTGAAATTAAGGATATGCTCTATTTAGATAATGAGGTCTCTACTAGACACAAGCGTAAAATAGTAAAAGGAAAATTTGGTCTCGTATCGTCTGGATGTCTGACTCAGGGCAACGCATCTCAATATTAGCTGCCTATAAAACACCCGCTATCGTTAAAGAAACAGGTATCTGCATCTTATGAAACTTTTCGAAGCTGCCAGAATTCTGTAGCTGATTCCATACAGTCTCAGTCATTGCATCATTTGTTAAATCGATTATTTGTCACGCAAGCTCCTCATTTCCTTGGAATTCATCATCTGTCCCATTTTAACCTTCATTCAACTAACAGAATCACATCTGTTAGTGTCCATATAAACCCAAACACAAGGTTACAGGATATTAGCGAGGCCCGTGACCTACCCACCATGCAATATAAATACTGTACGTAGTAGTCCATAAAAAAATGAATGAATAAGTGAATTTAGGACAGCGCTTAACCAGATTGCGACGTTACTGTAATTGTGTAATACTGCAGCAGATGTGGTTTGTAACAAAAAGTCTTGATGCCGCCTTTTTGCGTCATCTGTCAGTCTTGTTCCTCTTTTGTCGAGGAAGACCATAGATCATTGTATGTTTTTTTGGGGTCGCTTCTTTAAATAGTCTGTGCCTATTTCATTTTGTTATTGTTATGACAAAATGTGTGCAAGTATTTAAGCCATTCTAGTTTATAAATTCATTTACATAATAAGACGTCCGACTTAATTTTTCTACTTACCATAAAAGCTACGGAAGCTTTAGCAATTTTCCATAGTTTCCTGATTTCATTACTACTTCAGAAGTCTTCTTCCTTCATTTTCTGAGGCAAGTAGTCCATTGAAGGCATTAAAACAATACGAAACGCTCACACGCCGGAAACTTCCGATGAGGGTTTCAGAAACAAAGGGATCTGGTGTGAAGTAGGTAGGCGAGAAATTATTGAGCTCCCTTTGGTAGCATCTGTGCTAAAAATACGGGTGTGGCAACGGTGCTCAAGTATAGGGCGCAATCCCTGGAGGGGCGTCGAAATTGAAAAAAAAGGACCACAATCAGCCAGATAAGGTCGCGGTTAAAGAAGCTTGATTTGGGCGCATAAAAGGCCAGTTACGGCATCATGTTATGGTATTAAGTTATGGCATCACCAAGTACCACAAATCTCTCAAGATTCTAGAATTTGTGCACTTTTAACACTTGCAATGCTACACTGCGAAAACTATTATCAGAATAGCATTTATCTCTTCTTTTGAGCTATGCTTGCTTCATCATCACTTCCTTCCTTCAAGGATGGCTTTTATTGCGTTTTTTTTTTTTCGTGTACCTAGTTTTCGTTCATTTCTATGAACGGTCCATTCATTCATCAGAATGAGATAACAGGTAGAATCCCTGGAAAAATACTCTATTAAGGTTGTGAGCAACTTTTTGTACGAAAAGTCGTCTTCTACGGAAACCTTAACCTTGCAAGACCTGATTCACACATAGCCGTTTGTTTTTAACCGACTTCAAAAAAAGGAGGAGGTTCTCAATTCGTCGGAATCTTTTTTTTTCTATACAATATTTGATCAGGGGTCGCGAGAGAGTCTAAGTAAGTTACCGTGACGACAGAACATAAAAGGGCAATTGAAGGAACAGGATTGAGTTTTAGTCTAATAACAACAAGATAAAAGTATCAACATTAGCGGATTGCATTTCAGATACCCTACGGAAACAAGAATGAGTGAAATCATAGCTGATGACGAAACTGCTATAATTAAGTATTATTAGTTGCAATAATAGCAAGGACCAGACCATGACTGCTGGCAAGACATGTAAGTGATGTCATGATGGTTATAAAATATGAATCTTTATAGCTATTTGTGTGGGTAGCTAAGTCCTACTGGTATGACATAAACAATGTGTTTGTTACAGTGGTTACAGCCAAAAGATGTTTTGTACGATGTTTTGTGAAGGCACTGACTGAAGCCAGCCAAAAGTACCTAATACTTTTGGCTGACTTCAGTCAGTGCCTTTACTAGGCAGAAATATTTTTGCACAATTACATTTTTTTTGCAGTTCTAACATTTTAACAGGTACTTAAAAAATGATGTTTAAAAAGTTGAAAAAGAAATAACAAGCAAAATCAAATTTATTACATGCAAATATGATTTGATAAAATTTTGCAAAAGATGTTCTGATCTAAAGTTTTGTCTTTTACAAATATTATGATCTGTTGTTGAATTTGAGTAGTTGATAAGACTTCTTTATCAGATTTTGATAAGACATCTTTCGTCTCAGGTCTCTATTTGGCCAGTATTTGTATATTCAATGAAATATGTTATCAGTGCACCAGTTCTTATTCAGCGTCTTCTTTAAATCCAGTCTCTACTTTTCATTGAAAAACAAAAAACTACAGTTCATGAATGATTTTTTTTTTATGTAAAATATAGTCCATAACCATTATTTAAAACTTGCCATTGATTACAATGAACTAGTGGAATATTGAGTGGGTGATGAGTTGATGGCAATTTGACATCTCATTGCTGTGGTCCATAGTTCTAATTGGGTCGGCAGACTGGGTCAATTGGACTGGCCTTTTTAGCACATGCTTCAGAAATATTCTTCATAACATGCTAGATATAACATAATAGGTGGGAAATACCATTAGCTTTAATTGGTACACCTACACTGATTTCTTTAATGGCTCTACCAAAGAGGTTTTGAGTGTCATGATTTTTCAAGGTTGGTTTTAATGATCTTGATTGAATTTGTTAATAAATTTCATATTAGGTACATAATTTTAATGATTGAAGATAGCCTCGAAATTTGTTGTTTGAAGATTAACTACATAATTTAAAAAATATATTTAAATGCTTCATGCCATTTTTTGTATCTATTCAAGCTCAGAATCAAACTGTTTACAAGTAGAAAGAAACTAGTTCACTTAGCATTCTACAGCCTTTATTCTTCAAGCAGATTTAGTAAACGTACAAGGCCAAACAACCCATACAAATAAGTAGATGTTATCAATGAGATGTATTATCATTGACATGTGACAGACAATTGAACATCTGAATAATCAACCTAGTAGGTACCTACTTACAGAGACCATGTATCTACCACATATTTATCTTATAAGAACAAAAATCTAAAAGGAATTTTCTACACAATCAAAATGTACGAAGATACCATGGTAGGTCGGACTACAAAACCGGACACAAAAAAATATATTTAGGTGTGATCCCAATGACATCATATTTGACCGAAAATCGGCAGTAACCCAGAAAAAAGCGACGCATAGTTGCGCCTGAAATAGGTCATATCCCCGTTTAGAGTGACCACCTATCCTGGGTAGCCCGGTCATACATGATGCGCGAATACACCCTGCCTTTCGTACCGCTCCGATTAACCGGTATTATTACTTAACACCAACGTTGTCAACGCTCCAAAAAATATAAACACAACCTATAGCTCTTACCGAGGTTATAGAAAACCTCTGAGGTCTGAGGATGCGAAATATCGCAGTGAAAAAAATAAATTAAAAAGTCATATCGGTACCTGTTTACTTTTGCTGTCGATCCCGTTCGCCTTGCCGTCTGGTACGTTGCCGTTGTTTTCCTCACTTTTTTCACTTTTAACACCCTCCAACGCCATATTCAAACGCTTATTTAATTCACTGTCATGCGAGAAATGTAATAATTTCCCTTATTTCACCGTACATGAAATATTTTGTCACAAATTCAATACGAGCAAACACTCCCATAGACAAGGGGCTGTCACAACCCACAACGCGTCGCAGTAGCGGACGCATTGAGCGCGAATGAAAAATGAAACGGATTCGCTACGGGAGAGAGAGAGCGAACCAATCGTAGAGCCGCAGAGTCGACCAACCGACGCATTTCGCCTAACCAGGGACTACAGAATCAAATCGAAAATTATGAAATATGTAAGGCATGAAAAATAATTACAGGAATTTTAAATAAATCAATTTTATTATAATAAATAATACATCCGTATTAAAGCAAAGGTGCAGCGCCAGAGACATTTTAGTACCTACTAATTCAATTTTCTGATATACATAATTATGCGCACTAATTTGCTTCTATTGTAAAAATATTTTAGGGTGCGTATCGCTTCAGCTTGACTACACAGTCTACTTAAATTTATATAAATTAATAAGGTTCAATCTTAAGTTCATTTCACACTTTATTTAAGGAGATAGAGACATAAATGATTAGGTAACTATGTACTTTACAAACAGAGTTATGCTTGCCTTGGTTTCGAAATTCATGAATGGTTTTGATAACGGCCTGAAAAGAAAATAAATAATAAACAATTTTAATTAATACCCTTTTCCTGATTTTCTTATTTCCCGCCACAGCCCTTTGTGATAGCTCCTGTCGTCATGACGTTTCATGGATGCATAGACAACTTCTAGACTTCTAGTCACAGGCAAGGCATCAAAAGGGAATAAAGGGATTTGATTTCTATAAATAAATATTTTATTTTATGATCTAATTATGTAAGATATAAATGCACGGTTATAGAATTAATTATCCTCTTAGTAAAGAAACTAATTTAGAAAATAACAAATTAAAAATGTTGGCAGAGTATTATGAGGGACCTAAAACACAGGTCCTAGCGCCATCTATACGTCTAGAACGGAAACTACTAGTTGCAGAGATAACATTGTTTTCAGCTTTTATCAGTAGATGGCGCTAGCTGCCTATTTAACGTAAAAAAAAAAAAAACAATAAAATTACCCTTGGATTGAAAAAGGACGACATGGTAATAACATAATTTACTTTAATAAGTGTGACACAGCAAATAGACGTAGTAATTTTTTTTTTAAATTGAGCTCCATTACATAATTTATAAAAAAAATATGTGAAACAGTGAAATAACGTAAACTCGCGGCATAATTCGGCATTCACTATCAGTATTATTGTTTCAGGGATTTAATTGTTGGCAGACACGTTTACTATGACTTACATATCAGTTACATTAAATAGTAGCTAGCTTCTTCATAAACACTGTCTGGCACGTGACGGAACGAGGCACATAAAGTGTTTTATCTGAAAACGGCATTTCAGCAGAATCAAAATATTAGTTGTGGTAAAATTATTCCATCTCGAGAGAATGAACGAACTTCATCTCATTTTGGCATTTCATAATAATTATGATTTTGATAAAAAAAAGTCTTGCTGCACCTTCAGATATGGACGGCGTATGAGTGCAATCACAAGGTGACAGAAAAATTCTGATGCTCGTCGGGTGCACCCACAGAAATATTGGTGTGCTGTGCACCCCACATTTTGATCCGCCAACTTTCAGAAAACCAAATGTATGGCGTGTAGGTACCCCGTACCTTCTAGCGAGCATCTGAAGCGGACGATCCATCAGAATTTTTCTGCCAGTTTGCGGTACTTATCCTATCTACAAAATGAAGTGTACACCACAGCGAACTTTCATTCAGTCGCCGGTCTTTTTTTTATGGTGGTAAAATCATCAAATGAGTCCTCCCGCCCTGGGTGGGGCGGAAGGGACTGTCAGACTCTTACTGACTAAAATCCACCCGTGTTCCTTCGGATGCCCTTTATGTTCCTTCCGGGGCGCGTATTTCCAAAGCCTATACTATTTCAGTCACGAGTCGGACTCTAATCGGTTAGCTTTTGTTTGTGCATATTTCTCAACAAAACCTAATCTATCTCAGTAAAAAACTTGACTCAAATAGATTAGGTTTTGTTTTGATATTTTCAAAGAAAATGCACGGACAAAATCTATACCATTTTAGTCACGCACGAGCCAAACTCTAAAAAAAAAGAGCAGGTTTTGTTTATACATGTCGCAGTGAAATGAGGAAATCAGGGATTTCACGAAATCCAATTATCAAGAAAAGTATCTAGTGATAATTATGACAAAAAATACTAATATAAAGTCAGAGATCATGTAATTTCACTAAACTAAGTAAAATGTTAGAAAACGTCGACGGAGCACCGCTTCGCGGTTCTCCTACTTCTGAGTGGTTTAAAAAAAATAACCACGAAGGGGATGGCGGGGTCTTTCAGACCCCGCCATCCTCTAACCTAACCTGTCCGAGTCGGGGTGCCCACAGTCGTATTTACGATAATCAAGTAGTAATATAAAATTTAAGAAAAGTTAAATTCCGAGGTAAATTTACTCATATAGCTAGTGAGCCTCTACTCGACAAGGTTTTGTTCGTACGTAATGTTTTAAAATAACTCGCCAAAAGTCTAGCTATTCGAGTGATATGAATTATATAGAACTAGGTTTTGTCCGTGCATTTTCATTGAAAATATCAATTCCAAAAGCTAATCTATTTGAGTCAAGTTTTTTACTGAGATAGATTAGGTTTTGTTGAGAAATATGCACAAACAAAAGCTAATCGATTACAGTTTGACTCGTGACTGAAATGGTATAGGCTTTGGAAATAGGCTTCCGGGGCCACTGTATCCTGGGTTAAGAAAAAACCCGCGACCCCAGCAGGCATTTGGCGCGAAACACGACGCGCCACCAACCAGGGTTTGGTCCCTGGTATATTTTTTTGTATAGCTACAGGTAGGTTTTAACTAGTTGTTCCAGGTGTAGCTATTTGTGTAAAGGAGTTTCTACATATAAGTAATGCGCACCCGCGATACAAGATACAAGAGCGTAAAAAAGAAAGGTTCTCAAGTTTTCATGCACTTTACAGCAACTGCAATTTGTCAATGATTTGGTAGCTTTACTAGATTCAAGAGCAAACCCCATCTCAAATAAAAAACAGGAATAACATCACAAGGACAGATCAAAATCAAAGTTTACAACCGATGACGGGTCACCTTGTAACTAAAATAATAATTAGGTCAACATAGTTCGAGTATTTAACATTAATTTGAGCAGGTGAAAGTCCGTGTTATTACAACTGTTACTAGACTGATTATAAAGGTCACGTCGACAGGACACAGGACAGAAACCAGATAATACTATCAGTACCTATCAGTACAGTCGTTGAGAGAATTATTAACTATTTTATGACATGCTGTGTTTTGCTCACTTAGTTTTCGTGAAAGATTTCTGTGAAAGGGCTTCTTTTTGATTTTGACTCAAATCACATTCAGAACAGCCAAATGTTGTTTATTAGAATATTTTATTTTAAACCTTCTTCATGATAATTGCTATGTATTGGAGCTATTTTGGCCATGGACTCTACGTCTTATTGGTCGAAAATCAGCCTGTTGCATATACACTTTGGACACATTTCCCGTTAACAGATGCCTTACCACGGGCTTCTTAACGAGATCCAGTTTAGGCTGTGGGAAAGAGACAGAGCTATACAAGTAATCTAGCGCCATCTATTTCCCACAGTCTAAACTGTATCGCGTTAAGAGCTCGTGGTAAGGCCCCAGGAACATGCAAGAATTTCGAAACCTTGTAACTCTTTGCCCCCTTTCTGTGCAATCAATTAACTATAAGCTTTTAAGTATATGAAAAGGGTCGCGCTACTGTCCGTGTCGTGGGACCTTCTTGGGTCGAGCGGCAGATTAAACATGTAGCCCTGGAACGTCAAGAGGGCTTTGAAGGAACACCCTGGATTTTAGTCAGTACGAGTCTGACATTCCCTTCCGCTTTACCCTGGGCGAGAAGACTTAAGACTAGCTGTTGCCAGCGGCTTCACCCGCTACAACTCGAAAATTATCCCACGGGAACATAAAATCGGGATAAAAGCTATCCTATGTGTTAATCCAGGTTATAAACTATCTGTGTACCAAATTTTAGCCAAATCCGTTCAGTGGTTTTTGCGTGAAAGAGTAACAAACATCCATACATCCATACTTACAAACTTTCGCCTTTATAATAGTAGTAGGATTTAACAAGCAGAAAAAAACAGGGAATTATTAAGGAAATGACTGATGTGTTTTCTTCCAACAGAGTTGAAGCAGGACAGAAGGAATGAAGAGTTCTGCCTTGAGTACTGTCGTCAACTGCAGCAAGGCCCAAAAAAAAGACGGTGAGGTCTTGATTTTGTTATAATCAATTTGGATTTCAAACAAGCGAATGGGCGAGAGATGTTATGCGGAATTTTAAAGGTCTTTTGTTAATAATTCAAACAAATTATTACACATTAAATAACTAGTAACAAGTCTTCATAAATGAACTCGTTACTTGAATGAACAGTTTATTGACAATCAAACACGTTGTTCAGTGAAAGTCAGGGTTTCTCAAAGTTATGGTCAAGTATGGTAAGTTCTCATAATTCTATGAACACTTTTGTATCAAGAAAATAAGAAAACGAGCAGTATAGCTACACAGATGAAAAATAAGATTTAGGTAATAAAAAGTATCAACATAAATTAATACAAAGTCAATTATGTAATGGGTAAGTTGGTTTTCTTGTCGCAGATTGAGTCAACTTTAGCAGCAATAAGTATCGGAAAATTACATGACCAGGGGTCTACTTTTTGTGTTACGTTTTTATGTACGGACCACGGAGACGGATGTACGGTACGAAAGTAACTAACGTCAAAATCAAGTCTGCACTCTGCGGATGGATAATACCGCCACGACTGAAGTCCTGACGCGGCGCTAATGTCCATGTCACTACATCAATATGCATTAAAAATGTAGTGGGTACATGAATTTTCTGCAGGTCATGAGCAGTGGTGGCCCAGTGGTATCGGCCCCGACTTACGAGTTGTAGGTCGTGGGTTCGAATCCAGGCAGGCGCATTACTTTGTGTAATTTATTTCATCACCACTGCTCTCAAAACGGTGAAGGAAAACATCGTGAGGAAACCGGCATGTCCTAGAACCAAAAATTCGAAGATATGTGACATTCACCAATCCGCACTGGGCCCGCGTGGTGGATTATGGCCCACCCCCTCTCACAGAGAGGAGGCCTGTGTCCCAGCAGTGGGAACATTAATAGGATGATGATGATGAGTGGTGGCGCAGACTCTAAGGAGCCATCTGTCAAATTTAAATTTGAAATAGGTACCAATCATTCTTAGTTTGGGCTCAATAACGTCCGTAACTAAGACCGAAACCACGGGTTTCGTGCTTAGAGATTAGACCCCCACCCCAGCAGGTGGGCCAATCTTCAATTTTTGGACTTCCGTTGAGGACAATGACGCCCGATATTTTTACTGCTAGCGCAACCATCCATTGACAAAAAACAAAAATACAAATTATTTTAATTTCATTTTAGTTAAACGTAATTAAAATAATATATATTTTTGTTTTTTGTCAATGGATGGTTGCACTAGCAGTAAAAGTATCGGGTGTCATTATCCTCAACGGAAGTTCAAAAATTGAAGATTGACCCAGGTGCGAGAACCGCCAATATTAGCATCAAAACTGTGAACCCTTCATAGTTAAGATAATTTTATATCCTAAACCTTGAGAAACACCGGTCTAAGACATCTCAATCAGCTTCAATTTAAAACTATATTCCTTTAATTTGTACAAATATTGACAGCAGACAGGAGAACCAAATAATTATTTACCATAAAACTTAAATAAAACCGTGACGAATATAATAAGTCATTAATAAATAAATAAATTATGTTTATCCTCAAATGATATTTGTCCTGTCTGTACCTTCTATCGCATTAGGCCGGGACGGGCAAAGCGTATGTTTAGTTACAAATGCACGCGACTTTGATATCAACGCTTCACAGTAAATACATCAGTATTTATTGTTATTATTTTAAATGTTAAATTAATAATTGTTGAATATAAAGTGCAGTTTAAATAATTAGTGTGAATGAGATTGAAGTGGTGTTTGTGTGTGACCGGCATTAGTATATTTTAGTTATAAATAAAAAATAGTTTGAAAAACTATAAAGATGATTAAAGGTAAGTTTAATTAATATCCTTATTCGATTATTTATTGTTTTAAATAAATATATTGGGTAATTTATTACATACAGCTCGTTTTTGGACCCGTGAACCGAGAGCGCTAAAATGTTCGAAAACGTTACAATTTTGACAAAACCTTTAAAAAAACTAAATAAAATATTTTTCTTTTTGTAATTGGGACACGATATAGGTAAAGTTAATTCATCATTCTGAAAAAAAACTGGCTATGTAAACATTTAATGTCACAAAGTCGCTTTGAAAAGTTTCCACACATCAAGCACTGCTGGCAGATTTGCTTTCAGAAAATATTTAAATCTCCATAATTTTCTACAATTATTCAAGGGTTTGTGTTCCATAATAACCAAGAATTTCTAATTTTCTCATCGTACTAACTAACTACCATGTATTTGAAAAAACTGTGAAAGGCCATTGGTAGTGTCAAATTTATTGCGCACCCGATATACCAAAACTTTTGGTCTTTCTTTACCTACCTAAAAACGTATTACATCCAAACGAGTCGAGTAACCTTAATTTACTTACCTAATTAATAGTTAGAATAACTAGTCTTTGTTTACCACAATCTAATAATAAGTTATGTAAATCGATACAATCTGCATCTTGTTAATATGCTATGTACTTGATTATTATTACGTTTAGAACAGTGCATGACACTGTTACTTAGATGACGCCCGATCAAGGTCCAATGGCGACTAGATACGAGAATATTATATTTATTACTAGACTAGTAACTCACCTCAGCATCTCCCAAATTTTATTGCTAATAAACCATGAAATTCCAAATTAAATAAAAACTTTAGTGGTAGCACCTATAATATGTACCTATAATAGTACCTTTAGGTACTAATAAATATTCTGTGGTGGTACGCAAAATATGGGTTGAGGATGTGGAGTTGCTAACTCCAATCCGATATACAATACAGTAATAATTGTAATTGAAAATACTGATATGAAATAATGAGTTGGAAAAAGGATTAACAAACAAAATACAAACAGGCCAAGCTAAATACGTTACAACCCAAGTAACACAAAAGTTTGAATAAGAGCTGAGTATGTGCAGTCATCAAGATTATAATCTGAATACCATACTGCGTAACGTCTGAGTAAACACCTATTCAGACTTTATTCAAGCAAAACAGGCCCCAAAATCAAATGCATAAAGCTTAATAACTTCTGAGTAACATCTGAGCAGGAGCTTTACAATGGTGAAATCATCTTAATAACTTCTGATTAACAGCTGATATAGCTTTTATTAAGCTCTTACTCATACAATATTCAGTTTATGTCAATTTCGTTACTGGATTCAGAATTTATTCAGCATTACTTTTTTGGTAAACAATAATACAGATTTTATTCATATAAATTGTGAAAGTAGACAATCAGAAATCTTAAATGTCGGTGACGGAGTCATTGCATGACAAAAAATGGCGAAGATAATAAAACGGTAAGCAAAAGTTTCAATAATTAAGTTATAGGTTTGCTACATGTTAATTCTTAGTGCGAAAATTATTTTGTCGTAAATAGTTTATGATTTTTTCGATTATTTTTAACGCGCCGCTTGAATAATCGAGATATGTGATTGTAAATATTATTTTCGTAAATGCATGCTCGGTCTGACTAAAATACTTCTGACGAAATTTCTAATTTTAGCAATTCCAATGGAACATATATTATGATAAATTGGATTGAAAATTTTGTAGTTGTAACATTCAGCATTCATGTAAACTTGGTGAATTTCTTGTAATTATAATAACCCACAAAACAAAAAATGGCGATCGCTTCATTGCTGAATAAAAGTGAACAAGAATCTAGTTACTCAGATCTCACTTGAATAGACTCATTTCAATACGCTTACTTCTGAATAACACTTGAATAGTTGACCACATTTCTACATTAATTCACGTTTTTAGGGTTCTACATTCAGTAGAATAATCGCTACAAAATAATATAATATTTTTTTGTTGCAGATCGATCCTGAGGCGAACTTTATAGTAGCCCCTATAAAATGAAAATATCATTCTTAACCAGTAAAATATCTAATCATGTAATTGCCAATGATGAAGGTTTAAGCATTCCATAGTCTCGGAAGGAACCTTAAGTCAAATTTAAAATGTAGCCACACTAAACAGTCAATGGGTGCTGATGTACATCAGATAGGAATCCATGATATTTATGCGAAACGACAACTTATTGACAATGTTTTTTGAGTGATGTTGTGGAAAAGTGGAAAATATTAATCTAAAACTTTGCAGTAAATTTTTCAATCCTATGAATGAATTGTATTTTATACCTTTCATGCACACAGTAACTTAGGTTAAGTTCCAAATGAAAACAAAGTAAACTGAAGTAAAAAGAAAAAATCTTTTATTTTCATTTCGCAGACACCGCTACTCGAATCTAGAAGTGAGTGCTGTGGCTGAAGCGCGCGTCATAGGCGGCGGCCACGTTTTTTGCGCTCTTCAGCCACAGCAGTCACTTCAACATTCGTATCGTAGGCAATTGGAAAATAAAAACAATCTGTTTGATTTATTTGATGTACGGAATCCCCTTCATTGCACGACAGCAACTCATGCTGGCTGGTACTCCGTAATTTTTTTCATACTATTATTACAGATCTTGAACGTTTCCTACAATTGATTCTCAAATATTCTTTTATTTTCTTTTAATGTTACCGTTTCTTTTGTTTCCAAGATTTTTGCCCCATCTTGATGTAAACAACATGAAAAATATAGCTTACAAATGATTTTAACAAACCTGATATTAAGCTATTTGCTGATATAACGTAACTGTGTTTCTTTAATTTGAATAAGAGCCTTAATAATTATTTCAAAGTACAATTATTCAGTATAAAACTGTACGACAGCATTATCTAATAGCTTTATTCAGATTGTAATACATTAGTCAGCAATCAGCTGAATCAAATGCTACTAGCTTAGTAATTATTGAATATTAGCAAGTCTGATAAGATTATTCAGGTACATGCTTCCATAGGGACTAATAAAGTTCACTTTACAATTATTCAGTATCAAGCTGTAAAACAGCATTATCTTATACCTTTATTCAGATTGTTATAAATTATGCAGCAAACAGCTGAAACAAACGCTACTAGCTTAGTAATGATTGAATAATAGCAATACTGATTATGATTATTCAGATAAATGCTTCCATAGAGACTTTTTTTCAGCTTACCAATACATAGAACGCGTAATACTTAATAATGTTTGTATAATTGTCTAACATATCTTAAGTATTAAGTTTAAAGAAATAAAGTACAATATACAGGACCTATTAAGCATTAAGAATTTTACAAGTCCAAACTCAACCTAATAGAACATTTAGCTATTTCTAAGGCTCTTATACAAAGAATATTCATTTTTAAACCGTATAGTTTTACAAATGTGTACTTATATACCGCTTGTGTGTTACTTGGGAACCGTTAAAAAGGGTATTAGAAACAGTCTGATTAAACTCGTTCCTGACTGATTGGAAAGAGAAAACTAAACTTAGGAAGAGTTGAAAGAGAATGGAGAAGAAGAGAGCTTTAGCCTGAAAGTAGCATTAAACAGGACAAAAAAATACTGTCCAACCCCAAAATAAATGATCTAAATGATGGTAAAACCTGCATCAACGGTTTTTACGAAGAAAATATTCGCACAGATAGACAAAATAAATATAACGTAGATGAATATAATTATGTATTTAATAGGTACTATGGAAGATACAAGTAGCAGTCTCGTACAAATAACATTATCAACAAGGCTTAGAAGATAGGGTTTATTCCGCGTTCAACCCCCAAGATTTTCTACCCTCTTCCGCGTTCGACCCCTAAACGTTTCCACATTCAACCCCTGAGGGTCGAACGTGGAACTCAGTACATTGGTAATCTTTTCTTTGTCCAGATTCAACCCCTAGTTTTAATGTCACTTAAAATGACATTCAAGTAATAGTGAAAGCAAAAGTGTTTAGCCATTTATTTTCTTTATTATTAATATTTTCTTTTTTATAGATAGTTGTAACAGACTACCCTCTGGTAAATTGGTATGGTTTATATGGTAGGTTAGGGAACTAGGGTAATTAGGTTGCTAGGGTATCGCGATTGGGCTAGGTCGGGTCAGTAGAGTCTTAGGTAGTTCAAAGTATTATGAAGTTTTTATATACGAATTATTATGTTCGATGGTTAGTTTCTACCAGCAAGCCTTTTCAGAATAATAAAATAAGAACCAACAAGTAACTACTATAATATAATTCGTACCTAAATGAAAACTAGCCAATAAGAAGAAATGATATTTTATGTTGTTATACATAAGTAAATTTCAGGACTTAAATTAAAATATTCAATGTACTGGAATGACAGCTCTACGATTTTATTATATGTAAAGATCTTGTTCCTTTGTCTATTATTGTTTTTTGGCAATAACAATGTACGTAAAATTATTATAAAACTTAAAAAAATATTATAATAAATAATAATTGTATTCTAAGCTTTAAATAATTTATGTAACTATTTATATTATGTTTATTATTTTTTTATATTTATTATGTAATCGATTTCCTAGTTTCCTTATTAATAAACATGATTGTCGATTACGAACACAAATTGAGTAGTATAAATTAAAAATACGTGTTATTGGCCTTTTATTTATTAGAGAATTACGCTAAGATCTGGCCTTTTTTTGTTATTTTTAACAATTTGGCATGATACTTAACTAAATAGTTGTTATTGAGTATAATATAATAAGCACGTGTGGTGATCCAAGTGAAAAATAAAAATGTAAACAAACAAAAGTGGCGCGAAACTTTGAGTTCAGATATCAAATTCTTCATTACCACTGCTAATTTATGTTGAATGATGTATGAATTCGTCACAATACTAAATGACGAGTTATTCATCCCCCCTATAATGTTCCGTTGGATGTCCGAAAACCAATTATTTTTTTTGATTTTTAGCCCAACCCAGAACTGCCATCAAAATGGCGACGATAATATCGTATTTACACTTTTGGATTTTGTTATGGCATCTACGTTAAGAAAATGGGCGCTAAATGTAGAAAGAAGTTTTAATGGTGTGAACAAATCATTTTTTTTTTTTTGTATTTTACCTCTTTAAGTTCAAATATATATTTAACCCAAATTCTCCCACTAGAATGTTTGTCTACATAGACGATGTTATTATCGATCGTAGTAATATCGTCCACGTACACATTAAACGAAAAAATAATGCTCATAACATAAAAAAGTACTAAACCAAAGTGAATGAAATTCAAGTTATTATTGATTTTTCAAAAACCGCTTGTCCGATTTGATAAAATTACCGCTTGAATATTTGGGCATTATACCTTTCCAAAGATTTTTTTAAATCGGTTGGCAAGCCATAGAGTTTCCCGAACAAACATCCGAATTGAAAACCTCTTATTTTGTTTAAAGTCGGTTAAAAATAAAAACGTGTAAATCTTTTCTGCTTCACTGTCCAATGGGGGTTGAACGTGGAACAAATACATTTGAAAAATAAAATTCCACTTTCAACCCTTAGGGGTCGAATGTGGAAACGTTTAGGGGTCGAACGCGGAAGAGGGTAGAAAATCTTGGGGGTTGAACGCGGAATAAACCGAAGATAGAAATACATTGTGATAATAACAAAAGAAAATCAAATTGTAACCGTCTCAAAGTCTCAAGCCCTTGAATGTGTTAAAATTAGATCGATGCTCTTTTGTTTGAAAACTCAGGCGTGTTTGGATGGCAATTAGTTAGCACGCGGAGTGCAGTTAAGCAATAAGATCGATACGAAAATTATGGACTGACAATTTGTATATGGGGTAGTTGGCTGGCAATTTAGACTATTCCTTATGATTGGTATATTACTGAAGAAAAATTTAAGCTAAATACCCAGTTGAGGTCGTAATTGGGTTGTTGTTGGAGAAATTGCTCATTTCAAGTTATTTGAAGGAGTCCTCCTGCCCTGTGTGGAGCGGGCGAAACACAGACTCGTATCAATTAAAAACCACTCTGGTCCTTCGGTTGCCTTATGCGTTAAAGGCCAAGGTACCCTGTTTAGGCAGTTCCGTGATACCGACAGCGACAGGCATTTAGCATGAGTACCTGAGTGTCATAGGCACCACCGGAACATTACAGAACTTTTTTGTTAGCCTGCTCTTCCCCACTCCTGGGCAAAGGCCTCCTTCAACTTCATCCGTTACTCGCGATCCCGTGGGTCCTACTTCCATTTTGAATAGAACTGGAAGGTAAACAGCAGGTTTACTATAATTATGACGTCTTATACTTAGTAGAAGTTATTCCAGTGGGAGAAGAAGATAGAGCTATACAAGTCGTCTAGCGCCTCTCCCACGTCATGGTAGGCTTGGCCACCAGAACTTTAATTTAATAAATTAGTATCAGTCTGTATTACCAGTCTCAAGCGCTGTTTAAGTTTTCATAAAAGCTTGGAAAACTTTCAAAATAGTTATTAGGAAGATGTTGGAAACTTTGGCTCACATATTTAAGTACCTAAGTAGAAATTTTATAGAACCATGCAGTGGAATATAAAATTAATTGGCAATCTATTACAAGTAATAAAACCTATTGAGGCCATTGTATATGTAGGTATATCTTAGGAATAGAACAAATAAGTCATTTACTGTCGTTTATACATATCATCAGTTGCACGGTAAACTATCCACAAGGCTGAATGCGACGGACTAATTGAGCCAATAGACAATATTTACCATAGAGTATGTATTCTGCTTGTTAGTTATCGACGCTTTTACCAATGTTGTTATGCATGTAGAGAACGGTTTTAAAGTAAGAACAAAAAAAGATGCAACATTTTAGCGCTCCATATTTTTGAGAACGGATTTATTGATTTTGTAATAATAACTGTAATTTTGTCAAACTGTATTGTCCCACAGCTGGGCAAAGGTCGCTTCCATAATCTTCCACTCTTCCCTGTGTGCGACTTACTCCGGGCAATTATTTCGTCACGCCAGCATTTTTCAGGCCTCGGCTAGGTTTAATACTCGCTAAAGTTATGGTGTCTTTAAATCTTTATGCCTACGTGATTGTAGTTACAACGATGCTGAAAATCAAAACAAAAACAAAATTAGTACCACCTATTCAATGTACTGTAAAACATTATAAACGAGAAGCTATAAGCTAGGTGTCAGTACTTACACTGTGTCATTGCAACAATCAATGGTCTGTTTGTGATCTTTAACACTGAGTAAACACAGAATGAGTGAATTGCATAACTAGCCGTGCAGCTTTGAGTTGACTCTGTTTATCTGTTAACTACAATGATATTATAAGTAAAAAGGTATACGTCATACGCGCTTGTCAGAAAATAAAGGATTGATTGTGTGTGTGTGTGATTAATAAAATGTGTATTTCTGGTTTTATTGACATTAAATAGACTTTATTACCAAGTTTTAGATATCAGGATGGTTAATATTATTTATTTACTGTATGTAAAGTATCTCTTATGACTTTTGTACAGGAATGGGTTTATAAAGAAAATCACAAATCAAGACTAAGTATTTATTTCGAAGCTACTTCCGTTCGCAAACCCTAGGTCTTCGTGGAGAAGAACGGAGAAAGAAACTCCACGGCAACATATTTTATCAGTACACACATTTATAAACATACAATATCAGTAATATTCAGATCTTAATAAACATTGAATAACTTACATTTTCATTATAGAACATTAGTACACAAATTAAAACTTTCAGCATCACTTTCTTGTATTCTCAATTATTACATCATATTTCACATTAATTAATTAAATAAAACAACACTCAGAGCACAGCTTTTTCTTATAAAACGATCGGATAATAATGACCCCGAATTTGACGGTACATCTGTTTTTATAAACATAGAATTGTACCACTTCCAACAAAAATTGCCGCCATTGTTGACGAATCACAGATTGTCATACATTTTAGCTAAATAACTATTAAAAAAGCAATAATATACAAATCTTAAGTAGTAGAACCTTTTCAAAACTTGATTACTTAATTTAGAAATTTAGTTTTTATTTTTATTTGCAACCTTTATTAATTTCGATACAAATTTGACTATCAACTGATTTCGTTCGGAAATCAGATCATGGTTGTTTTAAATATATTACTATTTTTAATTAAATAAGGGCTATGTATCATAAATAAATCCGACACGCTCAATAACATATACGCTCAAATGAGGCTGATTCACACATCTTGGTCTCAGTGCGACGTTGCCAGCGGCACTTCACGTGCCACAGACTGAATTAAAAGTAAAAGTGACTCAAAACTATCGAAAATGCCGTCGTGTGTGATGAGATATTGTACAAATTAAACATGCAAGACTTCTAAAAGTCAAGGAATCACATAACATTCGTAAATATACTATTTATCTTTAATATTTTCACAAATAAAACATTACGTTTCTATAAATATGGCGTCGTAAAAGAAAGAGTGCGAGCACGGGTGCGAGTGAGAGGAGACGCTGACGTGCGGGGGGCGCGATGACGCGTGGCGCTGTTTGTTTATCTAGCTGTCACTTTTTTTCTTATTGCGTTGTATCAAGCTATCCTTTTTACTTGTAGTGAAATGTAATGTGTGAATAAAAAAGTGTGTATCTGTGCTGCCGCTCGGTGCGGCACAGTTTTCTCCGTCGATTTGTACGCGTATAACATAGTTAACTATAAACAAGCATACGACGTATGTATAAAATAACGGCAGGTATTCGATTTACTAGTGTACACACAGCTTCGCTATAATATTTATATTCCCTATCGCAATAAACGATGTATACCGAAATCATCATGATCAATCATTATCTGCCTAGTCTTTTCCCAACTGTGCTGGGGTTGGTTTCCAGTGAAACTAGATGCAGCTGAATATCAATATTTTATATGAAGCAATTGCCCAGATCTGGCCTCCTTATAGTCCACAACCACTGACTGAGTGGTTAGTACTTAGTCTGATTGTCAGACTTTTGAGCTTTCAATAACGACCGACAAATACAAAGTTAATATGAAAATAATCATAATATTATAACAACAATATATTTTTTTTATAAAACAATTAATTTATTAACAGTGATCATATTATCAAGGAAAAAATCTGGTCAATTCAACAATAAAATTCTTGTTTTTAAACTAACAATTACAGAAATAAATACTTACAGAAAAGCGAGAATTTTGTTCTAGATAGTTATTTTAATGCTACGATATAATATTCTCTTTGTTTACTTTTGTTTTTCTCTCTATTTTTTCAAATATAATTCTTTCATTTCTAATTTCCACGCAGCATACTTGCCTGGAACTTTTCTTATTTTCCATCTTAGAAGGATGACAAATTCGTACGTTCTGTGAGTCTCTTTTTCTCATAGATATATTTTGTTCCATCTTTTCTACTATTGATAGTGGCATTGTTGTAAACAGCAATATAAAATAAAATAGATAGAGTTTGACTTATTAATGAATAAAAACCGAAGAATAATGTCAAAATTATGTCACACACTCTCTACTGACATGAAAAAGTAAAATAACGTAACAAAAGTGCTCCTTTCTGGCTGGAAAAGAGGAAAACTAATTTATTTTCAGATTCATATGGGTTTTTGAACATATAAATCAGGCACAGATGAATCATGATTTTGCCTAAAATCATGCTTAGCTCATCATTCATACAGACTTCAGTATTATTATTTTTCTACACGAATCTGTAATCCAAAAGCATCACACGAAACTCAGATTAAAGTCTTAAAACAGCAAAATAAAATTAATAAATTAGGCATTGTAATCAGCAAGGTACGTAACCAAGCACAGATGAATCAGACATTTACCTCTGTTTCACCAGGTTCTAAGTCAACCAGCCTCATGTCCGCCTTCTAGCACGTCCGTTGTACGACAGGTTTCCCCCCACTTGGGATCCCAGACTCTCATCATTATTCCTCGACCAACTACAGTCAAGCAAAGCTTACTCCACATGAATCAGTATTAAACGCCGGACACTTCTTATTTACTTAATTAAAATTACACTAACGTAGTTATATCTAATATAATTTTTTTTTGTAAGAGGTCAATTAATTACCTTTCGATATAACTATAATTTATATTGATGAATCAAAAGGAAAATGCGACATCGACCATTTTGTTCCGGAAAATGGGAAACGGACGCCCTATATGAATCAGGAGAACAGACTTCAAAATTTTTTATTTTGTATCTAGATAGCTACTATTAAAAAAATAGAATTTGTCCCAGGTAGAGCTAAAGCTAAACTGTACAGAAAAAAATATTACATGCCGTTTTGTTACTTGGTTACAGAAATATACCCACAGACATCGAAAATTTTGTCTCTGAAGAACTACCCTTCTACAAGTGGCAACCGTTACCAAAGACCGAACCGGGAGAAAATTTGCTATTATAGATGTCACCCATCTACAGACCAGTCTCGGCAACCAAGAAATCTAATCGCTGCACTGGACGATGTGCTCTTCAAAGAGGTGTCATTGAGATCGCCCGATCTTGCAGAGCGAGCTGATGCTACGCGTGCAGACGTGGCCATATAGCTGACACCAAAAGACCAAGAAAACAGGAATGGCAATGATTTCAAAAGGAAGGAAGAATGCCAGTAATTATTATAAGTGAATGAAGAAAAGCCTCATGCACATGCTGAAATAAGTACAAACAATGCACAAGCAATAACATCAATTCCAATCGAAGGTCTTTATCAATAAAAGGCAAGACTAGAAAACCAGAGTTAACAAGCAAACAATTGAAATCATTTACCACTTGTACATCTCACTCACTACTATAGTAAATATCAAGACAAGCTTTGTTACAAACTGATCGATGGCAATAAAATAGATATTGCATTTCAATTTCTGCGTTTTTAGTAATTCACTGTAGATCAACCCAAGGGCTTTTTACTTTATGTAAAGACGATTTGACGGCACATTTGCCGCAGTAGCTGAGCGATCGACTGATGCGGAACGTGTTGCGGGTTCAACAAGTATGATGCACGGAACAATTATTTGTATGATCTACAAGTAGTTGTTCCGGGTCTCGGTTCCACGACTTCCACGATACAGGAGAAAATCCTAGTGGTGGGGCAGAGTTTAAAAAAAAAGGAAGAATAGAAAAAGAAAAGAAAACGAATGATGACTCTTTCTTTGCTCTATGTGTTCTATACTTTCCCCTTTTAGTAATCTTACGCCAATGTCAATCCTTAAAAATGTATGGTTAGTCCGAAGATTATCCGGTTGTAACTTTAGCCCACGTTTAATATGGTTGGCTAGAATAGGGCACGTTTTAAAAACAAATAAACTAAATGACATAACATTTCATTTTGCCTTTTCCCTTTATTCTCCTGTTCAATATTTACAGCTTCTGAATCAACTGCTGTTTCATAGTCATGAATGACTCTAATAAACAACACGAATCTTTTTTCAGTGGTCCTCTTCTGTTCTACGGGAAACCGTGGAATTTTCGATGCTATGATAGCATGTGAGGTCAATGCCTCGTGAAGTTCAGATTATACAAATGTTTTTCAGCTGCTGTCAGCTCGCGGTCACGGTCATAAGATTATCTACATCTTTTGTACGATAAGAAAGAATAAACATATTATTCTTCTTACCCTAAACGATGTCAGAAAGATGCATTAAGTTGGGTTTGAATTCCAGCTCTTGGCGGCTGGTCCACAAATTGAAGGTCGCTGAGTGCGTTATGTAGCGAGCTTGTAGAGTAAGCAAACTCAAGTGACAGTTTGCTGGCCATGTTTGTCAAGAAATCCATTTCCGGCAAGAGTAGTGTGGGCCGTCACCCAGCGAAATGGGGCCGAAGACTTTAAAAAAGGAGCTGGGATTGACTGGATACGGAAGGCAGGGTACAGAGTGATGTATTGCATCCTGGGAGACGCCTATGTCTATCAGTGGACTGCGGTAGGCTGAGTTTTCGATTGAACTGATTGACTTAAAGTCTGAATGCACAAAACTTCCGAACGACTGCACCAAAATGAAAGAAAGTTTTCGGAAAATCTGAAAAGGTTAGAGTTTTGCTGAAATTTTGAACCCATGCCAAGCTGGATGTTAGTTTGTTTATAAAAATGTTGATCTTAGGTAAAACATTGAAAGGGGTCATTGTCTCGAGAAGTTCAGGCGACGGAATTGATTTTAGCGGTTGCCAACGGGTCATTATCAAGGTGAAGGTGACGTCTTTGGTAGCGATAATAAATATATATAGATAATAAAAATATATAATAACTGGCAGATAGATCAAATCCAATCCTGAAGTCGTGATCCTCCCTTGAAAACATCTTTTCCCTGATGATGATTCGGCATCTCTGTCTGTCCTTGACCATGTGAAGAAATTTCCTAATAGAGAAAAGACCTTGGTCGGACTATAGCAAAGGGTTTACAATGGTCCGACCAAGAGCCTTGATCTTTACCGTCCATTACACTTCGCCGCTAACCATATTGTTCGAGGATATTGCCCTGTTTTGCGGAGACAAATCTTATAGTCTGGTGATCTGGTCTTTACTTTGAGCTCACGTATTGAGATGGAATAGATAGAAATTCAGGTAGATACTTGTGAGATGTATGTACTTAGCAAGTTAGATCTATGTTATAAGATGTAGTGTATTAGCATAAGATGATCAGTAATAAAAGGTAACCGATCGGCTCCAGTCGTTTCAATAACACTAGTTCCTTACACTTGAGAGTTATAAGGGCGGGTATGTGGGTGGCGAGTTAGGGTGAATCGCCTTTTGATACGGGACAAGGCCAGGCGGGGGTCAACTCAGCAATCTGACGGGGTTCCCGTGATAAAGGGTCAAACGCCGTCAAAACGGTGACCCTGAAATGTACAACCTACGTGAGCTATTGAAGGAACGACGTGGATTTTGGCCAGTACCTACGAGTTTGACAGACCTTTCCACAGCACCGGGCTGGAACTGGGTAACCGGGCATTCATAATGCGATGCATTCAATTTTACAAAGACATCTACGAGCGTTTATAAAGGAACTCATTTGCGTAGAACAAACGCCAATTTAGTTTACAATAGCATAAATGAAGCCTGAAGAATTGTATTCATGTATTGTATTGATCGCAGTGTTTGTGTCGATAAGTGATGTGATAAGAATGATAACACATAACCCCTTGGCTTCGAGCTCAGTTCGCGGCTGTGCCTCACATCTGACACTCGTGCATTGGAGATTTTTGCCAGTTTTTTTTTCGTCGTCAAATGTGAGTTTCGTAATACGTTTTATTTTTAGTTCCGTTTCTAGATTCTTTTACTACGTTTTGTCAATGTTTTGTTTGGCTTCTATAGTATTTTATTTAAAAACGTATTTGCTACTTTCTTGTGAATTAATTCAAGATTATGGTCGGGTTCAGTTTAAAAAGGGAATAATCTGAGACAGTGGTTCCCAAAGCTGACTGGAACGCGCCCCACAAAACAAAATTTTTCAATTTCGGGGAACACCTCTGGGTTTATGAAGGAAAAGCGGCATGAACATACTATATACCTAATAATATGAATATTGGTCTGTTTAAACAAAAAATCTTAGTTCTAATCGAATATGTTAATCTGAATCTTATTACAAGGTGTGCTATTTTGTAATGAGAAGAATTAAATGGGTTTGTATTTCTATGAATGAGTGATAATCATATTATGAATGAAAAAATATTGAATGGTGTCGTAGTAATTTAGTATAAACTTTGAATTGATCTATTTTTATTTCATTTTAATGAATTCGAATTAGTTTTAATATAAACCATAGACGAAAATCCGGCCAGACGTAAGCAGGTAGTATATCGACAATCGTCACATACAGGCTATTACTTTGGGAAACACTGATCTAAGGGATTAGCACAGTATAAATATCTTTACCGTGGGATTAGTGTTAATCTTATAACTCTTCAAGTAAGGTTACTATCAGCAAAAATTTAAGCCATAAATACTGTTAAATATTGGTTTATTTGCAACAAAACCAATAAATGTGCATCTGGACTGAGAGCCCGTTTTTTTTTTATTGTTGAATCAACTTGAAACTTACAGGGGTTTTAGTTAAAAATAGTAAATATTCGTTACCGCAAAGCATAAATTTCTTAAACGTGAAACAAAGCTGTTATAAGCAAATATCTATGGCCCTCAGTTCAGACGCTCGCTAAAAACGGCTTAACCTAAATCTCAGAAAGTACTACCTCTGTGATAATAATTTTTATTTTATATTTTACTAAAGAATTTCTTAAAGATTTTAAGAAATTTTCAAATTCCTAGAATATAGCATTACTGATTTATAGCAGTTTTACTTAGGGCTCTCAGTCCAGACGTTTATGAACTGAGAGCCCCACTGAAACATAGCTTTAAATGAAGAAATTCATACATTTGCTTCTTTTACCATAAAGTTAAACACCCCAATGAATTTCTTAAAAAGAAATAACGACATAGGAAGTAACTGTTGAAAAGTAAATTGCAATTGAATTTTCGGTTAACGTCTGAACTGAGAGCCCTTATATTTTCGGTTTTATCGGCTATTTGCGGGTATCGGAGTTTGAAATAAATTAGCTGAAAAGTTTTAAGAAATTTTTAAGTAAAACTTAACATACGGTTTTTTCTTCAAAATGCTGTACTTTACGAGAAAAACCATTTTTTAGTTTTTCATGGGAACAAGTTTTGTAGGGTAACCATGATTTAAAAATCTCAAAAGTCTGTTTCAAACTTGTACTGACAAAAATCCACGGTGTCCTTCAATAGCCCTTTACGTTCCGGGTCTACGGTTACCTGATAAGACAGACCCGCGACTCCGGCAGGCTTTTATTATTATTAATTATTTATTTCGGACCGGAGTAATATATGTACTTAAGGCTAAAGGGTGGAATTTTGTAATGCCACCTGGAGGGAAAGTACTTACCCTACTGCAGATAGAAAATTTTACTCAAAGGAAACATTCCTTTATTTTTGAATAGAAAGCAAACTGCATTCAAAGATTTTCGAAACTGGAAGCGAGGGATCGCTCTAATTCACGGTGCTGTATAAATTCAGGTTTTTCTAACCAAAAACAGACTAATGTTTTCCTGGGAAGTTTGGCTCCGCAGCAGCAGAGCAACTACTTATTTGTACTGTAAATAAGTGGCGAATATTGGGCAGTTTGAAAGGCCTATCAGCCTACTCCATGCAAGCAGGAGACAGAACAAAACAAGGCCAATAGGCACAAAGGGACATTACAACTGGGAGAAGCCCAGTTGCCTAGCACCACGGGTAAAATGACTAATATTAATGGGTCCTAAATTGTGAACTGTTATACTTGATTCCAATAATAGTTATGGCAAAAACGCTTGAACGCACGTAAGTTTGTTCGAGTTTCCACAAGGTCCGTATAGTAAACGACTCCAGATGTAGCCTGTACAGTATCCAACATAATATTGCGTTCGTTCTGCCAAAGAATACACTCCCATAGAATATGATGTGCTGATTGTTCATATTAAGCGTAAGAAGTATAGACATGTGCCGGGCTGGAATAAGCTTGTCAGTGATGCTCACAGGAGGGCGCGACTTTGTTTTCAGGCATGGGTAAATAATGGTAAACCTAATCTCGGACCTGTGTACAGAGACATGTGTGAATCCAGGAAAATATTTAAATCCAAATTGAAATATTGCCAAAATAACGAGTTACAGATTAAAATTAATATAATTGCTGAGCATCATGCTAATAATGACTTTAGAAACTTCTGGAAAAACACAAGAGACATGAATGCTGTGTCGAGCCACCCTGTGAGTGTTGGGGGTGCGCATGAGCCCCGAGACATAGCCTGTGCCTTTCAGCGCCACTTCAAGGTTGAATCCCCGCTCGGGCCCGCGTCACGGGTGCTAGACGCTGTGGATCGCCCCGGGGACATTGCCGTTAGATTCACGGCCAAAGATGTGGCTTCTGTTATAAAGCGCATGGTTAGAGGTAAGTCTCCGGGTCACGATGGGCTCAGTATCGAGCATCTGAAGTACGCGGGTGTACATCTACCGAGAGTTCTCGCTTTGTTTTACAACTTATGTGTTGGTCACAGCTACTTGCCTGATAACCTTATGTACTCCGTGGTAGCTCCTATTGTAAAAAATAAAACTGGTGATTGTTCTGATATTTCAAACTATAGACCCATCTCGCTAGCAACAGTCATAAGTAAGGTACTGTATAGTTTGCTTGACCAACAGTTGGAAAAGCACCTACTTCTCAACGACGCTCAATTTGGCTTCAGGCCTGGCCTTTCAACTGAGAGTGCTGTCCTCTGTCTCAAGCAAACTGTTCAGTACTACACAGACAGGAATACGCCTGTATACGCTTGCTACTTAGATCTGTCAAAAGCATTCGATACCGTCAATTATTGACAAGTTATGGCATAAGTTGCGATGCGAGACGAAGTTATCACATGACATTATAGCACTGTTTGAATATTGGTACAGTCACCAGCAAAATAGTGTCAGATGGGCAGGGTCGCATTCGGACATATACGGGTTGGACTGGGGTGAGGCAGGGGGGAATAACCTCTCCGCGCCTCATTAACCTGTATATGAACCAATTGAGTGAGGAGCTCAGCAGCACCAAAGTCGGTTGTTCCGTTGATGGCGTTTGTATAAACAACATAAGTTACGCGGATGACATGGTGCTGCTGAGCCCGTCTCTTTCTGCGTTGCGCAGGCTTTTGAACATTTGCGAGACCTACGCGGAGGCCCATGGGCTTAGATATAACCCAAAAAAGAGTGAATACATGATCTTCAAAGCTGGTTCTAAAAGCTACTTAACTGGACCACCCGTCACTCTTTGCGGGTCAAATTTGAATAAAGTAGATCATTATAAGTATCTGGGTCACTGGGTCTCTGATGATCTGTGTGACGATGTGGACATCGAGAGGGAGCGAAGGGCGTTGTCCGTCCGGTGCAACATGTTAGCTCGCAGGTTTGCACGTTGTTCTTCACAGGTAAAAACAACCTTGTTCAAGGCATACTGCCAGACTTTTTACACGTGCAGCCTGTGGACCAACTTCACTCTGCGGGCGTATAACGCGCTTCGTGTCCAGTCCAGTCCAGTACAACAACGCGTTCAGGATTCTGATGGGGCGGCCCCGGTTTTGTAGCGCATCAGCGATGTTTGCTGATGCTACTACCGATGACTTCTACGGAATAATCCGGAAAAGGAGTGCATCGCTTTTGCGTCGTTGTAGGGGCAGTTCGAACGGAATCCTGAGCGTGTTGTCCGAGCGGTGGGATTCTCCTTTTTTACGGAGATGGCTGCAGCTGCATGCCAGTGCCTGCACTTACTATCTCCTTTAACCTACATATTTTTATTTTTTGACATTTTATTTTATTGATTTTAATTTTGACATTTAAGTAATTTATTAAGTATATGTTTTTCTTTTTTTTTGCCATTTTCACATTTTTAAATTTTGTATTTGATTTATAATTTTTAATTCAATTTCAATTTCAGTAATTATTTTGTAATTTGTAATGGATAATGTGACATAGTGTATGCATAACGGCTGTATAATTATTATTTGTTTAAATTTATATGGGTCAAAGACCTGAAATAAAGGAATAATTATTATTATTAATATTCACAATCTGATGTTGAACATTGACAAAAAGGCGAGGGAACAATCTTGAAGGAAAATAATTTACTTTTAAAGTTACCATGTCCCGTGAGATTTTTTTTTTAACTAAGACCGAAATGGTTTGATACTCCTGCCACCCGCCCGTTGTATCGGTTGTTGCCTAGCAACGCCTAGGCTTGCAAAATCGCTTGTAGTAGCCATCGCGCTAGGCCCGCCTTCGTCACTTCAGTGTGGCCACGAGCGGCGATTTCATATATTCAATATTATCGCGCCCGCCGCCGCCACCGTCTTAGGGTCAGCTCAGACCGAGACGTGACGCTGCGCGCACATTTCAATAGAGTTATTCAAAATGTAATTCTATAATAAAAAACAAAAGATACACCTTTCGCAACGCAGCGTGGCGCCGCTTGATGCGATTCAAAATCTGACTTTGTTTACTGCAAGAAAAGATACAAATTTGAAGTATCGTTGCATCACGTCGCTTCGCGTCGCGTCTCGGTGTGAACTGACCGTTAGGCTCGCAGTTTGTTTGAGCACTAAGACGTCACACATAATTTTTTGAAGATTAAATTTCCGAACGCAACCCCACATGTGCTGCCATCTTTGAAACTAACTGACGTTTGAGATTTTTGAATCATGGTTACCCTACAAAACTTGTTCCCATGAAAAACTAAAAAATGGTTTTTCTCGGTAAGTATAGCATTTAGAAAAAAAAGCCATAAGTTAAGTTTTACTTAAAAATTTCTTAAAACTTTTCGGCTAATTTATTTCAAACTCGGAGCCCGCAAATAGCCGATAAAACCGAAAATATAAGGGCTCTCAGTTCAGACGTTAACCGAAAATTCAATTGTAATTTACCTTTCAACAGTTACTTCCTATGTCGTTATTTCTTTTTAAGAAATTCATTGGGGTGTTTAACTTTATGGTAAAAGAAGCAAATGTATGAATTTCTTCATTTAAAGCTATGTTTCAGTGGGGCTCTCAGTTCATAAACGTCTGGACTGAGAGCCCTAAGTAAAACTGCTATAAATCAGTAATGCTATATTCTAGGAATTTGAAAATTTCTTAAAATCTTTAAGAAATTCTTTAGTAAAATATAAAATAAAAATTATTATCACAGAGGTAGTACTTTCTGAGATTTATGTTAAGCCGTTTTTAGCGAGCGTCTGAACTGAGGGCCATAGATATTTGCTTATAACAGCTTTGTTTCACGTTTAAGAAATTTATGCTTTGCGGTAACGAATTTTTACTATTTTTAACTAAAACCCCTGTAAGTTTCAAGTTGATTCAACAATAAAAAAAAAACGGGCTCTCAGTCCAGATGCACATAACCAATAAAACCTTATCAATTTTCAATTGTTTGTATATAGGTATAGGTGCTTGAAGTTGGTTGGTATGGTTAGTATTACTTCCAATAATGTTACGGCTAACGGATAATTTTTTAGCTGTACATCAATCAAAGTCATCGTCAATCATATCTTACGTTTCAGTTGACTCTACTTCTCTGTGGGCAATTCAATGAACATCATTTTAATCAGTGCAATCTTTTTAATTATGGGAACCCTTGTCCCTTAATCAAGGGAAAGGTGAAATATTTACCTCTCCCTTCATTGAGTTAGAAATGACCTCTCTCTTGAAACAAAAAAGCAATTGCTTAGATTATGAAATGTCTAGATTCCGTGTCCGAAACGAAACGTAACGTACGAAACGAACGACGGTGACGCGACGGGGTACTTTTTTCCCGTGTTTTTAGTTTTTTCTCGGTTTTAGGGAAGAGTATTTTTTTCGTACCACATTAATTTCATTTTTCATTGATTCTCATACTTTCCATTCATCATCATATCAGCCGTAAGACGTCCACTGCTGAACATAGGACTCCCCTTTAGACTTCAGTAGGACTGGTTGTAAGCCTTTCCATTGAGCTATTATTATTATTCGTACGGTAGTACTGTGTTTAGTCCAATGATTCTTTCAGACATTTTGTTTTTCCTGCTTTTCACCACGTGAGGGGTTGATCGTAAAATATCGTTAGCCTGATGATAATGTCGCTAGTTTTCTTCACATACTCTCGTGCATAACTTCCGAATGACTGCTGCAAATTGTAAAATTAATTTTTTGTTTTGTTCTTTATAGTCAGGACAAGATTTTGACATACGAAAGTTTACGCGTTTATAATTCAATTAATTTTCCTTTTGTTTTTGTTTCAGTTAGCGAAATCATGAAAATTGGCTTCATTGGCGGCGGCCGTCTGGCCTTTGCTTTGGCCAATGGCTTCATCTCAGCAGGTAAATATCAAATAGAATCCTACAATATCATACTCCTAAATGCGAAAGTTTGTGAGGATGTATGTAGGAATGTTTGTTTCTCTTTCACGCAAAAACCAATGAACGGATTTAGCTAAAATTTGGTGCACAGATAGTTTATAAACAGAATTAACACATAATATTTTGATTTTATGTTCCCGTGGTATATTTAGAGTTGTAGCGGGTGAATCCGCTGGCAACAGCTAATCCTACTACTATTATAAAGGCGAAAGTTTGTAAGTATGGATGTATGGATGTTTGTTACTCTTTCACGCAAAAACCACTGAACGGATTAGGCTAAAATTTGGTACTCAGATAGTTTATAACCTGGATTAACACATAGGATAGTTTTTATCCCGATTTTATGTTCCCGTGGGATAATTTTCAAGTTATAGCCGCTGGCAACAGCTAGTAATCAATAATTCCACATCAATATATGGTGAGTTACATACATAAATAAGTGGAGAGATAATGAGTCGTAAAAGATAATAATAGAACGGCTTAAAGCCTTTAATGAGACAATTCAGGTATTCTATGATGTTTGCAGTTTTGTCATCAACTACGTACGTTTGTCTAGATTCAAGTTCATTAAGGTTAATGATGATGATGATGATGATGATGGGTTGCTTTGAATTTGGATCTAGAAAATATTATGAAAAGATAGAGATGTCTGAACACTGAAAAGACAGGCGTGGCAGGTTTTTGACAAAAAGAGCGAGCGAAGCAAGCTCAAAAAAAAAACGGCCATAAGCGATTCGAATTTCGGTGAAATCTCTCCGCGAAGTCGTACCATGCATGAATGTAGACCCTGAATGAACATACTAGGTACGGCTGGTAAACAAATTGTGGTACTTATAACTGCCCCCTGAAGTCTTCCACCCCGACCCAGTGTCATATTATACTTATACATAGTTATGATATTTCTGTGGTCATATACTTTGTAAGTTTCGGAACTGCACGAGCTTTCAGTAATAAGTACTTGAGACGTAAAGTAAACCTTGACAATTTCAAATTGACAATTTTTAAGGAAAAAATTAGTTTCCTACCCTCTTCGCACACCAGAGGCGCTGTTCCATTTTTTCATGCAAGAAACGCTGTAAATACTCGAAACACTCTGTAAATTAAAAGAGTGAAACTGAAAACTCGTGCTAAGGGTACAGGAGGTTAAAATAATAAAGTAATTACGGAAGAAGTGAGTGAGTAAAGGGGACATTCAGCATCAAGGGTGAATCGAGACGCGCGCGTTAAGTAGGTACACCCCATTGGGACAATTTGTGACACTGTCACAAATTAGTGACGCCGCGTCACTAATTGGACTATCATCAACTGAGTGATTAAATGAGCATTGACTTTAGAAACACAGTCACACTATGATTACACACTACAGTCAGCTGTAGGTATATTTTCAGCCTCATGATCTTTATCTGTTTACTCTTAAATAACGATATTTCACAACACTTTTTTAATGAAGATATGACGCAACATTGTCTATTTTAGTGACAAGATAATGAATTAACTAAAAAAATAAATAATTTGTATAGTTTATGATTATAAAAGCCCAGTTACCTACTTTTGGATGGAAATTTTCAAGAAATCACGTCAGACACCTTGTGAAAACTATTTCTGTGATTAAATAAAATTTATATAAAAGGGATAACTGACGCCTAGTTGAATGAGTTACAAAGTCAGATAAATAGCAATAGTTTAATTTTGAAGATGGAAACGTAAAAGTAAAGGCTTTGCCGAAGAGCGAGCTTGGCACGCCAAGTGACCACCCACGGTAGCGTAGAGCCCTTCGTTTCGTACACAAGGCGACTCAAGTTTCCGATACCTTACGACTTTGGTATCCAAGCGGCTATCGCAATACAAACCCATAGAGGTTCGAACACAAGCACGCGTCAATGAATACCAAAATCGTAAGGTATCGGAGACTTGAGTCGCCTAGTGTACGAAGGGGCTAACGTTGCGTATCATTAGGGTTGAGCCTCATCTGGCAGCACGGAATCGCCTTTTTCCGTCGCTCTTTCTCTTTCTGTCGCTTAGAACTGCCATTTGCTAGACCGAGACAGAAAGCATAATGCGATAGCACGCGGCGGAATCCTCGAGGCGGCCGCGTGCTAGTGTTACTGATGTTATTCGCATCGGCTCTGCTCGGACGACGCGACCCGATGCGAATGGTATTAGTAACGTTCTTAATACGTTGACATACCTATAGGATTTTTGACCGGCTTAAGCCGATTCCGCGTCGATAAATGTGGGAGCACCCTAACATAGCGCATACACGCGTAACTGAATAGCAAACTTTGATCCCAGGTGTCATCATCATGAGCGCTGACCGCTGTCACATGGCTGTATTTATAGAGAAATAGTTGCCGGTCATGCGAATTCCATAAGCCTTTAAGTTATCAATTACAAGCTCAGCTTGAATTAAAGTTCAACAACTGATGCATTGTTCTGATTAAAAGTGAGGTGTATTAAATTGTAAAGGCACAAAATAGCAGGATATTTCACAGTAGAATTGTTAACCACAACCATATGAATAAACAAAATATTTTCAATATCACTAGGTAAATTAATTCCTAATTTTAACCTAATTTTACAGGATTGGCAAAACCCGATGAAATCACAGCGAGTGTTCATCCAAGTGATGTCGTCAGTGCTGAGGCATTTAAGGTAAATATAAATATAAATAAATCATTAAAACCTATTGTTTTGACAGTGTATGGATAATGATTTTCCATAATATTCCTGGTAGAAAAGTCATAGTTGCATTTTCCTGCAATTTTAACCTAAGGATCATTTCACACCGAGACTCGACGCGCCACCACAGCGCCACGATGGCGAGCGACACGTCGTTGACGCGACGATTCTGGAATTGTATATTTTTTGTGCAGTAAAGAAAGTTGGGTGCAGTGGTGGCCCAGTGGTATCGGTCCCGACTTACGAGTTGTAGGTCGTGAAAGGGTTCGAACCCCGCCAGGCGCATGTGTAATTTATTTCATCACCACTTCTCTCAAAACGGTGAAGGAAAATATGGTGAGGGAACCGGCATGTCCTAGAACCAATAATTCGAAAACATGTGACATCCACCAATCCGCACTGGGCCCGCGTGGTGGATTATGGCCCACTCCCTCTCACAGAGAGGAAGCCTGTGTCCCAGCAGTGGGAACAATATAGGAAAGAAAGTTAAATTCTGAGTCGCCGTTGCGTAGGGCGCAGCAGTGTGTCGCGTAATTAGTGAAATACCTAAGTATGTATTTTTTCGTGTTGTTAATAATTTAGATTTCGAGTCGCTCTGTTGAAACGTGCGCGCAGCGTCGCGTCTCGGTATGAATTGACCCTAAACTGAGGATGGTTCATGAATCCATCATTTGTATTCACGTAGGTACACAAAATAATATGATTTATTATAGTTTTTACCTCTTTTAAATCATACGGGGAAAATGATCAAAAAGTTGATCAAAAATTACCCAGATTTATTATGGTAATTCCATTGATGTTTTTTGCTGAGGAGAATTTTATAGGTGTAGCTACCAACTGGGTGTATAATAGTTAGGTACTTGCCAGGAAATGTTTACGTGACTATAAACTCATAGATGACTATAATCTCTTCGTATTTGGTTCGTCCATACATTAAAGTTCGGCCGTTCAGAGAATGCGTTCCTGACACCTATCAGTTAGTACATGTATTTGTCATAAAATTATAATATTCATTGATTATTAATAATAATGTTGTTTTAATGCTCATCAATTGTTAAAACGGTAAACAACCAGCAAAAATATTGCTATCGTAACTGCAACGCCATTACAAAGTTACGTCTTCAGTTCAATCGCGACGTGTCAGAATTTCTGACACGTCGCGATTGAACGTTCAGACATGCGTTTCTGACTCAGAAACGCATGTCTGAACGGCCGAACTTTAGCAGTGCTGATTGAGCTATTCTCAAAAAAACCCAACGCTGCTGCAGCGTTGAAACCGCAGCCTGTCTCTAGTGGATTTTCAATTGTTTGTTACAAGTTGAAAATCGATTGGTGATAAAATTTGGTTTCTTTTAGCGTCTTTTAGGTTAGCGTCTTCTAAAATAATTGCACTGTAATACGTAAAAGTCTACATATTTAGGTATTTGCTTCGTTTGATTCCTGAAAGGTGCGGGGAGGGTGTCCGATGGGCAAGACAAGCAATAGGCCAGACACTGCAAAGAGGCTCCACATGTCAAAGTATCTATAGAAGCAATAGAATCTAATAACATCACAGTTATTTATTTGCAAATTGTGTAACAATTTTAATAGCCCCGCTAATTGTTGTAGGTATGTAGGTACCAGTCAATTGTTCTCTATGATTGAATAGATAGTGCTTTCGTTTCATATCATAATCTAGTTGTTACCAAGTACTTAATAGGGTACTCCGTTTGGATTGATATAACCTTCCTATGTAAACCTTCTTATGACGATGATGATTAATGATGGATGACTGTTAGTTAGGTTACTTTTATGAATGTGTAGCACATTTTAACAACGTATTCGTAAATTTTAAACCGATGACATAAACACTCATTTTTGCTACCTAGCCGAATATATAGGGTGTAATCACGTGTTAAGTATCGTACACTAAATACCAGTCACCCCATATACTTAATTTAATGGACAAAACCATAATATGCATACCTACAAAATAATAATAAGTAATTACATTCAATAAAATATTCTTAATTAATAAATGTTTGAGTGCAACCTCTTTTCACATTTTGTATTCAACATTCAAAGTACTGGCCATTTATGGTCAAAATTTTTATGTGATGCCATTAATGTTTCTTTTTTCTGCTTCTTTTTTAACAATATAGGGCGTCCATTATTGATCATCATCGAAAGTTTAATAAAAACTTTTTAGTTGAAACAATTAGAAGCATCCGCGCACCTAAAACGAATAAAGTACTTACCTAAATACCGTTTCCTTACCGTCGCAGATTAATATAAAAGAAAAATAAAAGAGTTAAAGAAAAAAACACATACAAAGAACAAGAATTCTCTAAAATATACCTACCTCAAATATGGCGATAAGAGAAAACACGTAGGTAGCTGAAGAGAGCTGAAGATGCATTTCGCATCTTCATAATAACAACAATACAATCGATCATTGTAATAAACATGTAAACAAGAACATTCAATATTAGTGACAGACCATTTAGAAGACAAAACCATAATATGCATTACTACAAAATAGTAATAAGTAATTACCTACATTCAATAAAATACAGGCCTATGTTCAGCAGTGGACGTCTTACGCTGATATGATGATGATGATTTAGAAGAAACAATTTAATAAAACACGACACATGATTGAGCACACATAGGTTTAAATCGAATTTCATTGAGAATCATGTCGCATGTCGCCTTGACTTTGTAGTTACTTTATAATTGTCATGTAGATAAGAAAATATTACGTCTTGGCTCTTGACGACGTCGATGTAAAAGAATAGAAGATAAGGATGATGTCAATTTGGTACAGTATTGTAAACTCATTGTAGATCCAAATTAATAGTTTTAGAACACTAATCAAATACTCCTTCAAGTATTAGTTGATTTTAATTAAAATATCGATTTTTCTGCGTGAACTGTGGTTAAAATTTGTTGTCTTAGCTAATAGTATTGCCAATTACTATTCGATCACATTCTTCATCATCTTCATCTTTGCCACTTTTCCACAACCCCAGGGTCGAAGCTATACAGCTACACAGGCAGATACTGTGGTTTTGATTGAAGGCAGCGCTGCATACAAAGCTTAGAGATGAACACTACTGAAACTTTGGTAACCTCACTGTTTTTAAAAAGCTGTTCTAAAGTCTAGTGAAGATGTCAACAGATTTAGAAAGGTCTTTTTAGCCTTATTCCACTTCTGAAGCAAAGGAATCCCCACAAATTCGTTTATTTTCTACAAAGTACAAGAAGATGTTAACAAAAGCTACGAGCCATTGCAGACCCTGTCACGTCACAGCAAAAGCTTGCCCTCGCTTAGTCAATAAAAGTCTGACAGTCCCTTGACCTTCTACTCTTTTCTTTGTGCAGGTGTGTCAAGTTTTTTTTAACGTGGTAAAGTCATCAAATGAGTCATCCCACTCAGGGCAGGGCTGGAGGGACTGTCAGACTTGTTCTGACTAAAATCAGTCAAGCTAGACTCGCATATAGAATGACTAAAATTTCAAAACTCATTCTTAATTATTCACCATCCCCAGAAACTCGGAGCGACAGCTGTCTTCGAAAACACACCAGTGGTGGAAAGATCAGAGGTAGTGATCGTGTCAGTCAAGCCTGATGTGGTGGTCCCAGTGCTGAGGGAAGTCAAGGATCTACAAGCTTCAAAGAATAAGCTGTTCATATCAGTCGCTATGGGAGTGACCACTGCTGCTATTGAGAAGGTAGGAAATTTTGTAACGTTAGCTTCACCAAGTGTGATGAAATTTCTGGACCCGGGCGTTCGATTAATGGCGAAAGGCTATCGCTCTCTAAAGCGCCATTTAGACGGGAAGAGTTTCTCGAACGTTTCCGTTCGATAATGTCTAAGCAATAATCGCAAGCAATAATCGCCATAACATAATCGTATCAAACTGTTTACACACAGGCAAGAACTAAAATCTCGTATACGATTATATCATACGAGATTCGCATATGACATTATCGTAGACGATAATGTCTTTGTTTGTTTACACGGCAAAATTATTGAAGGAAGATTCTCGCATACGAGAAACTCGACTCGTCTAAACACATTCTCGTATGACATTTCTTCTCGTTCATACGATTATCGTACAAATCAGTTTGAACCGTTTTGTTTTTTTAAGCGCCATTTAGACGGGAAGAGTTTCTCGAACGTTTCCGTTCGATAATGTCTAAGCAATAATCGCAAGCAATAATCGCCATAACATAATCGTATCAAACTGTTTACACACAGGCAAGAACTAAAATCTCGTATACGATTATATCATACGAGATTCGCATATGACATTATCGTAGGCGATAATGTCTTTGTTTGTTTACACGGCAAAATTATTGAAGGAAGATTCTCGCATACGAGAAACTCGACTCGTCTAAACACATTCTCGTATGACATTTCTTCTCGTTCATACGATTATCGTACAAATCAGTTTGAACCGTTTTGTTTTTTTATGTCACTCATGTTAGCAACTGTCAATGACAGTTGCTAACATGAGTGACATGAGTGACAGTCTGTCATAAAAACTCGAAATCCGATTATTGCTTTGACGTTCTGTTTAGATGGACACGAGAAATCTTCCTATTCGAGGCGATTATCGCCCAAGTCAACGGGCGATGTTTAGACGAAGACAATATTTAATATTCTTTCGATTATCGTATGTTCGAGTCGTGAAACTCTCCCCGTCTAAATGGCCCTTTATGTCACTCATGTTAGCAACTGTCAATGACAGTTGCTAACATGAGTGACATGAGTGACAGTCTGTCATAAAAACTCGAAATGCGATTATTGCTTTGACGTTCTGTTTAGATGGACACGAGAAATCTTCCTATTCGAGGCGATTATCGCCCAAGTCAACGGGCGATGTTTAGACGAAGACAATATTTAATATTCTTTCGATTATCGTATGTTCGAGTCGTGAAACTCTCCCCGTCTAAATGGCCCTTTAGGGTGCTCCCACATCTATCGACGCGGAATCGGCTTTTTCCGTCGCCCTTTCTCTTTCTGTCGCTTAGAACTGCCATTTGCTAGACCGAGACAATGCGAATCTAGCAAATGGCAGTTCTAAGCGACAGAAAGAGAAAGGGCGACGGAAAAATCGGCGCCGATTCCGCGTCGATAGATGTGGGAGCACCCTTACTCTGTACTCTATCTTTAAAGTCTCTTGATTTTTTTTCCACAATTGACGGTTTTGTATCCAGTTTCTTCTGGCCACTTTCAATAAGATCGTCTGTTTACTTGGTCAACCGTCTTCTTTGGAACCTGAGACAAAGCCTTTTTGGTGAAAGATGGGGCTGGGTGTAAGTAAACGCCAAATTCAGAAGATATTCTGTTACTCTACTAGATAATATAGAAACTAACGACCAGATTTATAATTTCATATGAATTTCAAGGAGCTTTTTCAAACAAGTCAGGGACTCAGGCGCACAAAAAGAAATGTGTGAATTTCTGTCTGAGTGTGCCGTCTGAATAAAGTAATTGTGGTTTGATGGATTTAGTAATATGTAACTCTGACAAATCACGTTTAGGCAGCGTGCATTTAAATAACTTTTCCTCTTTGAATTTACCACTGGGTGGGTATTTTTTATTACGGATCGAAAATTACATTAGGTCTTATTATTTCTTGCAACAACAAATTCAGCTGGAAATTAACATTAGGGTTTAGTCAGCTAATAAATGAATTTAAATGATTAAATGAACATACTTATGGCCTTCAAAATAATAGTGAATCGTTCGTGATCGCATACGCTCACTACAAGTGTTAAAAAAACCGGCCAAGTGCGTGTCGGGCCACGCACAGTGTAGGGTTCCGTAGTTGCCCATCGAAAAACTTATGCGAACTAACTAAACTGATTCGCTGAATTTAATTTTATAAAGAAGAATTTTCAAAATCGGTCCAGGATTCTTTGAGAAATCGGGGAAAATACATAAGAAAAAAGATTACGACGAATTTAGAACCTCCTCCTTTTTTTTAAATTTAGTTTAAAATAGTTGACGATAAAAACCTACCTATCCCCAAAAAACACACCTATAAAAGCTGTAAAAATAAAGTTGACAAACTTACATTTGCAGTTGTCTCCGATACATTTTGTTTAGAAAATATGATGTCCAAGTACATTTTATAAGTTGGTCGACTATTACTCGTAAAGTTGTAAAGCCCACTTAGTCATAATAATTTTCTTTTAAACTTCGTTATATATACTACTATTGTGAATTTTTTCACACCCCCAAACATAACCGTTTAGCTGGTAGAGGGGGGGACACTCGAATCGAGCAAAATTTAGCACTTTAAAGGTTAATATTTCACAAACGATTTTTTTTATCAAAAAATTGTTAATGGGAATTATCATTATTTTTTAAAGACCTATTTAATGATACCCCACACTAAGGGGTACGCGAGAAAAAAAAATCCTCACTTTACGTGTAAGTACTGGAGGTACCCTAAAAAAAATATTTTTCGAGATTTTATTTTACGACTTTTTTGGCACAACAAATCCGTATATTTACACCAAATTACAGCTCTCTAGTACTGTGCGTCTCTGAGCTAAACTGCGGACAGACGGACGGACGGACGGACGGACGGACGGACGGACGGACGGACGGACGGACGGACGGACGGACGGACGGACGGACAGACATGGCGAAACTATAAGGGTTCCTTGTTGACTACGGAACCCTAAAAATTTGCTTTGACTGTTGTTGCAGCCCTTTCCGTATGATTATATTTTCACAGCTTGTTTTTTAATTTATTTATATCGTCAACAACGTTCTCATAAATAAGTAAGTGCTCGGTCTTGATTGTCTTATTTATCAAAACAATAGTTGTAAGACTTCTTATCAATAATGCATGTCCGTAGAAAGCTTATAGAGGATTATTGATAACTTAGTTATTTACTTAATAACATCGATATCGGACGATCAATTGTTGATAAGATCGATACACTACTTGAAACGGAAGAGATGTACTGGAGTGCTATTCTCTATAGAAATACAGCCTTGCGGCCCTTTCATTATGCTGACACTCTTTGAGGCGCGCGTGGAATACAAAGCGCCGTCGACCACGAGCATGGTCCATGGTCGGTGGAGTCGCCTATTACTTGCCGTCTGCGCCTACGGTGGCCGGAGATCGTGTGCCGACGTCCATCGCCGTGGTTGTCTACCACTGCGGCTGGGTGGAGGAAGGACGCTGTTTTCGCCCTCACGCGGCCCACCACGTCCTTCGCGAGCATGAAGAGGACAGGAGCTAAGGGGCTCTGGGGGGGTATTCCAACGTCTTAAAACCAGCCTTGTTCCGGCGAGTGAAAGTGACAGAGCTATACAAGTCGTCTAGCGCTATCTCGTTCACTCACTGGAACAAGCCTGGTTTTAAGATGTTGTAATACCCCCCAGAGCCCCTTAGCTCCTGTTTACTAAGTTGGCACTAAATGGTTGGGTGTGGACTTTGGGTCATACGTCGCTAGGTAAATGCTTTTTATCTAGTTTACCTATTACCTATGCTTAACAAGGGATTTTCGACTTTCATAATATTTGTTAAAGATTTGGCAATAACAGCTGACGCTTATTGAAGTAATGACGGTTTGGGTTTTTAGTTAATTTTAATTAGTTAATGGGTTAGGTGTTATCTTAATTTCTTCAAAGATAAGATTACTTTAAGTTGTTAAGTCCTATTAATAGTACACTGGATTTGTTTAATAAGCACTGAATTGTGGACTGGAATTGTGGGGTTGTCACGTCACTATGATGACATACCTACTTCTTCGTATAGGTACTTTGTCGACATAAGTTATATTTCACACTGATGGGCATGGACTGCTGGCTTAATGGCTTTCCCCAACCCACATTAAATTGATCCCAGCTAATTTAAAATTTTCTGGTATCATTTAAATTTTCGTTTTGCAACTTGATTCTTCTCATCGAATCATGTTAACTCAATTCTCTGAATATAATTATAACCAAAAAAAGAAATAAAGATCTAGACTTCTGTAGCAAGACACCGTAGAAAGTAGAAACATTTTTTCTTCTATGCTATGGAAGAATAAATAAATAAAATTATAGCGTAGAGAACTTTATCGTCTTGCACGGCATCTACACGAGTATTTGCATTTCCTACGATACCTATATGAACCTATCATTATCTCTAATAGCAGCATTCAGCATTAGATGAATCCATCTCTTTCCAACACTAAATTATACTGACCACACCAAACCCATACAACCTCTTTCCTCAATTCCAGGTGCTGCCCTCAGAAGCCCGTGTGATCCGGGTAATGCCGAACACTCCTGCCCTGGTTCAACACGGAGCCGCAGCACTCAGCCGGGGCTCTCGCGCCACCGCTGACGATGCCAAGCTGACCTCACAGCTGTTCCAGGCTGTAGGAACCTGTGACGAGGTGCCGGAATACCAGATGGATGCTGTGACCGCGTTGAGTGGCAGTGGGCCAGCTTATGTGAGTATAGGATGGCGAGGTTTGATGGTGAAGACTGTTTGATAGAATAAGTTATGTCTTTTAAGGTGATTGCGTCGATGTAGCCCGCGAAATTCAATTTTTTTTACGTTTTTTGCAATTTGCAGGCCGGTGTCTCTGTCAGTGGCCTGCAAATTGCAAAAAACGTAAGAAAATTTGAATTTCGCGGGCTGGTTGGAGCATCCCCCTTAACGAGAGATAGGAAGTAGGATGGAAATAAAGAGGAATTAGAGGCCTACTAAGTCTGGTGTGAGCTGATAGAAGTTAAACATGTCATTGGAGAGGAGTAAATAAGGAGACTAAAACAGGGAGAGTGGTAAATCTCCTTCGTCACACTATCTCTGCAGGTTTGCAGTATAGTAAGCTCTACTAGTAAGTTCTGCCAGGCAGATTGCCACTGACAAATAAAAGAGCACCTTTTAAACTGAAACGTGGGTAGGGGATCTGATACTCGTAACGATTACCAAAGATCTGCAATTGAATGAATTTTGACTAACTTTTCTTGCTTTGCGACGCTCTGACGAAACTCGGTCACCATACTTAGCAAGGTCTAAACTTTGAAGATCGACTCGGGCGTTCTACTAGTACCATCAACAGTTTTATGATGGAATTAAGTACTATTAGCTGTGTTATTATTTACACTGGATCTTCCAAGTCGAAAACCCAAAATGTATGATCTACCATTCTTCATAATCCAAAACCTTTCCCTTTTCAGATCTACATGTTGATAGAGTCTCTAGCAGATGGTGGTGTCCGCTGTGGCCTGCCCCGTGACCTGGCTCTCCGCCTGGCAGCGCAGACGACCCTCGGCTCCGCAGCCATGGTGAAGACTGGCACCCATCCCGCCATACTGAAGGATAACGTCACCAGTCCCGCTGGATCTACTGCTGATGGGACCTATCATTTGGAACAAAATGGTACGCCAATATTTTAAAACCAAAGTCCCAAAACATTAGCCACAGGACTTCCACAGTTGAAAATAGGCCTCCCCTACAGAACAGAGGGCCTACCATGACGTCGTATGGTTCTATTGTGGGAAAGAGACAGAGCTATACACGTCGTATAGTGCCCTCTCGTTTTCGCAGTGTAAATACTCTTGCTTAGACTTCTTTTTTTATCGTCATGGTTTGCCTCCTTGATGGAATCGACTTGCATACAGCACGATTTAATAGGCTTTGATTAAATTCACTGTCCACTTAGAATTGGACTTCAGTTCTGGTGAATGATAAATATAAGTGGGCAGGGCCCCCGCTACCATATGTGCAATGTGTGCAATGCACACGGGCGCCATCCTTTAGGGGGCGCCAAAACCAAGGGCCCAGAAAAAAAAAAATTAAAGAAAAGTTGAGAACCTAACTAGGATTACTTTTAAGTACCTATTAAAGACTTCAAATATCTGATGTCACTAATTTTAGATTAAAACTTGAAGTCCGGAAACGTTAAACTTTTAGAGCTCCCTGCGTTCTTCTAGGAAGAATTGCCTTGTCCGATTCCAAAAAGTTAAAAAATTTCGCGCTCGCTTCGCTCGCGCTACATTTAAGCTTGACTTTCGTTTTTCATGACCTCGCTTTTGATAGCAATAGCAAATGCTTCATATGTTAGTTAATCTTGTATTGGTCTAAAAAAAATGAAATTTTTCTTCTCTAAAATGGTACGGAACTCTGGGTGTGAAGTTTGAGTAGCACTTGATGGTTTTTCCGAAGCGCTAGCTTTACAGCCCCAGGGCGCTGAATTTTAAAATACGCCACTGACCGATCTACCATCAAAAAAAAGATAATTCAAAATGCCTTAAGGGGCGCCAAAATCCTTTTTTGCACACAGGCGCCAGTAGACCTTACGGGGGCCCTGTAAGTGGGCAGTTCTGGCAAAAAATTTCAATAAATATTTTAACGTTCAATCTTCTTATTCCAGGTTTCCGGTCAGCCGTCATCGGCGCCGTGGCAGCGGCCGCCGACAGATGTAAAGTTGTTAACAGTCAGCTCAACAGTAAAATATAGTTTATTTTGTAAAAAATCCTCTTATTTTGTAAAGTAACTAACGCCAATAATGTTAACCTAAGAATATGTGAAATTATATTTTCGTAAAATTAAATGGTTTTTGTAAATCTTTTTTGTTTCAATTGCGGAAAAATTGTGGTACCAACAGTAAATCACCTGAAAGTTTATCCGCACGACTCGCCTTATCCAGACTGGTGTAACCCGTAATGTAATCCGGTGGATTAATTTACGGGTTAAGTGTCTAAACACACTATGCCGAACGTACGCGACCGAAGTTCCGCGGCTGATTTTACGTTCCAACGTATTCGGCTGGTATGACACACCATAAGTGCCGAACTTACGCTGCAGAATTCAGTTGCGCAATTTTGTGTGTATATTCAGTGTTTCGAGCGCTGTCGTGGCGTCGTGTCGGGCGGACACGCGGGGCGCGGGCGGGGGCTTGCCTGCCTCCCGCTGCTCCCCGCTCCCGATCTCCGTCGGCAATCGAACCGTACTTCGGTCGCATATAATGTGTGTTCTACAGAATACGTTACCGCCGAATTTCCGCTGAACCTACGCTCGACTGAAGTTCGGCTGTACGCTATAATAGTCCGGTCAATTTAGACATAAAAATGTGAGTGAAATTACATAAAGTCCCAGCAAGCTGATTTTTTGTGAAGTTGTTCAAAACATAATTATAAACAATGTCTAAAAGTTCCCCATCATTCCCCTGTAAGGAAAAAAAAATATTCAAGGTCAAAGGTAAAAAAAATGAGTTTTTCGCGATTTTCAGCAAAACGGTAAGTTTTATCATACAAGTACCTCAGACAAAAATTGTAGATCATAAAATTATCTATAAAAATGTGTTAATACTTTTTTTCTTACGAGCCACCGTTTCAGAGATATAACGATTCAAAAAGTTATAAAAGTTGTTATCGTCATATGCATCTAATGAAGTAGTGTACTTAGCGCGTTTTTTTTAACGTGGTTTCCCCAGTAGGCCTACTCCACGGGTCAGTTGTGATCCTGTTTATTGTAAAACTATTGCAAAATAACGGAAATTTTCAAAGATTGGGAAAGATAAAAGCGATGTAAATGAAAAGAAAGTGTTGAAGTTCATTCGTCTCATTCGTAAGTTTCAAATTCTTGTTCTTCTTCCTGATCTTCTCCTGCTTCTTCTTTATCTTCATTTTGGATGCAAGTAAATTGAACACAGGGACAGGCACGCTTTTATCTTTCCCAATCTTTGAAAATTTCCGTTATTTTGCAATAGTTTTACAATAAAAAGGATCACAACTGACCCGTGGAGTAGGCCTACTGGGGAAACCACGTTAAAAAAAACGCGCTAAGTACACTACTTCATTAGATGCATAAGACGATAACAACTTTTATAACTTTTTGAATCGTTATATCTCTGAAACGGTGGCTCGTAAGAAAAAAAGTATTAAGACATTTTTATAGATAATTTTATGATCTACAATTTTTGTCTGAGGTACTTGTATGATAAAACTTACCGTTAGGCTGAAAATCGCGAAAAACTCATTTTTTTACCTTTGACCTTGAATATTTTTTTTCCTTACAGGGGAATGATGGGGAACTTTTAGACATTGTTTATAATTATGTTTTGAACAACTTCACAGAAATTCAGCTTGCTGGGACTTTATGTAACCTCGAATGTCTAAATTGACCGGACTATAACGCAACGTAATTTCGGCATAATGTGTCGCCAGTAATTCAAATAGCATTGCAGGCGTAATCATGCCGAACTTCCGTCGCGTATCCTCGGCATAGTGTGTTTAGACACTAAAATCTCCGAAATCTAACTTAGATGCAGCTTTTCTATGTGAGAGCTGATGGAGCGAATGTTTTGATTATTTTAATATTTAAATTATACTTAATATTACCGCAATTCATATTTTGATAAAGTTGCAACATGTCACTGGCCTGCAAATTGCAAAAAACGTAAGAAAATTTGAATTTCGCGGGCAACATCGACGCAACAATGTAGCGCCATCTAGTTTTATAATCATAAAATGAAATCATAGACAATTAGGTCCCCAACAATACCACAAAAAAAAGTTTTCGAATAAGACGCACAAGATGGCGCGAACCATCTGACAGGATTTTACATTTTTTATCTGTGTAAAGTTGAAAACGAGTTTATTGTCTTCCGTTTTGTCCCCAACGGCTCCGCAAGTGAATAAAATAAAATGAAACGTCACTCTAAATGGAGAGGATTGAATTGAATTAAATTGCATTCAGGCTAAACGCGAATTCGCGACCTTGTGTTGCCTGAGCCAACCGCACAGTGATCTGTTGTTACGGCCGGTGCTTCTGTTTACATCTTATCACCCGAGTAGACAGTGCAATTCAGTCTTAGAGCACCGCGGTTGTCGGCGTATGCTTATTAGAACTACAAAAATAGAATGCAAACGTCGTGTTGTGATGTGAAGGCTCCGTGGATTCGGTGCGAGCTGAGCTGACCTTACATCTGAGTAAAGACATCGACCCACGCTGTCTAATAAAGAGACTCCTACGCGACGGCAAGCGATCCGAACTGCGTTGTCTAAACACTACGATGAGCAAAATTATGAGAAATACTAGCCCTGTAACTTCTGTGCAAGTTTAATTATAAGTTAAAGTGTTTATTTGTACAAAATCTGTGCGTCTATTGTGCGTGTATGAGTCAGTGGGAAGGCGTCGTCGTGCATCGAGTGTTAGCTGACCAAACTATCGAATCCCGTGAACAATCAAGGCTACAAACCTGATGTTCTTCAACTGTGCAAACTGGTGCGTAACATTGTATTTATAAATATTTTTGTAATTCCAATGTCATGCAGTTTTTTGTTGATTTAACATTGAATTATCGTTTTCTTTTTCTAAACGTGCGCTTTCTTGTTTTTTTTTTCGTAGTAATATTAGGATTAAAAGTTGTTGCTTACTTAATCATCCTAATTTATGCAAGAATGTGTCCTGTTACAGCTAAAATTCCTGCATATTCTGACTGATTTTGTTTGTAGAACAAAATGCATCTAGCTCCACAATTTTCATAATAATATGTTTCCAATTAACAAATTCCAATAGGTTTCTAATAACTAAACATTTGAAAACATGAATCTTGACCTCAGTATAATTTTCCATCATTCACAATTTCACAATTTGTGAGCTTACATGCATTATGCTCAAACAATCATTCAGTTTTGTAGACCTTGGAAACTCTGTACCTACTGCTTAATTTGGTTGTTACATGTATATTTTATTGCCTTGACCATGGATTTAGTATGACAAAAGTTTCTTTAGAACAGTATGCAGTTACTTTTTCAAATACATTGATATAGTACTCTTGTTTCATTAAAACTTGAAATGTTTATTAAAAAATGCAATAGTTATTTTCTACTCACAAGTCTACACTCTACCGAACAGGTTTTTTAAAATATTTAATTATCATTTGCCATTCCTAGGTGTCAGGGCTACATATTATTTTTATTTGAAGATCAAATAACCACAATTTTTGGGTTCCATACCCTGGGTATGGAAACGGAACTATATTACTAATACTCTGCTCTCCGTCCATCTGTGTCCCTGTCTCGCTGTCATTAGACTGTATCTTATGAACTGTGATAATAACACAGTTTTTATTAAATTAAATTTTAATGTTAAAATAACTAAATTATCATTTATAATACAGGGTTCGAACTGTCTGTGTTCCCAATTTCAAACAAATTGATTCAGTTGCTTTTGCATGAAAGAGTAACAAATGTACATAAATCCCTATGAACTCTTACAATAATTACAATAGTAGAAAGATTGGTTCACTCAAGTTCACATGATGATCATCATCATCATCATCAAGATTAGTTCACTTTATAGTAAGGTATGAGTAATAGAAATCAAGAAACAGATCATAAAGTCAGGAAATGTCATTAAACCACCAGTAACCTGATTGGTAATTAGTTGGATCACTTTCTAAGTAAAGATATCTAAGGAAAGTTAACTATGCACCGGTATATGGAATGAGCTCTAAAAACTTGTGTTTGACTTACTCCCACTATGTCCAAACAGGGAAATGGCTTTTTGCCATCTGTATCTATGTTTCAATTTCACTTTTTGGTTGGAGTTACCAATCTATTAGTAACCATTTCAGTCCATCATGAAAAAGAAATCATAGAATGAACAATCTAAGTATGTACCAGTATTTTATTATTTGGTCACATTTATTCTACACTTGGTTGTAGAAACCACAGGGCAGGAAGAGTCAATTGATGATTTTGAAAACCTAAAAAACGAGGGGTCCTGAACAGCCATAGGCAATATATGTTATATAATATATAGGTATATAAATAATTCATGGTAATGGACAAAGTCAATATCTTATCGGATGGCGTTGGCCATTAATGTATAATAGGGCATGACTAAACTCAATAATTTGTGAAACGTATTAACACATAAATTAAGAATTTTCTCATTAAAATAATGTCCATAGTGTATTACAAAATTGTCTAGCCATTTACCTTGGTACAGTACACAGTTATGCACTAAGTAACACCTTGTATTCATACTTGAATAATAAAGGGAATAAAAGTTTATTTGTTACTTTAGCAATTTAGGTATGGAACCTAAATTGCTAAAACATTTTTGATGAATTTATATGCAGAGATTATTTTCCCTTATTATGTCAATTTCCATGTCTTCCAATTTGATTCAAACTAGACAATATAAATAGACAACTTTCTGACCAAATATTGTTTATAAAAAAAAAAAAAAATTTAAAAAAATCACACTTTTAATAAAACTGCATCTATAAGAAGAAAGAAATAATTAACAAATTCAATATTAATGTAAACAAAGCTGCAGTCAAAAGCAAGTTCATATAAAAGTTGATGAATAAAATATTTGTGTTTGTTCTTATGTCAGCGCTAAAATTATGAAATGAAGTGTACAGTTTCTGAGAATCATTCCGAGATGTCATTGGAATTCACCTGATTGTATTGTGTAATCATTTTTATTGTATGTTCATGTAATAGGTATGTTATTGTTTGTATGATTATGTTTAAATGTTTTTACTTCTTATGTCAATATTCATCAGTAGAAATCAAGAATGTTTTTATTAATATCAGTAAAATTGGGAAACAAATCCATAAGAAAACTTTAAAGACGAAATACTAATATAGGTAATACTGAGTTGACTAGCTGCAGTTAAGGAGTAATTAATGGATTCATAAATTCTCAATATTTTTGTAGATAGAGCAAGAATTGATATTAAATCAATGTGTTTTTTTTATACAACAATGGCAAAGCCAAAACGAAGGGTGGTTCCTAATAAGCCAACTTTAACGTAATTTAACAATAACATAATGGATGCTACATAAATATGTATAAAATGTACTACTTAGTTTTTTTTTAATAAGATTTAAATTGGTAGTTTTTTTACCAAATATTAAAAGCACCTTTTCTATTTTTTTTTCAGATACAATTCATCAAGTAATTTCCTACAAACACCCCTCCACACCGTCACCCCAAAAATGGCGGGAAAAGCAGCAAGATAATCAAAAAGAACCATAGATAAGAAATGTTTCTGCTGAGTTAAGCCAAATCATTCAAAATACGGAAGTCAGCAGGACTGCTGTGCTACAAAGCGAGGATGGATGAGAGTGACGTCATCATATCATCCACGGAGATCATCAAAGGTTGGTGAATTTTATTATTTTAAATTCTGGTTAATATTGCTATCTACTGGGACATTATGTCCTAACTAAGTAGAATCCCAGTCGGTCAGCTCCTGTGTTCTGGGTCCCGTTACTGACATAAGGAATGACTCTCTAATTTTACTTTTAACAATTCAAAAATGCCTGTAACTGGCCAGCTCGAAATAAATGATTTTGACTCGACAACATTTTTGTCAACTTTGGCTACTATATTTCGGATACAAAACAACTTCTGTCAGAACTTTTGGCGAGAAACAAATAGCTATTGTAAAGAGTGATTAGCACTGTTTATGACTAATAATGTTGGTCATCATAACTTATTCTTAATTAATTACACTATACATCATACAACCAATCTGTCATTGAAAGATTTATCTATAATTGGATTGACGACTCCACAAGATTTCCTTAGTTACTGTAGTTCTTTGTTGAACTGGTCTTATGTTCTACCAGCTGCTTTTGCTTTAAGACATTCATATAATTTGTCTCAGTCTAGGCCACCGCAAGTCAGGCGATTGGTAGTATCGGGGGATCTCGCTGGCCCAGACCCAGAGCTGGGTGGGACAGCTCATACCACCTAAGTTTAAACCAGATCCTGATAGTTTGATAATACAATTAGAGATTAATTAAATAGAAAAATGGCTAAACGGCGGGCACTTTCGCAGTACTACGCTGGCTGCTTGCCTGGATTTTATCTATGGCCTACTAAAACAACGTCAGAATAAAATACCAAAAAAGTAGCGTAAGCTTTTTTAGTCCAATAAAGCTGCCAACAGCCCCTGTCAAAAATTCGCGCTAACTAGGGATTCACACAGTCGGTGATACAGAAAGTTTGTTAATTAAAATCGCTAGAGGCACTCGCTAGCCCGATCCGGCGGATTAAAGTACCAGAAGAACTGTCGCCAGCCGACTCCCACTTGAATAATTTAAATAATTGAATAATAAATATGTATTTGATACTTTTCGCTACCAAAAACAGAAGGACTGACCATCTGGTGTAACACGGCAGGTGAGAAAAGGTGTTGAATTGCTATTTGCATACATACGTATTGTTTCGTAGAATTTCAAGCAGAATTCTCAGAAGACGTGTCCCTCACGGGTTTTCCTGTCGTCAAAAATGAAATTTCCTTACTAGTGCTTGTTGGTAGTTCAGTCTACGCGTTTTCTATGAGTGAATAATTGTAGATGTGTATCTATTAGCCTTAGATCCCCAACCGCAGTGGTAGGCGCCCGCGGCGTCGGACGTCTGCAGATGATCTCCGGCCACCGTAGGCGCGGGCATGCGGGCAGCGAGTAAAGGGCCACTCGCTGCCCGACCAAGGACCATGCCCGGGTCGACGGCGCGTTGTGTCCCACGCGCGCCTCAAAGAGCGTCAGCATAATGACGGGGCCCCCCTCTCAGAGGGCCAAAGCCTGCCGGGGTCGCGGGATTATTCCCTTACCGTGACCCCGGAACATAACAGGCTATTGAAGGACACCGTGGATTTTAGTCAGTAGAAGTCTGACAGTCCCTCCCGCCCTGCCCGGGGTAGGAGGACTCATTTGATGATTTTACCACGCTAAAAAAAAAAAAGCATAAGCTTAGATGTAATGGAAATCGGCCTAGGGAGTGTATAGTTATCTTTTCAAATGCTTTTGACTTATTGAAACCTACTTGCTGGATAGAATATAAAAAAAAGACCTCTTCGAATATGCGCCATGACATCCAGGGTTCGAGAACCGTTGCTAATACAATGTTTGCGAAACGTGGTAGCTCTAGCTAGGCGCCTATGGATCCATTGCCGAAAATTATACGTGCCCAGGCACAAGACAGAACCAGGGACCACAATTGGTCAGACCGGGCGCAGTTAAAGAAGCTCGGAATGGGCGCATAAAAGGCTAGTTATGGCACCTGATCGACCTACCCCGTTTGAGAAATACAGGCTTTAGTTATGTTAAGTTACGTTATTATTAGAAATATTCACATTTTCGTGTGTAACTAACAAGAAATGCTAAGAGGTCAACCTCCAAGAATATGTATACAATGACCTTATACTATTCGTTAAAGTCCTTCAAAAAGGTTACAGCTGAGATTACCTAAAATTAATGTCTACCTTTCTTATAGTAACTGGCCTTTCTGTACTATTTTTGGCCACCAATCTCCTTGAAGAAAGATGTAATATCATCTACGTATCTTATTAGGCGTCATTGTGAAGAAAAAGAGCGGTAGAATCTGGCGCGGGTATAATTTATCATATAGGAATAGAATTGGGGAGGCCTTTGTCCACCAATAAGGTCGGACAAGATGATATGATTTAAAAAATGATCTGTTTCCTAACCAGCCTTTAAAAAATAACGGGCAGGGCATAAAACCGATGACCGCTTGGGCCGCATACCGAGAGGTCCATCGATGGAATTAGATCTATCGCCTAAGATAGAGTCGTAATCAGCTGGATTAAGGCTGCTTTTCCACCAGAGATGCGCTATGCTACGTTGCTAAGGATGCGTTTGATATCCACCAATCATACTCATTATGTGTGTGTGCGTTATGAAAACAAATGAATGTGATTGGTGGATAACAAACATATCCGTAGCAACGTAGCACAGCGCATCTCTGGTGGAAAGGCAGCCTTAGAGATGCAGATGTTAACTTGTTGTGTTATGTTAGTTTTATGGTACAGCAGTTTAGGGCATGGAATACAATGATAACAAATTTTATCAAGCCGACATGGTCACAAACGCTGTCATTGGAATCTAAACGAGAGACTTGACCATGTTTAAGTATTTTTGTATCCATTTTTCGGTACTGTAACACCTTTTGCCATATCCGCAAAATACACTTTTCTCTCTCTTTGCCACGATCAGCGGAATTACAACACAACATAAATATCATATCCCATGGGTCCCATATTACAAAATAACCGTTTCCCAATACATATTCCTTAACAGTTAGATAAGATATCCCTATCAGGACATAAGAAGCAACATTAATTTCTGAACTGATAACATTACCGACACGAATCAGGCTTAATCCGTCTTCAAGCGTGTTTGATAACAGTGTTGATAAAATATATCGACCCGAGTTCCAGTTTAAAGGACTGTTATTGAAGTTCAATGGCATTCGTGGATAGTCCTTTAAAATGTTCCTACAATTTGTAGACTGTCTTCAACTCTTCGGCGTCTTTTAAATCCAGAAGTGCCTGAAAAATAGTGTTTCACAGTGTTGTTGAAAGTGTTAATAGTGTCATATAGAGAATTTCTATAGTATGCCGTGTCATCAAATAATCTTCAGTGATGATTACCTTTTTCCCTTGTGCGAAGGTTCGTCGTTCTGCTAAAATCGAGCAGTTAATTGAGATAACAGGTAATGGTGCTGATTTTCCAAGGTTTCTAAGCATTCTTAGCCAAATTTGTTCCTGTACAGGCCAAAGGTCCTCATTTCACTTATCGTTATTAAGTGCTACTTATTTTTAATACGGATATTTGTCGGAGTGTGTGCTTCCCGACTGGTAATAACCAGGGGTGCCTGGCTCGCGCCCACTCACAATCTTCGACTGCATCAATACTTTCCAATGCCATTTTAGAAGTAAAAGTACTGTTTCGCGAGTTTTTTTTTCTCGACTCCGCTCTTGTTGATGTTGGTTATTTCGGATTAAAAGTACGAGAGACCAGGATTAAAGGTATCCCATGTCCCGGCCCAATTCATAATCTAAAAGCTTTGAAAGAGTAAAGTCAGTTTGTTTTTTCTGTATTAAATGTTTACATGAATATACCAACTTTTTTAACTTTTAGTGTTTCTTTTATTTGTCTATGACAAAACAATTCAAAAATGCCTGTAACTGGCCGACTTGAAATAAATGCTTTGATTTTGATTTAATTTAATTTTGATATGATTGGACTTTGGTCCTCCAAACTACTGGACCCCATTAACCATTACTCTGGCTTGGCAGAAGCATAAGTGCTTATGCCAAAGCTTATAAACTTGTAATAAGGCGCATAATGGTAATTGTGTCGTCGTGGGCGTCGCCGTTGTCCAGCATGACGTCTGCGCAGTTTATTGTACATTACGTTATTCGAGTACAGTCATCAAAGGAGATTAGTAAGCAGGCTGGTGGAGCACTTGTATAAGTTGGAAGTCAACTTGGGTATAGAATCAATCAAACATTCAAAAGTGCCTCTTCGATGGCGTAGTTGAAAAAAATCATTTGACTTTGACTGTGCAACTTTTCATCCAAATTTTTCCGTATTGACTAGGCTGGTCCAAAGTGGTACTAGAAAAGAGCACTTGGAAGGATATGGGGGATGCCTTTGCTCAGCAGTGGGACATAAATGGCTAGAAAAGAAAGAAGACTAGTTAACTTTTTAAATTTCTCATATTCTTTCATATTTCTCGGTTCTACATCTGACCATTCCGTCAAATCATAAGTCCTTAAAATCAAATGAGTCATCAGACAAACGTTTCTTAGGAATGTACCGGCTAGGAAACTCGTGTTTCGAGCACCGTAACCCTAAATGGCAGTAAACTGACTGCAGTGAGTGGCGTTACCGTCTTATTGTGGCTGGACAATTCTTATAAACTCAAAAGAACCGGTTACTGGTTAGTTTTAATAAAATTTTAGTGTGACTTTGTCAATTCATACTAGCAGTTTTTGAATCAACATTTTTTAGCCAGCACAGTTGTCTATTCCGCCGATTGTACAATTGCAGGCTCCATCAAGTTTGACCTTCGCAAAGTGATTGATGCGATGATGATATATTATTACGCGTTTAGTGCTAATTCTAATTTACTATGTTGTGATGTAAACAAACATTGAGTCAGTATTGTATTTCCGGTATTGTGGGTGCCACTTTAATGTTTATACTTCAAATTTTCTTCATCTTCTTTGATATACCTAGTTTGCCTATTCTCTTCTCAATAGGTTTCCAGGCTACATTACTTCTGCTAGCTTTTTCTCGATGATCCTTTAAGCTATCCACATGATCAGGGTTGCGGTATTGTTCGAAAGACCCTCGTTAGTTACAGAAACCCTGAAACATAAAGGGAGTAGCAAGGAGGAGGCCACCTCTTTTTTGTAGATTAAACTTAGTTTCTGCGACAGTTTTAGTTAGTCTGAAACCCGCTTTGGAAAAAAGTCATTTTATGATTCCCCTTTTTCATAAAAAAGTGTTAATTGGGTGCAATTGAGTATCAGTATTTTCATAGAGCGTCTATCTATCTGTCTTATAAGAAGTTATTGGAAAATTATGCGCTTTTAATTTTCGAGTTAATATAGTCTTTGTGTTCCCATAATTAATGTGTCCTTGGAAAGCAAATCTGAAATGAAATCTGAAACATATTTCGTCTGAAATCTAAATAAGAATGGAAAAACTAATTTAAACTAGTTTCCTTTGACAAAGTTAAATTAAAATCAAGAGTAAAATATTCTGTGTTTCACAGAAGTTCTAAAGATCCACGAAATTAAAATCAAGGTTTACTTACACTCTAAAGAAAATATTAAACTTGAAAGTTGATTATGAAATTTCAAGACCTTAGCCTTGAAAAAAGCCCTTTAATAAAGTTATTTATACCCTCGAGAAATCAAGGGCAATAGTTCTGAATTCCTGATTTAGGTTGATAACGAACATGAAAGCCTAAATATTACATACTAAAATATTATGTTTTAATTAAATTATTTTGTGTATGTGTACTTGTAGTTTCGCAAAGGTAATAAAATGGCAAATCGGCATGTCCTTGAACCGAAAATTCGAAGACATGTGACATCTACCAACCCGCACTGGGCCCGCGTGGTGGATTGTGGCCCACTCCCTCTCACAGAGAGGAGACCTGTGTCCCAGCAGTGGGAACATTATAGGCTGATGATGATGAATAATTATTGATTTGCGGTTTGCCCAAGTCTGACAACCAGTCTTACCAAAGGGTATCGTATTACCCAGTTACTGGGTTGTGGAAGTCTGATAGGCAGTCGCACCATGTAAAATACTGATTTACGGCTGCATCCAGTTAGACTGGAAGCGACTCCACATAGCTTTTTTTTTTTAAGGTGGTAAAATCATCAAATGAGTCCTCCCGCCCTGGGTGGGGCGGAAGGGACTGTCAGACCCTTATTGACTAAAATCCACCCGTGTTCCTTCCTAAACCCTTTACGTTCCGGGGCCACGGTATCCTGGGTTACTTCACATAGTTGGGAAAAGACTAGGTGGATGATGCAGTTATATTTTTTAAACAGCTTTCAAAAAACAAGGGAATGAATAATTTCATCTTTGTGAGTAGTGGTTGCGATGGCCTAGTTGGTTAAGGCGTCTGGAGATCCAGATGACTCAGGTTCGAGCACTGCTCGCAATCTGAATTTTTTCGTTTCTTAAATACCATTAGATGATGCGGTGTCCCGAAATGTCTTTTAATTAGTGGAAATTTTGTAATGTGTTATTTTTTACAGAAATAAAACTTTTTTTTAACAAATATCTGCAATTATTAAAACATTTAATTGATCATATCGTTAAAGTTTTCTAATAATTAATCAGGTTGAAGACTTGATTTTTAGTGTCGGTATTTTAGTAGTTAAATTGGCTAGAACTAATTACTAGAAACATTGTTAGTATTATCGAAAATTAATAATCTCTATTTGAAATATTGAGGATTTTTAACATCCTTTGTCCCACTCTTATTTACTTTGTAAAAGTTCTCCCGGTTTTTATGGTCATAGTAAAATATTGCTAAGTACCTCATAAATATTCGATTTGCAAATTGAGTCAATTAAGATAATTATTCGATAGGAAAGGACGCTCCAGAAAGACTTACTGACCTTATTGATGAAGTTCTTCGGAAAAGTCAGGTGCGTTATGTATATTCAGGAATTTTTTTATTGTCCCATACGCAAAGATTTCTGTCATCACCACCACTCTCACCACTGAATTTTGTTTTGGTATAAATGTATGTTTTTAACCGACTTCAAAAAAAGGAGGAGGTTATTGTGTCTAAGATGACACAAAAAAAGTACATGTATATCACATCTGACGAAAGGATATAAAACTTTTTACTGCTTTGACAATTTCTCTTTAAAATTAGTGTTTTATATTTTGTCTATGAAATCAAGTCGATATTCTAACTTCTAAATAAAAAATCAAACAATAAAACTACGAGTCTACTACATTTTTGTCCAAACAGATCTGATAAATAGTTATCAGGCCCACAAAACAAAGGATGGCTTAGTATGGACCCACTTATTTTCTTTCCCAGATAGGACATTGCTCGTTTATTACTGTTACAACGATACGGATGTTCTGACTTATCTACAAGTTTGAGAAATATGCTGCAAAAGTATACCTAAAGGTCACGTTTGTTTGTTGGTAAGACCATCGTATCGTAATTATTCGTAATAGATAGATAGTAATTTATTTTCTACAAATTATCTCTAGCTTATTCAATTGTTGATAAAATTGGGGAATTGTTTTTCCAAGGATACACTCGTGTCGGGGCGAGGCGGAGTGGGAAGCGGTCTGCTCCTTCTGCGGGGCAGTAATGCTCGTGAAGGAGGAGGCGGGCCGCGAGCGAGAGAGGACAGCGTCCTCACTCCGCCTCACCCGCAGTAGTAGACGCCCACGGCGACGGACGTCGCTTGATGATCTCCGGCCACCGTAGGCGCGGGCATGCGGGCAGCGAGTAAAGGGCAACTCGCTGCCCGACCAAGGACCATGCCCGGGTCGACGGCGCGTTGTGTCCCACGCGCGCCTCAAAGAGCGTCAGCATAATGACGGGGCCCCCCTCTCAGAGGGCCAAAGCCTGCCGGGGTCGCGGGATTATTCCCTTACCGATTTTACCACGGTAAAAAAAAAAGGGTACACTCGTGTGCATTGTGCCATTATTTTTTTTTTTTTCTTCTAGTCATTTTTGTACGATGATTTAAAACACAACTGCTTTTTTGTCATAAAAAAAATAATATAAAATTGGTACGCATGTATCAAGATAAAAGTTAGTTAAACATTAAAAAAATGTATCTTTAAAACCTTAAATTAAAAACATTCAAAGAAACACCACCGACAGAAAAGGTCCTAAAATCCAGATCTACAGGGTGTCCCAAAACTCAACGTCAAGCCGATACAGGGTGATAGGATTGATCATAACCATCACGAGAAAAATCTGAAAAAAATTCTATCCCATACAGTTTGAAAAATATGGGCATTTTAAGAAAAACCTAGAAATTTGATCAAACTGTACCATTTTTCGGTTATTGTGGTTATTCCTTTTTATTTTTGTTCATTTGAACTTTGGAAACGTAATCCTAAATAACATTTCTAGAATCCCAATAAAAAATAATGACACAATTGCCTCAAGTTTCCGAGAATTGAGACTATTTGTTTAACTACGAATTTAACATTTTCAAGCTCCATCGACTTTGACAGGCCCTCCCTTAAAAAAAATGTACTAGAGTGCCTCGGCAAGTAGCATCAAAAGTTGGCGCATTTGATCAGAATTTTAAAATGGTACAATACTTGTTAGTTCCATACAATAAAAAAGAGTAAAAAAATTAAAACCTCAAGTTAGCCGATTTTTGCTATCTCAGTTAAAATGTTTCTGATTCGCACAAGCTCTAGATAGGTTCTTAATTTTAAGACAAAATGATGAGAAAGATGGATAGAGGGTATGTTTGCCATAAAGGAGCGAGATAGATAATGACGCCACTTTAACCAAAGTGAAAAAAGTTAGTAAAATTAGTAAAATAATGAAAAATCTTGATCTCGTTTAATTTAGGTTTGATGGAATAAAAGTCAGATAGAGAAATAACATTTTATAACAATAAATTCAAATTGTTTACCATTGGCCTCAATACAAGCCCTACATCTTCTTAAAAAAGATCTACTTATTAGTCGAGCATATCTTCGAGAGTTAATCTTCTCAGCTGCTTGAGAAATGCATTAACGCAAGTCGGCTACGTTTTCAATGGGCTTTGAGATCATTTTGCCTTAAAATTACGAACCTACCTAGAGCTTGTGCGAATCAAAAACATTTTAACTGAGATAGCAAAAATCGGCTTACTTGAGGTTTTAATTTTTTTACTCTTTTTTATTGTATGGAACTAACAAGTATTGTACCATTTTAGAATCCTGATTAAATGCGCCAACTTTTGATGCTACTTGCCAAGGCACTCTAGTACATTTTTTTTAAAGGAGGGCCTGTCAAAGTCGACGGATGTTGAAAATTTTAAATTTGTAGTTAAACAAATAGTCTCAATTCTCGGAAACTTGAGGCAATTGTGTCATTATTTTTTATTGGGATTCTAGAAATGTTATTTAGGATTACGTTTCCAAAGTTCAATTGAACAAAAATAAAAAAGGAAAACCACAATAACCGAAAAATGGTACATTTTGATCAAATTTCTAGGATTTTCTTAAAATGTTCATAATTTTCAAACTACATGGGATAGATTTTTTTTCGGATTTTTCTCGTGATGGTTATGATCAATCCTATCACCCCGTCTCGGCTTGACGTTGAGTTTTGGGACACCCTGTATAAGAATGACCGAAAAATACTATTTTGATGTACCTACTAAATACGACAAAAAAATCTCCTTTTAAAAACCCTTCATATTCCTCACCTTCCACTAATTCCTCAATAACTCGTCATTAAGAAACTTCAAAGAAATTCCAGGAATCGCCATAAAGGCTTTAAGCAGGCTCCTTTGAAATGCCATGAAACTTAACCCTTCGACGGAAAATGAAAGAAATGCGAGGTTAACCCCTTCGTCACCCTTAAAGGGGTGTTATGTACAATATGTACCCAATGTTATTCCATGTCCTTGGGGTGATTGCCTTATGGAATACGTGCACGAAAAAGTGTTTTATTTTTTTAGGTGCTTTTGTGAAAGCTGTTACTCACTTACGCGAGAGCGATAAAAATGTTTACAATTTTGTGTGTATTAAAATCTTATTTGTGGTATTATTGAAGACTCATATTTGAAAGGTGGTTAGGTGGATAGCCGAATAAAATATGTATTGGAATAATTGTAAGTAATATGCACTTCTACAGCTAAAATTAATGCCGATTAAAATACTATTACCATTGAATAGCTTTTTCTTCATTAAAATAATATTTGCTCGCTACATACGTAATATTAATACAAAACATACATAAAGAAAAAATATAGCCGACTTGACGTTCACATCACAAAACGAATTTGCCATGTCTCCTTTTAAAGTTCGCCTTCCAGTAACCTAAAACGACGTCCCATTATCCCTCCTAAAATTCTCATTGAATACATCACAACCTACTTGAGTAAGGACATTAACCTGACAAACAGAGAATGACATTAAAACACGCTAAAGTTGAAGAAAAATGTATCTGCCATATTGGGGGTTATTGCAAAGCGTGGGGTTTGAAACAGTTGCGAACTGGGGGCGTGAAGTGCCCACTCTCCTTTATGTATGCATATTGCACACCTCGAGTGGTCTTCATACTAAGGTCTTTAGTCTAAAATGCACGTAAAGTGTTACTATTTCGGGTAACCAAATTACTAGATAGTGCCTCAGATGTTTCTGTGAAATTATTGGTCGTTGTCTTTGGGTCGGACCCAATTTGCAAGTAGTTCATATCTTTGGTTAGTTACCCCAGATATTGAGCCCAGAATATTATCTCCATAAGACCCTGGTCTATCGATTGAATTCTAGTGCAAACGTTCGAACATAAGTGGGCCTCACTGAATCAATTTCAGCCTTTGTTGGCCCACAAGTGTTTATCTACTTTCTATTTTCGCTCAGCTAAGTGCATTATTTGCCGTCTACGCCCGTAAAAGGAGATACAGGATTGTGAGATCGCGATTCAAGACCTCACTTTTAAGCTAGTACTAAAAACTTGCCAGACGCTTCACGCTTTACGTTACCCACATTACGTTTCATAATGGTTTTCCAATATTGCCTTTCGCCATTTAACAGTCGCTTTTGCCTATCCGTAGTCGTAACTGAGAATTTCTTTGCCTTAAAATAGTTAAATTAATCTTTTATAATCTGTGTTTTACATGTAGCTTTAGACCGCATATCGGCTTGATACAGCGATCCTTTTATGGAACTCACTTGGTTGTCACATGTCGCCTTTGATAGGAAAATTAATATTGGTGTCATTGGAAAAGTCGGCGTTGTAAGGTTACGGTTTTATGATTCTAACATTAATCAAATTATAATTGAAAAAGCTCAAGCAAAAACCTGCAATAATAAAGTTTGCATACAGATCTCAGGCTAATATCTGTAAAACAAGTTTTACTTAGCAACATAATTTGGCGTTGGCTTATTCGTGTCACTCTCGCGTAAATATCACATTGACACATGAATGCAAGACCAAAAGTATCGCGAAGCAGCACCATGTCATAAAAATGAAGAACTAACTCCAAATTCATACTACTTCGCAGTATCAACAATTTTCGGGACTAGAAACATGTAAAAAATTCCGACAACAACACAATACACAGGAGCCACATCCATCTGCCCGAAAAATCCTCCCTTTTGAACGGAATATTGCAGATCTGTATATTTTGTGCTTAATGCTCCTAAATTGTCAAAAGATATGATTCTAAAGTCTGAGTCCAAACACCGGATAAGTAAACAATTGATCGTAACCTTAGACTTGAAAATTGACATTTCAAACCTAATCACCCTCAGCTTCGTTCTAATCAGGCTCGACAAACAGAGGTAATCTGATTCCAATTCTAGACAAGATTTATTAGAATTGAGATTTACATGATTCAAAGGTGTCTGGATTTCGAAGTTCAAGTAGGATCGTTTATCAAAATCATGTCATTAACGAAGTTACATTTGGACCAGACGGACGTCCCTTAAGGATAACTCGAGAGTTTTGCCGTATCTTGTGCAGCCAAAAGCCTAAAGAAGTTTTCAAATTAATATTTCTGAAACAGTGGTGTCTATTCCGAGTTAGAAAACCGCATTTGATCGAAACCCTCAAACTTCGTCTTGAAAAGTTTCGCCAAAGTTCAAAGTCAATCATATCGCGGCGTACCATTAGGTTGTAGAACTTTAGCCTTCTCCTAGCCCTTATACATCCACACCTACTTGCGAACCCATAACTAAACTTTATTATCAACTAAAATCATGTATACGTTGTTTCTTGAAATATTAGTTCTCTTACATTGGCTGCGATACGAATATGTCTCCGTAACCTTCGCGTTTGATTGTTATCAGAAGTTTTTCGGACTCATAAACATTTAAATTGATTCCATATGATTATCTGATTTATGGGAACCATTTTTGGACCATATTGAATGGTTTAACGTTCTACATGGACAGATTGACAATAAAAGTAACCATTAATAGTTGGTTTCGTATGCCCAATTGAATGCGGTCCAACATTTTGGGAGGGATATATTTATTTAACTGACGAGAATAAAAATAGAGCTGAAAGTATTCTCGGTAAATTGACAAGCGGATTGGCGTACATACGGTTTTATTTTGATTAAAATACTTTTCGGACTGATGGGTCACGACAAGGCCGTTGCTTGAAGAATAAGAAAATACGATGAATTGCCTTCAATCGCATTGATTATGAAAACGAAACAATTTATTTAGAAAACAAGAAAGATCTGTTACCGCTAAACAAATGCGATTTCGTCTGCGTTATTTGTAATCCCGCGAAAAGCTGGGTTCTCGCAGTAAAAGAAAACAATGACTTGCGAAGCCTGGCAATCCTTCGCGAAAAAATATAACGATATTATTTTTCACTCAACATCGGGTATCCTCATCAAAAATCCATCTGCAGCGAGTGGTATTACATCAAAAATACACAAAGCAATGTAGCGTTCGCGTTCTTACAATATGAAAATATTGTCACAGCAAAGCGATATGAAGCATATATCAATCTTGCTTTAGCAGTCAGTCTACATGAATGCGTTAAGCAAAATCTGCATATTTCATCGTTTGCATGAATTGTAACGTTGTTCTGCACGCTTGCCGCTCGACTTGGAATATTAATATGTGTTTAACGTGCATTTTCAACCCTCTGTAAGTGCTGTTTAGTTATTTATGTATTCACGTGAGTTCATTGTGGTGTGCTGCAAAGTTGGCTTCGTCGTTATTTTCCTTCGGTGACAAGCTTTTTCATGGTTCGTTGCTGAAGTTGAGGTCATTTTCATTCTATTTTTCTATTAATTCTGTTCTGCTTTCATGATCATTAGCTGGTTTTTCATGGCTTGACATTTGATTCTACCTTAAATTATCTTCGATTTCTAGGTATTCGGCTTTTATTTATTCAACACATTTCTGTGTTACCAGTGTGCTACCTTAGAGATCGTCATTGAACCTGAATTTCAAATCACAATTATTTAAAACAGTAGGAAGTATAACCAAATAATTGTCCCACTATTACTCAGTTTAAATCTCACGAAATGCTTTTGAGTTTGTCCAAAAACACAAATAGAATAGATTTAATTAACACAGTTTTGTCAATTTTACTTCCTGAAACAAAACTAGTAACATAAAACAATAGTGAGTCGTTATATCATGATTTACGTCCACGTCTTACTCCGCTATAAACCGGGACACTTCACAGGATTCCTTGAAAACCAATAAATTTCAGGCAGTTTCAGTATTTTGTTACAGCTCTGTTGATTATTTCGGCCTTGTGCGTGAATTTAGATGGCTAGTTAAATGTTTTGTTGTCTTTTGAAATTCACTTGCTCTAAATTTTATAGTGCAGTTTGTAATTTGGTTATTATGCCCACTTCTTCGTAATGACCAAGATCTGACGTTGTTTATGTCCAAGAAGTTAGTTTCTGCAGTTGAGTTTGTTCCGCCTTAATACGCTATTGAATTTCCATAATATCGTGTCTATGACAATATTTCCAATCAGCACAAACTGATCAAGCATAATATTTCTCAGAAATTGAAGTATCCTTCATCCTCCCTCCCGGTTGTGCCATTTAAAAGTCCTTCACTTTCATTGTCAGAAGCACTAGCAGCTTGTCACTAAAGATAAATTGGGTCGAGGGTAGCCGGCCGGCACCCTCGGAAACTTCGCAAGTCTCCTTTAAACCTAAATTTATCTGGTCCTCAGGACCTACTTAACGCTTTCAGTGTCGATTTAGAAAGCACTATAAGACCTAACGGGTCTATTTTATTGGAACGCCAACTGGAAGGCGACCTTGCTTGATTAAACCAATAAATTTTCACTTTATCTTCGCTTAATCCTCGGAAGATACGACGGAAGGTTTTAGCATAATCCTGTTTTTTAATGAAGTCTACCTTTTGCTTTTCTTGGTTCTAGTTTATTAATCCTCTTAAGTTTTCGCCTTTGGGGTCGTATTATGGCATCAACGAAACAATTAGGGACACCAGAACAGCTACAACTACTTTTGACAGTACCATCAAATCAGACTCAGAAAAGCTTTTTTACGTCGGCTTCAAATTCCGTGTTTGAAAACTCATTAAAAGTCGTAACTTCCATTACTTTTTTTGCTTCAACAAGCCGACAGTTTGACGCAATAGTACGCTGAAGTTCCAAGGTCGCTCATCGCTCAGTTTCAAGTGGGTAAGTACAACCGGCCTAAGTCGAGCTGGCTGGCAGGTTGGCTAGATTTCTGAAATAGCTGTAATTTCCTTTTCAAGTGCTACACATGCAATAAAGGTGCGGTACGAGTGTCAGCCTGACCTTGGGGCTAGGTTACGTAAGTGTATGCAAACTTGGGGTGTGCCCCAAGGGCGAGCGCGCGCGATTCCTTTCATTAGCATCGGAGTATTTATGGTTTTTTGTAGGCGTTGGTTTCTGAATGGATCTACGTTTTGTTTTTTTCCGGTTGACTGACGCGAGACGTTCGGAGTATTGGAAATATGTTGACGATGTTGTAATATGCGGAGTCCATCAGCGATTCATCAGTCGTGACTAAATGTTTTGATACAATTTTTCTTCCGTACATTTGTTGTAATATATGTAGAATTATTATAGATAGTAGTGACTTCAACCACATAAAACTAGCGTGGACCCTCCCAGACATAAGCCTTTTTTAAATCCGAAGCACTTGCATTTCCTTTACCTTCCACAATTTGTGGTTCTGCAGAAAATATTGCCCTGTGTATTTCAAAGCCCAGAAAGCCTAAAATTAGTCATTGCATTTGCTTGTGGGATTTAAGACAGACCGCGAACGTCTGAGTCTACATACTTACGTGATACATTATTCATAATATAAACTAAATTATGTCATTGACAAGGACTGTACAATGTTAACATCACGCGGCCTTGAACACGGAACAATTTTCATATGAATTGATTGGCTGATGACATCAAAACCGTTTATGTAACCTTACGGATGGTCAGGGGCACATCATCATTAGCAATCATTGTGTGGAACGGAATCCAATCTTCGACTTCCCTTGTCTTGGGCTGCAAAAAACTGCGCTTGAAGCAATTATCCACTTGACGTGATCGTCTATCCATGTTTTAAAGCGATGCAGAAAATTAAACAGCGCTTTTTTCTGAACTTAGTCTTTGTCCATTTCCTGCAAATAATGTTTTACAGTGTGAAGGTGCTTTGTAATTTTCATAAGATTTTAGTTGCAAAGTGTTTTATTTAGAAAGTATTTTATAACGGTCGCCAGGTTTCCGTCTTTGCTGTTTCCGTAGCGTCCTTCGCTTCGTTTACTGAATAAAATTAAAATATCTTTAGAATTGCTTTCTAGATGGTCGGGTCCTTTGTTTTATTATTAAACAAACTGTTAGATAAGGCACCAATGACCGCCTTTTCCTTTAAACAAAACCGGCCAAGTGCGTGTCGGGCCACGCACAGTGTAGGGTTCCGTAGTTGCCCATCAAAATACTTATGCGAACTAACTAAACTGATTCGCTGAATTTAATTTTAAAAAGAAGAATTTTCAAAATCGGTCCAGGAGTCTTTGAGAAATCGGGGAAAATACATAAGAAAAAAAATTACAACGAATTTAGAACCTCCTCCTTTTTTTGAATTTAGTTAAAAATAGTTGACGATAAAAACCTACCTATCCCCAAAAAACATACCTATAAAAGCTGTAAAAATAAAGTTGACAAACTTACATTTGCAGTTGTCTCCGATACATTTTGTTTAAGAAAATATGATATCCAAGTACATTTTATAAGTTGGTCGACTATTACTCGTAAAGTTGTAAAGCCTACTTAGTCATGATAATTTTCTTTTAAACTTCGTTATATATACTACTATTGTGAATTTTTTCACACTCCCAAACATAACCGTTTAGCTGGTAGAGGGGGGGGACACTCGAATCGAGCAAAATTTAGCACTTTAAAGCTTAATATTTCACAAACGAATTTTTTTATCAAAAAATTGTAAATCGAAACTATCATTATTTTTTAAAGGCCTATTTAATGATACCCCACACTAAGGGGTACGCGAGAAAAAAAAAATCCTCACTTTACGTGTAAGTACTGGAGGTACCCTAAAAAAAAATATTTTACGAGATTTTATTTTACCACTTTTTCGGCACAACAAATCCGTATATTTACACCAAATTACAGCTCTCTAGTACTGTGCGTCTCTGAGCTAAACTGCGGACAGACGGACGGACGGACGGACGGACGGACGGACGGACATGGCGAAACTATAAGGGTTCCTTGTTGACTACGGAACCCTAAAAAATCTCGTTTTTCCAGCGGCGCTTCTTTCGTTATCGGTAACGTTTATACGTTTTGAAATTGGGAAATTGTGTCAATTTTATCTACGCAATAATTATTATGTTCACCTATAGAAAAATCTCAGAAACGGGGTGTCTATTCGTGGCAGCGTAGACAATAAGTTACCACCTGAAATATTTATCATGCCTTTATATCTGTCTTTATATCTGTTGCCAGCTGTTTCGCTCGTGTGTTCCCGCGCAAATGTGTTCGGGGTAAGCGGTATAACTTTTTGTGTTATTCCAAGATATAACCTATCCCTGACTGAGCCTTTCGTCAAAATTCGTTCAGCCAACATAATTGAGTATCAAACATCGATCTAAAGTTTTGAATTTTTAAATCAGTCAGATAATTTAAAGAAGCCGTTTCATCATCATCATCAGCCTATAATGTTCCCACTGCTGGGACACAGGCCTCCTCTCTATGAGAGGGAACGGGCCATAATCCACCACGCGGGCCCAGTGCGGGTTGGTAGATGTCACATGTCTTCGAATTTTTGGTTCTAGGACATGCCGGTTTCCTCACGATTTTCCTTCACCGTTTTGAGAGCAGTGGTGGTGAAATAAATTACACAATTTCCCTAGAAGCCCAAGAAGCCGTTTAATTCGTCCATTTCTTAGTAAAACCAACTTAGTAATACAAGGGAAGTCTTGAGCTTAAATATTTAAGTTATCAGTTCATATTATGAGAAAAGCTGAGGCCCATTTCGTTGACAAAAGCTCATGAAAGCTTTACGACTCCCACGTAGCCCGCATTACGGGGACGAGATCTTTCCGCAGATTTATTTATTTAATCATACTTTCTTCGTTCTGAAAAGGTCCTTCTTCAATGTCCTCATAAGTCTTTATAAGTGGAAAATTGTTGAAAAGTCGTTCTTTATAATGGTTGGTTTGTCATTGTGGTCTTTTATGAGTATTTGAAACTTTTTGCTGACTCAAGAGCAAATTCAAATAATTAAACTGAAAGATGTCATTTTTCTTTGAGGAGCTCGTGGCTAATTAATTACAGCCGCATAGGCCGATCTTCCGGGTTAAGCCGCGCTTGCCGAGGTTGGTCTGTGGATGGGTGACCATCTGTCATAGCGAGTTTCCTCCGTTCCTCGGAAAGCACATAAAGCCGTTGGTCCCGGCTGTCATTTGTAGATCTTTGACAGTCGTTACTGTTAGTCAGAAGCTCTAAAGTCTGACAACCAGTCTTACCATAGAGTATCGTATTACCCAGTTACTGGGTTGTTTAGGTCCGATAGGCAGTAGCTCCACGTAAAATACTGATATTCAGCTGCATCTGGTTCGACTGGAAGCCGACCCCAATATAGTTGGGAAAAGGCTAGGCAGATGATGAAACTGAAAGAGGGCACTTCAAGTGAGTTGCAGTCTTTTTTTCTGTTGAAAATATTAAATTATCAGTCCTCTAATGGAAGGAACTGTCAGACTTGTACTGAATAAAAACCACACAGTTTCATAGGTGGGCCTTTCAGTTACAGGGCCACGGAACCCTGTCCAACGACCCAATATCCAGGGTCCTAAACGCTATGCCGTCAGGTTTTGCTACACCAGTAATTATTCTGTCCGATTGCCATCCCTGGTCTTGTTCAATTACCTGGGTATAGTGGCTTTTGGTTTCAACATTCTAATTCGGTGAAAACGACCCGAAATCTGTTTACATTGCCCCTAGTAAATTGTGTTTAATTCTGGAAACTAAATTACAGGTAGGGAGAGTGCAGCAGACTAAAATGACTAAGGGTGGGTATACTTAGTATAATCTGCTTGAGTATTCCATGAATGCCTGACCGCACCAATCGCCTGAAACAGGTAGACTGTTTGAGCATTTAATACTGACTGCTTGAAGCGGTCTCCTACGTAGACGCATACACGGAACTGCCAGAGCAGTAGAAAAACTGCTTCAGGAGCAGTTAGCACTGGTAGTTTCAAGCAGTTAAGTTTAACTGTTCGAGCATTCCATGTATTGCGGCCTTAGTGGCAGCTCAGCAAAGTTAATAGGATTCTCTTCTGTTTGACGTCACAGATTCTAAGGTCAAAAGGTCTCAACCTTGCGACCTCTGTAAAGTTCATGAATTATACGCCAAGATTTCACACACCTAAATGAACACTAAAATATTACTGCAACATCAACTTTACGGCGCTAAATTGAACGCTGAAAATCCAATAGAGCTTTAAATTATGCATTCAGTTAAAAAGTATTTTATCGCGTACCCTTAAAGTCTAGGCCATTAATAATAAAATTAACACTAAAGTTTTTTGTCTCTTTTTCTGTCTGCGACTATAAAATAGACTTTTTATTCGCTTTTTGCTGGAACGATAAATGTTATTTCAACCTAGGGGAATAATTGTGGGTGTCTCTTGATAGCCTTCGTTAGGAAGGCTAAATATTTAAGTTAATGTTCTAGGTAGAATATGTCTGACTTGTCATAGGGCTTAAGAATCATCAAATATGCAGATGTTTTTTGTATTGTAGTCGCGTTGTATGCTGCTATTTTTTATATGTCGTTGTCGTTGTTTGGTTTGTTGCTACACTTGTATTTCTTATATGACCAGTTTTTATGGTGTGTGGGAAATCAAAAGATGACTTGTCCAACTCTGGGTAGAGAGATAGGGACTGTCAGACTCATATGTATCAACCAGCACCCACCCTTTTCCTTCAATTGCCATTTGGGTCCCAGAGCCGAATAACTCTTTAGAAAATGCCGCAACCCTGTGTTGATAATGGGGGTCATTATTCTAAGCCAATTTTCATTAACTGTGTAGCAATCTGAACGCTCTATTAGAGAGATTACTGGAAAAAAAACAATAACACCTCGAAATAAAAGGACCCAACCCAGCAACCGCTAATGTTGTAACATAGTCAACAATAGCAGCCTGAAGAATTTTAAAGTAAATCCATTATTCCATAAAATTATTATCCCCACGAAATTTGTGTACTCGATACCCTTAGATACTGATACTGCTAGCCTACTTCATCCCACTGCTGGGCAAAGGCCTCTCCCCATGACTTCCAGTTTTCGCGATTTAGGACCAAAGTGGACTGATCATTGGTTTTGTCCTGCTTATCCCGTCATCTTCTACGAGGTCTGCTGCGACGCCTAAGAGTCTAAATGAAATTAGTGAAAGAATTTGGGCAAATTTCAGAAATCCTGGGTTCTCAGAGAATCTAACGACCACTGGAATGACTTGACCAAAGCAATTAAAAGTAGATGGTAGCCAGAGTAGATAGTGCCATCAAAACTAATGTCATTTCATTGCCAGTAACAGTTCGCATAACTAAAATAAATCCCTAAGGATAGCCAGTTCTTGAAACTACTGTTACAGACCCCTGAATACGCAAAACTATGTTATGTAGTGAAATTAACTTTATAACTTGCGTGGGTGTCCCTTGAGCACTATGCATTAAAATAACGATGTTTTTCTAGTGTATTTCCGAACGTTATTGCTTCTATCTTGTTATTGAATTTTTCTATTTTGAGATGAATTGTCTCGAGTGCGTTATTATTTTTACTCTTTTTCTGTTATTTTCTTTCCATTTTTTAGGGTTCCGTAGTCAACAAGGAACCCTTATAGTTTCGCCATGTCCGTCCGTCCGTCCGTCCGTCCGTCCGTCCGTCCGTCCGTCCGTCCGTCCGTCCGTCCGTCCGTCCGTCCGTCCGTCCGTCCGTCTGTCCGCAGTTTAGCTCAGAGACGGACAGTACTAGAGAGCTGTAATTTGGTGTAAATATACGGATTTGTTGTGCCAAAAAAGTGGTAAAATAAAATCTCGTAAAATATTTTTTTTTAGGGTACCTCCAGTACTTACACGTAAAGTGAGGATTTTTTTTTTCTCGCGTACCCCTTAGTGTGGGGTATCATTAAATAAGTCTTTAAAAAATAATGATAGTTTACATTAACAATTTTTTGATAAAAAAATTCGTTTGTGAAATTTTAAGCTTTAAAGTGCTAAATTTTGCTCGATTCGAGTGTCCCCCCCTCTACCAGCTAAACGGTTATGTTTGGGGGTGTGAAAAAATTCACAATAGTAGTATTTATGACGAAGTTTAAAAGAAAATTATCATGACTAAGTAGGCTTTACAACTTTACGAGTAATAGTCGACCAACTTATAAAATGTACTTATATCCATGTTTTCTTAAACAAAATGTATCGGAGACAACTGCAAATGTAAGTTTGTCAACTTTATTTTTACAGCTTATATAGGTATGTTTTTAGGGGATAGGTAGGTTTTTATCGTCAACTATTTTTGACTAAATTTAAAAAAAGGAGGAGGTTCTAAATTCGTTGTAATCTTTTTTCTTATGTATTTTCCCCGATTTCTCAAAGACTCCTGGACCGATTTTGAAAATTCTTCTTTTTAAAATTAAATTCAGCGAATCAGTTTAGTTAGTTCGCATAAGTATTTTGATGGGCAACTACGGAACCCTACACTGTGCGTGGCCCGACACGCACTTGGCCGGTTTTTTTTCTGTTATGATCTGCATAATAAGCCTATGTTTTCACTGATGGATCACTGTACAACACTGTGAGGGGGAATGGATTGTTGTAAACTTGTAATTCAACAGGGCCATATGATGTAGACCAACCCTAATGGTAGATTTCAAGCTCGTCCCATCGTCCCTGGTCTGAACATGTCCGTCGGTTGGCTTCTGGGACCTACAGCATAGTGGTTGATGTAGTTCATAACATAATCCATAGGTAATTTTTATTGAAGTTCTGGTTTCTCTACGAGTATTATGGTAACTTTGTCTATTTCCTTCGGTGACGAAATCATCAAATGTACTGTAGATGGACCGCAAGAAACTGTCAGACTTTTACTGTAAGAAATCCACCATGTTTCTTTATTTGCCCTTTACATTCCGGGATCATGGATACCCTTACAGACAGGTTCTGCGAGCGGTTGCCTTTTCTGGCAGTCATTTACCTTGTTTGAACTAATATTTTAAAGATATCTTTTTCTCAGCAAAGTGTTTCACCTATGGGTCATTATTCCCCTTATGTGAAATTATCTTCTATTTGACAACGTTTTGCTATTTACGTCTATCTTTGTGCAGTTATAAAACGCGTCATGGAGAAAACCCACCAAACGAAAAAAAAAACCCAAGCAAAAATCTAACTTCAAGCATAAGTACTCGAGTCAATCAAAATAGCTACAAGCGAATATAACACACGATATCGTTTTCCCAAAATAAAACAACGATCAAAATCAGAACCGATCGTATGACAAAACAATCGCCCATAATGCTTATAAACGAAATAGTTTTACATTGAAGTTGATATTGTGGTTGATGGAAAAAATATGGTTACTACGGCTGTTCCGTACCTATAGCTACAACCCACAACTGCCCCTTAACATGCAACCAACCCCTTTGTCACCCTAGCTTGTAGGAAATTTAATTTTCATTCTCACGTTTTGATGTTTTACTATTCATTTTTCACTTAAACTTTGTAGTTTTCAAAGGGGTTCGTATAGAAAAAGGTATTTGTACATGCTTTGAAAGAAGTCAGAATAGTGTGATTTTAATTAGTAATGCTTTAGATATTGTTTAAATAAATCTGCGAAAAAATAGTCCTTTTATCGACTTCAGCTGTAGAAAATAAAATAAGTGTTGAAATAATAAAGACATTTCCAAAGTTTTGTAATATGTTAGTAAATTACTTTGTGGAGTCTTTTTCGGTTACACGAGTCGGTAATCGTCTTAACTTTGACGACATCAAAAGGACTACGCGGATTACTTTTAGTTTCTTTCAGCGTTTCTTAGAAGTAGGTTCTCTAAATGGCGAAATTATTCTGTTGGTAAAATCTTTATTTGCCATACATTTTCTCTATTTTCTTCTGTACTTTTCTGGCGAAGTCAGACTTTTATTTAATATTTTATTAGTGTAATTGTTTAAAAAAAATATCGCCGTTTCATAACATTTGTTTTTTTCCAAATACAATTTTTAATAATTTTGAGAAAAACCACTCATTTCCATGATCATTATTTGTTCTAAAATAATGCTTCCAAATAATTAGAAAAACGCAGTTCTACTATTACTCTCACTCTTCACTATCTTAGATTCAATATTGTTAGTCCGATTGAACTGCAATAAAACTTTCCTTAGTTACAAACAAGAAATTAGGTTTCCAATCACGCGAACAGTATATTTATTACTTTCAGACAAAAACTGCATAATAAAGTAGATATAATGTCTCCCTATAATAATTCTACAGAAGTTATTTCAGCTATATTATCGTAAAATACATGTCTAGCCATCGAGTCTATCGTATTATCGATTGACTTAGCCTGTTTGCCAATTATATTACCTACTACAATTGAATAGAAAGAAATATAAAGGAGATTTGATATGTATTATTCTATTTGTACTTTAGTATCTTTCTAAAAATTATAGATTAAAAGTTATATAGCTCTTGAATGCACTTAAAATTTGCTGAAAGCTTTCAAGGATTTCTAGTGCCTTCATTCCTATATATAGTTGTCACAGACATCTCGTGATAATTAAAAAAAAAATTAAATATTTAATGGACGTAAACATATAATCGAATAACATATTGATATTAATTAAAATAAATTACTTACTAGTATAATGATAACATTTGTTTAAGCTTGCAATACCAACTGACTGGATGCTAGTTTTGTCCAATGTAATATGTTGCCGTGCCCTAACCGGGTTTAACGTTGGAACATATTTACTTATGTAACACCTATGTACACATGGATGCAAAAAAAAATGAGTTTGAATGATTTCGTTTAAAATGATTTGATAGCAATTTTAATTGATTAAGGGCTGATTTGACTCCTATGTGAGGAATAAAAATGGCAGCTTATCTCTAGAAAATATGTCAAACCGCCATTTAATTTCTCACATAGGAGTTATCTGACTATTGAAATATCAGCCCTTAATTGGATTGCTTGAGTCCAGACAATGATCATCGTTCAAGCATAAAATTCAAGATAGAACAGTTGCGCATATATTAATAAACAATACTGCAAAATCGTTGTTGCAGTATTAATTTATCTATGCCAACGGTTTCCCAGCATGCAATGCACAAGTTAACGGGACAGAACCAAAGTTCAACCGTTGACAACTTCAATAAATATTGACAGAATATAATCAAAATGTTCCCACTGCTGGGACACAGACTTCCTCTCCGTGAGAAGGAGACGACCGTAATCCACCACATGAACCCGAGTACAGTTAGCGTGTCATATGTCTCAGAAATTCTGGTTCCAATACATTCTGGTAACCACACGATGATTATCTTCCTCAATTTTTCTCTTCTCCTTTTAAATCCACATTAACCATTTCTAATTCTTCCAGATAGACTCTACTTCGCGACTCTGAAGACTGGTTATAAGCCAAAGCCGACTCGAAACAGCAAATACTTCCACATAGAAGATGAAATCGTATACGAGAATTTCTATTTCGACTTCGGGCCTTACCACCTGTGCCACCTCTACCAGTTCTGCAACAAGCTTAATGAAGAATTGGAGAAGAATCCGAAGAAGAAGATTGTTTTCTACACTAGTAATAATGAGACCCTCAGACTTAATGCGGCCTACCTTATTGGGAGTTATCAGGTATGATTTCTTTACGTTGGTTTCTGAGTAGCTTTAAACTGTCCACTTCTGGGCTAAGGCTCCTTCTTAGTCGTTTAAATATGCCCGAAATGCCTTCTTCAGGTCATTCCTTCAAGTAACTTTGTTGTGTGTAACAATGTGAGTGTCCTAAGGATATGTCTGGTAAAATCATCAAATGAGTCCTAGGACAGAGCGCGATGTCCTTCAATAGTCCTTTACATTCCGTGGTCATGGTAATTCGTAAGTCCCCGGCAGGCTTTGGTCCACTAAAGGGGCCCCTCATTATGCTGACACAATGAGGCGCGCGTGGAACACAACGCGCCGTCGACCACGACCTGGTCCATGGTTGGACAGCGAGTCGCCTATAACTCGCTGCCTGCATGCCAGCGAGATCGGACATTGCTTAAATGTAAATAGTATGACAAACCATAAAAGAGAACTAAGCCAGCAAATAAGGTGCTAAATGCTTATAAAGTTTTAGATCCCAATTTCTTATCTCGGTTTTTTATGGCCTATTAACAAAATCTACTTAAGCGGATTACTCAAAACGAGCTTGCCCCAAAAACGTTTTAAATATTAAGACGAATTTCGCTGTTCATCTCTCCGGAAAAAAACATTCCCTTGGGCGAATCTGGGGGCGATACGGAGACATGGAATCATACGCCATATTAAGTTCCGATACTATTACCACGATTCGCGGAAAAATATGTACATCCGTCTAGAAATGTCAGGAAGACTTAGAAATTCAAGGTTCTAGGTTACATAACTAGGCAATGTGGGTGGAAAACACGTGTGTTTACTAATGTGTTCTGTGGAGCTTAAGATCTTATTAGCACGTGTTATTGGAATCCTATTCATAGGAAGTTCGTGTCCCAGTTTTGGGACCTAAAGCTTCCTATAACTTTGTTGGTAAATCAATTGAAACCGTCAACAGCTGCTTACCTGATCGTTTGTTCGTAAACTATGTCTGTCAAATCCATACACTATTAAACAGAAACCACGAAATGCCATATTCTCTAATCCTTGCACTCTCCTTTCATCTCACCCACATTCATAAATCTTAAATCTGGCTGGCCGAAGAAGCATGTCGGATTCGAAAACCCTTACGGTATTTTCAATACGCTTTGGACGTAAGGCTCATACTTAAATCCTTTCATTTACCGAACAGCTAAATAGTGGAATTCTCTGCCAGAGTTTTTTGAACCTTGTGGTCTATAAGCTAAGAGTGAATAGGTTACTTCTAGGCAAGTATGCTTTACAGTCGACCACATCATTACTTACCATTATGCGAGATCGTGATCAGACGCAAGACTTTTTTTTTAAATTTTTTTTTAGGTGTTAATATCTTCAAATGAGTCCTCCCGCCCTGGGTGGGGCGGAAGGGACTGTTACTGACTAAAATCCACCCGTGTTCCTTCCTATAACCTTTACGTTTCGGGGCCACGGTATCATGGGTTAAGAAAAAACCTGCGACCTCAGCAGGCATTTGGCGCGAAACACGACGCGCCACCGACCTGGGCTTGGTCCCTGGTCGGACGGCAAGCTCTCCATCACTCACCGTCCGCAAGCCCGCTCCGCCGCTGTGCCCTCTACTACTCAGAGGGACACGCGTTGGAGCATCCACACGACAGGCTATACGGGCAAAGAGACCTTCCTTAGGCACATAGTGCCTAAGGAAGAGTTTTTGCCCGCATCACAGGGTGCACCGGCCCGAAAAACTGGTCTTCCCCCCGGACGTATCCGAGAGGAAACTCCAGTCCACGGGCGCACGAGGAGGTTTCCTGTCATAGCACCCCTAGACGCAAGACTTTAAAAAAAATAAAAACTATTACTGAAGTACTTCATCAATATGGGTGTATACTCCTTCTCTTATAAAGTTAAATCTTCTACCGAATACCAGAACCTAAAATAGCATTCTCCATATCTGCAATTGGTACAGGTCTCATAAATTCGCATACCAATCTGTCATATAGTTCCTCCTACAGCTATAAATAAATAGTAAGGGTTTGACATTTACACCAGCCTTATAGGATTACATGAGTGACGGATAAGTTACGTAACTGTAACACTAATACCTCGCCTACGACCGTTACACAACGGCCATTTAATCAGTTAAAAATACATCTGATACGCAATCCTGGCTGGGAATATGAACCGCCAAGTAATTAGGGGTAAGCGAACTGTTCCCACGCATTCACAATTATTCAATAAGAGGCTTAAACACTGCGAAAACCTACCTTATTCCTACAGCACAAAGCCACTGTTTCTCTAAAAAGTCGCCATGGATAAGTGTGGTAGACAGTAGGACATGTTACGGTTGGTGGAAGTCTGCGGGATGTACCTCAAGACCATTCTCATGGTTGTCTATCTTTAGAAGATTGCAGGATTTGAGTACAGGATCTGTTTCATCCTGATTTGGTTTCTCTTCCCCTTGGCCTTGGTTGATTCATCAACGTATTAGTGGGATGAGATATCCAGATCCGAGGTTTCATTGCTGAAGCTAGATTATAGAAAAGGAGAATGGCATACACTCAAAAAGGAGTGATAACCACCACGCTTGCTTGCTGTGTGTCGATGATTTGATCTTTGAACTAAAAACGGCAAAACATTTTCGTCTCCAGAAAATTTACAACTTACACTATTTTTTTTATACCCTATCTATAGTACCTATCGGGCAAAAGCCTCTTCCGAACTCCTTTTATTTTATTAGGTTTTTGCACTCCGCTTCAACCAAGCCTCGTACATATTTCGTACCCCCCAAAAAACGCTGTCCACTACGGCATTCAAGGCCATTGCATGACCTTCGCCGCTAGCCAATACTATAGTTACATCCATACTTGTCAATTCAACCACGTATTAATTCCACATGAATGCCCTCATACTCATACATGAACGAGCATATCAGCTTATCCCACGAGGGACGTTAACTTTATGAAGGTCGGTTTTCGCAAAGCCTTTCATAAGGCATAAAAATGATTGACAGTGTCGTTAGGTTACGAATAGATATGAGTTTCGTTGACATTCTTTATGGATTGTTTGAAGAATATATGATTTATGTGGTTGGATTTGGTATGTAAAGGTTTGTCTTCGAGACTACAGGTGTGTTGCCTATATCGTTTGTAAGTAGAAAAGGTTTTGTTTATTTTTTTTTACATTTTAACAGACTTCAAAAAGGAGGAGGTTCTCAATTCGGTAGCTATGTTTTTTTAATGTAAGTACACCGATTACTTCGACGTTTTTTGACCGATTTGTGTCTGTGTTTTTTTTTGTTTGGTGCAGTATTCCTGCCATTTGAAAAAAATTATTAAGTTTGGTTCAGTAGTTTTCATTTTATTTGTATTTTTCGCTTATTGTGTAGATAGACGATGTTATTACCGGTATTAGGGATTTCAAAATTCTAGTGTGCATGTAAGAAAACTATGTATTGAACAAGATTTTGGATTGAATATTTGAACTCAAAAGGGAAAAAAAACAGTTAATGAAAAAAAGTGAAACATCTTCAAATTCCACAATAAAAAAATAAAATAAAAAACTATTAATTGTAGTAGCTGTTTGGTTCCACAGACCCTGTGTGTTTGATACCGTTTCAACCATAAGAAAGGGTTCCTAACACTTTTAGTGCTGTCTACAACAAACTTTTTCCACTGAGTACCAGATGTAAAACTTTGCATTGAAAACCAGAAAATGTGTCTAAAACGAAATTCTTTCTTTCATCCCTCAGATAATCTACCTGGACGCCAGCCCAGCGGCAGTATACAAGCAGCTAACAGACGGATCAGAATGGTCCCTACTAAACTTCCGCGACGCCTCGGGCGGGCCTCCACTCTTCGACATATCTCTCTTAGATGTCCTACATGGTGTGAAGGTGGCTCATGACGCACGATTCTTCGATTTTGATAACTTCGATGCGGAGCAATATTTGTTTTATGAGGTGAGTTAATTATGCTTGTGTGAGGACCTGGATTTGTAATGAGAGGTGATATAAAGCTGATGAAACTAGGCAAGAGAGACGGACGATTTTTGGGAACAACAAGAAAAAAAAACTCTTAAGATTTTAACACCTCATCATCTGCCTAGCCTCTTTCCAACTATATTGGGGTCGGCTTCCAGTCGAACCAGATGCAGCTGAATATTAGTATTTTACGTGGAGCGACTGCCTATCGGTTCTCCTCGACCCAGTAACTGGGTAATACAATACTCCATGGTAAGACTGGCTGTCAGACTTTAGAGCTTCTGACTAACAGTAACGACTGTCAAAGATCTACAAATGACAGCCGGGACTAACCGCTTAACGTGCTTTCCGAGGCACGGAGGAAACTCGCTATGACAGATGGTCACCCATCCACAGACCAACCTCGGCAAGCGCGGCTTAACCCGGAAGATCGGCCTGTGCGGCTGTAATTATTTAGCCACGAGCTAAGATTTTAACACCTTTAGGACAGCAAAGGTAGACAAGAAAAAAATCCTGTCACAAAGACGTACCTAGAAATACATTTTAGCTCTTGAATTATTCTGTATGTGTCATAGCTCATACTGGACAACAACAATTAAAATCTTCTCTATCCGTTAATGAGATTTCTTTTTAAATCGCAATTTATATTGTCTGTTAAAGTTATTCATTGATTGATTAAAGTTAACCAACAACTCCGAACATCGGGAATAATTTCAATTACACACTAACTTGAAAATTATTTAATGTTTTTTGATGCAAAATTTTATGGAAAAGTGATGTTTTCAACTGTTAAGTAAATAAATTTATAAAGGTATTTCTATTTCATAAGTGTCTCTGTAAACTCTGCTGGGCTAACAGTCCTTATAAACTTCTTGGTTATGTTTACGTTTTATGCCGGTGGTGGCGTTGTTGTGTTACTTGTCATTCCTTCCTGTGAAAATTCGTATTAGAACAAAATAAATAAGTATTGTGTTTTATAGAAATCTGGGTTTGGTTTTATTGAAATATTGCCCAAACCCATTAGGTTATGGGCCCAGGCACATGATTATTGTATATTTCAGTAAAACTTCCTTTTAAGAGCAAGATTAAAACTGATATAAAATCTAACCCAAAAATGGAGGTTACGAATTCAATGAAAATTGAAAAGTTTGATGGAAGAAATTTCCGTCAATGGAAATTCCAAGTAAAATGTGCTTTGCGAGCAAAAGGATTGAATATAGATAAGGTAAGACCAGCGGAAACCAGTTCACAAGTGCAGTGGGATAAAGACGATGGGATGGCCATGTTCATTTTAACATCATCTATGGATTTGAACCAAATATCTCTGATAGAAAACTGTGAAACTGCGAAAGAAGTGATGACGAAATTAGAAGCAATTTACGAACAGAAATCAGAATATAACAAAATGTTAATTCATGAGCAATTTTATCAGTATTCTTATAGTGCCAGTGATACAATGGCACAGCACGTGTCCAAGGTGGAAAGCTTAGCGAAGCAGCTACGGGAGACAGGTGAGAAAATCAGTGATACAGCAATAATGACTAAGATTCTAAGTACATTACCATCAACGTACCGGTCACTTAGACAAGCATGGTTGTCACTCGATGAGAAAAGTCAAACAATTCAGAACCTCACTTCTCGCCTGGTAGATGAAGAAGCGAGTCTTGGCAATGACACAAGTAGTAGTGAGACAGCACTAGTAACAACAAAAGGAAATTCTAAATTTAGAAATGGAAATAAACAGAACACTTCAAATGATCAGAGACCAGGTCATAGATTCATATGCTACAATTGCAATAAAAGAGGCCACTTCGCCAAGGATTGTAAATTTCCAAAGACAAAGAATGATAAGAAACCCAATAATATGTTAGCGTTCAGTGTTGCGATGAATGAACATGATGAAGACGCATGGATTCTTGACAGCGGAGCCTCAATGCACATGACCTTCAAGCGGAACTACTTCTGGAAGTTGAATGAGTCCCAAGACAATAATTCTGTTAAATTGGGCAACAAACAGAGTATCAAAGTATGTGGTGAAGGAACTATATTGATAGACAAACTGGTTAATGGTACATGGGAGAGATGTAAACTTGAGAACGTTCTATATGTACCTGATTTGCGAAGAAATCTGTTTTCAGAAGGTGCTGCCACTAGGAAAGGATATATGATAATGAAGAGTTGTAAAAATGCAATGATTATGAAAAATAATGTTGTGGTTATGAGTGCACATCTAACAGAAAACAACTTGTATGAATTAGATGTCAAAACAATCAAACAAGAAGATTGTAATGTTGTGCAAACAGATGTAAAAGTTTGGCATGAAAGATTAGGACATCTGAATGTCAAGGAGCTTAAAAATATGTGTAAGCAAGGTGTGATTTCGGTTACATTGAGTGGAAATGAGGAATTTGTTTGTGAAGCGTGCCAGTATGGTAAGCAAGCAAGACACCCCTTTTTGAAATCTACCCGAGGTCCAACACAGCCAGGTGAAATTGTTTACAGCGATGTGTGCGGCCCTATAGAAGAACCTTCTGTGTCGGGTATGAGATATTTTGTATTGTTCAAAGATGGAGCTACAAGTTATCGTCATGTTTACTTCATGAAGCATAAGAGTGAAGTCTTTCAATATTTTCTGAAGTACAATGCAATTGTGAAGAACAAGTTTCAGCGTGATTTGCGCATAATTCATACAGATAATGGTTGTGAATATGTGAACCGAAAATTTACGTCATTTCTTGAAAATAAGGGAATTACGCATGAACGTACTGCCCCGTATACCCCTCAACAGAACGGGAGAGCAGAAAGAGAAATGCGTTCTATTATGGAAACTGCAAGAACAATGTTATATGCAAAAAATATTCCCTTGAATATGTGGGCAGAAGCTGTCAACTGTGCCACATATTTGTTGAATAGAAATACATCAAGCCAGACAGGTGATGTTACGGCATATGAATTGTGGCATGGAGTTAAACCAAACTTGCAACATATCAGAATATTTGGATCAATCGGTTATGTACATGTACCAAAAGAAAAGCGAAGAAAGCTTGCCAAGAAAAGTGCTAAGATGTTGCTAGTAGGATATGACCATGATAATTACAGGATGTATGATATAAAAACAAAGAAGATTACAATATCCCGGGACGTGAAATTTGATGAATGTAGTAATCCAGAAGAAAAGCAAAGTGTCGTAGAAGTGACAGCTGAACAAGAAGATCATTCTACGAGGACTACTCCGCAGAATGAGCTTCAACAAGGCGATAAATCTGACGAAGATAGTTCAGATGATAGTATGAAAAGTGTAGAAGAAATGGATGAAACTTATGTCCCTCCAAGACATATATGTTTGGAACAGGAACAACAGAGAAATGTCACACTACGTCCACGTCGAAATAACAACCTGGAAGTTAATTACACAGAATTCGAAATACCTAATACTTATGAAGAAGCAATGAATAGTCCAAATTCTCAATTATGGAAGAAAGCTGTGGCTGAAGAGCTTCAGTCACATAAAGAAAATCAAACTTGGATATTAACTGATAGAGCGAAGAAGAAACCTGTGTCTTGTAAATGGGTATTCACGATAAAGAAGAATAAAGATGGAGAAATAGTACGATACAAAGCACGACTGTGTGCACGAGGGTTCACACAAGTCAAGGGCTTAGATTATAATGAGACTTTTTCCCCCACTAGCAGGTATGACTCCATCAGGGTACTCCTCAGCATTGCTGCGAGAGATGGACTGGCGATTGAGCAATTTGACGTTAAGACGGCCTTCCTATACGGTGAGCTTTCTGAGGAGATATACATGGAGGTGCCAGAGGGGTTGGAAACACAGTCAGATAAAGTATGTAAGTTGATTAAATCTATCTATGGTCTTAAACAATCATCCAGATGTTGGAATGAGAAATTTTGTTCTTTTCTTGATATTTGTGGTTTCAAGCAATGTCCTTCTGATAACTGTGTGTTTATAGGATATTTTAAAGACATAAAAGTAATATTAGTTCTCTACGTTGATGATGGATTGTTGCTATCTAGAAGTAAAGTTGTGTTATCTGAAATATTGAATATGCTTAAACAAAAATTTGAAATTAAGATTTTAAATGTTAATTCATTTATTGGTATGGAAATAAATAAAGAAAAAGATTGTATAAGCATAAGTCAAAGACAGTATATTGAAACAATGATCAATAGATTTAATTTGTCAGATGCAAAAAGTAGTAATACCCCTGCAGATGTAAATGTACATTTAACTAAGAGTACAAGTAATGAGTTGATTAATTTCCCTTATAGAGAAGCAGTGGGAGCATTGTTATTCTTGTCATCTGTATCTAGACCTGATATAGCATATGCTGTCAATGTTGTTAGTAGATATGTCAATAACCCAGGTCCTTCACATGTTACAGCGTTGAAAAGAATCTTGCGTTATTTAATTAATACTAAAGATATGTGTATTGTGTATCAGGATAATATTGCATTAGTTGGGTACTCCGACTCTGACTTTGCCGGTGACTTGGACACTAGAAAATCTAATACAGGTTATATATTTTTAATGAATGGAGGTCCTGTTACTTGGTCTAGCCGTAAACAAAATACTGTGGCATTATCGACAACTGAGTCTGAGTACATGGCTGCCAGTGAAGCTACTAAAGAAATTTTATGGCTTAGGCAATTTCTTTGTGATATTGAGGAACCACAAGACTTAATTACACTAAACATAGATAACCAGAGTGCAATTAGGTTAATAAATAACCCAGTTTTTCATAGAAGAAGCAAGCACATAGATATAAGATATAATTTTATTCGAGAGAATGTTGCAAAGAAAATTGTAGACATTAAGTATGTTGAGAGTTCACATCAATTAGCTGATTTCTTAACTAAAGCTTTGCCTGTAAATAAGTTTAATTCTAATAGAGATAAGATATTGAGAAATGTTTGATGTGGCTAATGTTTAATAAGTTTGTTTGAAGAACAACATGATTGTTTATTTTCTTGTAGTAGGTATTAAAGTAGAGATGGAATTGGAAGAGAAGTAGTAGAGTCACTTAACATTATATACTTTATAAATTTAAGTGGGAGTGTTAAGTAAATAAATTTATAAAGGTATTTCTATTTCATAAGTGTCTCTGTAAACTCTGCTGGGCTAACAGTCCTTATAAACTTCTTGGTTATGTTTACGTTTTATGCCGGTGGTGGCGTTGTTGTGTTACTTGTCATTCCTTCCTGTGAAAATTCGTATTAGAACAAAATAAATAAGTATTGTGTTTTATAGAAATCTGGGTTTGGTTTTATTGAAATATTGCCCAAACCCATTATCAACGTTAAATAATATTTGTAAGTGAACCTTGACGAGATTATTGCCAAGTTCAGAGAATGCCGTCGACCTTTCACGCACTGAGTGGGCTGCGTATCCGCGACACAATTTGGACATCCTACACAACTAATAAAAAATTATATCCATTTGTTTACGGCAATAATGTCGTCTGTACATTCATTCACCAAAAAGCGTGGTGCACAACCTGAGATGGCAATATAATGTATTACTTTTTCATTCGTAATGAGTTCCTTACATAATGTTAGTGTTTTATGAACGGGTTAATAAATTTGCATCAGTATGATGGCAACTGGCCATCTCCTTTAATATGGACCAATTATAAATTGCAAAATAAAGATGTACCCATGATATGACCCATCTTATATGGCAGAATTATGTTAAATTGGGTCAAGGAAACCTAATTATCAACTGTACTGCACACTTTATACAACAGATCACTCTTTTAAATCATGTGGATCTATTGAAAAAAAAATGTGTCCTTATATTCAATTCATATTATTCCATTTCAGAAAGTCGAAAACGGCGACCTAAACTGGATAATCCCAGGCAAAATGCTAGCTTTCTCCGGTCCCCACCACCGTTCCCGGCTAGACCGGGGCTACCCCCTCCACAGCCCGGAACATTATCACCAGTACTTCCGAACACACCACGTCACGACGATCGTACGACTCAACAAGAAGTCGTACGACGCCCGTCAGTTCACCGCGCATGGATTTGAACACCGGGAGTTGTTCTTTGTGGATGGCTCCGTACCTTCGGATTTGATTGTGAACCGGTTTATAAGGATCACTGAAGCCGCGAAGGGTGCTGTTGCTGTACATTGTAAAGGTGAGAACTTGCTTTGAAACTAGCTTTAGACCGCGGCTTCGTTCATGGCAAAGAAAATAAATCGATAACGAATCAATACTTTCATATCGAATATTTCACATCCGAACTTATTAGCTATACATAGCAGCTCGCAATAGGACCTATTAATATAAGTAGTCATTTTTACCCGTGGTGCTAAGTAACTAGGCTTCTCCCAGTTGTAATGTCCCTTTGTGCCTATTAGCCTTGTTTTGTTCTGTCTCCTGCTTGACATGTAAAGAAGTGCAAACGTATTTTTCCTACTTCTCCACTATTCTGATTAATTTCGTTGCAGTCAGGTAAATTCATTCTCCGGGACACGTCTAGCTTCATTGTCTCGGCGCTTTTCTGGTGGATGCCACTGTTGATTCTGGCTTTTAGGAGTTTAGAGGTTTGGGATAAGTGTAGTGGGAATGTCCAAATAAAAAAAAAACTTTACGTTAGACTTCGAATACTTAGAAATAAAATTAAGTACCTAATTTTATTCACTTGTAGTGCTATAGAATTTGTATCCCTACTTGTCCTGCAAAATAGGAAGTGTCAAAGACCAGTCGTTTCGAAAGTCTGTCTTACGAATTTAACGTTCAGAAATGCTAATTTTCAGCCCAATTTCATTAAAACAGTTTTTATTATATGTAACAAATTGTTTCCTTTGATTTTCAGCGGGTCTCGGTCGTACAGGCACACTAATAGCTTGCTACCTGATGAAACACCACGCGTTCACTGCGCGGGAATCGATCGCGTGGCTACGCATCTGTCGGCCTGGCTCTGTCATTGGACATCAACAGTGGTTCCTTGAGAAGTGAGTATTGTATTTGTAACGAAACTACGACAAAATATGCCCATAATGCAGAGGCCACAAAGACGGTAAATGCCGTTAATGGTAAGCGTCCACAGGTCCGCAGCGTACGTATCGTACGCATCGCATCAAACGGATTTCTGTGTCGGCAGCGATCGGATTGCCGACGCGAGTATCAGCAATCGGATTGCCGATGCCACCTTCATCGCCTCCACTGATCGGCATTCCGTATGACGTCACCGGTACGCATCGCATTAAGGCATTGCCGATGAGTCGTCCGCACGATGCGGATCAGTGGACGCAGTTGTATGAGTTTTCATACAAGGCAAACTAAAATCCGTTACGTACGATACGGCCGATGACGACCTATGAACGCACACCTTTTATATCGCAATATTGGACTTTAAAAAATAATTTATTGAGTATTATAAGTATACATGTTATGGCGTGACTGTACGCCATACTAGCATTTGTACCGTACGGAAATCGAAACCGCGACACGTTCAACAGCAATTGATTTTCATATTATAGATTCTAAATATTGGTCTCATTTGTTCCAGCGTCCAGCCCCGTATGCACGCAGAAGGCGAGTCGTACCGTCGTCGTCACAACATCACGTCCCTGCCCGTGTTCGAGCGCGGGATCTATGCAGAATTGCCCGAGCACGAGGACACCACGGACGGGCCAGTCGACAACAAGCCTGTCTCGCTACAAACCATACTGCATACCAGCAAGATTGCCAATAATAAGGTAAGTCTGGATACTGTTGCGTTTGCCGGATACTGTAGGAGAGGGGCCTAACTCGCCGTCCGATAATGGACCATGCCCGGGTCGACGGCGCGTCGTGTTACACGCGAGCTACAAAGAGCTTTCAGCAATCTGATGGAGCCCTCTTTATTGGGCCAAAGCCTGCTGGGCTCGCGGGACTGTCTTATCAGGTAACTGTGACACTGGAATGTTAAGGGCTATTGAAAGATTTTAGTCAGTGCAAGTCTGACTGTCCCTCTCGTCTCGCCCTGGGCAGGAAAAGACGTTTGATGATATTACCACAACAAAAAAAAAAGGGCAGTAACCTTTTTTTTTTGTTGTTGATCTACTTAGAGAACATTAGACCTGACTTACCCTAAACTAAGTGGTGTGTCAATGATGCCGGTTACTCTTCATCATCCTGTATTTATTCTATACTACTTATTTGTAATATTAAAACAAATACGGAGGCCAATTGAATGAGTTAGTAAAATTCTACAGGTGCGCCCAGAATTATTTAAACAAAGTATAATAGTATGTATGTTATTTAGCGATATCTACTGTATATTCGAAAAAAAATATACTAATCATATACCACTTTTTCCTTGCAATAAATAACTAATCAAAAAATTCTATTACAGTTGGACAACGCGCACGTGCTAAACGCGAACGAGCCGGACTCAGAAAACAACGTGACCGCAGTGATCGGCAAGTACAAGACCACACCCACACCCATGCTACCCACAAAGACAGTATTCGCGCCCAAAATGAACTACATGATGCCCACGAACAACATACGCAACGCCAACAACACTAATTTAAAACAACCACCACGAATTATTAATTCTACGATAAAATCTCATTACGCGTCAAAAACTTCCACCTTTCCCCCAACTAGAAGTGCCAATTCTACTGCAAATAAATTGTCAAGTGGTGTAAAGCCTTTTACTGGCAAAAGCAGCTTTCATGGGCAAAGAGCCAATCTTGCTCGCCCAGCGCTGGGATATACACACGGCGCCAGCCCTCTCAAAACTTTCACGAGGAAAACAGTCACTGTCAGCAAAATTGGCAACAATGATAGCGCTGTTGTTACCACTTTAAACAATGTAACTTCAACCTTATCAGCGCTGACAGAAAACTGCCATTTGAACGGCAAAAACCGTCTCCCGTCTGAGCCAAATCTCAAATCAGTCGTCGCGGCCAAACCTGCTAACTCAAACTTAAACGCTCGAAAGAAACTAATAGTCAGATCTAATTCTAGCTCCCGAAAGAAACTTCCAAAAAGTAATTTATCTAAAACTGGTCTCGAATCAACACAAGATCTATCTTCTAGTGATACTAACGTCACTAATATCTCAGCGGATTCTCTCGAAGCCCCGTTTAGATTTAGACGGAAAAGGGACAAGTCGAACAGTCCAGAACCTATGGACTGCATCAGTAATTCTGTGATCACAGCGGACGTTACCCCAGACAACTTTGAAGAGACGAATAACTCTCAAGGAAATAAATTGTATAAGATAAAGGCGTTGCGGAAGAAATGCCCCGCGTTTGGAGTCAGTTTGCTGAAGAAAGACGGTGTTCAAACTCGGTCGAGTAGTTGTGCCAGTAGCTCGACCGTCAAGAAGAAATGATCTCTGTGAAAAACCCCGACAACTAGCAAGTAGTTCGTGTGTAGACTAGAATTTTTAACGATGTGCATAGCACACGATGATGTTGTATCTGTGTAAATTTTTACTTTTGATGAATTTGTTTAGATGCTTCCTAACAATTTTTTAACAATCGACTGAACTTTTTTATTAAACTCATATCAAGTTTAAAATAATATCTCTGCTATAAAAGACACGTATGTCTAAACAAATTTATCAATGTTTTTGATGTCTAGTTGTTTATGCTACTCGACCCCGCAGAAAGCGAGCCTACTATATAATCTCATTAGTACTAATATAGTACAGTTAGCTGTGGTCGATTGATTGACTAGTGATGTGGCCGGAGATATGATATAAGATATATATTTAGATATTTGTTGATATATTTGCGTTATATTTTTGTTTTTGGCATTTTTCGTCCGTCTTGACATACGCTCTGTATGTAGATTAGTGTTCACTGGAATATATTTCCTACAACATAGTTGAAAATATATATTGTACTTATTTATATCAATAGTTGAATCTGAGAGTCACCGACGCAGAATCAGCTTCAGCCGATCACTAGACTTGTATTAGTCCAAAGCAAGCAAAATGGCGTCTTTCATCGTCATTACTACATCGACATATGGGTCTTTCTGATCGACTCAAATTGATTCTTAGTCGATAATCGTGTTCACTTCATTATATATTTTTAAAATGTCCCTATAATGGGTGCTCCCACATCTATCGACGCGGAATCGGCTTTTTCCGTCGCCCTTTCTCTTTCTGTCGCTTAGAACTGCCATTTGCTAGACCGAGACAATGCGATAGCACGCGGCCGGCTCGACGATTCCTCCGCCTGCTATCGCATTTTGCTTTATGTCTCGGTCTAGCAAATGGCAGTTCTAAGCGACAGAAAGAGAAAGGGCGACGGAAAAAGCCGAATCCGCGTCGATAGATGTGGGAGCACCCTTATGTGTAACATTCACATGGAGTGTTATAACAAACTACAGATTAAATATAAGCTTAAAACCATGACATTAGGCAATCAGTTGATCAGTGTAGTTTTAAGAAGAAATATTTTTGTAGTTTGTAAAGTAATAAGTGATTACAGAATGCCATTTTCTTTAGCTTTTATTGAGCCTCTTGTTGTTTAGAGTTATCGATCGGTTGAGTGTTTCTTTTTGTTATTGGCGAGTGAACATTATTAAAAATATACAGGCTGATTTTAAATTCGCTGACGATACTTTGTGAGAGTAAATAAAATTATTCGTGATTAGCAACTATTATTTAACCGCAAAAATCTAATTAATCGCGTCAGATTAACGAAAAACATTGAATCCATTTTTTTTTTCTTTTGTTGAGTAAACGAAAACTGTCTGAGATACGACCCTTTTTAAAATTCACAATTCTTACAGAGTTCTGAAGTCACGCTCGGGTTTTGATGCGTTATATATCTTTGACAATATTCATCAATTTGACAAAATGAAACGCATTTATTATTTTTTCAAAACTGTAAATAACGTACTAAGTAAATTTGCAAATTTTGTCGCAAAATGCCTATTGAGTATGTGGAACCGTGTCCACGTAGCAAAAAAAAACTGTCTCATACATTGCTCACAGTTTCTTATTGTATTTTGTATGAAAAAGCAAATTCTCTATGCCTTACGAGTATAGTTTTATACTAAAACTCATTCACAATAAGTTTTAACCCCACAAAAATCTCCAGCGAATTTAAAATCACCCTATAAAAAACAAATTGTAATATAGCTACTTTAATACTTGCAATTATTTTAACTATTAATGCTTGATGTACACTGAGATTTGGTTTGTGCAATATAAAGTAATTTTATATGAATTAGAGGACAAAAATTACCTGAAATTGCCTTGGATATATTTACTACATACTCATATAATATACCGCTACGAGTCTTAGATATACACACACTTGATAGTTTTTATTGAAATAGTATATAAAAAATAATATACAAGGTCAATTTAAGTTAGCTAGCGTAACTTTGTAGACGAGAACATGATCTAACAAAAAAGTTATTTTCGCTGTTTCTTGAAATATAAAAAATTAGTATAATAACGGCATGATCAACGACGATATAATACTAGACTCGTAATAACAGGCGACCGATGTCTGCCAACACATTAGGCAAAAAAGTCTTATATTCGTCTCATTTCGACCAATCCTGTGAGCCGTAATCATACGTTGAGACAGCACAGACCTTGAGTTAGCCAATCACAACGCAGTACCCCGTCCCCCTCGCTTACGTAGTACCTCAGCAACTTGGCAGAATAGTTTGTGTTCTTTAGATCGTGCATGCGGAGTCTAGTATTAAATCGTCGTTGGGCATGATAGACGTAGTGGTTGAGCCATTGGTTACGTGTCGCGAGTTCGATTCAGTACGAAACAAATATTAGTACGGCGTAGTTGTTCTGGGGCTGGTTGTTTGTGCATTTAAGAGCAAACAAGTCAACATTTTTTCCATAGAAACTTCGTTGGGGTTTTACTCCATTAATTGACAAAGTACATCCAAAATTAAACATGGTATCGTTTTGTCTCATTATTAATTTTGTCTGTACGGAAGCAGAATTGTAAAATATGAAGCTATTAAAAAGTTACGAGCTTCTAAAGATTCGTTTTTTTGCTAATTTTAACACAACTTTAGGTGTAAATTAGAAGCTAAAGAAGCAACAAATTTCCAAAACGAAGTCCGTACCGACACAGCAAATTTATCGAAGAATTTAATAAATTTTATTTGAAATTAATTGGTGTAGTGGTTTTTTCATAAAACCCCAACAGCCAAAGGCTTTTTCGTATTTTTTTACGCGCGCCTTTTACTCTGAATGATCGTGCATCTCACTGAATAAGTTTTCCCCTGTTTTCTCCACGGGGGGATGACGCTCGCGCACACATGAACAATATGGCTCGATTTCCGGTGAAATATCATGGTTTTTGAACATGCCTGCCAGTGAGTTCGAGCTCGCGACTAGCGCCGCCTTAAGTGTTTTCCACGACCCATAATAATTCCGAGTATGTGGGCAGCGTTTAAAGTTTTTTTTTTTTTTGTTTTATCGTGTTTTGATATCGATACTTCTGCATTTTTGCTACATAATTTAATTTGACCTTGTATAATTTTATACAACATAGTATTAGTCTTTACAATCCACAAGCACTTGTAATGTGACTCTTATGCCATCGGTATAAGGTCTAAAATGCATTACACGTGTTAGTGTGTTGTAAAAACTATATTTCTTAGTGTGCATTGAGTAAAGTATATGAAGGTTATGTTTGAAACGTTGTCACAAAGATGGTAGCTTCATGTTGACATTGATTTGTTAATGTTAGTGTAGAATGTATGAAATGTTTATACGTTTTTGGTATCTGCGCCACTGCTGGCGATTAGCGAGAAGCGATTCGAGCGTTGGCAACTACGAATTGTTTCACAGTAGCAGCTACAGTCTAATATTTTTTTCTTGAGCGAGATACACGATAGTTACTCGATAGTTAGTTACAGTAGCAGCTACAGTCTAATATTTTTTTCTCGAGCGTGATACTCGATGGTTACTCGATAGTTAGTTACAGTAGCAGCTACAGTCTAATATTTTTTTCTTGAGCGAGATACTCGATAGCTAGTTACAGTAGCAGCTACAGTCTAATATTTTTTTCTTGAGCGAGATTCTCGATAGTTAGTTACAGTAGCAGCTACAGTCTAATATTTTTTTCTCGAGCGTGATACTCGATGGTTACTCGATAGTTAGTTACAGTAGCAGCTACAGTCTAATATTTTTTTCTTGAGCGAGATACTCGATAGCTAGTTACAGTAGCAGCTACAGTCTAATCTTTTTTTCTCGAGCGTGATACTCGATGGTTACTCGATAGCTAGTTACAGTAGCAGCTACAGTCTAATATTTTTTTCTTGAGCGAGATACTCGATAGCTAGTTACAGTAGCAGCTACAGTCTAATATTTTTTTCTTGAGCGAGATACTCGATAGCTAGTTACAGTAGCAGCTACAGTCTAATATTTTTTTCTGGAGCGAGAAACTCGATAGCTAGTTACAGTAGCAGCTACAGTCTAATATTTTTTTCTTGAGCGAGATACTCGATAGCTAGTTACAGTAGCAGCTACAGCCTAATATTTTTTTCTTGAGCGAGTTACTCGATAGTTCTCGCTTCGTCAGCGGTGGAGCAGAAACCTTTAGATGAAAACTAACTATAAAATAGCGTTTGTTTAGTCACATTATATGTGCAGTTGCGGTCAAAATATTATGTAAAACTTCTTCACCCTACCTTTGCCTTTTGTAAATGTAACGGTGGGAATCTCAAAACATTCGACGATTTTTTGTTACCCGACAGTTGTTAGTGATACTACACAGGATATCTGGATTTTAGGTTTCGGGAGGCAACACTTAAGCCGGAAACACATTATATAACACGCCACGCGACGCTACGTGTCAACACCCGATTTGCAGTGAGCGCGTGTCGTCGCGTCGGGTGTTCATAGTGTGATTCTGGTCATAGAAAACAATACATTTGATTTGACCCAACACGCATCACGTTTCGTCGGGTGTAAATAATGTGTTTCCGGCTTAAGAGCTGAATTTTCCATATCTGAGGCATTAAAATAACGGTTTGACATATTTTCCATAGATAAGCTGTCAAACCGCCATTTTTATTCCTCAGATAAAAGTTATCCGACTATTGAAAAGTCAGCCCTTAATACAATTATGTAGATACTAGCTGTTGCCAGCGGCTTCACCCGCTACAACTCGAAAACTATCCCACGGGAACATAAAATCGGGATAAAAACTATCCTATGTGTTATTCCAGATTATAAACTATGTGTGTACCAAATTTTAGCCAAATCCGTTCAGTGGTTTTTGCGTGAAAGAGTAACAAACATCCATACATCCATACTTACAAACTTTCGCCTTTATAATAGTAGTAGGATTACTAGTTCATCTTAGCTTCCTTAATTAAGTCTGACACCATACAACATTTCAGACACTAAATTGAAAAGAAAAAGATCTGAAATTTCAGCGCAAGCGATCCGAACGTGATTTTACGATAGTATATTTTATACCGATCGATGCGTGTCGAATGGAAGTAGAATGTGGGTTGATTATATTTTTAGTTCGTATTTTGTGACTCGAAAAATAGAGTAAATCGTCTTTTATTTTGTAATAGTTGATGCCAGTAGAGTTGTTACTCATTTGTTTCACTAAATATCATAAAAAATCTGTATTTTGCTTGTTACTGTTTCTATATTTTATTATCATTACCTTTTTATCTCCTATCTCAATTTCTGAAAACTGTGATGGAGCGTAATTATTTCTGTTCATATATTATTTCTATATTATATTTTGACCGAAACTGTAATATAACAGAGCCTATCAGAAGTTCCATGAAACTGTACGAATTTACAGTATCATATCAGATTTGTACATGCTTGTGTGTTGTGCTCAAACTGTAAGCTTCTATAATAACTTTTTAGTGCCTACAAATCGATTTGTTTCTTAGTCGATTAATCGAATACGGTTTTTCGATTATTCGATTACTGTTACTCGATTTATTCGATGACTGTTACTCGATTATTCGATTACTTTCACTCGATTATTCGATTACTGTTACTCGATTATTCGATTACAGTTACTCGATTATTCGATGACTGTTACTCGATTATTCGATTACTGTTACTCGATTATTCGATTACTGTTACTCGATTATAGTCGATTTGTAAGCACTAAGTGTTACTAGTATAATAAATTACTGTTGAATGTTGTGGAGACTGTTGTCTGTGCCATTTTTCTTAAAAGTATTATTTAAATAGTCTGTACTTACAGTTCGATTTCTATATATTTTCTTTGAGGAGTGACGACACCTATCGACTTATTATCGAAGCGAAAAGTTCGACGCATTGTCGAAACTAAGTGAATGTTACCTCCCTTTCGCTTTTATACATGATTATCAATCTATTTACAATCGGTTCAAGCTGTTTCCACGTCTTGTGTGGTTACTCTCGTATTGTTGTCTTGTTATTTTAATTATTAAAAATCAAAGTTATTCTCGTCATTTCGTCTAAACTTTTTTGTCGCTTTTCTGTGCCATTAATTTTAAATCAATATAAATATTGCAATGAAATTGTAAGTACAGTAAACAGAATGAAATGTAATAATACGCTTTCAAGGTGCGGCAGCTAAGAAATGTGAATTTTATATTAAACTAAAAATATTAGTAATTGATATTTTGTTGTTCTGCTATCTAATTTTAATAACTTGTAAATATAATATTATTTGATTTTAGTATTAATTTTTAAAAATATCTGAATTGAATTTATTGAAGGCATTTTGTTTGATTGCTGAATATTAATTGTGTCATTTTATAGTGTATTTTAAAGTTTTATTTCATATTAATTTTATCAATCAAAATTTATTGAATGTCATAAGATCCAAAATAACTTGTTTCCTTAATTTTAATAATATATTCATGCCTTTTGGCTATGAAACACACCTTTTAAGATAAAACATTTTTACTTGCAACACATGTGTTTTTATTCGTAAGGGAAAATATTTGCAGCTAGCAGTATAATTAAATGAATGTTATATTTATTTAAGGATGCCAAGCAAAATTATATATTTCGTTATTTTTTTTTTGTGATCCTATGACAGAAAATAGCTATGGTGCATTGCAATTTGTTTTAGCAATCGTTATTTTTTTAAATCACAATTATTGACTATAAACTTGGATTAATCGACGCACGCTATCTATTTTACAGAATTTATTGTTTATATAATTGCATGTAGAATTTATTTTATTATGGCATCTTTTATTGATAACTTTTTTTGTTTTCTTATTTATCTTTTATTTTTATTTTCTATTCTATCCATAAAATGACGTCTATTAATCCAATTTTTTCATCAAATAGGCGAAATATTATAATTTGTAAGACTTGTATTTTTATTATTGAGGATATTTTTATAAAGGTGTGTTGGTGCGCGGGAGTGGATCGGATCAAGGGACCAGAGCGTTGTAGTAATACAAAATGTATCGTCATTGTTTTGCAACTGTTGTCTAGATATAGTTTAAAATATTAATTATGTTGTGATCATGTGATCTAATCAGTTACTAATGTAATGCACTATTTACCTTTAGGTATATTTGTATATAACCGAGGTAACACCATCGTTACATGGTGTACAACTGCTTGTGCTTAATAAAAATTAAAAAGATATATTCCAATTTATTTTTTTGTTGTTTTATTTACAATATTTATAACAGAAGGTGAAAGGACAAAAATGAGGAAGGCGGATTATCCTAATTTATAGGTATTTAATACCAGATACATAAATAGTAAGTAGTCACTACATTTGACGTATTTCGTCAGTTGTAACAAATTTTTATGACTTACAAAACAATATTTTTACAAGCAAAAAGTTCATTCTTAAAACAAATCAACGTTCATAAATCGAGCAATCATTGCAATAAAAAAGCATTTGTTTGTAGTACAGTCAAATTAGGTCATTTTTTAATAAAGATTGGAATAAATTCTCTGGAGAGACAAAAACATTTCTGATGATTTCGTATGAGTCAAAGATCAAGTTTAAAAAACAAATTTCATTAACCCCCCCTACGGAAAGGGGTGAAATCTGATTTTTTTTTTGTTTGGTCATAACTTACCAGAGAATACAGGTGTACTCAGCGTAATTTTTTACATGCTTTAGAACACCTCAATCTACATGATTACATTTTATTTATTTTAATCGGACCAACGCAGTGCCAGAAAAAAAAGAAAAACTAAGAAAAATTTTTTTTGGTCATTGCGGCCTCGGGGAAAACTGTGTAGTTTTGTAAACTGAGGAAAGGGATATACATTTAGACCTAAATACATTATTGATTTTGAACCCTAGTGTGACATTTACGGAAATTAGTTTTTCACGTTTTTCTGCCACTGTACTTCGGGGGAAATTTTGATTGCTTCAAAATCATCACAATCATATTAATTTGGTTTCCTTTATATTTGCACCCTATAAAAAATTAGCATTTTTTTAAGGAACATACATTTTTAGTGATAGTCAAAGAGCAATTATGATATGGAAATTCCACGTTAACTCTACATAAACTTCCAGTTATATATTTGTTATTTTTATTAGGTGCGAATGTAGTATATTTAGAATACATTGTTTATTAAAAAAAAACATGACTACAATAATTTACCCCGAAGTACAATTACAAATATTGTAAAATGCCGGTTTCCTAGGGGTGCAAAAGGGTGCTAATGTAACTAGGTGGGTGCAAAAAAAAAAGAGTGCTTATTATGAGTTTGCACCATCAGACTAATTTCCCTTGAGGCGCAAATTAAAAATAATAATTTATTAGTGTTTCTTACACCTTACACTTTTTTAGTGAAAAGTAATTATCCACCAACGGGGTATCTACATATATCTAAACATACCAAAAAAAGTTATTAATGAAATTTCAAAATTTTGGGACTTTTATGATAATACCTAATATTAAACGATGTTCCGTACATAACAGGAATAGTGCAAACTAAGAGAAAACTTATATTCATGTCTTCTAATGATTCCACAAAAAATTACAACTACACGAGTTTCTTCCAATCTTTTTGCTAATTTGACTGTACTATTGTAGCAAAATAGCAGACACATAACATGGATTCTCTCGAGCAATCGAACGGATTCGGACGAACTTACTGCTCAAGCAGTCCGTGTGAGTGTGTGTGTATGTCGATTACTGTCTAACTGCTCGAACAGTCCGTGTATCGGGTGGCCTAAGGGCGTAGACAGTAGCAAAATGCTCGATCATTTTTTTATTGATAGTGAACTAGGTCACAACTATAGTACTGGTGGCAAGCATGAAATCTTAAAGCGATAGTATTGCCACTGTGGAAACGAGTTAGCGCCAGACGACTTGTATAGCTGTCTCTTTCACACACTGGAACTAATCTTGGTAGGACTCGGGCCAATAAAATTACTGCAAATAGAATGTTAGCAGTTTGCAGCCCTGTGAGCAGGCAGATGCACGATGCACTGGGGGGGTATTACAACGTCTTATAAATAATCAGGCTTGTTCCAGTGAGTGAACGAGATGGCGCTAGACGACTTGTATAGCTCTGTCACTTTCACTCGCAGGAATAAGCCTGGTTTTAAAACGTTGTAATACTCCCCTGGTTTGTCTTTCGGCGTAAACCTATTTTGTTTATTTTTTTCTTTATGGACTGCTTATCTATCAGAACTGTAGCAAGCATAAAAACCATGAAATCTCATCATTGTTGCTGTTATAATTTAATATTTTATATATTTCTATTTTTTTTCTTTGACAGTAGTTCCAAAGCTTCGATACAAATCACAATTTTAAAGCAGTGGGAATAAAGGTTATTTTGCTTTACGCAGATTTATCAGTGTCCTAAAATCTTGCACGAAACTAAAGACTTCAATTTTACCAATGCGATGCCCAATCAAAGCAAAATAACTCTAATTGAACTGCAATGACAACTATTTTACAAAACAACACTTCAGTCTCTAGAACTCATATTGCGACACGATAACGACCAGCCTGGCGACCGCACTCCCAGCGAACATGGCGTTCTGGTACAGGGACATGGTGAGCTCCAGCTCCACCACCTGAGGACCTTGCAGCGAGCACAGGAGGGAGATCACGCAGATGTTGCCTGAAGGACGCATGCTGGGAAAGAGGAAGAAGAAATATCAGCAAGTATTGTCTTAATTGTCTCAAACGGCTCAATTATGGGCAATCACTGAAAGATAATCTGTTTAGCGGGTTCCGTGGCCCTCGAACGGAAAGGGTAATTGACGGAACAAGGTAGATTCTTAATCAGTATGATAGGATAGACGTGGAACAGTCCCTTCCCACAGAGCGAGAGGACTCATTTAATGATTGATTGAGATTAGCGCCAAAAAAAAAGGAAAAAAAAAGTATGTCACCCACGAAAAAAGTTTGAATTGTCAAAAAAAATGAAGCTAGGCTACAGTCCCAGACACAAGGTACTCGTATATAATGGGCAAGAAACTCCATGGTCACAGTTATTATTAGTTGAGGTTTGGGAGTCTTGTGTAGAAGAATTGTTTTTCGGATTTCAGTTGTTTTTATTTTCGTAAGCATTGAAAGTTTTATTTTCAATCTTTACCGTTTTCAATCTCATACCAAAGGTTTTACCTTGGTCCGACTTTGCAGAAAGGAGGTATAATTAATTTATGCCAGTACTTACTCGAAACACCTAAGATCAGCAGGTTTGACTCCTGGAGAGGCTTCCACAGCCACCATACGCATCTCGAAGCTCACGATAGATTCCCGCCATGACGGGCCATGCATTGTGAATAAGTCCACCTGGAACGTAATTATAGCCATACATTATGAAAAGGGGAAATGCTTTCATACTAATAAACGAAAATCCGTAACTGGAATCCCAACCCTGCGCAGCGTGGTACATCCCTAGAGGAGCGGGCAGAGAGAAGTCAGGATGACGTATGTCAGCGCGGTGTGATTTGACAATACCGGCAAATTCAAGTTGCAAGATGATAATTATATTTTATTAAATAAATTGTATATTCAGTAATGATTCAGTTTTCCATTAAATAAAAAAAATATGAAAGATCACAGGAACAGTTAAGTGACCGTCTGTTTGAAGCCGGGGAATTGCTGGATTTGGTGAAGGAAAATGCAGAGAAATATGAGTCACTGGCAAATAATCTCCCTTGCAACTGTGCCATTAAACCACCTCCCACTCAGCCCCAACTTAACTTGACAGCTCTTCCAGCAAAGACTTATAATCAAAAGAGTAAAACTATAATTTTTAGTGACGAGTTAGGGTCAGGCTTTGGAAAAATATTACATAACTACCTAAGCCATAGTTTTACCAACCATTGTTATCATAATATAAGTTTTAAACAAATGATAAATAGAATTACTAATTCAAATCTAGAGGACTGTTCTTCTATAGTTCTCCTTTTAGGAAATAGCTTAACTGTAACAAAAAAGGACATAGTGGATGGTGTGGACTCCTTACTGAAGTTAAACATAGGAAAGCTGATGTTGTGCGCTTTTCCTTACTCTGATAGTTTAAATGCCCGTTTTCACCAGTAGCCCCTAATCAGTCACATAAGTAAGGTTCCCTTATCTTAGGGGACCCTTCAAATCATCCCCTTACCTAAATTCTGTTTCACCATCCTAAGGGCTACGTAGGTAAGAGTCCCCTAGTTAGGTAACGTATAGTGCGGAGGTACTGCGGAAACGCTTATCGATAAACTATTCGAGTAAACGATTTTATTGATATTTAGGCTAATAAACAAGATATAACACGTAATTTCACTCAGTTTATGTGGAACTAGTAGGGTCTGCACCTTTTAAATATTAGATAAATAATAAAAAGATAAAAAATTACTTTTTGGCTGTATGGCGAACGCCATTGCCTAAAATTCGCAGTGACATTTTGAAGTTACGTGACTACTGTCAACTTGCAACGTAAACCGTTGATTCATTAAACGGACTAGAATGACATTTTGTTTGTTTGTTGCGTGATTGCGTGTTCTTTTTCTTTGACGGTTTAAACAGTATTTTGTTACTTATCAATAATAATGGCAGAAAAGAGGAAACGTGGACAAAACTTTTCACTCGAAGATAAAGATAAGTTGATAAAGTTACTGCTCAATCACAAAGACACTATTTTAAATAAAAAGACAGATGGGGCCACAAATGAGGCGAAAAACAATGCGTGGATATCCATTACAAATTCTTTTAATTCTACATCGAACACACACAGGTATGAGAAATATACGTTCCCTATGTATATTGTTCCATAAGTACTTATTACATAAATTACTCATAACTATTTATTTGATAACAAGTTAAACACATACAACATTTAAGCTTAAAATCTAGCCACTAACTCCTAAATTTGTATTTTTTTTAGAAACAAGGAGTCTTTGATGAAAATGTGGGAGAAATTAAAAAGCGAGAGCAAAAAATATTATGCTCAAATAAAAAATAACACCACACAGACCGGAGGTGGTCCATTAATTTTGAAAATTGACCCTGTACTGGAACAGGTGTGTTCTATTCTTGGCCGAGGGTGTACAGGAATATTAGGGGTACCAGATTGTGATAATGACTCTGAACCGGAGACAAAAAAGTTGCATGTAAAAGTGGTTTGCCCTCAAAATGATTCATGGCAAACTGCGGAAGAAGCAAATGTGCAAGGAAGTGAAGCACCGATAAACTTGGAGGTATATTTATGTTGCTTTCATAAACTTCTTCATCATATTAAAGTTGTTGATTTTATAGCCTACATTTTATGAAAAAAAATATTTTTCAGATACAAAGAGAAGAACTATCAGAAAAGACCCAGCCGCAAATACATATATGTCTCAATACTGATGACAACCTAGCCGAAGAACCTAAGGCTGATGTAAGTGGAAAATACTGTTTGTTCTGAATAACTTTCCATAAATTGATCTATATGTACATAAAAACATAATTATTTTTATTTTATTTCTTAGAATATACAAGAACTTCAAAAGTTGCCTACTAATAAAACACCATTGTGGTCACGAAGGCGGCCACATATATCAAGTTATAATGAGCGGACTGAGGCAACTTCGTCAGTTTCCTGCAGTATACAAAATGTATATAAAAGGAAGGAAACTGTTGAGGACCTAAAGGAACAGATATTAAGGGAGGAGTTGGAATTCAAAAAAAAGTTGTATGATTTACAATTGCAAGCAGCAACCAAAGAAGTTGAAATTAAAACTGCAATTTTAGATCAAATAAGAGGTAAGTCTTTATTAATTTTATTATACTGTAGGTACACTTAAACTTAAAATTACAGACTATCAAAGTATTGAGTCATTTGACTTCTTTGGAATCCATAAACAGGATCACTTATAGTAGTCGGGGGACGGGGAATTTGACCATTGTTAATTAGTTCTTCTAAATTTGGAATAGAGCCGTCATTTATAGGTTCACATTCTTTACGAATTATACATATGTTATGTAAAACACAACATGCCAACATGACATGGATAGATGTTTCCAATCGCAGTCTGATACCCACTGCTAGCACTGGAAATCGTCTTTTCAGGACTCCATATTGCCGTTCGACTACATTTCTTGTTTTAATGTGTGCTTCGTTATACTTTTGCTGACCATGGGTTACAGGATTTAGATATGGAGTCAGAAGATGGCTCTGAAAATATTTAAATCATGACTTCATTTCTTACTTGACTGGGCGTTTGGCCCAGAGGTCCCCTGCCTGTTTTTAATTATGTAAATTTATCAGTTACTTTGCAATATCGCAGAAATTTTATTAATAAATCCTTTATTTGTTTCAGGTGGAGGCTTTCCTTTAAATAATTTATTTGGGGTTCAAAATGGAAAAAAGGATTAAATTTGACTTTCTTACTTAAATAAAATCATTAGTTTTATTTTTACCTTTAACGGATATCCACTGTCTCCTAACAAATAATTTCCTCTGTAGTCACCTCTTTCAAACCTAGAATACCTACGACTACTTTGGTAAATGGTAGCATCATGGGTTGATCCCGGCCAGCGTGCCACCACGTCTGTTATCAACAATTTTGCAGTACTTATTGTTTGCATATTAATAGACATGTAGCCTTTTCTGTTTCGAAATAGTTCAGCATCATCTCCTCCTAAAATTTGCAACAAATGTAATTAAGTTTCTAGTTCATACAACTAAATAAATCAGAAAACGAAAGGATAACCAACCTGGCGATTGAATTTTTATGTGTGTACAGTCTATACACCCTAAAACATTCGGAAATCTAGCTATTCTGTAAAATTCTTCTTTTACTATTTGTTGATCTTCTTGAGTATCTGGAAATTGTATAAATTCACTTCGCAAACTCACAATAGCTTCGGACACTCTCTTTATGATTCGGCTGCAAGTAGAAATACTGATGCCGTTTAGATCTGCTATTGATAATAATTGATTGCCTGTCGCATAAAATCTAAGGGAACACAGTAGTTGGTTCATCGGTGCCACAGATTTATTTCTGTAAATAAGATACAAGTAATTAGGTACAAAGTTACATAAATACAAAATTAAGTAAATAGCTACCTACACGTAAGTAGTAGCACGCACTTTACAATTCACTATAAAGCTACTTATATGTACTTACCTGTCATCATGGAATTCTAATAAATGTTCAATTTTTTGCAATATAAATAAAACACTCTCCTTCGATAACCTATATCTTATAAAAAAGTCTTTGTCATCATATTTGTTAAAATCCTTCGATCTTTCACGATAAATACGAGGTCGCCTTAGCAAACTTCGGTTACTTAATAACTCTATATCTTCAATTGCTTCTAAAGCTTCATATACATCGTGGTCACTATCCATTTTTATTAACTCGTTAAATAAGAGTAATCTTGGTCGGTCACAAAATAACCTAAAAATATGTGTCACCTAAGTGTTACGGGCTCGACAATTCAACCCCTAAATTTTAAGGACCCCTTAATGCTTTAGGTGTCACTTAACCGTTGGTGCAATCAAAACTTGCGTTAGGTGCCTCTTATATTTGTTTAGGGGCCACTTAAATTTTAGGGGGTACTGGTGAAAACGGGCATAAGTGCATGTGAAAATAACCATATTTATAAGTTAAACTGTTGCATTCACATGTTGACATGTTGTCATAGTGACAAATTGTTGTTTTTTGATTCTAACAATTTTGTTAGTAGTTTTGTTTTGCATCGGAGACATTTATCTCTGTCTTGGAAATGTCGACATTTGATTGCTATGTTGATAGCATATAATATTAACCTTGCTGTTGCTGATGTATTCGATTCTAGGTTAAGTAGGTTAAGTAGTTGTTTAAGTGACGAGTCTGTGTTGTTAGGTTGCCCTAAGAACATAGTGATACATTGTTCTGTACCTGCATGCTGTACGAAGGAGGGTCTACCTAATATACCACCTGCCTTGGAGACCACTACTACTCAGGTTAGGCATTCCCTTCCTGCTGGTACACTAGACGGTCCCGTCGTGGAGATCACTCCGGATATTATTTTAAACTAGATTGTAAGACAACAGAAGAAACCTCTGCAATTAGTAACTCATTATCAGTGAACAATAAACAGGTTTCTTCTAGCAAATTAGTTAAATATAAAATAGCAAATGGAGAGCAACACACTTTAAAATTGTTTAATCAGAATATTCAAGGGTGCTCTTCTAAATTACTGGAATTAGAAATGTTTTTGGAATCAACCAAGTTTGATATTGTTTGCCTTACCGAACATTGGTTAAAAGATCATCAAGTTATGTCTATTTGTTATGATAATTATTGTGTAGTTAGCCATTTCAGTCGTAAATGTATGATACATGGCGGATCGTTAATTCTAATTAAGAAATCTATTAAATCTAAAACTAGAAATGACATTGTTGAACTGTCAGTTGAACATACCATTGAATTGTCCTGTGTTGAGCTTGATAAGCATGTTATAGTATGTGTTTACAGACCCCCAAATTATCAGAATCTACCTTTGTTTGATACTGTAATGGAAGATGTTTTAAATAAAATATGTACTAACGGTAAATCTGTCATCATCTGTGGTGATTTTAATATTAATTTATTAGAAAATAACTCCAATAGTGTTAGATTGTTGAGTCTTTTTAAATCTTTTAATTTGACACATGTTTTTATGGAACCAACTAGAGTGACAGCTTCTTCTGCCACTTGCTTAGATAATGTTTTTTGTAACTGTGATTACTTACATAAGGAAATTGTTAATAAACTGCCATCTGATCACAGTGGCCAAACAATAACGTTTTGCGCCTATAAACCTATTCAAAAAACTCAAATAAGGTATAGGCCAATTACAGATAAAAATTTAGAAAATATGAATAACACTATAGCGAGTAAATTATGTGATCATAGGTTTAATCATATAAGTGACCCAAATGAGTTCTACGCCGAGTTTTTTGGAATTTTAAAAACAGAATATAATCGTATTTGTCCACTTAAAACTAAAACTATCTGCACAAAGTTCTTATTTAGTGATTGGGCAACACCAGGAATTCGCAAAAGTAGAGATAAACTCTTCGAACTTTATGATCTTAGGAGTCATAAAAGGGATAATATTATTTTTCATCAGTATGTTGCCAAATATTCAAAAACTTTTAAACGTGCATGTAAAATAGCTAAGGCTCTTTTTATTAGTGGCAAAATTAAATCGGCTGATGATAAAATTAAAACAACCTGGAAAATTATAAATAATGAGACAGGCAGGAATAAACAGCGTAATAACGAATTCAATTTAGAAACTGCACATGGTCCTATAAACACAGACAAAGATGTAGCTCAGGAATTTGAAAAGTTTTTTTCGAACATACCTCTTAAGACTACTGAGGCATTAAATTCGTCACCAGCACTCTCTGCTGCCTTACTTAGAAATAATGTAAAGGCATGCCCGATGGAGTTTAGGTTTCGGCACACAAACCCCCAAGCAGTGATTAAAGCATTCAAAGATCTTAAAATTAAATCAACAGAAGATCTCTGGGGAATGTCTGTGAAGGCCTGTAAATCAATGATAGAAACTGTAGCGCCTTATTTAGCTTTTTTATTTAATACCAGTGTAGACCAAGGAGTGTTTCCGGATCTTATGAAGCATAGTAAGGTAGCTCCACTTTTTAAATCGGGTGATTGTAAGGAAGCTAACAATTATAGGCCTGTGTCAATTTTACCAGTTTTCAGTAAAGTGTTTGAAAAGTTAATGCTTGAACAAATGCTATGTCACTTCAATAGAAATTCCATCTTTCATGATCAACAGTTCGGTTTCACCAAAGGTCGTTGCACAACTGACGCCGGTGTTACCCTATTGAAGAACATTTTTAACTCCTGGGAGGAAGCGCAAGATGCCATAGGAATCTTTTGCGACCTCTCAAAGGCATTCGATTGCGTAAACCATGAAACGCTTTTGCTGAAACTGGAACATTATGGAATTAAAAATACAGCTCTTGAGTTACTTAAATCATACCTAAGAGATAGACAGGTTAAAGTTCAAATAAATGGTACAAACTCATTAGGAGCTAAAATGACTATGGGCGTGCCTCAAGGTTCTATTTTGGGTCCATTCCTTTTCTTAGTCTATATTAATGACTTACCCCATTTACTAAAAAATCAACCACGGATGGTGTTATTTGCCGATGATACATCGTTAATTTTTAAGATAGATAGACGTGCACAAAATCTAGACACTGTTAATGACTGTATTTCTAAGGTTCAAAATTGGTTCACTGTTAATAATTTAGTTCTTAATGAAAAGAAAACAAAATGTATTAGATTCACTTTGCCAAATGTTAGAAGTAGCGATTGCGACATTTTATTGAACGGAGAAAAATTGGATTTTACTAATCAGACAGTTTTCTTAGGAATCACGTTAGACGATAAACTACAATGGGGCCCCCATATAGCATCTTTAGCGGGGCGACTCAGCTCAGCCGCTTATGCTGTTAGAAAGATAAGACAGTTAACTGACGTCGAAACTGCGCGTTTGGTTTACTTCAGCTACTTTCACAGCATTATGTCTTATGGTATTTTACTGTGGGGCCGGGCAGCTGACATTGAATCCATTTTTGTTTTGCAAAAGAGAGCCGTCAGAGCAATTTACAAACTATGTCGCCGCGAATCTCTTAGGGAACTATTTAAAAAGATTAACATAATGACAGTGCCTTGTCAATTTATTTATGAAAATATAATGTATGTTAGGAAAAATCTTCATCTTTTTAATAAAATAAGTGATAGACATAATTTTAATACTAGAAATAAAGATAAAATTGATCAACCTTATTATAGATTGTCCAAAGTCCAAAAATCTTTTATGGGGTTCTGCGTTAAATGTTATAATAAAATACCTAGTGAAATTTTAACTCTAAATGAAAGAAAGTTTAAAAGTCACATAAAAAATACACTTAGTAAACAAGCATATTATAAATTAGAAGATTATATCCAAGATAAAAATGTTTGGAAACATGCCGGTCCTGCTCCATAGTACAATGTAGGGCTTAAGCAGAATCAAGCTGGTTGATATTCGAATGCTCACACACTTCTTATATTTGTAAAATAGCTTTGATTGCAATATTTTGTTAAAATGTGAACACCATGTACCTTTTTGATTTTTGTAATTCTTATTATTTAATTATTTTCTTTTATAATTTATTTAGTCTATATTTTCAAGGTACATTGTTTCCACATTATATATTATTTTAAATGATGTTATAAAAATATTGTAACAGATGTTTAAAAAGAGTAAGTATGGAGTTTCTTGCCCATTCTTCTCCATACAACCTACCTTAGCGAATGGGTGTAGAATCAATCCCATCCCATCCCTTTCCTTAATTTTAATATTCGACGTTTAAAAGTGCCTCACTGATGGCCTATTTAAAATAAATGATTTGACTTTGACTTTGACTTTGACCATTTAATAATACCTACTTCTCTTCATCAACTCTGTGCTTCATTTCGAACCAGTCATTCCAATTTGTGTTCTCGCCCTATAGCCAAATGGCAAGCGACATTCGCTTTTCAACTTAATACCCCATAGCATAAAGTTGAAAATCTATCAAAGATTACAGATCGTTTTCATTTGTTTCGTTCGCTATCGCTCAGCAGTCTTTACTAGATTTTCAACTTTATGCGATGGAGTATAGAGTTGAAAATGTATTAGCGACTGCTGAACGTTGACGATTGTCGCTTGCCGTTTGGCCACAGGCTCAGCTATGCTATGCTATTCTCTGAAATACAATTTCTGCAAACTCATCATTGAAGAGATCCAGACGCTGTCTGTGTAATTTTTTGTAAATGGCAAACTGTAGTTTCGATATTGGGACAACGCTGCACGCAAAGCTGTATCCTTGAAGAAAAGCAGACAACCCGAAAGAACATTGAAATCTATCAACAGTAAATACAGTTCATTTTTGCTTGCAAAGTTATCTTCGTCGGTATTTGGTGGGTCCCGGTTTAGGTGTCCCGTAAGTTGCATGCAAATATGAACTGTATTTACTGTTGATAGATTTCAATGTTCTTTACCGCATTGTAAAATGCCGCCGGGTCCGGCCGGTTGGTGGGAATCGTATCTTACAGGTTGAAAGAGGATTAACTTGTCTTTTTGATACGTACACTGCCCTGTGGTAGATAGATGTTAGCCACGAAGGTGATGAAGTTGTAGCTGTATGTGCTGGGCTGCTGCAGACATGACCAGTCGCCCACTTGGCACGAGCGCTGCACGCGGGCGCAGCGACTGTAAGTGCAAGACGTCATAAATAAATGGAAATGAATTTGGAATTGGGAAGTACACGAATCTTCAGAGCCAAATGTACCAGTGAATTGGCTAGCAAAGAAACGAAAGAAAACAATCTAACAGAGAAACATTAATACTTTGTTTGACCTGGAAATATAGAGACCTCATAATTAGCAGACGCATTTGCGACCACTGGACAGAAATATTAAGTGTTAAAGTTATTCCACCTGCCTTTTCCCAACTAAATTGGGGTCGGCTTCCAGTCAAACCGGAGCAGCTGATATCAGTATTTTACATGGAGCAACTGCTCATCTGTCTTCCACAACCCAGTCGTGTCTGGTTCTCAGAATCGAGCTTCTGACTAACATTAACGACAGAGAACGATCTGCACAAATGGTAACCGACACCAACAGCTTCACGTGCCTTCCGAGCCAGGCAAAAGTTAGTCCGACTTTTCATGAATTAAATACATTTTGTCATTCGGCTTCAGAAACCTCAAAAGATATAACTTACTGTTTGGACTCGAGCCTGTAGCCCGGCGGGCAGTCGATGTGGTGGCAGTGGTAGCTGCCGCGAGTGTTCTGACACACGTAGCCCGCGTCGCTGCCATGAGCGCAGCGCGCCTCGCCCGTCTCACACTCGTCTATGTCTGGAAGATAACATAAAATTATGGTAAATATGGGTAAGTCCACATTCCAGCCGTTGCTTCAATGTCAGATCCCCTAAAATAAACAACAACGCTTGAACTAGATATATCAGGGACCTCAATTCCCAAACCACTACAATTTCTGAAAGTCAGAAGAAGTACTCTTCTTACTTTCAGAAATTGCACTCGACGATTGGCGATTTCTTTGGTCGCTACTGCGATCAAAGAAATCGCCGAGTCAATGAAGCTTTGAAAAAATTTAACTTGCTTATTTTTTTGGACTAGTGAAATCATCAAATAATAGACTCATACAAATTCACTATTGGCAGCCCCAAGATCTCAGCAAAATTTAACTGTCTTGGATCACGAAACAAAACTAATAGAAAATAATACCGGAGACATAATGAATAACAATAATTAATTCTGTCTCCTTAAAATTGAAATTTAAGGAGACAGAATAAAACAAGGCCAACAGGAAACTTATCGGGAAGTGCCTCAAAATTAAGTTGCAAAAGTCCAACCGGAACGACAAACAAACAAGAAAAGTGTTTAAAAACGTGGGAAAATAGTACTTAGTTTGCAACTGGGATAAGTCCAGGTCCAGGCTTCTTACCAATGCAACTCCTGCTGTCTTCAGACAGCCTGTACCCTGCTGGACATGAGCACCTGTAGCTTCCTGGCTCATTGATACACTCTCCTCCACATAGCTTGCCTCGCAGGCGTGATGAGGAGAACTCCTCACATTCGTTCACGTCTACACAAGTCCTGGAGAGAAATTATTTTGTTAGTAGATTGAGGAAGTACTTTCTCATTATTTATGCATAAAGTTTTAATAAATAAATAAAATATCTTCTGCTACAGCGGAAATAAATAGAGTGAAGAGCAGACGTGCAATATTCTATCAATCACTAAAGAGACCACGAATTAAGAAGAAAGTTTCTAATTCATGTCGCTGGCCGATTTGGTAGTTAGGTCGAGAGGGCGTATATATATTACCAAATTGCCCAACTTCATCAGGTCCAGCTTGCGGCGGATTAACAAGCTGAAGTGGCAATGGGCAAGCCATATTGGTAGAGCAGATCGCTGACGGGGTCGAAAAGTACAGAGTGAAGACAACGGACTAGCAAGCGCAGCGTAGGACGTCCACCAACAAGATGGACAGACGACCTTATAAAGGTCGCCGGAAGACGCTGGATGCAGGTCGCTTGCAACCGGTTTAAGTGGAGATCAAATGGGAGGCCTATGTTCAGCAGTGGACGTCCTATGGCTGAGATGATCAAGTCCAGCTTACAGCCATAGGTAATTAAACACACGGCATCACAAGCAATTGTCTCGATTAATCGTGATATTAAGATAGCTGTTACTGGAACTGTGTTTTTTCTCTGCAACACCCACCACGTGTCCACCTTTCCACTAATAATTTCTGCATATAAAGTTTTGATAAATAAATAAAATATCTTCCTCTAGCACATAGACGGACTGGAGAGCACACAAAAGACTACGAGATATGAAGTGAGTTTCTAATTTAAGTGACTGGCCCGCACCGCTCGCGACGCACCGCCCGCTTGTACCGTTGTGATTTTCGGCCACCAGCTCCGCCCGCACTTGGTGAACCTTAGTCCAAAACTATGGGTTTCCATTACCCGCCAGCGGATTCCGCTGGCCGCCCCGCTGCCACGGTAATTGCACACTTACTTATTTATCCACTACTTACTTGGCATCATCATCAAGCCGGTACCCTCTCTTGCAGTAGCACCGGTAGCTGCCCCAGGTGTTGGAGCACCCCTGGGTGCAGACCCCAGAGTTCTCGGAGCACTCGTCGATGTCCACGCACACCTTGTCGTTGGAGGGAGCGTTGCGGAAACCTTCGCGGCACGCACAGCTGTAGGAACCCCAGGTGTTCATGCATTGGGCGTTGTATGCGCACGGCTGGAAGGTAAAAATTGGGTTATTGTTCTATTCGACTAGTATTTAGGTACATAAATAAACTTGTGTTAAGCCTGAAGTTAAAACCTCTATGAAGTCAAAGGAATAGTTTTGAAGACACGATTTCTATCTACGAGTATTTCAGGAGGTCTTGTCATGGAGAGTCCTCCGGCCGTGGTGGAGCGATAGGGACTGTCAGACTCGTACTAACTGAAAACCATCGTGTTTCTTTAATTACCCTGTACGTTCCAGGGTCAAGGTAACCGGCTTCGACAATCCCACAACCTAAGACGCAATGATCTCAAATTCTAGAATTACATGGTTGATTTTCTCCATGCCAAGAATATCAATAAATATCGAAAATATCTTATAAGCTTACATTGCCATGCATGCACTCATTGATGTCCTCGCACTGGTTCTGTCCGACGAGGCGGTGTCCGGCCGGACATTGACACGAGTACCCTCCGTAGAAGTTCTCGCAGCGCTGCGCCGGACCGCATTCTGATATGTTGCGGGCGCACTCGTCGATGTCTATAAAGTTGTGGGAGGGATACGTTTATCATCATTCATCATTTTGATCTCAATTTATGAAATTCTGATCTTTCCATCCAAACATACGAAGATCTCACCTAAATATTGGCAGGATTCAAACTGAATCATTTGCTTTACATATACAGGGTGGAATTTTGTAATGCCACCTGGAGGGAAAGTACTCTTAATACTGCAGATAGAAAATTGTACTCAAAGGAAACATTCTTTTATTTTTGAATAGAAAGCAAACTGCATTCAAAAATTTTCGAAAATTCTCTTCTCCACCCGGGAATCGAACCGGCTAAAATCTGAAAAAAATTTACCCTGTACTTTTATTCCATCGATCGTTAGGGTCAATTATAACGATGAAATCTCTCTAACAAACATGATAAATTAAATGAAAGGAAAACCAGGAAATCTTAAATTAATTTAATTATTTACAAAAAATGGTTCGATTCCCGGGTGTGGGAGAAGAGATTTTTTGAAAATCTTTGAATGCAGTTTGCTTTCTATTCAAAAATAAAGGAATGTTTCCTTTGAGTAATTTTTTCTATCTCCAGTATTAAGAGTACTTTCCCTCCAGGTGGCACTACAAAATTCCACCCTGTATATTACGAAACTTACGAAAATGATCCCGCGAGATATATAGGGTAACTGCCCGTAACTGGCAATTAGTGTACGATACTTAAACACGTGATTGTGCTCATGATAACAATCGATTTTTATTATGGGAACAAAACCGAAATCGTGAAAAAAAAAACAACTGTTCAGTACGTTTATGTTTGCCTAATGTACTGAACAGCTGATATTTTTTTCACGATTTCGGCTTTGCTCCCATAATAAAAATTGTTTGATAACACGAGCACAATCACGTGCTTATGTATCGTACACTAATTGCCAGTCACCCTATATACACGTTATTTGACAATTTACGCACTTTATTTTAAAAACCACCTTTGTCAATAAAATTACTTACACATAATATTTAATTTCTACAGAAGATGGCATAACAAGTATGCGACAGTAACAGATATAGCAGCCACAATATATTATAAGTAGGTACAATCGAGAAAGTGGAATCATGACCCACCATAAGCTTATTTTCCTACTGACATTAAAATATAATTAGGTCCACATTCGCGTAAACATACATATCCATGACAACGACTTTGATCTTTGTCATTTTGACGAATTCAAACGATTTATTGTCAAAATGGGTCATGATTCCACTTTGTCGACTGTACGTAACGTATAGTTAAGCAGCTTCACCATCATTCTTACCATAGCATCTCTTATCCGGCGTAAGCTTATATCCCCATGGACATGAAGCTATCATGGCTCCCATTTCAGGCACCCTGGTGTATGTGGGTCTAGGGGAGTAGGGTCCTCGCTGTCCGTATTGGGCCCCCACCGTGATGACATTACGACCTTCGTTGGAGGACGGGGCTACTGCAGTTGGTGTCGAAGGACGTGGAGTTGTGTTTGTTGTTGCTGGGGCTGCAAAGAGTATGTTTAGTTAAAGTAAATTGGAATAGTTCATATTTTTTTAAGGATCGGTCTGCGGATAAACCTAGTGTTTTTGATGAAAACTTCTCATCTCATTTTGAAATGAAATACATCGAAACAATCTTCATTTATAATCATGCAGGCAGCCATATTTATTTACCTCTAGATTTGATTTGATTAGAGCTTTGGCGTCTCCTAGAAACTTAGAATAGTACGGAAAAAATTTACACCGACTGCAGATAGCCTCTCTATATTTCAATCTCTTTTCCTGAAGCCCATCCAGAATTTTTCTACAGCACTTGCTCGAACCGAACCTTTTTTTAATCCACCCATTGTGGAGCAGGGAGGGACTGTCAAATTCGTAGGTAAATCAGTCGATAAGGCAGTCCCGCGTCTCTCGAACCGAAGCTTGAAGCGCTAATGTACACGACGCCGCCGCCGCGCCGCCGCCGCGCCGCTACCGCGCCTCTAGGCTGTGTATACGGTCGCTACCGCGCCGCCGCCGCTCCGCTGCCGCTCCGCCGCCGCTCCGCTGCCGCTCCGCCGCCGCTCCGCTGCCGCTCCGCCGCCGCGCCGCCTCCGCGCCGCCACCGCGATGCCATTCGCTAGTGTTTTATTTATCTAACAAAGGAGATGTCTCATTGCGGCCATTTAATGTTTTTTTTTTGATAATTCAAGGATAACTTCTTCGTTTATGAATCGATTTTGATGATTCTTTTTTTGTTGGAAAGAAGGTATTTCAAAGGCGGTCCCATGATATGGAGATTTAGGGTTTGATGATGGAAGACCAGAGAAATCGACTGGAGCTAAAAAAGAAGAAAAGAAGTTATCCGCGAATAAACATTAAAAAAAAACATTATGGCCGAAATGAGAAACCTCCTTTTTCAGATAAATAAAACACTAGCGAATTGGATTCGCGGTGCCAGCGCGGCGGCGGCGCGGAGGCCGAGCGGCGGCGGCGCGGTGGCGGAGCGGCGGCGGCGCGGTAGCGACCGTGTACACAGCCTAGAGGCGCGGTGGCGGAGCGGCGGCGGCGCGGTGGCGGCGTCGTGTACATGAGCCCTAAGTAACTTGTTTGTAGGTTGAAGAACCAACTCTACATTTTACGAGTATGTACATACATATTGCTACTGAACTTACTGTAGGTCGGCTTATTGTCGATATCTCCTCTACATCTCCTCCCGCACTCACAGCGATACCCTCCCTCCACGTTGACGCAGTCCTCACGAGCAGAACACGCTGCCTTGTTAGTTGCGCATTCATCTATATCTGTGGAAAAATATTTGTAGGTAAAGGCTTTTGTTATTTTATCGCTTAACAATGTTGATGTTCTGTCGTATTTTTTAACCTCTGCCTCTCTTTTATATTTTTGGAACGAAGTTCCTTATCGCGCGTTGTGAAAGGGGGCTAGACGGAAAAAATTCTTACGAAAAGTTGTCACGACACTTTTTGGAACGAAGTTCCTTATCGCGCGTTGCGAAAGGGTGCTAGAGCTCAAAGAGTGGAGTGGAGTGGAGTGGAGCGGAGCGGAGTGGAGTGGAGTCGCGACGTTTATTTTTGTGGAGTTTATACTGTAACTTTTTTTCTGTTTCGTGAGTGCATAATCATCATCATCAAATCAGCCGTATGACGTCCACAGCTGAACATAGGCGTCCCCCATAGATTTCCAATAGGACCGGTTAGAAGCGGCTTGCATCCATCGCGATCCTGTGACTTTCATCAGAACTTCGGTCCACCTTGCAGGTGGACGTCCTACGCTGCGCTTGCCGGGTGCATAAAGAAACTTTTAATTCTAAAGCACATAGCTAGATAACTCCACCATCATCATCATCAGCCGGAAGACGCCCACTGCTGAACATAGGCCTCCCCCTTAGACCGCCACGCCGAACGACAATTCGCTTCTTGCATCCATTGGCTGCCCGCGACCCTCACGATGCCGTCGGTCCACCTAGTGGAAGGTCTGCCTACGACTACTTTCATTCAGGAACAGGAATTAAAGGTCGTGATAGATCACTAAGTTTTCCGTTTTTCTTTCGAAATATGCAACAATAAGAAACAATGGTTGTACAAAAGGTTAAAAAATAAATAACTTACCAACACATTTCCCGACAGTGGTGTCATATTTATATCCGAGCTCGCAGGCTAAAGGTGGATACCGGCGACCCGGCCGCACTGGAGTGTACGCCCATTCAGGAGTCACCACTGCAAACACGTGTGTGTTTTATTTTATTCGTGAAAAATAAAGACAGACATTCAAGGCCCTGCAAAATGTGTCTAAGGGCAGTTTTAGAGCTTAGAGACCTATATAATAAAGAACCAAACTGATTCTGATTTCTGATGAGAAAGAGATTGATGCTGATCAAATAGGCAACCTTCCTATCGAGTAAATATTGTTGCGACTGTCATATTATGTCATCCATCATCTGTATACACAAATATTGTAATACTAAAGATGTTAATTAATGTGATAAATAGCATTACAGTCAGCCTGTGTTATCCCACTGCTGGGCAAAGGCCTCTCGCCATAATTTAAACTATATCAATGCAGGGGTAATGTGAGCCACTGATCGTTAGTTTTACGAGTATCTAGCTCGTCCAGTCAATTCGTCATTTTCTACGAGGTCTGCCACGACGTCTTCTATTTTTGTCGAGACTCGACATCAGGTCAAATATGTCTTCATAAATGTATTTTTATGTTAAAATAAAATAAAAACTTTTCACGAACAATTTATCAGTCGTGAGCTATAATTTTATCGATCCTGTCTTTAACTTCCGAGGTTCAAGAAAGGCTCAATATTCTGCGAAATATTGAAGTCAACTCACTTGCGTTCCTCTCAGTAGTAGTAGTTGTACTGGTCGTGGTACTGGTGCTGGTTGTTCTACTGGTTGTCGGGGTGGTTATGACAGTGCAATACCCTGAAGGATCCCGGCGGAACCCAGCGAAACACTCGCAGATGTACCCGCCGGGTTTGTTGACGCAGATCTCCGTGTTCTTGCACGCGTGCTGGCCTAATGCGCACTCGTTGGTATCTGAATTATAAATAAAAATTGTAGTTATAGTCAATTAAAAAACTAAGGGTAGAACCAAATCTGGCAGCACGGAACTGAGACATGCGGATAGTACGCGGCCGCCTGAAGCATTCCGCCGCGTGCTATCGCATTATGTTTTCTGTCTCGGTCTAGCAAATGGCAGTTCTAAGCGACAGAAAGAGAAAGGGCGACGGAAAAAGGCGATTCCGTGCTGCCAGATGTAGGTGAAAAATTAAATCTAGTCGAATCTAAAATTGGGTCAGTTCTGAAGAGAGACAAAGATGAAATAATGGATAACATGTAACTTATTCGCAACGGAATAATGATAGCTGGCTTTGCCGTGTTTACAAAACCTGACCATAACAAGGTCATGGTAGGCCTTGTAACACCATAGCCATAGGTAACTCTATAAGTTCCCTGTAGTCTGTCATAAAAGCACAACTGAAAAAAGCCACGGGGATCGATTACAGTCCAACATTCGACTGCTGTTTTAGAAATAATTTCATCATCATTTCAATTAGATTTTCGGCAACTCTCATACAGCTATCACCGTCCCAGCGAAGACGGTCAGTCAATCTAACCTCAACCATCAAGCGTTACATTCTACAGACTAGTGAACACAGTACTCTAACAAGAAACTTAATTTCTACTCACCAACACAGTTCCCTTCTGCATCTTTCTCATATCCATCCAAACAGTGCAAATCATTCACATTAAAGTCCAGATCTCCCTCACCAGGTTTATCTCCTCCAATCTCATTCGTTCTCCTATCATCTGGGACTTCTACAGTAGGTTTACTTGGAAGCGTCGGCATTGGAGGGGGAATTTCTGGCCTTGAAACTGGCCTGTTGTATGAATTATCAGGTCTATATGGAGACACTGGTCTTCTGTTGTCCGGAGTTTCAGGAGTTGGCTCCACTGGTTCCACCGGTCTGTATGGTGGTAATGGAACAGTTGGTCTTCTCGTTGTTGTTTCTGGTCTACGAGGATAGTAGTCCGGTCTTCTTGGATAGTATTCTGGTCTTCTTGGTTGGTTAGTCACGTTGTAGTAAGGAGGATAAGGATAGTTGTTCCTTCTAGGTTTGAGGGTTGATGTGGTGGTAGGTTGGGGTGTGGTGGTCGTGGTCGTGGTGGTGGTGGATGTGGTGGTGGGTTTCGGTGTGGTTGTGGTTGTGGTGGTAGTGGTGCTCGATGTGGTGGGGAATGTTGGCACTGTCGGTGGATAGCCGCTGTCTGTTGCGTTTTCTTCGCTGTAGGAGAAAGAAGGAGATATAAAAATTGGGGGACCATAAAATAATTACTGTTTTTAAGCATTTAATTTAACAAAAACTTCTGCAGTAAATAAAAATTAATTTGGACAACAAACAACAACTAATTCTATCCATTGGAATTTAGGTAGGTAAGTTAATTCATGGATTACAAGTATTCAAAAAATCTTGCATAGAAGGCACAAAATCAACTGTCGTCTTTAACAAAAAAACAATAGTTCGAGGCAAGGTTAGAAAAAACAAACTTACTCAGAATCATAATACTCGTATTCGTAGAGCGGCGGGTTGGTGGTGGTAGTAGTGCTGGTGGTGACAGGTTTTCGGGTGCAGGTGAACGTGCCCAGCAGATTGAGGCAGTGCTGGCCGTTGGCGCAGTTGTCCATCTTCAGGGCGCACTCGTCGACATCTGGTAATACAATGTTTATGCTCAGTAGGGAAGTAAGGAACACGAAAATATGAATACCATGAAGCAATAAAAATGTCTACTAGAATGAATTTACCTGTCTTGGAACCCGCAGTTAAATTATCGGAAAAGTATAGGAGGACCAATAAAAACATAGTTTAGATTTCCTCCATATCACCAAAGCAATATTATGTGTACCTATTGTACCGAATGTAATGTAGATGTTAAAATACTAACCAACACAGGATCCAGATGAAGAGTCCAGTTCGAATCCATTCTTACAACGACACTCATGACCTCCGTAGGTATTGATGCAGTTTTGGAACTGGTCACAAAGGTGGGTTCCTTCACGGCATTCATCGATATCTGCAACAGATAATCATTTTCAATATTCGTTTCGTAATATTCTGGTCGTATTACACGTAATGCCGGTGTATTATTGCGGCTGGAAGGAACTGGATAGACGTAACACAGAATCAACGAATGTGAAGAGATTTGGAAAAGACTTCCACACAGAATTGATGGTTATTACTCTATTTTAGAGGAAGACAAAATGTTTCTGAATAAAAATAGTATTAGATATCTTGACTCACCTTCACAAATCAATCCACCAGGACGTATCCTTGTGCCTTCTTGACATGTTTTAGTCGCCAATCTAGACGATAAAAACATCAATAGCTAGGTAAATATTTACAATGGTATCGATAAATTGAGGATAGGTCGTCAAAAAATGTCCCATTCGTAGATTTATATAAAAACGTCAGGCCCACGTTGGGCGCCAATACATATTGGCGCCCAATGTGGGCCTGATAAATTAATATTTTCTAGAATTTAAGTAGCAACTTTAAATAGAGCCTTGCCCTTTAGGAGTTCCTCTAACTGGTTAATTCCTGAAGACCGTGAGGCTATCGAACAGGAACTAGCCAACTGGGGGGGGTACTTTAATTTAACAATAGGTAAGTTTTTATCAAAAATCTTACTTGGGCAGTGTGCTTATTTTGGACTTGCAGTTGTAGGCTCCCGGAAGGTTGATGCACACCTCAGTCCGCTTGCACACTTCTTCTGAACTCTCTTCACATTCGTCAATATCTGGAACGAAGAATTACGTCAAATTCAGTCATCATCATAATCTGGCTAGTCATTTTCCAACTACTTTGGAAGCTTCTACTCTAATCGGTAGCACAGTAATTTACATCGCGCGACTGCCTATCTTATATACCCAGTCATATCTGGGTAGTACGATACCCCAGACAGGTTTCAGATTTTTGGACCACTTATTGCCTAGTAGATGATATTCATTAACGCTTCATCAGAGTTTCTTTAATATTGAAGCTGGAAGATCCCGAAAAACAATACTGATAGACCTAGAAGTTAAAGCTGGTGTGTTTGTTTGTGTCTCAAGTTATGTGAGTGTGGATTGTGTGATGAGTGAGTTATGTGATTTAGTTTAAGAACTGGTGGCCGGCTATGACGTCATAAAGCCAGAGTAGTTCCAGTGAGTGACTTATATAGCTTTGTCTCTTTCCCTCATTAGATCTGGTTTTGAGGCCATGATAGGCCGCCTACACACGTACCTTCACAAATCCCAGTCCGACTGTTGACCTTGAACCCTGGCGCACATCGCTTGGAGACGTGATCCTGGCAAAAGAAGCCGCCGTGCGTGTTGATGCAGTGCTGCGACAGATGCTGGCAATCATCCAGGCTTTCACCACACTCGTCGATATCTGAGAGAAGAGCATTGATTGTGAATTGAAAGCTGTGAGATAAAAGTAGAAGAATATCAAAGATCCAATTATAGGAGAATAGAATATCAAAGTATCCAATCGAAGGTCTAAGGGCAATCTACCTTTAATCACAGTAATAGCGAAACACTGACTCCTAAGTCACAGGATCACCTAGTTTAGGAGTCAGGGTTCAACTTATCTGAATAACCTTTACTAAACCAATCTATGTATCCTAGATTTAAGAATTAATGTCAAAGGTTTTTGTATCAATAAAGATTTTTTTTTTTTTTGAAGACTTTATAGATCAAGAGTTACCGCTATGTACTTATTCTTGTCACCTAGACTTATCTTATTTTTTTCAAGCTTTGAGCAAGGCATTCCTCCTGCATCGTGTGTCTTTTCAAACATAGAAACTCACATACACAAACTCCTAGATCCCGAACACCTACTACTTGTAGGTAATAAAAATATTTTTGTTACTTGCGGGGATCGAACTAGCGCCACTCTACAGCAGTCAATCGCTCAGCCGCTGTGCCAATCATGCTGTTGTGAGACTTAGACCTGAGATCATGATTGAAGAGTTGTGAATCCTTTGAATCGCTGATCTTAGACTGCGAGAGAGGCATCTTTTCTAAGGAGATAATATTTATACTGGTCGTAGAAAAAAGGTCTTTTTACTCACCAACACACTCATCATCAGGTCCAGCCCTGAACCCAGGTGGACAGATGTCATTCTTGGGTAAAGCAGTAGTACTGACAGTTGGCTCGGTGGGTGCTCCGGGCAGGGCTTCAGTGAATGGTTTGCCAGGCTTCCCGCCACACTTGAAGCCTCCTATCGTGTTCTCACAGAGGTACTTGGGGCATGGAGGGCGGGGTAGCTGGCATTCGTTGATGTCTGTGAAAATCATGAATAGTTTTAGACAAGACTACGATTGGATTCATGGAATCATCTACAAAGTGTACCCTTACTCAATATACACGCTGTGCTACAAATAGGGAGAAATGGAAAAAACTCGCAAAAGCCGCAACCAACCAAGCTGACTATCCATTACCACGACCACTCTGCCAGCGCCAGGAGTGTACAACTAAGAAGATTGATTGGATGCTAGACTGGTCCACTCAACTGACTGACTGAAACATACGAGTATTTGGTGAAATGTGGGTGTACTTGCCTCACCCTTCGGGATTTCTTTAATCAGATGATTTCCGTAAAGACAACAAAGTCATCCTACCATGTCCGACTGTTCAGACACAGGATTCTTTTCAGTTTAAATGAGCTAATCCGCCACGAAAGCCCCAATGCGGATTGCAAATGTCACAAGTCTTCGATATTTTTGGTTCGAAAACATGTTGTAATCATTTCATTATGTTTTGCGTCGTTTTGAGAGCAATGGTGTAGAAATAAATTAGTAAAAATAATGGTTGGTTTCGGTACGATTAGACCCACTACCCAAACTGTTGACGTTCCAGTTTTCCGCCTCCGTATGCTGATTGCCCTGAATTGGAATTTACGTTAAATTAACGGATCATGTTCGAAAGACTACATTGCGCTCCAACCACACATCATTGCCGTGACTCCAAAGGCTGCCCAACTAAAATGGGACTGAGCAGGATATGTCTGTCGCATTCCAAACGAGCTGTGGGTCCGCGTAACTCAGGATTGTTGCTCTGAAACAGCGACATGGGGCTGCGACAGACCACCAAAAGGAGATGGCGGGGTGGACTTGATTTCTTCCTTGGGAATTGGGAGAAACTAGCACACAATCTTGAACACCACTTCCAGCAGTGTGGGAAAATACAAGCAGCACGCGTAGCATGGCGATTCTATCTCTATTCTACCAAGAAAATACAAAGATATTTCATCGTTATTTCTACACAAATCGATTGTTTTTTTTGCACAAACATGACACCATTCGTACACTATTGAAGAAAAGAACGTTTATTTTCCATATTTTTTACATTACCATGCATAAAACGCTAAAAATATTTCTACGTTCTGTTATTTTGTCTATTGTTGCGTCGACAAAACCTCTTTCTACGGCGCCATGCTACGCCTGCAAGTACAATTTACGAGTATAATGGGTAAGAAAAATGACCAAAGATAGAAGTGCAACTCACCATCACAAACCTGATTGACCAGGTTCCTCTTGAAGCCAGGTGGACAGCTGAGTCCCAAGTCTCTCTTCTTCAACGAGACACACTTGAACGCGCCGGGTGTGTTGTGGCATACGGTGTCTTCAGCTGTACACAAATCATCCGTTGCTTCTGCGCACTCATTTATATCTAGATAGATATGATAGATATATAGAATATATACATAAATATGTAGAGTAAATAAATACATAATTATACAAATGCAAACCTATACATAAGTGCTTTTTTTATTAGATTTTCAAGTCAATAGTCAAGGATTTTTTTTTTAATTTGTTGGATTTATGGTTGACGTGCTAGTTGTCTGTACATAAATGGTTAGAATAAAGACCGAGGTAATAATATTGTTGGTAAGTAAATATTAATAAGTAATGCAATAAGGAGAAAGAGCAAAAAATAATAAATAGTTCTTAGATAGACTAGACTTTGCACTATTTTGTCTCACTTTCTTGAGTTACAATGTGACAATCGCAATCCTCTGGTTTCAGTGTTAATAACGGTACGTCTGGTAAACCACAGGCCTCTGACATGACTTTGGTCTGATCTTGACTATTTTAGTTTAGATAATAATTCATCAAACGTTTTCCGTACTTTAACGTAAAGCGTTCTTAAAGTTTGTACGGCGTTCTATGGAAAATGGAAAAAGTGCGTCTAGTGTACGAACTAGGAGAGAACGGAAACTACGAAAAAAGATTGCTATATTATAAGCGCAATATCATTAACCATTTGTATTATCTAAAAACTCTTACCTTTACAAGATTTCTTATCACCCTGTAGTCGGTAACCCTCCTTACAGGAACACCTCACGACTCCATCCTCATCACTACACTCGTGTTCACAGGAGTCCTTCTCACACTTCTGCTTCTCCACTTTCTTCTCCGTGGTCGTTTCTATCTTCTTCTCCGTCGTTGTTGGTTCCTCTGTTGTGGTTGTCTCTGGTGTGTTTGCTGCTTCCTAAAATGTGAATCAAGGTTTTTGAGTCTGTTTTGGAACTGTCCAAGATTTATCATTCGTCGCCAGTAAGCTAATAACGATGATTTTGTAACTAGTTGAGAAATTAATAACCACTAGATAGGTCTTACGACTTTAGAAGTTACAAATTGATAGTTTGTAAATATTACTTCGCTTGATGACATTTCCGGTTGAGCCAGTCACTAATAAAAGTTGTTGGGTACAGTCACGAGCAATAAATAGTATGTATACACTATGCAGTATTCAAAAGTGATCTTCTGCTTCCATATTGATTAAACTTTTGCCTTTTCATCTAATATTATATTCTTCCCAAGATATAGACATTTTAAAAACCGAGCAAAGCTCGGTCAACCAGATATTACTTATATTTTGGAAGCCATACTATCACGAAATAGGTCTTATTTCAAAGTGGAAACCAGTACTTCACGAGTAAATTGCGTTTGAATTTTTTTAAGTGTATACATGTTATTGCTCGTGATTGTACTCAATTTGGCTGTGCAAATACAATAGTTCCCAGTTTATAACCTTATTTATGTAAAATCGTTCAAAATTACCAAACAACATGAGTAAAAAGCGCCTTTCCTCAGCGCACTTGCGAGAGAAACGCCCTCAGATGATGGCGGACCGCCACACACTTCCTTGCCTTGAGATTTTCCCGCAAATATCCCAAACGAACACTCCTCACAGCACGCCTGTAATGTAGAGTCATATTAGGACCACTTTTTAGTAACACAAAGGTATTGAAAAGAACGAGACACTCAGTGTTTGACTGCCCATAGGTATACCAGAGGTGGCGCTTGCCAAAGGGGCCCCAAATTGCGTGCGTCCCCACTGGCGATATACCCGAGCTAGCGGGCGGTAGCGGGCAAAAAATGGCGACACTCTATTCATCCGTCCTGGCCCTACCAGCCCAGTTCAACCTTGCCGACCCCAAATTAATGGAGATGATGATGATTAAGAATGCTCTTCATCAGCCGTTATATTTTTTAATCTTGACATTGATACCGAAAAGCGATGAATGAGGTCTATGTAATCCTCGTAATCATTTTGGCGGCCAATTTGCTAAGATTAGCCAGCGGCCCTCCCTCTTATAGTCCGATGGGACTTTTGGATAGGATGCAGTCGCTCAGTAGCCCACAGTCATTACCTTCTGGATGGAAAAACCCTAAAACAATTAGGTACAGTAAGATTCACGAAATATGACCACAGCGTAGAAGGCATATTTTAGGTCCCTTTGGAGGTGCGCGGTGATGCGCGGGAGCAGTGCACCAACACCGGAGGACGCCATTGGTGAGCGTGCGTCTCCTGATAGACCGCTCTTCCATATTCTATTAAGTCTACCGCCATTTGTGGTCATCTTTCGTGAATCGTACTGTACTTCAAAGCAGAATGGTATATTTTATTTACCGCTCCAATTTCTGACTCCACAGAGGTACATTTTTTCGCAGCAGCGAATTTAGTTCCCGCTGTGCACGATTCTTTGGATCTGAAACCAAAAACAGTATCATAATTATGAGGTCTAAGAGGTCAGTGAAATGCAATGAAAAGAAAAACAAAGTACCTAATAAATGCTTTTGTCATGTTCATAAAAATTAACATATTTCCAGAGGCGGCCTTACCCATTGCGAGGCCCCGGGCGGCAAGTCTTTGCGAGGCCCCGGCTTGCCCTTCATAAAAAGACAGTATGTGATGCGAAAGTAGGTTTAGTTGTCATGTTTGAGGACAAATGCTAAAGTTATACAATTAAATAAATGTAATTTGAGTTCTAAAACATTTTACAGTTCATAAGGGAACTTTGAACATCCGTGTTTGCGTAAAATGGAGTAGTTCTGATTTTTGCAGACTTTGCCTTTTTGGCGATAATAGTAGACCCAAAAGCTTCCGAGTTAGCGCTTTTCAAAAGTATGTCAAATCAACGTTTTTTTGGAACGAAGTTCCTTATCGCGCGTTGTGAAAGGTTGCTAGAGCTCAAAGAGTAGAGTGGAGTGGAGCGGAGCGGAGCGGAGTGGAGTGGAGCGGAGCGGAGTGGAGTGGAGTGGAGTCGCGACGATTATTTTTGTTGAATTTATACAGTAACTTCGTTCCATCCGGGTGTCCCTTGACACCTCTCAAGTTTTTTTCAACACTTGTGGAAGAGGTATCTAATATCATGTCTTCAGTTGGAATGTTTCCCAACATTATAACTTTTCTCGAAAAAGATTTTTGAAGGGGTTTAGGCCTAGGCCGCACTACGATAAAACCGTAAAAAGGAGGCCTCGCACGCGGTGACCCACACGACGGCCTTAAAAAAATATCATAAATCTAGTGACATTTTTCATCCTCCATCATAGAAAAGGGCCTCGCTGATGCGTCTTGCCCCCTCCAAGATTCGGTCTCGCTACGTCACTAATTGGGCCAACATCATAAACAAGACTGAACTACCGGATTTAACCTAAACTAGCCGTAGGTTCAGGCGACAACATTATTGTACTAATTAAAAGATTTACAAAATTAACCAACTCTGAGATGATAAATTAAAAAAATAGATGGTTTGACTTTTTCTAAAACTAAAAATCTTATTTAGTTTTATCGTTATGTTATAGTCTTAATGAGTAGCCTAACTACTCATTAAGGCTTTAACATAATTAATTAATCAAAATCAAAAGTTTTTAATTAAAAATTACTAGTTTTTTCTTTTGCTTGGTTTGTTGCGCGAGGCCCCCTGCAAGCGCGAGGCCCCGGGCGGTTGCCCGGTTCGCCCCCCCCTAAGGCCGCCACTGCATATTTCTTGATAGTGATGACAATTTGGAACAGCCATCCAAAGGGAAGAGATGCAAATTAAAGCAACACCTCGGCTACCGGCTCGTTTTCAGCTTGTCAGAAACAGTTTTATATTTATTTTTTATTTACTTTATGGATTACTCCAGTAACTTGGGTGCATTTACAAACATTTTAACTCACATGCACAAACAGTCGGACCTGGAACAACTAACTGCAAGCAAGTCATAAAAGTACCTGCTCCGTGTAGCTATCGAATTCGCGACAATAATAAATCATAATCACCATAGCCACGTACTGCGCCAACCGTACCATCTAAGCCCCTTCATACACAACACAACGCAAGTTGCGTTATTTTACAACTTCGGTATATAGGGTGACTGGTAATTAGTGTACGATACATAAACACGCGATTGTGCTCACGGTATAACCAACAACTTTTACGATGCGAACCAGTACATTAATGTTTGTCTAATGTACTGACCAGCTGATATTTTTTTCACGATTTCGGCTTTGCTCCCATACTAAAAATTGTTTGTTATCATGAGCAGAATCACGTGTTTAACGGTGTTTAAGTATCGTATACTAATTACCAGTCATCCTATATTATAGAAGCGAGTAACGGAATACAAACCCAAGAGGTTCGTACAGAGGCACGCGGCTATGGATACCAAAGTCGTAAAGGTTTCGGCGAAATGAGTCGCCTTGTGTACGAATGGGCAGAAGTATAAGAAATATATTATAATATAATAATATATAAATTATTATATTAAGTATATTATTATACTAAGAATTCCTAGTAGTAATAGCGTCGTTCGGATAAAACTGCCTAATGCCTATGCATGCCATAAAGTATGTCCAGTTACTTACTTCATCTGCTCCTCGCAGCATTTGGCTACGGCAGCCACACACACGTCCATCTGCTCGGGCTCGATGTCCTCCGGGGGGGCGACTGCCGCGCACGACGCCGCCGTCAGCGCAGCACCCTCGCCGTGCGCGCAGCATGTCTCTGTTACTTCCACTTCTTCAGAAGACGTTAGGGCTGTGGACAGAATTTTTCAATTGTTAAATCACAAATCATGTACGTACGCACGTAGATAGGTAATACTAGTCACCATTCTACCAATTCGCATTAAGCTTTTAAATTTTAATCTTCCTTCATAATGCGAACAGCAAAAGAGTGAAACTCGCTACCTACGTCACTGTCCCGAACGCAAACAACCCGAATCTCACCAAAGTTAGAATTAACAGGCTTCTTCTGGGTAAGCTAGCTCCATCCCGTAGGTTTGGTTTGAGTCATCTTTGACCTGGAGTAGAGCCAAGAGCAAACCCATCTCAGTTCACTTCAAATGAAGAAGAAGGAGTGATTTCTTTTTCACCTCAAAAGCTCGTAAGGATTAAAAAGTGAAAAGTTGTGTTGCCCTCGGCAGCAAAGTTTTCTGCGCCTCCTACCTTTGAAAACCTCGCTCGCGACGCTCACGGTTAAATCCTAGGATGTTTCGCTTGCTAAGTTATCAATTCTACTACTCGCGGACGGCGAGTAATGGGCGACTCGCTCTCCGACCATGAACCATGCCTGGGTCGACGACGCGTTGTGTCCCACGCGCGCCTCATACAGCGTCAGCATGATGACGGGCCCTCCCCTTTAGAGGGTCAACGCCTGCTGGGCGTCGCGGGACACACGTATACTGCGACTCCGGTACACAAAGGGCTACTGAAGGACACCGTGGACTTTAGTCACTACAAGTCTGACAGTCCCTCCCGTCCTGCCTACCCAGGGGTGGAAAGACTCATTTGATGATTTTACCTCGATAAAAAAATTACTCGCGCTAAAAAACAACTTTGTAGAATTATTGAACAAATAAATCCCTATTTTTTGACCTCCTAGCTGACTGCCACCATCCTGTTGGAGTTCTATGCCAAACCGTTTTTACTGTGTTCCGTTGGTGCGCAGGAGTTCCAGTTACTTATGGATGAGGTCGTTCCACCTGAGGCCTCATCTTTGCTTCTGGGCTAAATTGAGGCCAAGAGTCACATTTTCCGGAGTCGCGGGACTTATCTCATTGCCGTGACCCCGGAATGTGCTATTGGAAAGGGCTATTGAAGGACACTGTGGATTTTAGTCAGTAGGTACGAGTCTGACGGTATGAACAAATCGTTATTTAAGTGCATTTCATACAGACTGCAGGAGGTAATGCTAAATTATCCAATTTAGAGGAATCAGCGCGAATAGGCGGAGGCGAGGCCGATGCGTTATCGCGATCGACAATGTTATACGTTACGTGACGTTACTGTGTAGGTTTAGCCTAACCTATGTTTATGGGGGTGGACATTATATTATACTTTCCGCATTGGGTCCCAGTTTTAGATTATAACTCTCACCGAAGGGAGGTCCCATCAGTGGGTACATTAAAATAGTAGGTAGTAATTTAGCCACGTGATTGTATCTACGAATATGTTCTATAATAAAATACTTATAGCAAACCCATTTTCATAACTATATCTATTACAACTGATAAAATTCGGAGTCACCTCTACTGTAATATGATTGTGTTATATTTACGGGATTTTCGTTTATTTGATAAATAGTTATTTGCATTATAATAAGGTCGTAGCAATATCAATTTAATTATAATTATCATGTCTAAGGGACAATTACAGCTCAAGCAAATTGAATAAGACACAAATTATCTACCTAATTAAACAAAACATTAACAAAATATTCCACAACATATTCCACAACAATCACACAACGCCATCTAGTCCCAAGCTAAGCAGAGCTTGTGTTATGGGTATTAGACAACTGATAAACATACTTATATATTTCTAAATACATACATATTATAGAAAAATTACACCCAGACACAGAACAATGATCGTGCTCATCACACTAACATTTGTCCTGGGAGGGAACCCACGACCTCCGGCATAGCAGTCAGTAACCACTAGACCAACAGGCCAGTCATATTAAAACATTAGCTAGCTTCATTCAGGACAGGTCCAATAAAATTGTCTAAGCTTCTCGCCAGATAATGCCCCGTCCATGATCAATGGTAATACGATTCATAACATCAGAGTGCAAACTTATATTTTTCTATCAATTTCATCAGACGACACAATTATTTGATTTGAGAGAGTAAATAGACATGATGGCGTGATGACTGAGAATTACACATACAACTTTAAACACTCCACAAATCAATTTACTTTCATATCAGCTAAAATCACAAGATTCCTCTTTGTTTCTAATGTTCAAATAATATTGTCATTTATTTTTGCATTAAACGAGATTATATAATATTTACTTTAGTAATTATAGATTGCTAATGTTCACAAGAATGATAAAACTTGACATGTTGGCACACCTCAAAATAGAACATTTAAATAATTGATACTTCACAGGCATTCGTCAGTAACAGCAGCAACATGGTTCGTCTAACATTAGCTACCATTTCCAAACATCTGACTGAAGATGTTTTAGACAAAGTGTTTAAGTTGAAGACAAATAGTGAAGACAGTGTCCAAAGTATTGATGTAACAAGAGCAGCCCCCGCCGGAGAGGGCCTTATCAGCGCCGTGTACCGGATCCAAGTGACAGGCAAGACTCATACCGCCAAATTCATTGCCAAAGGACTGGTAACTGACCCTCTTATGCGAAAATCTCTTGACTGCCACACATACTTCAAAAGAGAAGCGTTATTTTTCTCAACCATTCTACCAATCCTGAGCGAGAACCAGAAAACTTCTGGAGCTAAAGAGAGGATCCAAGACTACATCCCGAAGTGCTACGGATGTCACCTCGATGGAAAGGAAGATTATATTTTGATGGAAGACTTGGCCGAGAAGGAATGTTCGTCTATAACTAAACACATAACTCTTTACGAAAGGAATTTGACTCTGAAATCATTGGCTCATTTTCACGCTGTGTCCATAAATCTGCGTATAAAAAAACCTGACACTTTTGCGAAGCTTGCGAATGGACTAAACGAAGTATATTATAATGATAAGAATAGAAAATGGTATGCCAACTATCTCGCTGAAGCCATTAAAATAGATAGAAAAGTGCTTGAAGAGTTTGAAGATCCAGAAAGCGTCTATTATCAGAGATTTAACGCCGTATTGAACGAAGATATTTATGGACAATTAATTCGCATTGTCAACAGTCGAGGTGACCATCCCGTTTTCGGTCATGGTGATGCGTGGTGCCCCAACTTCCTGTGCTGCAAAGATAAAGCTATTGCCATTGATTTTCAACTATTAAGATGTGCTTCACCTGCCACCGATTTGTCTTACTTCATACTAATGTGTAGCGACTTTTGCCGGACCAAAGAAGAATTTCTGGAGGCTGTCGAAGTTTACTACGAATCTTTGGAGTATTTTCTGACGGACATGGGTATCGATGCTGCTAAAGATTTTTCATTTGACATGTTAAAGGAAGAATTGAAAAAGTACGGTTATTTTGGCATGCTAGCATCAATAACATCGTTTCCCTTGTTGGCTAGCGAACGTTGCGATACCCTCCAATCGCTTGAGTTGAAGTACAGCGGCTATGAAGCCGTACCGCTAGAGGAGCTCTGGCCGTTGACTGCAATTGAACAAGAAGAACACAAGTTGCGTCTCATAAACGCTGTTCGAGTTGCTGTAGATGTTGGCTTGATCTGAATTATTTTGGAAATGTTAATTGAAATAAAAATAAGCTCGATTATATCCCAGTTTTTCTTGTCTATCACGACTTGGCTACATGATCACACTAAACGAACAGAAGGTCTAAAAAGCCAAAAAAAGCTTTGCCCTAAAAAAGGTTCATCTTTGATGAAAGATGCCAACATGCGTTGCGAGGCAATTGTGAATATGTGAACATTTTGAGATGAAGCATTTATCTACCTCAGTAACTTTATATGACGCATGTCAGAAGAATTATATTAATTAATGAGAAATATACCACTAACTTTCTTTTAGCACGCTTGTGCTTGTAGCTCGTGGTCAAGGTATTATAGACTTTATCGTTAATGAAGAAGTATAAACAATGTTCGGCATTGCATCGGTGATCAGCATGAGGTCAACGGGATTATCGCTCAGTACGAATTATAAACATAGCCGCTTGATGATAGTGATTCGACGAGCGGAGATTGATTTCATAATCGAAGTTTAATTTGTCGTAAATATGTACTAACTTGCTTACATTTGAGCCAAGATATTTAAATAAACTCTCGACGGGCAGAACAGTTATAACCAAAGACATTAAACTATATAGGTTTTTTTAAATCTCTTTGGTTATAACGTAATCTATTTTGCAAGAGTCATTGTTGCTGTTGATTCAAGTGTAACATCTACCAACTTGACTATTTAATGCCGTTTTGCTAAAGATGTCCTTGCATTTGAGCAACTCTAAATCGACAATAACAGTTTTATATTCCTAATTGAGTTATATCCTGCGTCTATGGCCACGTATCGTTCGGGAACGACACGGTTAGTGCAGTGCTTTGATCCGCACGGAACAAATATTACCAACAAATCAACAAGTACCTACTTAGTTGGTCACGAATCGACGCAGAAGTAATTCCTGCCGTGGGGCAACTTAAAAAAACAATCTACTGTGGCATGACGGTTCATCTAAATCCTTTCAGTAGTTTTGCTACTTTTGATGTAGTAACACTAACTGGTATCTGAAGACAAGAGTCCACCAGGCTGGACACAACATCCGTCTATTCGGGCGAACGCCTTTTTATACGGGAATAAATAATGGATCTTTTCACTCTGTTCCTCAAATCCCTAAAACTCTAAGTTCAAACCAGGGACTGCGATAAAACTAAATATAGAAACCATTAGAATGTTCTTGGAGAGTACAGCGATTGATGAGGGTAAGCTTTTGACCTTAATTACTTACAATATAATATCATGATTGCTTCATCAATCTTGTCGATTGCAACGATATTAGAAATTCTCTACAAGTACTGAAAATTTTACCGAAGAATTTTGACCTAGAATTAAGTACTAAATTAAGGTAAGTAACAATTTTTAGTTTTATGGATCATGGAAAACTGCAATGGAGATGGCGTCCGCTGGATAAACTAGATGTCTTCCTTTTTTGTAAAAAGTATCTTAGGGCCCCGGGTCTGAGGGCCAAAGCCTGCCGGGATCGCGGGACTTATTTTACACTGTGACCCCGGAACGTTAAGGGCTATTGAAGGACACCGTGGATTTTAGTCAGTAGAAGTCTGACAGTCCCTCCCGCCCTGCCCGGGGTGGGAGGATTCATTTGATGATTTTACCACGCTAAAAAAAAGGACACAATGATGGTCAACGTTGGAAAGAAAGGAGACTGGAATTCTTCCTTGAGAATTGGAAAATAAACAACTACCAATAGTGTCTTGAGAGGAATGGTGGAACAGTGGGAGGTCAAACCTTTGTCAAGCAGTGGGACAATAAAGATTTGAATAAAAAATTCAAGTTCACAATTCAACAACAGATGCACGCAGACGAGGACGGAGTACATGGCATTTTGATGAAAGGTATATCCAGATATCAATATCGTTGTTTGATGGGAAGAACGCTTTATGCAACCAGCTAGATGATAAAAGAGCCCAAAAAAAAAGTTGTAGATCTATGTTACACTTGAACCAACAGCAACGATGACTCTTGCAATAGTTATTTGTTATGCAAGGCAGCATAGTTGATTTTTGGCGCGAGTACTTGAATTATGAGAACTGAGCGAGCGAAGGATTTTAAGATTGAACCGTGAGAGAAACGAGCGGTTCAATTATAGAATCCTGAGCGATGCGAAATTTTCAAAGGTATGAGACGCAGAAAAACTTTGCTGCCGAGTGCAACACACAACTTTTCACCTCACACAGCGAGGAAATGTAGTGAGGGCGGCTCGCCTGTCAGTGTAGAAAACAATAGAATCTTTCCGAGCGCGTGAGGTGAAAAGATCTTTCACATTTATGATACTCGTCTAGCAAGAAAGTAAGAATAAGTCATCTGGGTTTCAGCTCTCAGCTGGTAACTCGAAGCAACGTGCAATTCAGTGACCTAATGAGTAAACATTGTGTTTATGCTATATGCCCGATGTTGCCTCATCTCCGACACTATTTATGACACAGGTGCATCATACACAGGACTTGACTTTATACTAATCAGACAATTAGTAAACACACAGCATCTGTTTGAATAAACACTAAATTAAGACGACTTGGATTATTCAATGGTGATGCTGCGTGGAAAACTTTATACCGAATTAATGTAACAAGAATCTTCATTAGCAATGTGCTCAATTAGTTATAAGTTTTAAATGTTTTGTTTAGTTATGACTTGCAAGTTGAATGATGTAATGTAACAAAGGTTTTGCTATAATTTTGGCGATTGAAAAAGAGTGTCCATGGAGTTTCTTGCCCTTTCTTCTCCATAGAGATCTACGCTTTGGAATGGGCATCTACACTAAAGTACTGAGTACTCTCACAGTTTTTATGTCTTGTGACTGGGACTATAGCACCGTAACTATTTTTAAACTATTTTATTTTACTTTTGTCTTTTGACAATTCAAAAGTCCCTGTAACGGGCCTACTTGAAATAAACGATTTGATTTTGTTTTTGGATTATTCGAATTGAATAATTATTTTTGAATTGGTTAAGTACTCCAATTTTCGAGAAAAATAGCTAGTAGGTAGTTGCAGAGAAGTATAAAATACACACATTAAATTGGATCCAACAAAAAAAAAAGCAAAAAGGGATTTAAATAACATGAAACTTAAACCTTCTTAAATATTTTTTGAATGGCAAAAACCTAAAAATAAAGTTTAAAATTTAATCAGCACTATGCATTCGATTATACTACTTAGAAAATGACCTTAACCCACTTTTGAAAGGGCTTCCACGTCCATAGCCTTTACTCGAACATGACCGATAAGCTCGACAAGTCTTCATAAGTAAGTAAGTACTTAATACGTAAGTAAAGTGGGGTCAATAGACTCGCCCCTCTAATACGAGGTATTTTTTTTAAATATCGGGTGACTGGCAATTAGTGTATGATACTAATGATAATAAACAATTTTTAATACGGGAGCAAAGCCGAAATCGTAAAAAATATCAGCTGCTTAGTACAATAGGCAAACATAAATGTATTGAACAACTGATTTTTTTTCGCTTTTTATTTCAGATTTGTTCCCATCGCAAAAGTTGTTGGTTATCATCAGACATCAGCACAATCACGTGAGTAAGTATCGTACACTAATTACCAGTCATCCTTAGTACGGATAATCTAGGAAGTATTTGTTATAAAATACTTCCTAGGCCGTCACGCCTCCTACGCCAGCATGGCTGCTTTGCAGAAGGAGGCAAACAACCTAACTTAATATCTTAAAACGACCTCATCGTGCGTAAATAGCCAACGACGTTGCTGGAAATGCACTAAGTGAATCATTATATGAATATTGTCTAAAGTATTAAGATCCGTACATCGCTCGTAGAACTGACAACCGATGGGGAAGAAAAGTTCTCTCGAGTGGCGACCACGGACCGGAAAACGCAGCGTAGGCAGGTCGTAGGTCGCGGGCAGCCGATGGATGCAAGTGGCGAATTGTCGTTCGGAGTGGCGGTCTAAGGGGGAGGCCTATGTTCAGTAGTGGACGTCCTCCGGCTGATGATGATGATGAAGATCCGCTGATCAACGAATTCGTCATTTGGATCAGATTATAACTTAGACCTCACGTGATTCACAATTTCACATAGCTCACTGATTAGTACAGCGTGCTACTCATTAGGTCTCCGTGACTTGTTTGATAAACTTGAGCCAATAGAACCCTATTTATTAATTGTGTCATCTTCCTAGTCTATTACTTAAAAGTTAGGTCATTCACAAGCATGCTGCACATGTCGAAGCTGGTAACAAACTGACCGGCTTTAATTGGATGGAATATTAGCTTCGTTTGGTGGTAAAATCAACAAAAATCCAGACCTGGACTCTCAGACTCGTACCAACTTAAATCTACCGCGTTCCTTCAATTGTCCTTTACGTTCTGGGGTCACGGGAACCTATGGTTTTAATATTTCTACCATGTTACATCCATCAACACGCACTGGGCCCGTGTGGTGAATTATGGCCCACACCCTTTCACAGAGAGGAGGCCAGGATCAGGGTCACTAACCACTAGACCAACAGGCCAGTCAAAAAAAAAGTAGGTAATACCTACTTTATAATAATTACCTATTTATCAAAAAGAGGTACCTACCTAAACTAAAAAGCTTTTAGGTAATAATTATTTTCTTCTAACGAAAAGATCGCAAAACGTAACCTCATGCGGCTTTTCGGTTGTAAGTTCAGCCACAAAATGTAATCCTAAGTCTTATTAATATAGAGCACGTTGGTTTACGTTATATCCCATTTGGTACTGATGCCGCGATAGCAGACACGTTTAATTAAATATTTAATAACACCCAACTTTCCTTCACCCAGCGCTAAGCTGTCTGTTGCAAAGTTAAATAATTCTGCTAGAAGCTAGTTTTACGTCAAAATGACGCCATTTTCCTAGCTGTCTTAGTTGGAGATTTCGAGCTAAAAAGTTTATCTTTTTGTTCTGTAAGGCCTCGCTCACGACCTTATATGATACGATTTGCGACGCGTGTGGTTCAGGCACACAGGTTCAGCGACAGGCTGTGTGATTTTTTTTCTCCAAAGAGTAATATTATTGTGGCATGTGTCAATAAACATTTTTGCTTTCTTTCTTTCTTTCAATAGGTTTCGTAGTAATAACTTGTATTTGGAGCATGCTTTGTATTCACTTCTTAATTTGATGAAGGCTTTGATGATGATGATTTAATCCGGAATAGTTCGAGTTCCATAGTGAATGCCTAACCCCATAGGAAAAAGGGCGGTGTGTTTACAATTTAGTATCTTTACTTCTTGTACTTATTTGTTTTCTCAGTACACTCTCGCTATACCCGTGACGTACTATTTTGTGGCCAAGGACTTATTTGGAGATCCTCAGGTAAAAAGTTTGTTTGTTTATAAAGATTGTTGTGTCTTTCAAGGAAAATGTGAGGTCATAATTTTCTATTTGGGTTGCCATCTTGGCTGTTACATTAACCAACGAAAAAAATAAAAGATATTTATCGTGATGACTCTAGCTCGAAATGGCAAAGCGCGGGAAACCACATTTTGGAGACCTTTTGCCCAGAAGCGGTTGTTTAACATTGTTTATGAAAATGAAATCACATTTTATTTTGTTTTTATCTGCTTTTATAGCAGTCCTGACGATAAAAGTGAGTATTTTTGTTGATGTTTCTAAAATTCCTTATAAAGTCTGAACATAGTCCAATAAAACTTGGCATATTATGGAATAGTCCTCCCCAACCTGCTGTCAGACTTGTACTGACTAAAATCCACGGTGTCCTTCAGTAGCCTTTTATGTTCCGGGGGTCACGGTAAGAGATAAGTCCCGCGACCCTGGCAGGCTTCGCGCCGTCGCCGCGTCTTTCCGTCGACCTGGGCATGGTCCATGTTGGGACAGCGAGTCGCCCATTCTTCACCGTTCGCATGCCCGCGCCTACAGTGGCCGGAGATCGTCTTGCGACGTCCGTCGCCGTTGGTGTCTACTGCGGCTGGGGTGGAGGGAGGAGGACGCCGTCCTCTCCTTCACGCTGATGCGCGCCTCGACCCTCCTTCGCGAGCATTACTGCTTCGCAGAAGGAGGCGACCGTTTCGTAGAGTCGGAGTAGGTAAGTGATTCCTTACTATTTGTTCACAAGTGTGAAACTTCGTGCTTCACAAAATAAAATAACTTGTACTTACAGTACAAGAACAGTACATAACTTCTACTTACAAGTTATTTTATTTCAAGCAACCTACCTAAGCTACCACTTAGGATATTGTGCCATCAATCATCGTAAAAATATAACAAAAACAATTCAATGTTGTCCAAGTTTTGCTTCAAGTCTATCTAGGGTAAACAGATAAAAATCTTTGTCAACCAGTTGTATAGCTAAGCTTATGACCCCGACTTCATCCGTGTTGAGTTTTGTAATTATCCTTATCCCACGGGATTGTACTACCGGGATAAAAAGTGTCCTTTAGGTCAGAATTAGTGGATACCTTTACGATCAACGTGCCAGTTTTTATATACCTAATAAAGAAATGTTTAATGAGGCCACAGATGTGCCACCGATAAATGTTTACTTTGTTTCATTATTGGCAAAATAATAAGACAATACTAATCAACTCGGCGTTTCCTTATTATTTTTTCTACTTTTAAAATATTCAATTTTGATGGACTATTTCCAGATGCCACAACTCCACAAGGACCTTTTTTTTGAACGAAACATTGCATTATTGTTTAATGTTTGGCTTGGTTTAATCCCGCTTTTTTTTTAAATGGGACAGACCCACCCACCACACTGATCCCAAACCACTTCAACTCCTGAAAGCCCGAATCAACAGTGGCAACAACCAGAAAAGCGCCGAGACAATGAAGCTCAACGTGTCCCGGAGAATGAATTTACCTGTCTTGAATCCTGCAACGAAATTAATTAGAAAAGAATAGTGGAGGAACAGGAAAAATTTGTTTCCGCTTCCCTCCATGCAAGCAGGAGACAGAACATAACACGCGGCCAATAGGCACAAAGGGACATTACAATTAAAATATAGGGTAAAACACCCAACTATTGACCCCTTAAGCGGTTTTCCTTGCTTCTTTCGCAAAATAAACTAATGTACGAGTTGCAAGTGGAAATGAATGTTTTTGGAAGATAAAATAAACATTGGAGAATGTAACTAAAACATTATTTCCAGTCATACAAAGGTAAAAAGTGTTTTTTTTCTCGAGTTTAGCAAGAACAGGCCATTTGACCAGTTATTAACATGCTTGTACCAAATTTTCATCATGCAAATGACCAATTTTTGACCTCCTGTAGTATTAGAATAAACTCAAATAATTTTTATTATGAATGTGATACGATGTTTTATTTGACAAAAAAACAAACAAAGCTAGTCTTATAGCCCTGCTCATTTTCTTTTTTCACACTATTTCTTAGGTCTTCAGTCTTCAAACGCCGTCAATAATTTTCTTGCACTTAATTTTGAAATTTTGTAGTTTTTATCACTTTTTGTTGTAGTTTTTATCACTATTTGTCCAATTTTTCTTCTTTATTAGTAGTTATTAATTTCACTGTTCTGTATTATGCAGCAGATATAAAAATACTCGCCGGCAAAATATAAATTGAAAGAACACAGCTTTAGTTCTACAAAGTGAGTTTCAAAACCTTTGAATTAATATTTTCCTAATTACATAAGACGGTTTTAACTTTTTAAACTTATGTAAAAGACCTCACAAATGAAGAGAACATAGATACAAATAAAAAACTAGCTCACACTTTGCCTAAACATGCAGGTTAGGGTATATTTTGTCATTTTATGCATTAAACCAACCTGTGGCTGAGGCATTGCTCGTGTTATATTCTGAAATTGTCCCACGGGACCATATACCGACATAAAAAGTATCCTGCGTCCAGGTACACCCACTTAACCAGGTTTTAAAATAATCTGCTTGCCAAATTGTGTCAAAATCCATTCGGCCGTTCACTTTTCCTATAATATTAGTAAGTCTAAAAGTCTAAAATATTCAGGAGGATCCAGAATGTGACAGAAGACCTAAAATTTAAGTACCTCACTCAAATTATCCTAGGTAGTCAGGTTACTACGTAAGGTATTTTTTATGTTTGTGATTATGCAGATACACACCTTTAGGGGTGCCAACGCCCATGGGCTTAATACAGATGCATTAAAGTTAAGCTACCTCACCATTAAAAATGAACCATACGTACACACCGTGGTGTCAGTAACTGGTATTCTCGTACATTTGGTAAATTACCAGCTATTGACATGCCATGTTAAAAAAATGGTTATTCATACATTAGAGTGTACCAGATATTGACCTCATCATTTTAACAAGTTAACGCTCATTAAAACTTGAAAATCATGTGGAAAAGCATTGTGTCCGTCTTAAATAACCAAAAAATACCAAACTCAAAGGAATCTATCTTGTAAAACTGAAATAAAATGACATTGAAAACAACCGTCAGCTTAGCAAATTGTTAAATTTTTTGATGATTTTAGGAGGGTATTTTGTTATCATAGGTTTACGGACGCATTATTGCTTTATTTCTATGACGCCAATATATTACAGGATAAATTATATTTCATTTTCTGTATTCTTTATGCAGCACTGCAAGAAGATTTATTATTATTTTTGATAAAAACTGTTATGCGATCAATAGACCGTGGAAGTGTGACGTAAAAAGATGACATTTGGGTAAAAACAAACAGGTTTCGACGTGGGATTTTTGTTATTTTATCTTTTTTGTAATTAATAATAATGTCTGCGTCGAACTTCTTGTTACTATTGTGTGCAAAAATAGATGGAACAACATCCTTTTCATCAGCAAAATTACAATTACAAAGACGGTCTTCACGAGTAGGGTCTCTATCCTTACGACTGAAATTGAAAATAATGAGTAAGTCAGCAATACAAGTCAATACAACGAATCCTCAGACTAGAATAATAATTAATCAGCAGTAACGTACCGGCAGAGTGTTTTCCATTTTTTAAAGATTTTTTCACTAGCAGGAAATCTAAAAAACCTGCAGGTTTCTCTTCTAGAGACATGGTTGCAACCGGGAGCAAAACAATAAGGTATTTTATACCTTGTAAACACTAGATAATGTATTCAAAATGTAAATTATCTCAAAATGCAATACGTTCCTGTGTTTGTTTTTACCCAAATGTCAAAACGTGACGTCATAGCTTCCACGGTCTATAGTTGGTGGGAGGTCAGCAGTTGGGTACTTTACCCTATTTAGCTTGGCTGACCACACTCTCGCGTGTCTAGATGATAAAAAAAAAACTTCTTAAAGAGTAATAGGCATTTAATTTCTTAGAATATATTCCGAAACATACTATCAATGCGTCAACGCAGAATCTTAGTCATTATGTTACTTTAATATTGAAGTACCTACGTAGTCAATAACCAAAACAACCGACTTGCAAATATTAACCACCATTACTTCTTAGAAGCTACCTAAGTAGCAGATAATTGTTTGTTGTTTAAGCGTTAACCTACAGATTAGTGGAAACGCGAGACGGCCGCGGTGCCGAGCTAGTATGGGTTCATGTGACCGGGTTATCCACCTGTGACGTCACATGATAAAGTTTCGTAAGTTACTTATAAACGCTGATTAGACTGTGATACCTACTTTGCGTTTAAAAATGCGATCTTATTGAAGAGCTCATGTCTCAATAATTACAGCCGCACAGACCATTCTTCCAGGTTGAGCCGCGCTTGCCGAGGTTGGGTTGTGGATGGGTGACCATCTGTCAGAACCATAGTTTACTCCGTGCCTCGAAAAGCACGTGAAGCCGTTGGTCCCGGCTGTCATTTGTAGATCTTTGACAGTCGTTACTTTTAGTCAGAAGCTGTAGTCTGACTACCAGTTTTACCATGGGGTATCGTATTGCCCAGTTACTGAGTTGTAGATGTCCAACAGGCAGTCGCTCCATGTAAAATACTGATGTCCAGCTGCATCTAGTTCGATTAGAAGCCGACCCTAATATAGTTGGGAAAAGGCTTATAGGCGATGATGATCTTTTATAGACAAGACATGTTTTTTTAACCGACTTCAAAAAAAAAAGTAGGTTCTCAGTTCGACCTGTATGTATGTATGTATGTATGTATGTATGTTTGTCCGCGATTATCTCGCGTTTGGCTGAACGGATTTTGATGCGGTTTTCAGGAATTTGATCTTTACACTTTGGAGAAGGTTTTAGTATATAACACTAATAGATATCCCGTGACGTTACCCGCGTGGACCCGTTTTTACTTACTTGAATCATAGATTTTCAGAGATGATTGCATGTTTGTCCGCAATTATCTCGCGTTTGGATGAACCGATTTTGATGCGGTTTTCAGGAAAGTGTTTGTTACATTCTAGGGAAGGTTTAAATATATAACATTAATGGATATCTCGTGAAGTTGCTCACATATTTCTGTTTTTGTTACTTACTAGGATTGTAGATTTTTAAAGACGTCGATTTTAGGAAGATTTTCGTTGAATATTCAACTAAAAAGGGAAAAATAAAAAACTTTTTGAAAAAAAGGGAACCGACTTCAAAACCAAACATTAAAAAACTATAAAATAACTTTTCTTTCGGAAGTCGGTGGCCATCTGTCAATGAAATAAAAAACAAAGCCACCGACTTCCGAAAGAAAAGTTATTTTATAGTTTTTTAATGTTTGGTTTTGAAGTCGGTTCCCTTTTTTTCAAAAAGTTTTTTGAATTTTAAAATCATCTAATAAATTCTACCTCCTGCCCAGTGTGGAGCGGAAGGTACTGTCAGACTCGTACTAACTAAAATCCACAGTGTTATTTAAATAGCCCTTTATTTTCCGGGGTCACTGTTAGCTGATAAAACAGTCCCGCGACTCCAGCAGGCTTTGGCCGTCAAAGGGGGGCAGCAGAAGTCACATTGCTGCAACATGCTATATGATACACTAAAGACACACTCTCACCAAATCCTTTCCATCCACGGACTGAACTGCAGTGGTATTCTAGGTGCCGCTTTATTTGCAGCGCAGCCCCAGTGAAGAATACAGTACTTTACAACATAAGTAATAGCAAGATTACATGTATTCATAAGTCATGTTGTAGGTATGGCTGTATAACAAAAACAGTTACGTAAATTACGTTTTAGGTCAAAGTAAAAGCCATACCCTTTCGTCACGGGAAGCGTCAACAAGGTAGGTATGATGTAGGTTACCTATGACACAACTTTATTAAGTCAAACTATTCTTAGTATTAACCCTACTCAGGAACTCAACTATACAATTAACAAACCCAGAATTATTGTGAGTAGCAAGTTCAAGCGAAGTTTAAGCTACAAAGTAGAAGTCTTGGTCAAAGTTATGCATAAGTTATCGGCAACCATCAAAGTCCGCTCTAAATTGAACCGACTGGGGATGCTTTGAAATCAAGATTTCAGTTTGTGATCAAGTTTAGTATCGAAGAAACTTGATTGTTTATTTATTGGACCCGAAAGTTATGCATCTGTATTTGAAGATTTTGCTACAATATAGGTAATTAAATGGCATATCGTTGGTTCCGAAAAATAATGACTTATGTAAGAAAACTTCCTTGATTTTGCACTGTGAATTACGTAAACAAGTAATATAAAACTTTTGTCGTTCAATATATATTTTTAATTCACCAATATTACGACTTGTCCACAAAATAGAAAAAAATGTACTCTAAATTAATGATTTTTGTCCAAAAAAAGATGAAAATAATTAAGTTTTTAGGGTTCCGTAGTCAACAAGGAACCCTTATAGTTTCGCCATGTCCGTCCGTCCGTCCGTCCGTCCGTCCGTCCGTCCGTCCGTCCGTCCGTCCGTCTGTCCGCAGTTTAGCTCAGAGACGCACAGTACTAGAGAGCTGTAATTTGGTGTAAATATACGGTTTTGTTGTGCCGAAAAAGTGGTACAATAAAATGTCGTAAAATATTTTTTTTTAGGGTACCTCCAGTACTTACACGTAAAGTGAGTATTTTTTTTTCTCGCATACCCCTTAGTGTGGGGTATCATTAAAAAGGCCTTTAAAAAATAATGTGAGTTTCCATTAACAATTTTTTGATAAAAAAATTCGTTTGTGAACTATTAAGCTTTAAAGTGCTAAATTTTGCTCGATTCGAGTGTCCCCCCCCCTCTACCAGCTAAACGGTTATGTTTGGGGGTGTGAAAAAATTCACAATAGTAGTATATATAAGGAAATTTAAAAGAAAATTATCACGACTAAGTAGGCTTTACAACTTTACGAGTAATAGTCGACCAACTTATAAAATGTACTTCATATCATATTTTCTTAAACAAAATGTATCGGAGGCAACTGCAAATGTAAGTTTGTCAACTTTATTTTTACAGCTTTTATAGGTATGTTTTTTGGGGTTAGGTAGGTTTTTATCGTCAATTATTTTTTACTAAATTCAAAAAAAGGAGGAGGTTCTAAATTCGTTGTAATCTTTTTTCTTATGTATTTTCCCCGATTTCTCAAAAACTCCTGGACCAGTTTTGAAAATTCTTCTTTTTAAAATTAAATTCAGCGAATCAGTTTAGTTAGTTCGCATAAGTATTTTGATGGGCAATTACGGAACCCTACACTGTGCGTGGCCCGACACGCACTTGGCCGGTTTTTTTTTTTCTTTTATGGAGAGACTGTCAGACTCGTACTGACTAAAGTCCACGGTGTCCTTCAATAGCCCTTTACATTCCAGGGTCACGCGGTAATTCGGTAAATCCCGCGACCAAGAAATGGAGTTTACTGTAATTTGGCGACATTTCACTATTAAATAGGTATGTAACTAGGTTAAGAGACAGACAATATTTAAACAAATGTGCAAAAAAAATACTTGACTCACCTCCTACGAAACTCGCCAAAAATAAGCACAGCACAAAATTAAACACGAATAAAGTCTTCATTTTGATTTTTACGAAAAAAAAACACACTTAAAACTAAAGGGAAAAAGTTTTCACTGTTATATTTTTAGTGTTTATTACCACCATAGTTCAGTATTTAGATTTAAAGGAAAGAAAAACGTTTATTTGGCACTAGTTTAGTTAATATTCGGTTGTATGAGTTGTATGAGCATTTGATTCGCGCTGCTTCGGCCCTGTCTTACTGAGTTATGATAGCTCTCGGGTCAGAACAGTTTGATAAGATTTCTGCGCATGACTCTTTGCCGCCACTTGGGTTATAGTTCAACGGGGAAAACTTTTGAAAACAATCTGTTTTTTTTTTTTTGTAAGTTGTAAACAGGATGTTTTGTGTAAAATCGGTAGGTACGGAAGAACTTGCATGGTGGGTAAGTATAAGAACCATTAAATTCGTTACCACACTTTTAATGTAGGTATTGTGGTGACTATTATTTTAAAAGTAATGACTGTGTAAAATTTCTTATATATATTTTTTTAATTTTAACACACGCTCATAAATATTATTGGAATAAATAATCCAGTCTTCTTCTTTCAAAAAAAAAAAAAAAATTGCATGCCGTAAAGCAAAATGATTGTATCGGGACTGGTAGCAAAATAGTATTATCGTGGTATTACCTACCATCATAATTTATGTGACACCTACATTATTGGCAAATAAATCATTTGACAAATAAATAAAAAAAAAAAAAAAAAAACACCAACCAACAAATAAATGATTTGACAAAAATAAATAGACTGTAAGGACTATTTATTATGACTAAAAAGTCTAAATTACGGGAATTGGTTATCTGGACTGGATAAGTAGGTCTTTGTACAAGTACACATAATTCAAAAAGTGCTGGTTGTTTGATCAAGTAAACTACTTAGTATTTAATTAAAACGCTACGTGTATACTTTTTTACGAATGGCTAAAAATTTGGCCGTAGGACGTCCACTGCCGAATGTAGGCCTCCACAATGTTAAAAAATGTATGTGTGGTAGGTACGTTAAAAAAATACAACATTTAAAGTAAAAGTGATAAGAGTTACTTCACTTTACCTACTGAAAAAACAACCACACCTAAGTTTTAAGCTACTAACGATTTAACGAAGTATCTTATCTATCTATGTAGAACTTCGCTGTTTGATCCTCTACCACAGACCTAAGAAAATACGACCCAGACTGTACCATATTTGCCCTCCGGTAAGTTCCACATTTAAGTTACTTACTACACCTATGACAAAATTTCTGTTTCTCTTAGCCCCTTCATACACAACTCGAAGCAAGTCTCCGATGCCTTACGACTTTGCTATTCTACGGTCAACTTACAAAATTGCAATAACATTCCTTAACATGAAACAATTATACAAAATATTATTTATCTGAATAATTAATTAGATGACATGTCAAATGGGTTTGCAACTTTTAGTAAGAACCTTGGCATCATGTTTTTTTTTCTTTCGCCAGTGATGAAACTTTGGGCATAATTAGACTACTCCCTAAGAAGTCCATAGAAAAAAAAAGTTTTTAAACAGTAACCAACCAGAGATATTATGGTGGTTTGTATTTTGTACTACCTACAAAAAATAACTCCAGATTAGAACAAAATAAAGACAGAGATATTATGATCTCTGGTTAGTTACGGTTTAGAATTTATTATTATTTTTTACGAACTTCTTAGGTTATGGTCTACTAATGACCAAAATTTTATTACTGGCGAAAGAAAAAAAAAACATTGATGCCAAAAAGTTGCAAACCCCTTTAAGTATTATAATTTAATTTTGATTTTTAATAAGATATAATTTTTATTTTATTAAATTAGTCAGTAAGTAGTAGGTAAGTAGGTAAGTCGCCTCCTTGGCGTAGGCCTCCCCCATTCTTTTCCAGAATTGCCTGTCTCTGGCTTTGGTCATCCAGTTCGGTCCTAGTCTTTGCGTAAATGCCCATCTTTTCCTTTGACGTCCTCTAGATCTTGTTCCTTCTCTTGGAATCCTTTCGATGACTTTTTTGGTCCATCCCTCATTCTCATGGAAAATAAGAGATCCAGGCGACTATCGAAATATAAATCCAGAGGCTCGTACACAGGCACGCATCAATAGATACCAAAGTCGTAAGATATCGCAGACTTGCGTCGCCTCGTGTACGAAGGGCCTAAGGCTACAAAGCCAAGTATAACCAAATATTAGTCTACGTACTTGTCTGCTTCAAGAGAGAGTATATATTATGTTACATAGTGTGAACAATGAATGTATACTTAATTACTTGATAATTAATACTGGCATGTGCTCAGGCACGATCGTGCATGCACGCTGTATAAGTACTTAATGCTGGAATAAAAGCACAGTGCAATATAATCAGTGGACCAACTACGTATTTTTCCTACTCTTTTCATAAAATATTATGAAAAGAGTGTCCCTAACACAAGCCAGGGAGAGGGAATGCACTGCTGTACGCTGTAATCCACGGGCTCAATATGCCACTCAACGACGATATAATACTAGACTCCGCATACACGATCTAAAGAACAAAAACTATTCTGCCAACTTGCTGAGGTACTACGTAAGCGAGGGGGACGGGGTACTGCGTTCTGATTGGCTAACTCAAGGTCTGTGCTGTCTCAACGTATGTAATACGGCTCACAGGATTGGTCGAAATGAGACGAATATAAGACTTTTTTGCCTAATGTGTTGGCAGACATCGGTCGCCTGTTATTAGGAGTCTAGTACTATATCGTCGTTGATGCCACTGATATCCCATAATGTCTTCGATTTTTTGGTTGACATGCCGGTTTCCTCATGATATTTTCCCTCACTGTTTTAAAAGCAGTGATCATGAAATAAATCACAAAAAATAAGACGTCTTTTTGGATTCGAAAGCACGACCTAAAACTCCTAAATTAAAAGAGGCCGCCGGCGCTGTTGCCACTGGGAATCAAAATCCAGCTAGATCTCATCTCTTCGCACGGATCAACGAGACATGCCAGTTGCAATACTGTATACCTAAGTCTACTGTGGCAAAAGGGAACGTGCATTCTGCACTAATTACAAGTAACAAGTTTACCACAGTAAACGGAGAGCCGCCGTTTTAATTGTGTTTATTTTTGAGAAACTGTAAGCGTGGTTTTACCCGCATTTGAATCTTAATTTGGCAGTACTGTAATCCTTTTCAAAGTAGGTACCTAGCGAGTTATTTCTGTGTGTAAAAACATGAAATCTCTCTTCTGATTTCCTAGCTACATATTATTTGAGGAAAAATACTGTAAACGTAGTTGTAAAACGGGGTAAAAAAGTACATGGGGTGTAATTCGGCACGAATCTTTGAAAGGAATTTTGACTTCATTTATAATACAAAAAAAAAAAAAAAAAAAAAAATGAAAAAGTGTTTATTTGGAACATAGTCAAATTCGGTACATTTTGCTTCTGCCAAACTACAGAGCAGTTTGTTGGCAGACGCAGCTCCCACGATACACTCAGTATTAACGTATGTACGTTCACTTTTCCCTTAACATAATAAAACGAAAAGAATATGACCGCAACTGGCAACCAAAATTACGGAAAAATATTTTTACAAAACAACCGTGTTCAACTCTGTCAATACTTAAATTTAAATTACAAAAAAATTGCTCAGATTTTCACAAAAGTTAGCCAAAAGATATGATTCAACTTTGTTTTTAAATGTTTTTTTTGTTACATCAGTTTCAAAAGGTAAGCTATTGAAAATACGTGGTCATGCATATGCACACATGCAACCAACAAACGGAAAAACAAGCCATGCAATCAAACCTATACTCGACACGTGTTTCGCCCCTCCACGGGGCATCCTCAGGAGATGTTGACTCGACGAGCGCTTGTCGAGTCAACATCTTCTGTCGAGTATAGGTTTGATTGCATGGCTTGTTTTTCCGTTTGTTGCATTTGTGCATATGCATGAGGGCGGGAGGGTGGGTCCTTTGCTGCATGTGCATATGCATGACTGCATACGGTGGAATTGCATCCTGCAACAAGCCTGGATTTTTGTCGCGGAATTAAAACTAAATATTTTTCATAACATTTTAATGCCATGGATTTCCGCAAAGTAACGCCTGATTCCATTTTTTTTTTTTAACAATAATATCCAATTAATGAACTATTACAAAAATGTATTCAATCTAAGAGAACCTGGCCGGGCCACCATTAAGTGGGGCACTTGATCCACCAAGTGAGCCCAGTGCGAGTAAAATTTTTGTTTCATAAAGAAAGAAAGAAATAGCATTTATTGGAACAAACGCAGGGCATAGGACATAAATGAGATAAATTAAAATGAAAAAGTGATAAAAAAACAGTAGGTAAACTAAAATCATCATTCAACGGAATCATACTTCTATTGAAAGTATTGAAGTTACGTAACTATCAAATTAACAAAACAATCTAAAAGCGTGCTGTTAGACGAAAGTACACAACAGACGAAAACGTGCGCACACGCATCGCAGCCCGACGCGACGCGCCCGTCGTGGAAATTGGGCACGGCCAATGGGTCAAGTGCGAGCGATAACAAACGGTTACCCAACCACGTACTTGTTTGATCTCATTCTGTCTTTGAGGGAATGGTTTAATTTGTCTTAATTAATAATTCTTAAATCTCCGAGTGACCTAAGCATGACCTAAGTTTTTGAGTTTTATCGGCAAAAATGGTATAGGATGGCAATCGGACGTTTAGCCGACTCATGACCAGAGCGCTGGTCTTTTTCTAAGCCATAAAAAAGCAGTGCCTTTCAACGTGGCAATACTACCAGCTTTTTAGGCATTGTTCCCGTTGACAGCGATGCAGACGAATTATTTGACGCCCTATATGAATGCTTTTCACTTATTACTTCATTCAAGCCTTTAATGCTCCCGCTGCATGGGAAAAAGGTCTCTCTGTGAGAGGGAGTGGGTCATAATCCACCACGCGGTTACTAAGAATTATAATGTATAAAATGTTCTAGGAAAGTCGTAAGAATCATGAAAGTATCTACTTAGAAACGAGATAAATGAGAAAACTATCTCTAACGACTTCGTAGGTCCATTTTCAATCACGTTAATATCACGTATGTACCTATGACTAATCTTGAAGTGTATTTCCCGGATCTACCCACGAGGTGAGACAGTTTATATTTAATAGTCGAAGTACATAGTTGACCATGTTCATATGATAAACTCTCGCGCAATCGCATCGCATTCTGAATAACTTATCTTAACATAGTTTTCATTTAAGTAAGTATACTTAGAGACAGTAGATTATGTACTTATTCGTAGTTTACTAAAAACTATTTTGTTTGGAGCCCAAATACTTACTTATAACTACAATCAACGCGTTGATTGTGCTTGAGATTGTTTCGACCTCTCTGTCTAGGCTATATGCCACTGGCTTTGTTTTTTTTTTTTTTACTATTCCCAAGCCACTTCAAGTCCTGAGAGCCAAAATCAAACAGTGGAAACCACCACAAAAGCGCCGAGACATGAAGCTCGACGTGTCCCGGAGAATGAATTTACCTGTCTTGAATCCTGCAACAAAATTAATCAGAAAATAATAGTGGAGGTGTAAGAAAACATGTTTCCACTTCCCTCCATGCAATCAGGAGACAGAACAAAATAAGGCCAATAGGCACAAAGGGACATAACTGGGAGAAGCCCAGTTGCCAAGCACTTACTAATGTACTTATGTGTGTGGTACTTATGGCAAAAACGCTTGAACGCACGGGAGTTTGTTCGAGTTTCCACGTACACCATTTCCACATGGCTTTGGATTAGAGTAGCAAGATACAAAATAGAGCGATCACAAAATGTGATGAGTGTGCCCAGATCCTTTCTTTAAGACGTAGTTATATAAATAGCCGCCTGATCACAATAGGAAAGTGAAAAGGTATAAGTTTTATAATTAATGTAAGAACAAACGCCAGCAGGTCAACAATTCCGAATCTGTAAAATTTTACCAATCCAAAATTAACTTTCCGCTATAGGTTGAATGAAATTGACAGACTGTGCTCGCGTCGGTACATAATATTACGTACGAACCGATCATCGACTTTAGCAATGGAACCTTGACCCTCGCACTTGTGATTCTGTGAAATGGTTTTTACTCTTTAAACCACAAAAGATCTGACTCAAAAGTAAACCGAAAAAATATTGACAGATCTGAATCACCATAAAGAAGGTTGGAAATCCTAAAACGAAGGATATTAATTATAATTTTCGAGGAATTAATTAGGAGATGTAATGTTGCGCAAGAGTTCATCAGTCATACAGTCAATCATTGAGTAAGCAAAAAAACAGCACATATAAATAGATAATTATGGCTGATGATAAGATGAAACTAGTCGTCAACTCATCAAACTTACTTGTACCGTTAGACCGACAAAGTACCTACTCTTTCGTGATTTTTTAAACGTTTATTCTCAGAATTATTTTTTTAGACAAGAGAATCTCTCTATCGAGAAGTACGGATGGTTACTATAGCAGATATTATTTATAACATAGTTGTACTAGTATTATTTGTGCCTAGTGGAGGTTTATTTGACAACTACATTACATCAAAGGGGGGATACTGACTCTATCCTCAAAAAGAAACTTCGGAGAATGGATGGATTGTGTGAGAAAAGACATCAAAGATAAGAAAAAATCAACGAAAAAGCTACTACCTAAATGATGATGTGACGCCTGACAAGGGAAAATTGAAGTAGAAAGCGTGTTACGCCATAGTACGTTATGTAACGTAAAGGCTGAAAGACGATGAGTAGCAATGGGGTTTGCAACGCAAAGATATTGTAGATGACACCACCATAGAGTTTCCTAATCCGACCAATAACGTAGTACTATTTTGAAGTACTTACCTACTTTAAGATTTGAAATGATTTGAACCAATGACGATGCTTGGAACAAGCTATACTATAGCTCCATTAGTACCCCAGTTGCCATCCCCATTTAACTGCCGTGGAATTCTTATTTTGTTAGCTGAAGTAGCCAAGCCGTATGGCATAAGACCTTCAGAATAATTTCGCCGCATAATTGTAGGCATTAACGGTATTATGATGTCTGCTTGTTAAATGTCAATGCGCCTACATTGGCAGAGGAAATGCCAAGAGAATCATTTGTAGGGTAAATTGCATTTTATTAGGTACCTACTTACCTGAGAATAGATATCTCGGGAAACTGCTAGATGTGTAGTTCGGTCCCCGAGTGAAGCGAGAGTGTCCTTCAATAGCCCTTTATGTTCCGGAGTCAAGGTAAGGAAATAATCCGGCGACCCCGGCAGGCTTTGGCCCTCTGAGAGGGGGGCCCCTGTCATTATGCTGACGCTCTTTGAGGCGCGCGTGGGACACAACGCGCCGTCGACCTGGGCATGGTCCATGGTCAGGCAGCGAGTTGCCCTTTACTCGCTGCCCGCGCCTACGGTGGCCGGAGATCGTCTTGCGACGTCCCGCGTCCGTCACCGTGGGCGTCCACCACCGCGAACTCCGAGTGGAGCTAAGGGTTATTTAATTGCCATTAAATAATTTAAAATAGCAGCCCTACGTAGATTTCTGGCAGGTTTGTGATGGCATAATACTTAGACCCAAACTAGAACTTTCTTGCATTCTGTTCCAGACTTGGAAAGCAACAAACGTTTGGTCCTTGCCGCTATCGAACCCGCGACACGCGACAGACGCAGCCCAGCAGTCAACCGCTTAACCACTGCAATAACATAAAACCTACATGACCTACAACCCTACCTACATAGTACTCGTACATACCAACCTTTGAGATTTAAGCATACACAATTATGGACATGACAAGTTTTTACGTAAACTTGTATTTTTTTTTTCATTCTACGTTTGCTCATGCTATATTTCAACTGAGTTGCGTGCAAGTTAATCTTGAAAACTGTAGTGCTGAGTGGATTAAATTATGGTTTCTTTTGATCGCCACTTAAGTAGAACGCATTCTAAAGCAGATTTGTAATAAGCTTAGGTACTGATTTTGTCTTTCGAAAACCATTTGTAAATCGCAGATGTAGGTTTTTCTTGGTGATCTCTCTCGCCCGGCATTCGTCGAAAACATGCTAGGTACTGGGCGAGACGGAATGGGAAGCATTTACCTCCACCACTATTCCGTGTTAAAAAGGTGGTGGAGCGAACTCTATCGGCTTTATTACAAAACGTGATTTAACTAAGCTTTAAAACAAAAATGATTTTTTGAATTTCGAACTTTATTTCTACTGTCGTAAAGTTATTAATACAAAAACCGAGTTTAGATCCCGGTCTAAGTTGTCAATGTGCATTTTAGAATTTTATAACAGTTGGAATAAAGTTCGAAATTCAAAAATTGATTTTTTATTCAGAGCTTGGTCTAAGTTAAACCACGTTTTGTAATAAAGCCGTATCCGTCTATGTTATCAAACAGTCGAAATATCCTTGTAGCACTGTAATTTATAGTTTCAGATTTCTTGTACCTACTTCCTTTTGAGTTTCTCGTATATGTCGAGGAAGGCCTCAAGTGGCGTCGTAGAACCTATGATAGGAGCAGATGATGGTATGTAGATGTATTCTTCACACATTACCTGTAAACCTTTCGCGGAAATAATAAAGTTGTCAATAAGAAGACAACTAGCGACATCATCAAAGCAATAGAAGAACTATAAAAACTTTTTTTTAACCGCCTTCAAAAACGTCCACAAAAAAGGGTAGGGTTTTTTTCTTAATTTCATTGTTTTTTTGCCACCGACTTCTTTTTATTAAAAATATTCAACCAAAATTTTTGTCAAATTCATCATTTTCTTACATCATGTAAGAAATCCGTAGCACCGGTAATAACATCGTTAACATCTCTTTCATTCCTTCCCTATCTCAAAAACTACTGAACCGATTTTAATTAAACTTGCAGTATTCCTTAAGTTGAACGATACCTAGTACAACATAAAAAGAATTACTTAAATCGGACTTGTTCTTCTTGAGATATGCGAACACAAACATAATTTACTAAATCAGTCGATGCCGACTCCTTACTAGAGGAGTTGTACCTTCCATCATCAGCTCATCAACCTGAGTGATGATTATCAGATGCAAATACTTGAACAGATTTAGAAAATATATGAAAATGGTACTATGTCCCTTTAAAATTTGAAGGTTGCCCTAGATTTCTCTGGGATCCCACCATCAGATCCTAACCTGATGATCATGGGACCAATTAGAAAGTATACCCTTTCAAACAAAAGTAAAATTTTCCAAATCAGTCCAGGCGTCTTCGAGAAATCGGGGAACACACATTAAAAAAAAAGATTTCGACGAATTGAGAACCTCCTCCTTTTTTTGAAGTCGGTTATTAAATGAAATCCTATTGCGCATTATATTAAAATTCTCTGTGATTTAAGAACTTAATTACATGTAAATCCAGCAGAAAGCTCACCAGACACAACACCAGTTTGGTCGTAGATACAGGACCTCCCTTTTCAAGGGACTTGTTTTTTTAACGATAGGTAGGAATCTTCGAGTTCCAGTTCCACCATCTCGCCTGGTGGTAAGCGATTATGTGGTCGACTGTGAAGCACACTTGCCTAGAAGTAACCTATTCACTTTTGAGTTCTTAACTTGTTAATATTTAGTTTTTTGTTTTTATATTTATTGCTGTAATGGTTACCAATTGAAGTCTATTAGGGTTAGAAAATATCGCGGTAACGGGACTGCCTAAGCAGGAATATTGTGGCCCTGGAAAGCAAAGGATAGACGAAGGAACTGGGATGGACTTTTACTCAGTAAAAGTCTGACCGTCCCTTCCGCGCCATGCAGTGCGGGAGGAATCATTCAATCGTTTTAGCGCCAAAATTAAACTACTTCATTGTATAAAAATATTTATTTTTATTGTGATATGATTACCTACGTGGTTTTGAGAATCATTGTTACCCCCAAAATACACCCATTTCCTTACACTAGGCCACACTAACGGAAAATGCCATTAATTATCATGATACTGGATATTTAAAGACTATAGTTAACGTGAAATTAACGGAAAAGCCGTTAGTGTGACCCTTACGCAATGGAACATTAATCTTTTTGGTGGCGATTGTCTATGGTCAGAATTTTACAGTTCTGACGCCATCTTTTTTTACCAACATGACACAGATTATAAATACTATTTTTTCTGTCATACTTTTTTTTCTACTTCCTAACTTCCCTGTTAACTTTCCCATATATTTCAGGGAAGGCTTCCTTGCAGTGCGGCAGCATATCTCTCACTTTATCATAGAGGGTGTGGTCGAACATGTGGCGGAATTCTTCGTGGGTTGTGTAGGTGTCTGCGTACAGCATCTGGAAGCCATCATGTTGGGCCACGAACGACTCGATGCGACGTGTTGACGGGATCTGTGAGTTGAGGTTATTGTTAAAAATTTGGGGTCTTATGGTATTTAGATCAAGGGGTCTAATGGTAAAAGGTCTTATGGTATTTTTATCAAGGCTATTTTGTAATTTTATATTTACCGATTTTAATTCTGAATAAAGATTTATAGATATAGATTTATAGATACACAAAAAATACAAAAATAAGTTGGCCTAGGACAACATCGCGGATTTTGTTGTGTTCAAAGTTTATTATGGCCCTGCATGGCAGACGACAACTAATGAAACTTAATTATTCTATTGTTTATGGTCAGTCAAGTCTCGGAAGGCTCGTAATGGGTGACTCGTCGTCTGATCATGATTATACCCGGGCCAAAGTGTTCTACGTGCGCCTCAAAGATTTGACGGGGCCCCAATAGAGGACGAAACGCCTGCAAGGTCGGCGGGACTGCCTTAACAAGTAAATGACCCTGAAAAGTAAAGGGCTTTGGAAGGAGCACCGTGGATTTTAGACAGTTCAGGTGTGGTAGTCCCTTCTGCGCCACCCAGTGCGGGAGGGACACATTTGAGATTTTAAACCACGATAAAAAAAGTCTTTTCCATTCAAACCACGGGTTTCTCATTTGATAATTAAGTAACGAACCAAAAAATATTTTTGACTTTCTAAATATGTATGGGTATTGCATTGTGCCCTCTAAACATTAACTCCAGCTTTTTGAAAAGACTCACAGTTTCATATCCCCTCGCTTTGGGCACGCCATACACGCCGATGTCGACGAACATCTGCCAGTCAGCTTGTGTCTTGATCTTCAACTGTCCAGGGTGGTTGAACACTTTGAATGGACACAACCAGATGGGGTACACCTGGTAAAGGGAAATAGGAATTAATAGGGTTGGTGATCACCATTAAAGAGTGTGCCTAAGAACTCCACGACCTCATCCCACCAGCCCCCTTCTATCATCGCACATCTAGACGCACGGCAAATTACCATCCTTACCTTATTGCTATACCACCAATTCGCACTAAGCGTTTCCAAACGTCTTTTATAATGCGGACAGCGAAGGAGTGGAACTCTGCCTGCGTCTGTGTTTCCGAACGCATAAAACCCTAATCTCTTCAAAGTTAGAGTGAACAGGCTTCTTCTGGGTAAGCTCGCTCCATCGTCGACCTTGTCTTGGTCATTCCTGACCTAGACTAAGGTCAAGAGCAAACCCACCTCACAGAAAAAAAGAGTGCCTCAACAAGGGCTCTCGGCTTTTTGTCAGTAGTTACGATTAAGCGCAGTGGCTGACCGTTTGGACTACTACGCAGCGTGTCGCGGGTTCCCGCACGGAACAGAAACAACTATTTGTATGACTTTTTTTTTTTTTTAGCGTGGTAAAATCATCAAATGAGTCCTCCAACCCCGGGCAGGGCGGGAGGGACTGTCAGACTTCTACTGACTAAAATCCACGGTGTCCTTCATAGCCTGTTACGTTCCGAGGTTACGGTAAGGGAATAATCCTGCGACCCCGGCAGGCTTTGGCCCTCTGAGAGGTGGCGGTGGCCGGAGATCGTCTCGAGCGACGTCCGTCGCCGTGGGCGCCTACCAGTACCACTGCGGCTGGGGCGGAGGGAGGACGCTGTCCTCTCTCGCTCGCGGCCTGCCTCCTCCTTTACGAGCATTACTGCCTCGCAGAAGGAGCTGACCGCTTCCCACTCCGTCTCGCCCCGCAGCATGGCCGCAACCAATGCCGGGCGCGAGAGGTCTCCGCCTATCGCAGCCGTGAGGACACGTCGGTGCTCCGCCCAAGCCGGGCAGTCCTGCACCGTATGCTCCACCGTGTCCTCCGGGCGATCTTCGCAGTGATGACACCCAGGCGTCTCCTCCTTTCGCATCAGACACAGGTACCTCCCGAAACTTCCGTGTCCGGTGAGGACCTGCGTCAAGCGGTAGGTCAGGACGCCATGACTTCTCTCCAGCCACTCCTCAAAGACGGGTCTTACCGCCGCAATTGCGGCGTGCCCGACTATTTGTATGACTTACAAATAGTTGTTCTGGGTATATGAGTTTTTTTTGGTCTGTAAAACGCACCCATGACTCTAGAAATTCCTAGTGTAGGGTATCGTTATAAAAAGAATGGGATTGCTAAACACCTTATGCATGAGACTTATTTAAAGATTCCTGGACACCATGTGTTTTTTGTTTCAGCAATTTTGGCATATTTAATGTTGAGGATAATTAATGTGAGTAATCCATTTAACAAAATCAAAATAGATTTTAGATACTTTCAAATTGTATGAAGAAACATTAAATACAATATGCTTATTATTTTTGCATGGAAATTAGACGAACGACAGGTTTCCCTTACCTCAAACTCCTTATGAAACACATCAATGCTCTTCTCCAAATGCTCCACGGGCACCAACATATCCTGGATGACGTGCGCCTTGTCGTACAGCCGGGTGACGGCCTGGGGCTGCGTCAGCTTCAGGAGAGACACCTCCGGAGGCATCAGCCAGCCCAGCAGGTAGCGGAACAACCAGTGGTTGCCGAATGGGATGATGTCCTGGAATGAGGAAGTTTGGGTGGATGGATGATTTTTATCAATCAAGACAGATAGGTAAATGCAATATGCTATGTGCGCAGACCGTGGCGGGGACTATAAAATCAGTGGGCCTACCCACAGAGTGAAGTAGTTACGGGTCAAGTATAATATGCATCATCATACTCTTTTAGGTTTTATTTTTTGTTTTATGAAAATCAAGCTGCAAATGTAGGTACTTATATCGTATGATAAAGGAGCCGTTCAAGTATAACGTAAGCAGATTACAATTATTTACCCCCCCCCCCTCTTCAGCAAAAGTTATAGCAAAGCTCTTACCCCTTCCCCTCATGCTTACGTTTTTTTTTAATATTATAATTATAACGTTTAATCATTCAAGCAAAATCTGTTTATACTGTAAGGGTTGATCGCGGCCTACCCATACCCCGTTTTTATGATTCAGTGTCACTTCTTCACTTAGTCCTGCCTTACCTGAAGCTCCCAGAAGAAGCTCTTAGTATGTCTGTGATAGTAGTCTCTCAGCGGGATGTAGTCCACAGCTGAGCGGTTGTTGATAAGGTGTCGCTCGACCTGCGTGAAGAACCACTCCGAGTACCACTTGCCGATGGGGTTGAACTGAAATAAGAAAATAAAGAAGTTGTAAGAAGAAACTAATGTCTGAAATCAATGGCGCTTGTGTCTCCGTATCTGTCTTCGTTCATGAACTTAGAAAGTAGATCCCTAATGACCTACCAAGCCAAGTTCCAGTAAAGAAACGAGATGGCGCTAGACGACTTGTATAGCTCTGTTTCTTTCCCTCACTGGAGCTACTCTGGCTTTAAGACATCATGGTAGACCCTCAGGGGGGGTATTACAACGTCTTAAAACCAGGCTTGTTCCAGTGAGTGAGCTCTGTCACCTTCAGTCGCCGGTATAAGCCCGGTTTTAAGTTGTTGTAATATCTCCGTAATATGTCTTAGTAAGTATGTAATAAGTCACGTGTACTGACGCGACTTAAAAGTGTACAACGCCGCCAAAGAAGTTTTCAGTTCAAGAATAATAATATTACCTGGCCATCATCTCCGATCTCATCCACCATATCTCCTGTCATGAGAACCCCTGACTCCTTGGTGTAGAGTAAGGCTTCGATGAACTGGTGAGGCTTGTCCTTCAGCGACTCCTGTCTGAACTGGTTTGATAGCTCCGTCAGATTCGTGTGGGGATGGTATTCGAGGCGGATGTATCTAAGGAGGAAAGAGAGAAAGTATTTAAACGTTTCTTAATTGTTTTTTATTGGGTATTCGGCGAAGAACCGACATAGTTCGTAAGATTTGCAAGTTGAAGTGGCAATGAGCAGGCCACATCGCTCGTAGAACTGACAACCGATGGGGAAGAAAAGTTCTCAAAGGCGACCACAGACCGGAAGACGCAGCGTAAACAGGCCTCCCACTAGGTGGACCGACGACATCGTGAGGGTCGCGGGCAGCCGATGGATGCAAGTGGCGAATTGTCGTTCGGCGTGGCGGTCTAAGGGGGAGGCCTATGTTCAGCAGTGGACGTCTTCCGGATGATGATGATGAAGACCGGTTCACCCCTAAGGGGTTATTTTGAGGTTGCTAGTTTGTATAAAATGCGTAACTATAAATGCTAAGAGCAGTTTCAATGGGTGCGTTTACAAGAAACTCATATACACATGACACCCCGTTTGCGAGCGGAGTATGCTAGTACTATTAGGTACCTATATTGTTCTGAATTATAATGTTCTGAACACTGAAACCGTCATATACTAAGCATAAATTGATAAACTTAAACCTTATACCCGTTCCCCCTTTTAAACACCCAAAAAATACTCGACTTTGTAACGTTAACGATCGCATGGACTAAGTTTAAATAATTAATAATACACTTGAAACTCGGGTATTTTAGGAAGTCCAAGGTCACTAGATTATAAAGAATTCAAGGTCAAGGACATAACGTACAAAGTAAAAGAAAAGTGGTTGAAATAGTTTTAGATATCGATTTTCGTTTTCTTTTAGCCTCAAACATTAGATATATGTACATAATTATGACTGTGATAAAGGAGGTTTTTGAAGAAAAGCGTTGTAAGAACGACTATTAAGAAACAACGCTCCATATTTCAGTATTTTACTGAAATTCAGCTGCATTGGGTCAGACTGAGAGACGACTCTATATACACATAGTTGGACAAAGGGATGATGATACAGAACTTAAACAACTGATTTTATTTATTATCATGTACAAATGCTGTCCGAAAAAGATTTCTGGATACACATAAGGCAAAACGCAATTAACGTGGTCATAATTTAATTTAATTTTAATTTACCTAATTTTGATTTAATTTAATTTTGTTTTAATTTTATGTACTTACTTAATTTTGTATTTGGAATGTAATAATTTATGTCTGCGTTTAATTTTGATTTTTAATTTCAATTAAGATTTTGTAATTTAATTTTAATTGAATTTATTTAATTTCAATTTTATTGTATTTAATTTTCTGTTGTATTGTATAAAAAATATGCACTGTGTCTGAATTAAATAAATAATAATAATATAATTACTTTTGAGCAGGAACAACTTTGATGACTGCCGATGTAAGGAACCCAAGAGTACCGTACGACCATGGAACTGCGTAGAACAGGTCTGGATTCTCATCCTGGAAAATTTGGAAAAAATATTAATCATACATCATCATCATCATCAGCCTATAATATTCCCACTACTGGGACATAGGCCTCCTCTCTGTGAGACGGAGTGGGCCATAATCCACCACGCGGGCCCAGTGCGGATTGGTGGATGTAAAACATACAATCACTAAAATATTTTTTACCGCTAGCCTATAAATAGGTATCCCATGGGTTATCCCATAAATGGGTAGGCACAGGAAAAGCAAAATAAAATAGGTAGGTACTTATGAATATTTTTTATTATTCGCGTTCGATAAAGTTAATATAAGGACAAATAAAAAGTTTTACTCTTATACCCATTGTTCTGAACAACAGGATGTTGAAGTTATTTTAGTAGCTTATAGGTTTCATCTGTAAATGGAAACGGAGTTCACCGGGTTTGCTAGCAAACCCAGCGAACGGCGAAAAGCTTCAAAAAGCTTGAGACGATGTATTATAAATTTCACCATACCTTACTACAGGTAACAACAGATCCATCAGCCAGCACCAGCTCATATTGAAGACAGAAGTGCTGGAATAGTCCGTAGATGTGTGAGGAGGACTCTACGCCCGTCCCCATGACCAGTCCTCCCACAGTCAGCTGGTCCAGCTCTGGTACCACTGCTAGAGCTAAGCCGAGCGGCTCCAGAGTGCGGGACAATTGGCCCATTGTGACGAGAGGCTCGCAACGGACTGTCTGGAAAAAATAAAGATTTTTGGTAAAATGAAAAAAAAAGCAATTCAATCGAAGGGTCGCGGGTCTGTGTCATTAGTTAACTGTGACCCTGGAACGTAAAGGGATATCGAAGAAGGACCGTGGATTTTAGTGAGTACAAGTCTGACAGTCCCTCCCATACCACCCTGGGTGGGAAGACTCATTTGATGATTTATTAATCATGAAATAAAAAAGAAATTATGACGTAAAATTGCTTCTAGTGTAAGTTTACGAACGGGGAACAAATTTTGTGCACCAAATTAACGTCAAAGTCTCCGATTAATTTACGTCCTCCTGCCCTGGGTGAGGCGGAAGGGACTGTCAGACTCTTACTGACTAAAATCCACCCGTGTTCCTTCCTATGGCCTTTCCGTTCCGGGGCCACGGTATCCCGGGTTAAGAAAAAACCCGCGACTCCAGCAGGCATTTGGCGCGAAACACGACGCGCCACCGACCCGGGCTTGGTCCTTGGTTGGACGGCGAGCTACCCATCACTCACCGTCCGCAGGCCCGCTCCGCCGCTGTGCCCTCTGCTAATCAGAGGGACACGCGTTAGAGCGTCCACACGACAGGCTATTCGCATACGGACAAAGAGGCAACAAAGAGTTTTTGCCCGCATCCCAGGGTGCACCGGTCCGAAAAACTGGTCTTGTGGAGGTTTCCCCATAGCGATGCACCATGGAACGAGTATCGTCCGTAATGACGCAGACACGTGTTGTGCGTAGCTGGCTGCAGTCGTCAGTCTTTAGCGATAGTCCGCAGAATCACGTACCGTGGGAAGCCGGCTTTACTTGCCAACTAAGCCATTGCCACAGAATATTTAATAGTACCATCGCAGATTTTTTCCACAAAAAAAGCTTTAAAATACACTACCCTGGCGTTAATACGTTCAAAATATTTAAATTTGGCGTTTCTTAAACCCCTAATCTGTAGTTTCAGACTTTTTATCATTCAATGTTGTTTTATTCACAATTCTGGTCCAGCGTATTTGAATTGACGTAAATGTTTTGTATTTTTATTGCTTCGCTAACAGTAAACAGAGTTATGGGCATAATTTCACATCGAATTGTGATTCAGTATTTCTGAATATAAAATGCGATTTTGGGAATATTTTTTATGATCCTATGCCATTAAGTAGGAAAACAAAGTCTAAGATTCAAATGGGTATCTACATAAATAAATATTTTAAATCAAGATAAAATGTACATATTTTTACATTTTTAGGGTTTCATACATTCCATACGTCCGAAAGAAAAGACGGAACCCTTATTAGATCACTCGATACTCGAACTAACCAAACCCGCGCCTTCGTCGAGCTACATTTTGTCGACACTATTCCGGTGGTTGCCACTATTAATTCTGGTTTTCAGCAGTTCCAGGGAATTGGGAGAATAGTGTGGCGGGTACTACAATAACCTTTAAAAATATTGGTACTTAATAATTATACAGAGTGTTTCTTTAAAATGGGACAAAAGGAAGAAATCCGAATCCATAAGAGATACGGGAAAACTTTCTTAGAAACCTTTAGCTCTTTTTTGATGTTGACAATTTTGGCATTTTTATTTTTTTGGTCAAGTGTGAGTTGTCCACAGAAATGAGTGAAATCGGTCAAAATTTTTTTTAGTGCCGTTCGACTCTGTTTCATGTAAGGATCATTTCATTGTATCACAAGAAAAAATCGGGACGGCAGAAGTTGGTCAAATTTTGCAAAATATTTTTTCATACAAATTGTTTGAACGAAAAAAAATATCACTTTTTTATGATGTTTTTTGATTTAGTGTCTATTAAGGATCATTTCATTGTACGGGAAGGAAAATGTATGGGCAACAGAAGTGGGTCAAATCTAATGAAATACTGACTACTACTGATAAACTTTATGCTGTTAGAAGAAACTTTACTGTTCTTTTGACCCACTTCTATTGCCCAGACATTTTCCTTCCCATACAATGAAATGATCTTTAATAGACACTAAATCAAATAACATCATGAAAAAAAGTGATAATTTTTTCGTTCAAACAATTTGTATGAAAAAATATTTTGCAATTTTTGACCAACTTCCGCCGTCCCGATTTTTTTCTTGTGATACAATGAAATGATCCTTACATGAAACAGAGTCGAACGGCACTAAAAAAAATTTTGACCGATTTCACTCATTTCTGTGGACAACTCACACTTGACCAAAAAAATAAAAACGCCAAAATTATCAACATCAAAAAAGAGCTAAAGGTTTCTAAGATAGTTTTCCAGTATCTCTTATGGATTGAGATGTTTCCCTTTTGTCCCATTTTAAAGAAACACCCTGTATATTTACCTACTTTGGAACAAGCTTTAGCCAGTGGCACTGTAGAAAAAGATTGTAATTCTTGAAGGAAGCCATAATTTTAGAGTTATAGGCAATATATGTAATGGCAAAGATTGTAATAGGCATAGTTCTGTAGGGTCACGGGCACAGTCACGGATAAACACGTTACCGTGTCTCTGGAACGTAAATGGCAATTGAAGGTACACTAGGATTTTAGTCAGTACGAGTCTACGAGTGTGAGTTCCTTCCCATACTTCCCGGGCTCATTTAAAGATCTTACCACCGATAAAAAAGTAAGGTTCGGTAGCCCAAATGTTATCAATGCCAACTCACCATATTCTCCATATCAACCTCCAGCACATCCACGAGATTGACTTTGATATTGGTGAAGGTCTTCTTGTAGATGCCCTGGCGGAAGGACATGGCCTGCCAGGCGGGCCGGGCGGTGCAGAGCCGGGTGCTGCGGTCGCTAGAGAGCCACGCCTTGATCTGAAAAGAGAGGAGAAGAGTCAGGAAGAATCCCCAGGAGGCGATGCGACGCCATTCAACCAATTCCAACTACAAGTGATAATCAACTTTACGCCGGATCCACATGTTGGCCCTGTTGGCCGAACAGAAGGAGACAGCGCTATACCAGAAAGCAAGATGCAAATAATTCTATCTCGTTTCTTAGTATAGCGCCGTCTCCTTCTATTCGGCCAACAGGGCAAACGTGTGCATCCGGCGTTACAACTACGAGTCTACGACATGTCATAAAACGTGCAGCTGTTGCCTACGGGTAGATGAAAAACAAAACACGCTCGCCACGACGACGTCAAGTTAATCATTATAATATATCGTAGTAGTAACAAGGACGATTATTTTAATTTTTAGTTACCTATATTAGTAGAAATTGCAAATCACACAAATAGCATCATGGCTATACGATACTTTGTCTTCGATATCGTCCGCGTCTGGCGCTCTCATTGGTTGAGAGTTCACACAACCTTGGAGCGGGCCAATGAGAGCGCCAAACGCGGTCGATATCGATGAACGAGTATCGTAATGACAACTCATGGTATGGGTACTGTCAACATTTACAGCTGATCTAAAATACTATACTAGATTTTGCTACCTTTATCAATTTTGCTAACAACAATGTTGCTAAAATGGTCTTTCTTTAACTATTTTAGTCTATAATTTGAACAAAACAATAGAATATGCAAATGTAACAATTTTGGAAACACTGTTGTTGACAACGTTGATAAAGTGGCCATTTTAGGACCGCAGCTCTTCTTTTGATCAGAAAACAATTTTATTTTCAACGGAATTTATTTTGTCCTTGAAATGGGCTTGGGCTGGGCGCTGGCCATGTTGCCCGGAAAGAAAACTCTTGGTGCAAACGTCTTCTCGAATGGAAGCCATGGGGAGAAAAACGCCCTCAAGGAAGACCACAAATGCGCTGGAAGGATGATGTGAAAAGGATTACGGGCTCAAATTGGTTACAAAGAGCTCGATGTCGTGAAGAGTGGAAAAAGTTGAAGGAGGCCTACACCAAGATGGTAGAAAGAGGCTGAAGAAGAAGAAGTGTTGAGTATAAACCAGGGACCGAAATCGGTATCAACAATACCGGTACTTTTTCGGTAACAACCTTTTTTCTTTTACAGGTAATTTTAAAGATTACCTTTATTATTAAAAGTGAATACATAACCAGTATTAATACCGGTTACCGAAATAAAATTATTATTACCCCTATCTTGCACACTTCAAACGTGCCGTCGGCAATAGTCACAGGGCGCGCATCGCATGTGTGTGTGACAAAGAGTCGTTATCTTTAGTTAACCGGTATTAAAACGGTAACCTGAATAGAGGTTACATTTTTCTTCGGTCTGGTTACCCAGATAGCGGTTACCTAAATCTGAAAAATAACCGAAATTCTTGAATACCTGTACCGTAATTTATAAAGGTTTTCGGTCCCTGTATAAACTATTGTAAGCATAAAGACGACATAAAATTTTAAAACTCACCTGCTTCTGAACATCCTTAACCTTTCTATCATGCATCTTGGGTGCGCTATTAAGTTTGAAGACCACATAGTTTCTGACGTGAGACCATAACTTCCATAACGCAGAGATGGGCAGCAGAGCCGTCATCACCACGATCCAGCGGTGCTCCACCAGGACGTACTCCAGAAACGACTCCGTTTCTATCGCCGTCATTTTGAGGATTTGAAAAGACCCTGGGAAATTAAAAATCTCAGTAAACAAATATCATTTATCTAATTTTTGCTTCCTGTAATTTTTCGTATCAGAATAATCGAAAATGAAATCGTGGGCTATTGAACAAAAAAATCTAGACGGACTAATTATAGACTAATGTTAGATTACTAATAGACCCCGTACCTATTTCTTTTGGTAAGACAACTAAAATACAATTTCTATTGAATTCTGAAGTCACCCAGTTTCTCTTGAGTTTAGATGCTTTATACCTATCTTGGATAAAAAACACTCAAAAAATCATAAAAAAATGTAATAGTTAAATTGATACTGTCAAATAGCCAATTGGGTGTTTTGCAATCATAGAACAAAACTACGTGTTTTTCCTACTCTTCCTCTATTCTTTTCTGATTAATTTCGAAGTAGGATCCAACAAACACAGGTAAATTCATTCTCCAGGACACTTTAGAGCTTCATCGTCTCAGTGCTTATCTGGTGGTTGCCACTGTTGATTCTGGCTTTGAGGAGCTGCATTGATTTGGGAATAGTATGATGGGTTTGTCCCAAAAAAACATAGAAAGACTGTATCTTTTGTAACTTGCTCCGAATCTCATCATTATCATCTCAGCCATAGGACGTCCACTGCTGAGCATAGGCCTCTCCTTAAGATAACCACATATACCGGTTGGAAGCGACCTGCGTCCAGCGTCTTTCAGCGGCCTTTATAAGGTCGTCTGTCCATCTTGTTGGTGGACGTCTTACTCTGCACTTGCTGGTCCGTGGTCTCCACTCTAGTACTTTTCGACCCCATCGGCCATCTGCTCTGCGAGCAATATGGCCTGCCCATTGCCACTTCAGCTTGCTAATCCGGTTGGGTATATCGCTGACGTTTAGGTTGTCTAAGGATCTCCTCATTTTTGATTCGATCACGTAGAGAAAAAATGAGCATAACTCCGAATCTGTCATAACTGATAAGCAATTAAATAATTTGAGTTGACCGAATACCGTTGGCAAACATGACTTTACGCTCAAAATAAATTTCTGTATCGTATATTTCAATGCCCCAATCTTTGTCTGTAAGTTTTCTTAATAGTTTTAAGAGCAATTCAGAATCAGTCACAAGATCGCTGAACAAGATTCCGTATAGTAGTAACTTCAAACCTTTTATTGACACTATAAAAGGGACTCTCCTATCCACGAATTTTAAACGAGTAGCTTAGATTATAATGCTTCAGATAAAAAAAATATGGATTATCAACGCGCCAAATTAACCGCTACAAATACAGAGGTCGTATAACAATGAAAGACGCATTAGGAAACAAATCATCATCTGCCTTGCCTTTTCCCAACTATATTGGGGTCGGCTTCCAGTCAAACCAGATTCAGCTGGATATCAGTATTTTACATGGAGCGACTGCCTATCGGACCCCCACAACCCAGTAACTGGGCAATACCATACCCCATGGTAAGACTGGTTGTCAGATTTTAGAGCTTCTGACTAACGGTAACGACTGTCAAAGATCTACAAATAACAGCCGGGACCAACGGCTTTACGTGCTTTCCGAGGCACGGAGGAAACTCGCTATGACAGATGGTCACCCATCCACAGACCAACCTTGGCAAACGTGGCTTAAACCGGAAGATCGGCCTGTGCGGCTGTGATTATTTAGCCACGAGCTCCTATATTAGGAAACAAATGTGGACCAATTAATTAATGACTAATAATTACGTATCGGTCATGTAGGTTGCAATGTTTTAGATATAATCGCAGTTATCGTCACAACCTTAACGTTTTGAAGATAATATCACTATCAGTTACACAGGTGTTCATCTAGGTACCCAGTTATCTTTACAGGAATTAATTAACAAACTACTCATCAATCATTATAGACATTATAATTATATAGAATACTATATTCTATATCAATACTGCACATAATAGTCATGAATGACTACATCGTGAGCAAACTGGCATGTCCTAGAACCAACAAGTTCGAAGACATAATGACATCTACCAACCCGCACTGGGCCCGACTGATGGATTATGGTCCACTCCCTCTCACAGAGAGGAGGCCTGTGTCCCAGCAGTGGGAACATTATAGGCTGATGATGATGATGATGACCACAAAGAGATTCATGAAGGAAAAAGCACGTGCTTTTGTCTTTTGGTTGTTTTCTTGTTAGACTAGATTCAAAATTGAAGAGATCGACCTATGCAGCTTATTTAGCCGCGAGAACACTCTCTCCTTCACTTATTACGTACACTTATCTTGTAATTAATAAAGTAGGTATGCATTTTGTCTTAAGGGGGATGCTCCAACCAGCCCGCGAAATTCAATTTTTTTTACGTTTTTTGCAATTTGCAGGCCAGTGACATGTCGTAACTTTATAAATATTTGTGTTGCGCAAATAACAAGTATAACTTTAAATATAAAAAATATCAAAAAACTCGCTCCATCAGCTCTCACGTAGAAAAGGTGCATCATGTTAAAATCTCCGAAATCTAACTACGATGCACCTTTTCTATGTGAGAGCTGAAGGAGCGAATTTTTTGACAATTTTTATATTTAAAATTATACTTGTTATTTGCGCAACACAAATATTTATAAAGTTACAACATGTCACTGGCCTGCAAATTGCAAAAAACGTAAAAAAATTTGAATTTCGCGGGCTACATCGACCCAATCACCTTAACACGTTCAGACCGGCGTGTACCACCGGTGGAGCACGGAGTATTTGCTGCCACGGCGAGGTGTACCACCGGTGGCCACGTCACACTATACTTTCAATGTACTAAGAAATTCGCGCCGCTTTGAGAGAAAGTGTTGTATTTACCGTTCCCGCCTAGTAAAATAGACAAATTTTCATAGTGCAGCTCAGGAGGTGGATATAATTTCGAAAAGTAAGCAAAAAACAATATTGAAAAATTGTATTTATTAGAAAAAAATTGAAATAAACACGACATAAATTGTACGAAATGCGAATTGTTTATGATAAATTACGTTGAGAGAATGTAATAATAAGAAAATTAAATCTTAATTGAAAAAAATATAAAATAAAATGCCATTAAGGATGGTATAAAATGAAAATTATTTTGTATGAATAGTATTGAAACAATCCAAACACATTGGTTTGTCACACGCAGAGCAAAATGTATTTTCAATTTCATCCCACCAATTCGAAAAGGACGACTTGGTTCGCCTTTAAGTGCGCCCAAAAGTGGTGTTTTCTATAGGGAACTTTTGGCGGGCAGAAATGAGTTTTTAATCCTCTTTATAAGTGCGCCGCAAAGAACATTGCCGCGCACTTTTTGAATTTGGAACATCTTAGTGCTCGGCGCCAAAGAAATCGAACGCAAATAGTGTTTGAATGAAGACTGGCTGGAATGACGGCCCATAGTCCCGCCGCGTCGCTGGCTGAATAAAAATTGTATATTGTTTTTTTTTCGGACAGTGTCATGGATGTTGTAATTTAATGTTTTCCACGACGCGTTCACATTTTTTTCCCGCCTCGTTCTCAATGGAATCTTCTATATAATTTTCATAATTGCGAAAATGTCTCAAATGTAAATATAAGTTTTTAGTTGTTTTATTATTAGATAATTTCAATTTAGTTGTTACTCTATGTTTTATTAACCCGTATAATAATATTGCAATAAAATACGAGGCTCTTTTTATTTTCTCATAGTGGGTGATGCAAAGTAGAGTGTACCTATCACTCGCGCGCAAAATATATTTTTGGCTCGGGCGGCGTACTTTGAATCCCTCGCTACGTTCAGGATTCTACTAAAGAATCCCTCGCTACGCTCAGGATTCTACAGTAGAATCCCTCACTTCACTCTGGATTCAAAATAGCGCCCTCGCCGTAAAAATATTACTTTGCTCCCTTGTCATACAATCTACTATTACGCGTTTCGATTTTTTTCTAGCCATACTCGCAGATTCGGTTGTTGTAAAATGGTCGTAACAAGGTCTGCATCTCTTTCGGGTATCTCTGAGCTTTCCTTCCGTTTTCTCTAACTTGTGTTTTGGCTTTCTTCTGGCGCGGCAATGGCGCGGCACGTGCGGTTCTGATTTATGAGACAAAACTCTTTACTTTATATTACGATTACTAGCTTATTAGAAAGAGAGAAAGCATGATTCCTGTCTAATCCTGTCCGTGTCCACCGGTGGCGCACCCCGCCCGGCAAGACTTGGTTCATGGGGCGGTGATGTACCACCGGTGGCCATATGAAGATTTGCGCCGTAGGATACCAAGTAGGTACCTACTCATGAGGTGCCGCCGGTCTGAACGTGTTAAAACTGGTATTAATTTATTCATAGATTTTAGACTAGTTTTGCATAGGTCATTATTATTATCATCTGTAGACGAAAATAAAATAAAAAGTCTCTTACACACTGTTGCCTGGCTTCATTGTCCGATCTTCAAATAATAATTCTTGGTCTTGGTAATATGTGGTCTTGTGGCGAACTAATTTCTTAGATATCCTTTTGTTTGCAAAAATTAAATTATACCATCTTCGGAGAAAACCGGACAAGAGACAACATCAGCACTGCGACCAGGCCTAAAATGCTGACACTAAATCTTCAGATTTAGATTCGTTCCTGATTGACTAGTGCAAGAAATCAAAACTAAGAGAATTTGAAGGGAATGGAGGGAACTTTGGCAACGGATTGACTAATAAAATCTCAAAAATATAAAATTAAAGGCTTTGCTTTTTCAATTCATTTTTGCCACCGACTTCCGAAAATAAGTTATGTTGTAAGGTTAGTCTATTTTTTGACAAAGAAAAATATTTTACCCTTTTTAGCTCAAATATTTGTCAAACCAAATTCTTGTCAAATACCTACGTAAACCGTAGCCCAGTAGGCCCGTTATAGAGTCGGCACCTATTTTATTCGAAGTACACAAAAAGCAAGAAATTCTCAAAAAATTAAACTACCTACTGAAGAAACTGAATAAATTTTTAAGGGCCCAAATGACAGATAAATGCTGCATCGAACAAAATCAGTTTACCCAGTCGTAAGTTGCGAAACAAACTATATTGAGAATCTCCAGTCTCCTTCTCTTTTGAAATCGGTTAAAACATGAAATCTTCGCTAGAGTTCTTGTAGATGATGTTAGCCCAACGAATAGTGAATGACGAAGCCCTGTATCACAGACTAGATCTCTAAAATTTGAAATGCTGGACAAGACACGTGAAAACCTTGGATTTTAAACTCCAAAACCCGGACATGAGTCGAACTGCGCACCATGGCAACTGCGTCGGGAGGGGTGGGGAGACGGATGTGGCAACCCTAGGACTTGAAGTCATAGGGAGAAGCTCCAGCAGTTGAATAAGCTGAAAAACATCAAAATAAAATGCCCGTAGAAGCTGTGTAAATGCTGTTATGAACAGTTCCAATTTTGATTTGTAGCGTTATTGCACTCTACAATTTTTAGATGACAGAGTCTACAGAAAAAAGATTAACAGTTGCTTATTAAACCTTAACATAATTTCTACAAACAAAAAACAGATAGGTAGCTACTAGCCGAGTACACGGAGGAGGTTCTAAATTCGACATGTCAATTTTTTGTGCAGGTAATTTTTTTTTTAAATTGCGTGTCCGATTAATTCTAGAAGCCGGTTATGAGTCTCTCTGTTTTTTCGTGGAGGTAGGTGGCAACTTCAGAAGGCTTCCAGCTATGATTGATTAGGGCAGCGGTCGGCAACCTTCTGATAAAACAAGAGCCACAATGGAAAAAATTAACGAAAAACAAAAAACCCGACTGCGTTAAAAAAAACTAAAAAGAAAGAAACAAGCCCAGTAGTTAAGAATTCACTCATTCACACTCACAGTCGGGGCCCCTTGGGAAGATTTGATTGGTATAATTTGAATGGGCCCCGACTGTGAGTGTGAATGAGTGAATTCTTAACTACTGGGCTTGTTTCTTTCTTTTTAGTTTTTTTTAACGCAGTCGGGTTTTTTGTTTTTCGTTAATTTTTTTTTTTATTTCATACTTTTTAGTTACTATTCAGAGAATAATTGTTTTGCTAAACAACTTTAAATCGTTATATATCCTAAACTATTATTTAAAATGAAAAATGATAAAGGAAACCTAAAAATGATTTTAAAATACCTATTCAACGATACCCCACATGACATAGTTCATCGACATTTTTTTTTTCATTTTGACAATATGGCGTCTGGTTGTCGCTGTGGTGAATTTTGATTACTGTCATGTCTTTAGTGACACTCGCAAGGTTAAGACGAATCGATTGACGTAAAAATTATCAAAATCGGCCTACGCATTTGGTCTCTAGAACGCCACATAGAAACAAACATACATACATACATACATACATACATAGACTGATAAACACATTACCCTCCTTTGCGTCGCGCAGTCGGGTAAAAAATCAAGTTACGGCGGGCCGTAATTTTGATTTCAAAATGGAAAAGAAAGGACATTGCCCATTCTTGTATGGGACTTGGTCCAAATGCTGCCCAGGAATGGGAGTACAAGCGCTGTGTTCCTGGCACAGTAAATTTAAAGATATCCCCAGGCCATTTATGTAAGAAAAACAGTTCCCAAAACAATCACGGGCTGCAAAGGGGATGTCTGTGGGTAGCGCGTTGCCGACTGCTGTTTTAGGGCATTCCCTAGAGCTTACGAAATTCTCTAGAACTTAGAGCTTCTATTTCCGTACCTACTCGGTTAGAAATGAGACAATTTTTAACCGAGTTTTTCTTAATCACACACCTCTTAAAAATAAGATAATTATGATAAAATGGGCATGTAAATCGTCGTAACGTAATGAACAGCAAATTTTTTATATTTTCAGGTTTGGCCCGTGGCGTGAGGAGTAAAATTTGATCAGAATGCTGAGTGCAACGAATGGAGATAAGGTACGGTACTAGCTAGGTACTTTTAAAATAATTCGAAGGTTGGTTAAAATAAACAAGTCAGCCAGTCCCCTGCTCCGCTCGACCGTGGGCCGGAGGACTCATTTGATGATTTTACCACGCAAATGTTTAAAAATTCAGTCTTTCTACTTACTTGGCGCTACGATCAAATCACCTCCGTTCTCACACAAAACAATGGAAAAAGGGATAAACGCGGTGTTGAAAATAGCGTGCAAGAGATATACTTCCTGAAGCGTGTGTTCACGTACGTAATCTATTTTCATCGGCTCTATTTTGGTTTGGTTCATTTTACGTTTTGTCAACGAAGAATTCACTACTGAGATGGGATTAAAGAAAGCCGAACACCTTTTAGCGCAGTAGGTAGTTGTGCCATTTTATTGAGTACACTCGCGCACACAATCGACTTGGACAACACATATCTGCAAATAAATACTAGTTATAACGGATATTGTTAGTTATCCTCAAAGTCAGCTAATAGTAGAAATAAATAATGCTGGACATTGACATGCCCTTCTCGCTATGCTGAGATCATTGCTCCTCCTAATCTAATCCTACGTGCGTGTGTTTACTATATTTCCAAGTTAAATAAACAACTTTTTTTTTAATTTACAGTACGTAACCACACGTCTCAAGTCACTTGTCACTAAAAAGTGTTTTGTTTTCATTTCCTCTTACGTGCCTTTACAAACATTCATGAGACAAAAAATGACAATGTCAAAGATGTATTCATATGGGTATATCTAAAATTGTTAAGCAGTTTTTTTAATAAGTATAATCGACAACTAAATGAAGATCCTGTTGAAAAAAAAATCTCCGAAAAAGTATTTCTTTATAAATTTGTCAGGTCAAAGTTTCTCAAAAAATCAGAAAAATCTCCATAACTGCAAAACTATGAAAAGTAGCGGGAAAAAGGAAGGATGGCCTTTTTTCTGCAGGGGTGATATGGAAAACCCTTGGTTCATTATTTCGTCTAAATACTCGGCATCTGTATGAATATTAGTTATATTTAATTATGTAAAACCTACAAAGGATTTTTTAGGTACGTGGAGAATTTTCAATATTAAAATTCGCTGCAAATATCTATCACTGGCTCCAAGAAAAGTACCATTAGAGCGACTACACTTTTTGTGTGCACAGTAACTGGTTTTTAATTGACGTAGATAGGTAAAGACAATTGAAATACCACGAAAAGTAAACACAAAATATAATCTTGAACATTTTTTTCACAAACCTGCGCCAATCCGTAGCTGTTTGTTCAATACAAACAAGTACCTGGTTGCGTATTCCCTTATAAAATCACTTTTATAAATTAAACCTTCCTCCAACTGAACAAAGTCTAAAACATATTTGTAAAATAAACTGAACTCTAAAAAATAAATCACTTTCAATTGAGAAAATTAACCTTTTCACACACCTTTAAATTAATTTAATTATTCGATATCGCAGTGCGGAGTCTGCATCACAACGCCTCTGCCGGCAAACTGAAGTCAAGGGCAGAAATATTAGCAGTAGGACATCGAACCAACTCTACGACAAGCGAAAATGAACCTAACTGCCTTACAACAAGGAAGTAACGTTTATATACAGCTACTGGAATTTAAATTATGTCCTCCATATCATTTTGGAATATAGACTACTTAAAATCTGCAGCTAAATCAAAATTTATCAACTAAAATTACCGACCACGACGATTATGTTATTTTTTATCTTTTAATACATTAAGCCGGGTGCACGTAGTTGATACATAATTGTTGCTAAGCCTAATACAATGTAACAGAGGAATTAAACAACGGTATGTAGTACAATCATCGTTACTATTAATTGATTTCCTATCAATTAGATACCTTTACGTCATAGGAAGACACAGACAGGCATAAAATGTAATTATTGAGATTAGTCTCGTCTTGACTTTGCTTTCAAGTGCAATATAGATAAAAATTTAATTAATTCACTGACAACGCATTCATAAGCTGCTGGGTATCCTAAAAGTTTAAAATTTTAATAAACTATCTTTTTCCCGCAAAATTTTACATATCTATGAATATTTTAAAAGAGTTTTGTCGGTGATTGTACTTCGTAGAGCCTTAACTTATACTTCGATGAAACCTATAGAGGAACAGGGAACAAAAGACAGGAACAGGGAAATTTTTAGTCAGTCAAGTCTGACTGTTCTTTCTGCTACACACAAGGCGTATAATAGCATGTGTTATATAAGTGATAATTTTGATTATTTGACTACTCTAAAAAATAAGGAGCCTGCAAAGGTCTTTGTGGTGGAGATTTCCAGGGGATAAGTATTACCTAATTATTTACCGTTACATGGCAAAGTCGCACACCCATGAAAAGAAAATGCTACGATGGTCAGCAGAAGTGACGAGACTTGATAAAGTACGGAATGAGTGTACATAACAGGCTCCTTCAAAGTCACTCCAATCGCAGAAAAAATAACTGACAGTCGCTTAAGTGGTTTGGACACGTAATGAGGCGATACGACGTTGCCCATCCCAGAAAAGAAGAAAGGCAGAGGGAGGCCACATAGTCACGTGGCCATAACCGTTACGAGGGATATGGAACGGGCACAGCTGAATCTTAAAGACAACCTAGGACAGAGCGGCATGGCGCTGAAATTCGAGGAGGGCCGACCTCAAGTAAAAAAATAAAGAAGAAGAAATAGTGGGGTCGCAGTAGAACAAGAACGAAATGGTGCGACACACTGTGGTAGAAGTGGGGTTTTCTTTTATGGTCAAATGAGTCTTCCCGCCCCTTACTGTCAGACTCGTACTCCCGTACTGACGAAAATCCACGGTGATTCTTCATTAGCCTTTTACATTGCAGAGTTGCGCCTGATAAGACATTCTCGCGACCGGGATGCTCTCTGGGATGCTCGCCCGGGGGCTCTCCGGGATTCCTCCCGTGCTGGATGGAGTAGACTAAAACTACCATGTTCCTTCAACTTTCAGGTTACCCCGCAACTATCTTTTAAGATTGTCCTTCGTCAGGAACAGCCTATTCCTGCAGCATGGCTCTATGTAGTTGGCTCTGAATGCACACATTTTATACAAATCGTGAGACATTTTGCTTATCTTCAAGTCTGCAACGCACCTGTCAAAGATTTCGTAGGTGGTTTTTATGGTTCTGTTTTCAAAGAGTAACACGGAACCCTATTATTCTGCTGTCCATCTGTCTGTTTGTCCGTCGTCTAACAGGCTGTCTCATAAACCGTGATAGCTAGACAGTTGAAATTTTCACAGATGATGCATTTCTGTTGCCGCTCTAACGAAAAATACTAAAAAACAGAATCAAATAAAATATTTGAAGAGGGTTCCCATGCAATAGATGTTTTTCTTTTTGTTTTTTCAGGATGATATTTTACGGAACACGATAGGTTTTTTTTATAAAATTTTTTCAAAGATCTTTCGACTTGGATAAATGGATAATTTAGTTTGGTATAAAATGCCCGAGGCATCGTCTGACGTGTATTGTCCGCCTTCGTACAATGTTTTTACTTGTGCATAAAATTTAAATACATGAATAAAGATAGATTGATTTTTATTTTGGTACTTTGTCTTACAATTTTAGTTTATGGTTAATACTGCGTTATCTTAGAAGATACTAGAAATGTATCACGTATCAATAAAGATAAGGGTTTTAGGACAGAATAAAATGACGTAGAAACGGATTGGCAATAAATTTAATATCACACAAATCAATCACTGAATTAGAACATAAATTACTTAGGTACACATATCACTAGTTTCCCTTGAAAATAATCACTAGACAAACCAACCAAGTTGAATGTTGAGAAGGAATGAAAAAAATAACAAGTCACCAATTTATGTCACAATAAAATAACACAATCACAATTTACTTTTCGATGGAATTTCATGTTTCACAGGTATCACAGTATCTTTCTTAACAATTGGCACTCTTGGAACCGAAACAACAAGCAAACCATCAGGGGTCAACTTTGATTGGACTTCCTCGATTTTACACCCTTCTGGAACTTGAAACCTTCTCATAAACTGTCGCGCAATAAAACCATATTCGTCCTTTTTTTCTTCATGTTTGCCTTCAACCACAATAAACCCGTCAGCTGTCTTTACTGATAACTCCTCAGGGGCATAGTCCTTCACCTGTATACATATTTCGTACTTGTCATCTTGTTTTTTCACTACGTTTTCTTGCTTCCAAGGTAAACCTTCTAACCAATCTATTGATCGCAGTAACGTGTCGTCCCCAAATATTGGAGGTGTTATTGTAGGTAGCTGCAGCATTACGTTGTATTAATAAAGAATTTTCATGAATTAACACTCCGTTCACTAAGTTTGTGTTACGATATTACGATACGCTAATGCGTGGGTTACCCCAGTTTCCGATAGTGAATAAAACCTGTTTTGTTATTTAGTTCGTCAACGATAAATGTAGATGGCGCTTTGAGAAAGATTTTCAACGTCGCTTTTGCTTTTTGATCTGTGGATTTGATTTTAGGCGCGAAAGTAATGTGACTACAAGATTCTTCATATGGAATATTCGAGCAACTTGACTGAATCCAAGATCCCATAACGTGTCACCTGTTCATAAAAGTGTTTTGGTTTTTAAGAAGCGACAGGGTTGTGATTGTGTGGACTGTGTAGTCACTTTTCAAGCAGGTTACAGTTTTACTCTTGTAATCAAATATTTTAGCTTGAGGTAAAGCAGATAAGTACCGTACTCCACTAACCCACTTTTGTTATCGACTGTACACTTATTTCGTTACTTAGTTCATAAAAGTAAAACTAGATGTCACTTTAATCAAGAACAATTTGTTTACTAATTACTTCTAATTGAATTCAGGAATTCAGACTTCAGAGATCAGGCATTAGTCAAGAAACTGTACTATAATAAGCCCAACAGTTGAAGGTTCAAGGTACAGTTTTTAATATTGATATTAGTTTATGGACATTTTTAATAAACCTACGTAAATGGCTATTTAGATAAACCGTTTCATGGTATTACTATTTTCAGGTTATGTTATTGTTTTGCATCCGTTTTACATTGCACTGTACTCCCAATACCTACCAGTACCACTGCCATTCTAGCATTAGATGTTTCATAAAATCCCAATTTTATTAATGACATGTACCATAAAGGCTTCTTAGTACCATTACTTTTAAGTACTTAGGTTTTATGTAAGTAAGTATAAAATAAATAACTTACCGAATTAGCATAGTTTTTTCGTTATTCAATCATCTTTTAACACCTCTGACCCACCATCGCGCAGACGTCTTCGTGTATTTCCTTCGCTTCATTTTTCTTCTACTACTTAAAGATTTACATCTTCTTCGCTGTGTACTTTGATGGCCATTGGAATCCTCACCATGCCAGTGCTTCTTAGATCAGTCTTGAAGTCTGTCCATTCTTGAGTAACCAATTCAACTTTAGTTGCTAATTAAAACAAATGAAATAACTACCTACAGCCAGAGGCGTCTTTACCTATAGTGCAGGGTGTGCGGTGCACGCGGGCGCCGGGTCTAAGGGGGCGCCGAGCGCCCTCTAACACGACACCTCCAAAGATGCGTCGATGCCGGCCGGCGCTATCAAAGGCCCTGTGCGCTCCTGTTATGGCAGACGCCGGGCGCGCGTTAGCAAAGCAAGGCTACTCCTTTTCCTACTCTATTTAAAACACAATAACTTTTGAATTTGCATCCGAATTTCCGTTTGAAAATACTGTTAGGGACTTTACTCATGGTGCGACGCGATATCGGATTGCATCGATTGATGATAAATGGGTATTTCCATTAGCCGGTACCAGCACCGGCGACGGCACCGTGCCGGTGCCGGGGAAGCAAAAATGTATGAAAACGCTCGCTTTTGCACTTATCGGCGCCGGCGCCGGCCCGGCGTTGAGTTCCGCCGGCGCCGTCACCGTCGCCGTGGCTGCAAGCTTTCCAGTCGGTGCCGGCCCGTTTCAAATCTGCTTGTGTACTTATTGTATATGAATTGTAGCCGAGTACGTGTGAATGCGCGGGTGTGTAGGAGGACGCGAGACGGGGTAGGAGGATGCGGAACAGAGGGAGAGAGACTCGAATTTGGTTTGTGTGTGCGTTTGGATGAATCCAAAATTCGTTGTCTCTGCGTTGGTATTGACGTCGTAGATGTAAAAGATAAGTGATAATAACATTATTGTTAGATCTACACGTTGTACTCTACTTGAGGTCATGCTGAAGTCCATGTGACTACGGCTGTATCACTCACCGGGCGACCGACGTGGAGACGGCGCAGTGGAAAAACGAAGCCCTGGCGGCGACGGTGCAGGTGCCCGGCTAATGGAAAAACGCCCTATCGATCAGAATCACACAAGCGTCCGGCCGAAGAAAATGTATAGACAATCGTCATAGTGTTTCCTAATAGGCGTATTTCCAATAGACGGCACGGCACCGGCGCCGACGCCGGCCCAGTGCCGGTGCGGGGAAGCAAAAATGTATGAACGCCGGGCCGACGACGGCGACGCCGGTAAGTGCAAAAGCGAGCCATTTTCATACATTTTTGCTTCCCCGGCACCGGCACGGAGCCGTCGCCGTCGCCGGTGCCGATGCCGTGCCGTCTTTTTTTTTTTTTTTTTTTATGTGTGTTGGGTTTGCTCTTGACCTTAGTCTAGGTCAGGAAAGACTAAGACAAGGTCGACGGTGGAGCGAGCTTACCCAGAAGAAGCCTGTTCACTCTAACTTTGAAGAGATTTGGGTTGTATGCGTTCGGAAAAACAGAAGCAGGCAGAGAGTTCCACTCCTTCGCTGTCCGCATTATAAAAGACGTCTGGAAACGCTTAGTGCGAATTGGCGGTATAGCAATAAGGTAAGGATGGTAATTTGCCGTGCGTCTAGATGTTCGATGATAGAAAGGAGCTGGTGGCTAATGGAAAAATGCCCAATGGAGTCGCACGGATTGACGATATCGCTCACAGATCTCCTCTATGTCGTAGCAGTAAGGTGGATTTTTGAAGTGTACGGTCGAATTACATCGCATCGCTCCATTAGTAGAGAAGTGCGACTTAAATCGGCAATCGACTCGATATCGCACGAAAAAAAACGAGTAAAAGTCCCTTAGTATTGGCCCCGCTCCTACTAGACTAGAGGGCGCCAGGGTACTGGTTGCACACGGGCGCCACAGGGGCTAGAGACGCCTCTGCCTACAGCATTCGTCAAAATATTTGTTTATGATAACAGATAACTGCTGATATCCCTGAACTTTATTACGTAGTGAATGTCATGGCTGATAATAAGTTATGGCTTAATTTTCATAGTTGCCACAAAGATGTCGTCGAAGAAAGTAGCAGTGGTCACTGGATCAAATAAAGGACTAGGATTCTCAATAGTGAAAAACCTTTGTGATAAATATAGTGGAAAAGTGTATTTAACATCGAGAGATGAAAATAGAGGCATACAAGCTTGTGAGGAATTGAAGAAATCAGGATTAAATCCAAAATTTCATCAGCTTGACGTAAGTGATGAAAAAAGTATCGAAGCCTTTGTGAATCACATTCGTGATGGAAATGAAGAAGTCGAAATTCTCGTGAACAACGCTGGAATTCTATTTTTGAAAGACGCGCCAGAACCAAAAATCGTACAAGCGGAACAGACAATATCCATAAACTTTACAGCATTGGTTGATTTCACGGAAACAATCTTACCATTGGTGAAAAGTGGCGGGAAAATCGTAAACATCACAAGTTCTTCTGCACATTTGTCTAGAATACCTTCAGAGGAATTGAGAAAGAAATTCAGTTCAGAAAGTTTGACTTTAGAAGAACTGAAGAGTTTGGTCAGCAGTTATGTAGAAGATGTAAAAAAGGATCAAGAAATTGATAAAGGATGGGGCGATTCGCCATACGTTGTTTCTAAAGTTGCTGTCAACGCTTATACTTCTATGCTGCATCGTAGATTGTCGCCAAAAGGTATACAAATGTTTAGACTTTGTATTTTTATACAGGGACACTTTCTAAAAGTTTCACGTGTCATTCCTAAAAATAATTAAATTAATTAACTTCATTTTCAATAGACATTTCTATAGCGGTCCCATAAGCATGTCTGTCATATTTAGCTTCCTTTCCTCCGCATCCTAGACAAAACTATAGACAATCTTTATTAAAAGACAAAATAAGGGTAAGGGACTGTAGCCATGGCGCGATTCGACTGATTTCAAACACAAGTGAAAATCAACCTTGCCACCTCAGATAAAACAAATAGGCAGATAGAGCGCTCAGAACACGCGAGTGGTTCCACCAAAGTTAATACAAAATCAAAAGTTGCTACGAACTCGCGACAGTACCAAGCTACGCATCGTCTCGCTCACACGTCACTAGTGATTTGCCATTTTATGTCAAAACATGCCGTCTTGTATGTTTAAACACTGCAAAAGTTGTTCACAAAAAGAAAGAAAACAAGATGGAATATCTTTCCACAGGTAACTCTTGTTATTTTTATTGTTTTGGTATTTATTTTCCATAAAATATTTTCGGCTCACTTGAAACACAAAACCTTAACAGTAAATCGTCTGTGTTGCTAGTTTATGACGGGTAAATTACCCTGAATTAGAGGAATGTGTATTGTGCATTAAAAATATCGATCAAATTCGTCAAAACAACTGCACAGTCGTAATCTATAGTACCTATACAACATTAGTTTTAACCAAAAAGTAATGTTTCAGGTTTCGCATAACCAATGCGAAACCTGAAACACGTATCTAGTATTTTTATGTAAAGAATCCATGTACAGTCGACAAAGTGGAATCATGACCCATTTTGACAATAAATCGTTTGAATCTGTCAAATTGACAAAGATCAAAGTTGTTACCATGGATTTATGTATGTTTACGCGAATGTGGACCTAATTGTATTTGAATGTCTCTGGGAAAATAAGCTTATGGTGGGTCATAATTCAACTTGTGATGGTACATGGTACATTATTGTGATAATTAAATAGGTAAGGAGTAATTAAATAGGTAGTAAGTAATTACGCATATTAACTTTTATTCCTTATTATTATTCTGATAAATAATAAATACTACACGCTTATGCTCTCTAGGTATAACCATAAAGCAAAATAGCGTTTCCAATTTAAAAAAAAATGTAGTACAGTATTTGAGAGCAATGTAACTGAACAAAAATGTGGGAGTATTTCTCAATATCTGGCAACCGTAAACGCACACAGATGCACGTGTCCGTACACGGCGCCACTTATCTGCCGCGCACACATAAATAAAAACTGTGGTCGCTTTGTTGTTCGCGCACGTTCTATCTGCCTATTCCTTCATCTGAGCTTGCCACTAAGAAATAATGATGCAATTCAATTGACTTGACGTCGTCGTGGCGATCCTGTTACGTTTTTCATTTACCCGTAGATAACAACGTGTTTCATGTTATATGTCGTAGTGGTAAAGTTGATTTTTTGATAGTTTTTTATTTTTATATAGTTTATTATAGTTTTTTTGATAGTTGGAATCGCGACGCGCCATGGGTAAAATAAAATCCCTTACAATTACTATTTCCACAGGTATTAAGGTAAACTGCGTGCACCCCGGCTATGTGATGTCAGACATGACCCGCGGAGGAGGGTCAGTGACTCCAGAAGACGCGGCGACCTTACCAGTGAAGCTAGCCCTAGAGCCGTGGGGCGAAGGCCTATACGTGTGGCACAACGGGAAAGAAGTGCCGTGGGACGGACCGGATCCCCGGGTGTATATCGATGGGAGAAAGGCATAGACAATGCAAGATATGTATATCTTTTATGTTAGTTGAATGCAAAATACTAGTTACGGTACATCATCCCATAAAATGAATTTGCAGAACTAACACTGAGTTTTGAGACTTTGTATCTATTTTTGTTCTTAGATACAATCTTGTAGCGTAGTCGATAAAAAAAAACACCTGTTGGTTATAGTGACTACTGATAAGAGAAAAAAAAAACAAAACCTGTTTTTATAGTTATTAAACACCTGTGAATATTTACGTCGCGTCGTCAATGAAACTCTTTGTTTTGTTTTGATTGATAAGGTATGGTATTAAAAGAGTGGATGTATAATTTGTTGCTTTAATTTTAATGATCTTTCTCATGGTTAATGGCTCAATAAGGTACAAATGGAACAGCGAGTTATTGGCATCTCATTTTAATATAGAAAATATAATCTGTCATAACAGGGATATGATTCTAGTAAATATATAATATATAACGAATATACATATATTACGTTCAGCGAAACGCAGTAAAGAATGAAAAAAAGAATTCATTCGAAGAAATATGATAAATCATCACAGGGGAGCGAGACGAGACAGAACGAAAATAAATAAATCAAACTTTTTTAAATAAAACAAATAGGTTAATTTATTTTACAAATTCCTTTGTTATCATATTTCTCTCGTTAAAATATGCTCTTTCTTAATACAAAGATTTCTCGATCACATCACCAACGGAAAGAAACAATAATATTACTGAATAGAAAATATAATATCCGCCGTGGAGGAGCAGTCGAATTGCACGCGGGTGTGGTCTACTTGGCGTCGATGCACTCGGCGGGGTGCTGCGGCGGCTTGGCGGGCGCGAAGCCCGGCGGCAGCGGGATGCCGGCCAGCCCCGCGCCCCAGCCCAGCTTGTGGCCCCACGCCGCGCCGCCGTGCAGCTTCACGCCTACGGGCTGCACGCTGAGCCCGTTGAAGCGCGCGAACAGCTCCTGCTGCTGCTGGCTGAGCGACGCGCCGCTGTTGCTGTTCGTCGGGTTGCTGACGCCCAGGTTCTTCCCGAAGTTCACCGACGTCGACATTATCGCGGGGTCCATCTGAGTCCAGTCTGAGAACATGGCGCTATTTGAGTTATAACCTGAAAAGGACACAATGCGACGTAAGGACAACTGTTTATTGTTATAACAGAAATGTCCTGACCAGTTTCTAGCTCAGTCATCGTCGAGCATTGTGGCTCGTAGAGGTAAATAGGAAAAATCAAAGAAGGGTAATATTTCAATTTGGATGGCAACAACCATCGTTGAGCTAATGGTTGTGATACCAAATTAATGACAGTGTAGTCAAATGATTCAATATAGCAGCTGTTAATCAACACAGATAACTGTTACTGTGATCACAATCCTGCTTGCTCATAGATAAAAAATCTATCACACATAAACTCTCTGTGATGCTATTGTGCCTTTGGATGTCACAGGTATTTTCCCTGCTTCGCTTCAAACTTGCACTCGTATACAAACCACTCGCTTGTAGGCGATACAAAAAATATTCCAGGGGATCGAACACCCAGCTATCATTGCGTCAACCGTGCAGATAAAACAATGATCTTCATGCACTTTGCACTAAGTTTCTTCTATACTAAATTAATGATGAAAATGACAATTACTTTGATGGTGTGTCTGCTGTTGTGGGCGGGGCTGTCCTAAACCGAATGCGTTCATATGACTGAAGCCGGGCGGCGCCAGGCGAGAGCGACGGACACGGTCCATATTGTCACTGGAAAGGAGGAAATACACGCATTTATTATACAGAAAATACATTCGCAGCAAGCATGGGTTTTCTTTGACTTTTAGTATCTCTGTAATTAGACAAAGTCCTCAAAACATAAGTTATGTGTTGTGTTATGTGCTTCTTTCAACTCGAGTGAAGTTCTAAAGTGTTGCTGTATATTTACAAAATAGTATTTGCCCTGTTAAAGATTGGTTGTGAACTTATTTAGATTATTATAGTTACCTCTACAGGTTCTCAGGATCGTTACATATTAACAAATTGCTCTATTTCTTGTTATTTATAGGGCCCATACTTGGGGCTGTACAACAAATAAACGGTATAACATAATCTCAAAATCAAAATGTATTATTTTACATGGGCCTCAGTGGGCACTTATAAAACGTCGAAAAATTGCCACGGTTCGTGTTGGTCATTTCCATGGAGAAGAACCGGCAAGAAACTCCATGGTTACTCTTTTCTGTAGTGACTTTTTATTCTTTATTCAATGTCCCGTACCTCTTCCCTCCTCATTTTTGTGGTATCGCTCATGTGGGACTAGTACAACTGCTTCAAACATAATGTTTTCTGTTTTTACTCACCCGCTAGAAACTGTGTTTTGCATCATTTCTGTCTCCATAAGTTCTGCGAACGCCTTCTGTGTTTCCTTGAAGGGGTCGAAGTCTAAGTCATCGTCACCGTCGCCAGCCGCGCGCCCGCCATTGCCTTCATTACCGCGTATATTGTTCATTCTGGAATAGTTTAATTTTAAATCAAAACATGTTATAAATCACATAACGACATCGATGATGAACTGGAATATCTTCGTTTGAACTTGCTCATATTTTGTCTAATAAGCACGAAGGGAAGTCAGGTCGGTCGCGGGACTGATCAAATTACCGTGACCCCGGAACGTAAAGGGCTATTGAAGGACACCGTGGATTTTAGTCAGTACAAGTCTGACAGTCCCTCCCGCCCTGCCCTGGGTGTTTGGACTCATTTGATGATTTTACCAAACTAAAAAAAAAGGGAAGTCAGCATTAAAAAGGTTTCCCCTTAACAAAACATTGCAAACATCCTTCAATGCTTGTAATTTATAAAACGCCTGAGCAGTCATGTTTGGGTTCCGTATGTGAATTTCACATGACAACTAATTGCAAATAGGATTATATCATAACGATGGCTAGTTATTTTTCTTCTATTACTTCAATGAATATTTACAAAGATAAAACGCATCAAAATTTCAAGAGATGGGACTCGTGTCATTAGAAGCAAGTAAACATTTTATTATACTTGCTTGTAACACACTATAAAGCTGATTTACATCTGTAACGACTCACAAGGCTCAGTTGAAAACTAGCGTCAGGCACCTTGTGGCCTGGCTTTATGCTGAACTAAGCCTATTTGGCACAGCCGTGAGGCACACGGTAACTACTTTTTGTGATTTTTATATTTCTATTGTATTTTTGTGTAAAACTGTGTGCCAAATAAACTTATTTTCTTTCTTCTTTTTAACATATTGCCAATTTTAAAATTGACGTATCTCCTTCATTGTTGGTTTGGTAACAAAATAAAAATACGGTTTGATATTTAACTGACGCACTAATTAGTTTTTTTGTCCAATCTAACATTCATGTCATGTGACTAAGAGAGTGATGAGTATGAATGTTGATGGATGGAGAGGAAGAGGAAGGCCAAAGAAGAGATGGATGAATTGTCTAAGGAATGATATGAAAGAAAAAGGAGTAGATGATACTATGACGTGTGATAGGGGAGAATGGATGAAAAAAACGTGTTGCGCCGACCCCAAGTAAATTGGGATAAGGGCAGGAAGATGATGGTTCAATCTAACACCATATTCTCATTCCAGAATGAGAATCAGATACCAATTCAAAGTTGACGGGAAAAGTAGAATCAATGGTAACCAGTTTCACATACAGATTAGAGTACATACCTTTGTTTGTGTTGCATCTCCAAGCTTTCTGCGCTGAGCATGTTCTGTGGGTAGTGCGCATGATCTAGACGTCTGTCATCTGTGCCTCGCTGCAGCTGTAGCCTCATCTGTTGTGCCTTGTGGAAGTCGGTGAAGAACTTATCCATGTTCTCTGCTAGATACCTCACTTCGTTCTGTTGACAAGGTACAAGAAAAAATTTAAACCTCGAAAAAATATAATAGGGTAGTTTCCAGGGTCAAAATAATTACATTCTATTTAGTCCGTATTTTAGATTATAAAAAAATATTGGAAACGTATTTTTTCTTTTTTCGATTAAACAAAAAAGAACAAAGATAATTACATTCTATTTAGTCCGTATTTTAGATTATAAAAAAATATTGGAAACGTATTTTTTCTTTTTTCGATTAAACAAAAAAGAACAAAGATAATAGCCTATTTAAGTTACCTGTGACGTCACTCTGCGCGAAAAATGCCACGCATCGTGACGTCACACGTAACTTTAATAGGCTATAATTATCTTTGTCATTTTTGGTCTAATTTACAAATAAAAAAATACGTGTCCCTTATTTTTGACTAATCTAAAAGACGGACTAATTACATTTTTATAGGAAACTAGCCTATTACAACGGCTTAAAATCAGGCTTGTTCCAGTGAGTGAACGAAATGGCGCTCGACGACTTGTATAGCTCTGTCACTTTCACTCGCTGGAATAAGCCTGGTTTTAAGACGTTGTAATACCCCCCAGGTGACCTACCGTACCGACTAGTGACGTCTTAAAACGAGAAGTCCACTACACCACTGTGGGAAAGAGACAGAGCTGTCGTCTAGCGCCATCTCGTTTCCACAGTGGAACTACTCTTTTTATAAGACATTATGGTACGCCCCTGTGCTGAACAAAGGCCTCCCCTATAGATTTAAAATAGGATCAGTTAGCCAAGCGGCTTGCATTCAGCAAAATGGTACAAAATTAAACATGTTCATAAGACTATGGATGGCAAACTCTAATTTGACAAATCAATATTGCTTTTCATAATATTTTTTACCTAAACTATAAACTGTCTCCACCACCACCAAGCTTTATTTGTTGCAAGTTTTTATTAAGAAAATTATGGAAAACTATAAACAAAATAGTTTAAAATGATACAGTAAGTACTTACCGCCGATTGTGGTGCATCGAATCCATTGACAAGGCCAGACTGTTGCATTTGTTGTTGATTTTGCTGCAGCAACTGTTGATTGTGCATCATGAACCCGCCCATCGAGTTGCCCATTGTATTTCCCATAGAACTGCCCAACGAATTTCCCATTGTGTTGCCCAAGGAATTTCCCATTGTGTTGCCCATTGCACTGTTCATTGTGTTGCCCATCGAACTGCCCATTGTGCCCATCGAACTGCCCATTGTGTTGCCCATCGAACTGCCCATTGTGTTGCCCATCGAACTGCCCATTGTGTTGCCCATCGAACTGCCCATTGTGTTGCCCATCGAACTGCCCATTGTGTTGCCCATCGAACTGCCCATTGTGTTGCCCAATGTGTTGCCCATCGAACTGCCCAATGTGTTTCCCATTGAGTTGCCCGCCAGAGAACTTGCTGACATTGAGCTACCGCCCATGGAATTGTCTACACGCATACCAAACGGTGGAAGCATATTGGGATTTTGATGAAAATTAGCACCTGCACAAAGATTTTGTCTATTACACCCGCACAACCAACCAAAAATATATAAAATATCGAGAAGAGATATACAATGACTCTTTAATTGGATTTGGAGAAACTTCACAGATGCTTTGAACAAACACTTAGTTCAGAGGTCTAGTGTGTGACGTTTATTTAAAATCATATTTTAGGAAATACATTCTGCAATCTGTAAAGTTTCACCAATGAATCCTGAAAGCTCCTGTTTAGAACCTTACCTAATAATTCACTAGCTGACTCGAGTCCTATACTAGATTGCATATAATGTTTTGGCTCGACCATAACACTGTGTTGCCTCGCCAATAATTCGTTTTGTCTCATAAGCATTTCACTTTGGCTGCGTTCTCTTAATAACAGTTCCTTTTGATCCATAAGGCCTTGGTTAATTTGGCTAATTTGTCTTTCGTTGGCTAGGTATGCGAGGTTATCTCTGTCTAGGATGCCGTAGCCGTTCAGCAGCGGGCTCTTGTGTAGTTGGTGGAGCTGGTCGAGGCCGGGCAGCAGACGGCGCGGGTTGTGGTCGGGCTCCAGCAGACCGTGCTGCTCGTCGTCCAGTAACGAGTGGGAAGAACTGTCTAAGAGCGAATGTTTTTCTAGCAACGAGTGTCTTTCTGACTCCAGCTCGTCTAGCTCACTGGATAGGAAACTCTGCGAGTCGTTGTCGAACACGGACGCGTGATTCGTCTGCGTGTTACTAAATTGTTTGGTATCTAATGTTTCGGTATCGTTATTATTATCATTATTAATACTATTGCTAGACTTTTGTTTAGATTTGTCGGTTTTACTTTTCTTGCTACTTTGGCCGTTTGTGCTATTTGATTCCTTGCTTCTTTTGATGTTGCTGTCTGTGTGTGTGTCTTTACTCTGTTTTGTTTGAGCCTGTTGTACCTGTTGTGTGGGACTGGAAGATTCTGATGTGCCGTTTTCTTGTGACTTAACTGGAAATATAAATAGTTTGTACATTAGAAACTAGAATATGACTAATTCGAAATCGTGGAATGGTAAACTAAATTCATATTTTTATTTAGATTTGACGTAGTACTCAGGGCAAAAAGTTAATAACACTGAACGTTATAGCAAACATTTACTGTGAAAAGCGAACAGACAAACACACAGACTAATGATCTTATAAAGGTTTCGATTTTTCATTCGAACTTAAGGAACCCTTTAAACCCACATATTATTAAAAGAACACGTGGTTTCCAGCAGCATGGTATTGAAAATGTAAAAAAATGCAATGTGGAAAAATTTAAAGAAAAATAGAGAAAAATGCATTTCAAATGTAATGATAAATCAAGAATTCGAAAGAAAAACACCGATAAAAAAGAGGTTAATGTAAAATTATCCTGGAATTAGACATAGGGGTTTCTTCTACAATAAAAACATACCCGTAGACTGTTGTGGTTTGGGACTGGGCTGTTTTCTGGCGGGACTATCTGATGGTGGCGAGGATCCGAGGCTGGGCCACGCTTCCTTGCCGCTACCATTGCTGCCAAGCCCATTACTGCTGCCCGCACTGCTCGAACCACTGTTGCAGTTTATACATTGTTTTTTATTAGATCTGTTAGTGATTTTATGTATTCAACGATTGGATTGGCGTGTAGGTTTAACGCTAAGGGCGATTTTGTAAGGAGTGGCTGGCTTTGGATCGATATTTGCTTTTATCTATTTAAATTGTATTAAATACAAATCTGATTACAGTTTCATATATTCGCAAGTGCTATTAATGAGTTCGAAGTCTTGAGTTGAATTTGCTGATCAGGCCAAAATGCTACTGGAGTACTGGCTTTGTCCATCAAGAATACGGTGGAAGTCTGGGTTTGTGCATAGTTAATGGCATTTGACCCTCCACCATTACGGTATGATTCCATACGCCGATGAACGTAGCAGTGCCGCCCAAGAAGAGCTATCGCAGCACTACTGTTACTCATATATCCGAATCGGATGATCTATTCCGAGACCGGAATCATTCCTTTAGTTAGATATCATTAATTCTCAAAGAGGACAACATTGGGAAGGTCATAATTACAAGTAATTATAGTAAGTAATTATCGATAAACTTCAAGCTTGAACCCAAAACAAGCTAGTTTTTGAATCTAGGATTCTAGGTGAATCGCAATAACAAATATTGTCAGAATGTAGGTGTTTACCAAATAAAGCAAACGCTAATTTAGCGACTTAGTTACACCATCAGACAAGAACTTTCATTTGCAAAATATTTGATAAACGACATCTTGCAATATTATGCCATCTATCGCACCTTTTACTTTTCTTTAGCTTTTAGAGCGTTTATTAAGTATACGCTAAAACTGACGAATGACGAAAAATGAGAAGAATTTAATTGAGGTGAAGGTGAAACAATGTACCTAAACTAATTTTGTCTATAAAAAACGTTTACATAAAGTACAATAATAATTGAGAATGATATTTGGAGCCATATTTTGAGTATTGACCCAGAAACTCGCTCGTTATTATCTTTGTACAAAAAGTCGTGGGCGCGCGTAATTAATTTTGATTATTTCTTACGTTCCCCGATAATAGATGAAGTCCCTATAAATCAAATCGTCCAATGCGAACCACTCCATACAAACGAATCTAGCCCCTAAGGACGAATACAGCTAGTGTCTATATTTACTTAAAGTGTTATGAAACTGTGCGTGAAAAATGGTTTACAAGGTAAAGTGGTAATCAAGGAATCCTGAAACATGTAAAACTACAGAAATATTACAGTTTTTCAGCTGTATGCGACCGTTAAACTTCGCATTGAAGGGTACTCACTTAGAAGAATTGACTACGTTTATATGAGACGATGTGACCACTGTAGTAGGTATAAAGTTCGATTGATTACCTGGAATTTTCAAAAAAATATATTAGATGTTTTCTAGAACTTTCGTATGTTAAGAGCGTGTGCGCCGTACGGCATTTCAAATTCAAATTTTCATGTTATTTTCGAAATGATTGAACCGATTTTTATGAAACTTTACTGACATAATATATTATGCAGAGTACTAGCAAAAAATATTTTCAAAATATCTTATTTGAAAAATTATAATTGGAAATTTATATTTGTTTTGAAAATGTAATATAACTGTAACGCTATTTTTAACCGAATTCAAAAAGGAAGTTCTCAATTCCGTTGGTAATGTCCGATTTCTGCGATAACTTTTCGAAACAGATAAATTGTCGTATGATCCCAAAAAAATTATTGAAAATGTTTTTCTTGATTGCGAAGTGTTTATTTTCATTAAAAATCGGTTGAAATATTACGAAAAAACAAAAGATTTCAAAGTTTGTATAGAATATCATTCGGCGTACACGCTCTTAATATTCTTTGAGAGAAACAATAATACGTACCATCTTTTGAACTGCTTTTTTCTGCATTCGTACTAGAATTACCTGTAAGTTAAATTGCGTTGTGCGTTTAGTGAAATGTTCGAGATTTTTAGTCAAAAACATGTTCGTAATAAATTATAGTTTTTGCCAAAACGGTATATTGACGCGGTGAACAAAAACGGTACATTTATGGTAAACAAGACATGGCAACTGGTTTCTTGTGATTTAAGCTGTTATGATGTCATGCGAAAACGTTTATTTTATTTATTAGTTCGCCTACGAGTTTTACCCGGAAGTAGTTTAGCACATGATATGCAAAATCTTTTTGATAGCTTATCGTATGTAGGTTGTTTTAAAGGTTAGTTTTGAAGTGAAGGTTTTGTCTTGCACAAAAAAGCGCAGACGCTGATTTTGGTGCAAATGCATTGGTGAGACACTGCCAAGTTACTACAGATTACGTTTTTTAAGGCTTATGCGTTTCGTTGTCAAAAACTTCCAAGTTATTACTTATTCATGAAAATTTTGATTAATTTTAAAATACCATGTTATTCAAAGAACTGGTTTAGAGCTGTAGCAAGAATAGAGTTCCTGAAAACATTTGAAAGATGCCTTTGCCCAGTTTATTAGTTTATTTAGTAGCATGTAATGGCTCTTTCTCCTTTCAAAACTCTCTGCTTTGTGCGATTTCTGACCAATATAGGCTCTAAAAACTGTAGATGCTTTAAAGCATATTAATATCACAATAGTACCTACTCAGCACAGCCCCATTTCTTAAAATATAGATTTGCTCTTGAGTTTTTCTTGGTTAGGGGCGACAGAGACAGAATCAACGATGAAGTGAGCTTACCCAGAAGAAGCCTGTTCACTCTAATTTTGAAGGGGATAAGGCCTCTGGTACACGTCACGGTTTTCGGCCGTGAAAATCGGAAGCTTGTAGACGCGACCGTGCCTATACACGGCGTATTAACCGTAGATTTTCACGGCCGAAAAAACGTACGGTATACAAGCTCCCACTGTGTTCCATACAACACTGACGACCGTGCCTACACACGGCGAATTAACCGTAAATTTTCACGGCCGAAAAAGGAACATACAGACGCATAGTTCCACTCTCCTTTGCAATCAGCGAGGGGCACTTACCTGAACTATTGCTGTGCTTTTCGTCTGGTTTATCCCGCTGCGCCTGCAACAATTGGTTGTGAAGCTTCCGCTCGTAAACCTGGTGCAGGCCTGCGTGCATCTCTTCCTTTGTAAACGATGCTTTCGGATCACCTGGAAAAAAATCCGGATATCTTTTAGCTTAGAACTAAAATCATCAGATTATAGACCAAATTTGTTATATGGCCACAAGAGGTTAATGAAGATTTGATAAAAACATCTAAAAATTGTTACACTATTGCTACTCTTTTTTTGTTACGAATTTAAATGTGTTATAACACCTTAGTTTTTAAGCCATTTCGGTAACATTCAAGTCCCTCAAGGTCATATGAGAAACCTTTATAACCTGAACTCTAAATCTCAAGGTTGCTATTGTATGACCTTCAATTAACAACACAACCATTTTATTTTTAATTTTGCGTTATTTTGCTCTTGCAATATAGCCCAGAAAGAGAAATAAGACTTGAGATCGAGCTAGCACATGCAAAAGGAACTACAACTCTTGCGCACTGACGGAAAATATCAACATTTTATTTTTAATTGCTTTATGGTAAGCGTCCATAGGTCGCCCTATACGTGCGACCTACGTAACGGATTTTAGTTTGCCTTGTATTAAAACTCATACAACTGCGTCCACTGATCCGCATCGTACGGACGGCTCATCGGCAATGCCTTAATGCGATGCGTACCGATAACGTCATACGGAATGCCGATCAGTGGAAGCGATGAAGGTGTCATCGGCAATCCGATTACTGATACTCGCTTCGGCAATCCGATCGCTGCCGATACAGAAGTCCATTTGATGCGATGCGCCCGATACGTACGATGCCGACTTGTGGACCTTTATATGACTATAGATGACTTGATGGAGTAATCAACTGGAAAAAATAATGGTCTTGATACAAAAAAAATAATGTGGTATTACCTAGCTCGTGCAGATACATGCAGTCTGGCTTGGGACAGGGCTGGTTCTTCATAAAGTTGGCGCAGTACTTGGTGGTACCCAGCGAGCCCTTCAGGACTCTCCCGTCCAGCGTCACGTTGTTCACGCCCTGGATCGCTCGCAGCGCGTCGCACGGAGACACGTACGTCACGTACGCTGACGCTGACGGACCCTGGGGGAGAAGACACCGTTTAATTCATCTAGCATGCGGTTATAAATCAAAGCCTAGAGTAAGTTGATTGATTTTATGTACTTTGCTGATCGCACATTGGTGGGTATCGCACGTGCCGTTTTTAGAAACATTGGAAATTGGAAAATGCTGTCAGCTTTCGAATAATGCTGTTGACATGATAATGTCATATAAAGGGTGCGTGCGGCGCGTAAGGTGTTGATGTGTGCAACCACCTTTAAGCGGATGCCCGCGCAGTTCCATAAAAACTACCCTCGAGGATTGTTGTAGAAAGGGCACAAGGGTCATATTTTAAATAAGGCCCACTAAGCATGTGCCCCACAATCCTTTGGGGCCAGCCAGAATTTATAAAACCGTCTAAATTATTGCCCTAGGGAGCCTTCTTTTAAAGTTCATGGCCCAGCATCATTGAGAAGAGGACTCAATTGCAGTTTTATATACTTGACCATTTACTTGCTAGAGATACTTACCTCCAAGCAACCTCTCGATCTTAAACTGGCCTTCTCTTTGCCGGAGAGGCCACTATGTTTGAGCAGTTAGTATTTGTCTTATTATTTCTCACCTGTGACCCTGCATACGTGGTACTCTGGTTTATAACTACTTTGTGAATTTTGCCATATTTGCCAAAGTACTCTTGCCGTTTGAGGATCTGTAACAGAAAATGGAACAAACTTGATTTGTTTTTTTTAAGCAATGGGGATGGCAACTGGGGAACTAATGGCGCTAGTATAGCTTGTTCCAAGCATCGTCATTGGTTCAAATCAGTTCAAATCTTAAAGGTACTTCAAAATAGTACTACCTCATTGGTCGGATTAGGACTAAGCTATGGTAGCGCCATCTACAATTAGCTTTGACTTGCCTTCCCCATTTGTGACGCTTATTTTTTTTTTTTTTTTTACAGGACAGGAGGGATTTCCAAACTCTTATTGACTAAAATGTACGGCTCCTTATGTACAGTGTACTGTTTACCTAATTTGGCCGACTGACTGATTAATCGGCTGCATAATGACTATAGGTCGGAATTAGGTAGGTAGAGTAATACATGTACTTACGCTGCAAAAAAATAAAGTGGATATGCCCGAAATCCCGGAATTACTTTTATAGAGCAGAAAAATCCCGTGATTTATTATAATTATAAAAACCTATTTAGTTTCAAACAATAATTTATTTGTCTAATTTATCTCTGATATTTTTATTATTATTATTTTGTAATACTATTTTCCACAGAAGATTGTCTGTTAGAAATGCCAGGAAGATCCATATTAATATTAACATTTCTATGCATGTACCAAAATACCAATTTATTATATGTATACCGAATTCCGACCTATGATAATGACCAAATCGGCCAAACCGATAGAACGATCTTATCGATCGAATTCTGTATCATTGATGGTTCACGTATAGCCGAATCGTATACATAGAGAACAATGCAATCAATTGCAACGAGTGTGCCGCCATAGA